>CM062818.1:1413338608-1413996769 GCA_031772625.1 Pinus tabuliformis | reverse complement strand
AATAAAACTCTAACTCTACCCACTCGATCTAAAAAATGCTTTCCTTGACCCTCAATACATCTCTAAAAGAAATATCGCGGCCGTTATACCATTATAATATAAGTGTAGGTTTCACATTAGCTTTTGGCTAGTTCTCCATTTTTTAACCCATTGGCACATAGCTCAAGCGTACGGGAAATAATGTGCTCATAAAATTAATTCAGATGGAGTTTTTGATATAATACTGCAGCATATATGAGAGTTATCATTATAATGGCCAATCATATGTCCACAGACATTAATGAAATTGGGAAATAAAGAATCTGCTGTATAAGTCCGTGGGGTAAGTGGCAATATCAGATTAAAAGGATGTAGAAAATTGTCTTTTTTGAGGGCTGCGTATGAAAATATTATGCCTAATTCACATCACTGAGCATTTGCAAAAGGTTGATGCATGCGCATTGCCAGACCGTTTATCCAAATTGTCATAGAAGATCTAAGAGAGCGGGACCTCTAATCCTGTAACAGTGGGCGCCTCAAACAAACAAATTCGGAGAAATTAATGAGCGCCCAATAAATTAATTTGTGAACTTGTCTGGCGATAATTGCTGCACGTTTATGAAACTGTTATAAGAGTTGAAATATATTATTCACACGATAATTGCAACACGGTTATGAAAATCTTAGGAGTTGAAATGATATGTTTGTGAAAATCTCTTCGGAGTTGAAACGATTATTAATGTTACCGCGCACAAACTCCGAAACAGGTTAATGTTGCTATTGTACCGCGTAGCGCACAAACTCTTTAACTGAAATCTGTGAGGTTTCACAAAATCTTATTTTAATACATCAATCCGTTAGGTATTAGACATGTTGCTATTGTTTCTTCGTGTAACAGGTCTTGAACCCGAAACCTATGGATACTTAACTCCTCTCAATTAAGGAAACCACTCATCCAACTACCCTGTATTTAGTATTTCCTTTTTCTTTTTATATTTACTAATGATAATATTCAAGGAAACTCAAATTCAAATATGGTATAAAATCTTTTAAAAACATTAAAAAATCATCTACTTTTATTAACTAAACTAACACATTAAATTTTAAACTTATAATTATAATATTTTTTTACTTGAAAAAAAAAGTAATTTATGTAAATAACTTTTTATTATTAATTTAACATCTTTTATAATATAATTTTAAATTTTAGTATTAGTATGGATTTTATATAGTTATAGTAAAAAAAAGAAATCACTCCTACATTTTTTATATTTATTAATATTTTCTAAAAAAACCAAAACCAATTCCTTATTTCCTTATCTTCAAAAAATTCCAAATTTTATGAGCAAGTGTATAATAATTTAATCAAAATTAATAAAACATGTGATAGTAAATATGGTTAGTGTCATTATTTTTACTATTATTACTGTCATTATGTTTAGTATTATTAAAGATATATTTATTGTCATAATGTTTGGTATTATGAAAGACATTGACTATGGAAATGTTAATTTACTTTTTCCTTATTATTAAATTTATTTTTATATTAATATTATCTTTTTCTAATTATATTAAACTATTATAAAATTTTATATTGCTATTAAAATAATAATTAATACTTATTATAATAAAATAAAGTTATTAATATTCATATTAAAAGTTGAAATTTATTTATAATTTTAATTATGTTTATTAATTATGTTCATTTAAAATTAATAATATAATTTTTTAAAGCTCTTCTTATCTTAGTTTAATTTGTATATCCCCGCTTTTTTATTTTTTGTTGTTAGAGATTTGATGCAAGGTTTACATGCAAGATAGTAACAACCATATGATTAGAGTGGTAAAAATAATATGCAATGTCATTATTTCTATGAAAGAATATGAGATACAAAGCAACATAATATGAAAAACATAGAATAAATGAACTCAAGAACATGTGAAGAAAAATCTTCTTTGTTTATTGGTATATAGAGATACAACAAAATAATCCTAGGGACACTAAAGGGAGTATGTTGAACAATTCGTCTCTACAACTCCCTTAAAGGAAAGTCACTCTTTGCTATGGTATGCATGAAAAAATCTCCTCAAAGAAGCTACAAGAAAAGTCTCAATAGTTCCAGTTCTACTCGTAGATATAGGCACAAGTTTAATCATGTGCTCCCTCTATCTCATTACGGATATTTTCCTAGTGGGAGACAAGAGGAGTAATTTGAGGGCTCATTTATTCAATTTCAAGAGTGAAATGGATCAAGTTTGAGCTATTAAGACTCTTTCAGTAGAAGTCAACACATTCAATGTGGAGTGGTGAATGGGATATTAAGTTGTCACTTTCATAGACTGGTGAAGCTATCCAACAAACAACCATGGTGATCCATCTAAAAACTACTATAGTGCCCTTGCATAATTTGACTTTTTAAATAGAACATTAGGACTCTTTCATTTTTGTTGGTTCATGATGCTTTCCAATTTCACTAACACACTTGTATATGTTGTCTTTTTTATGTTGAGCATGCCTTGACATTTGCGATTGGGTGTACTATTCTTCTCTGATAATAGATTACCCCTAGCATATGAGGTGAGAAGAAAATGTATAGCCGATACATCATTTTTTATTGTTTGATGATGAGTCCTACTAGCTTCTTAGAAGAGATGAAAGAGTTCATGATATATTTTAAAAGAGACCATAGAACCCAATGTTTATAGAAGATATGTACAAAAATTCAACATGACATTTTCCATCTTCGTGAACATGGGTGTTGGTTAAAATATATGTATTATATTTCCAACATTTAATCATCTATCTAGGGGTTGGATCAAAGCCTATTCTAGTCTATACTAACAACCAATGCTAGAAGGAGCTAACACTGAGGCTTATAACTTCTCAATGGACAATGTGACTTTAATGCTTATCGATTTTTGAACCACGATCTTTCATTACCGACATATAATGCTCATCTTGTTTTACTTATATATTAGGTCTTGAGAGTTTAGCAATTTCAATCTTGTAGTGGTGTAAGAAAAAATCATTAAGCATACTACCAAAAAGTTACTTGAAAAAGAAGTAAATGGCGGAAAAGAAATCTCAAACACACACATTTAATACATGAAAACAAAATAAAATAATACAATGTAAATACTTCAAATGGTACACACTTCAAAAACTTGTAAAGAGTGAAATAAATGTTAGTACAAGATTAGTTTTATCCTATACTATTTATATCCCCTACATAATAAATCATCTCACAATACATTTATACTCATATAACAATAAAATTTAAAAATAAATGACAACCCAACGTATATACACTACATTCAAAAAAATCAACAAAACATTTTAACAATAGAATAATCAATATACATGATAACAAAATAATAAACATGTTATTTATACTCATATAACAATAAAATTTAAAAATAAATGACAACCCAACGTATATATACTACATAAAAAAAAATCAACAAAACATTTTAACAATAAAATAATCAATATACATGATAACAAAATAATAAACATGTTTTAATATATATATATATATATAGCAAAAACATATATTAATAAACATTATTATATAGACATACATATACTAACAAAACATGATAATAATTAACTAAACAATCCACAACCAACAAATAAACCAAACATTATACCCATTAAATAAACAACGTAGAGAAGACAATGTATAAAAACTATGTAACAATTAACGTGAAAATGTAAAATGATAATGTAATAAAAATTTATATAATAACAGCACACAATAGCAACGGATGATCCATAACAACAAAATAAAAATCGCTTATATCCTTATCACACATAGCAACCGATATAACACCAAACCTGAAAATCTATGTGCATCTATATTACGACACGTACAGAGATATGACTCGTTACAGTGTTATGATAAAGGCATTGGAGACAGAGAGAAAAGTGTCTAGCGAGGAAAATGATAGAGAGATTGTAGGCCTTTTTTAACTCGAAGATTGATTTTATTAATTTATAATGAAATTAATGAATTAAAATATTGCGAAATTGGATATAGTGAAATTAATAAATTAAAATATTGCTAAATTGGAATTAAATAGGATGTAAATGAAAAAATTTGGATTGTGTTATTGGTAATATTTTTTTATTGAATGTAAAATTAGGTTAATTTAAGTTAAGAAAAGCTAGATCAGATGTGTAACAAGAAAAGTAAATACTTGATTTTTAAATAAATAAAATAATTTAATCACTTGGAAAAGCAAGATCTCAAGAGATGAGATTCTTGCTAAATTTCAATGGTAAATGGGAAGGGATAATTCTTTCATAATAAGACTTCTAGATCCAATTCTAGATAAGCTTAATGGACTAGAGATAAATATCCATTAAGCTACTTCGCTGGAAAAAGATGCCAAGTTAAGAAAAACATAAAAGCCTTGTAGGAGATAAAGGTAAGATTTTATGAGGAAAAGCCTCGTGGGAGAGAAAGGCAAGCTTTTCTCGGAAAAGCGTAGGCAAATGGATAAAAAGATCCATAAAAGTGGGAAGCTGCTAATGGAAATCATATCATGAAAGAGGGTATTAAATACCTGTTGAAGAAATCAACAGGAGGCAGTTGATCCATGGCGAGAACTCTCAGCTCAGGGGTGAACTGGAGGAAGTCAGTTCTAGGTGGGGTTGCAGTGCTCCGTTTTCCAAGTGAATCTCTTCAACTAAGCTAGTTTACTTCAATTGCTTGGGATGTACTGTATGTGGCCCCTTACTCTTTTTGTTGTCTCATATTTAAACATATGAGTACAATTGCATGTGTCATCTTATGATTCATTACTCTTTATCTTTTCATCTTTGTGATTGTATGATGCATGAATAATCTCTTTTCTTGAGATGATAGAATAATGGTGAATAATTATTCATGAGACGACTATGTAGGAGGAGTAATTATGTGTTTAAGGTGTGAAACTGTATAGTCTAGCGTTCGGGTTGTTTATGCTATGCATTACGCTTCATGAGGTGAATTGCATCCACTGAGGCTAGTTTAACTAATTATTCATATTACATAAGTAATACTTTTGACTATGATAGTAGGGCTATGATCATGATTATGGTAATGATAGTTACGGTATATTCATGATAACATTCCATTAATACTTGTGTTGAATCCTCATAGAAATGAAGTTTGGATACTCAAATCTTATTGATTGAATGCCATGATTTATTTTGTTCTCTAAGTTGTCATTTATACTTAAGCATGGTTGTGGAATGTAAGTCTATTAATTGAATCTAAAAGTCCACATCGTGGATCTCGTAGAGCATACAAGGAAATTGTAGTATTGTGCTCAAGGGGTATGTAACAAATGGTATTAGAGCACTCAGTTCAAATATTGCGGCCTAAATGTCACCCCACACCTTCAAAATATGAAGGATTTGTACGTCCTAATGAAGGGATCAGTTATAAATTGCTATAAGAAAAATATTCCAGAATCCATCAAGGTTGAAATTAAATTGTAAAAGGATTTAAGGAAGGAGAATTTTGTAACAAGAACATATATAATAATATTATATTGATTACTTGAAACCAAAGGTAATTCTAACTAAGGTTGTTTGAAATAGTGGATATTGAATAGAGAGTGAAGTTTCCCATGTTACTTGACAATCATATAACTAGTTGTGTTTTCTAACTTCTTAAAGGGATCACTTGAAAACATAATTAGCCTATTGAATCATTATATAGTGAAGGAAGAAGGGTATAATTTGTCAGAGGTTACATGCCTGAAATGAGTTTTCAAACAATATTCTGATAAAAATTTCATTCTTATAATGGTTTTGCAGTTAGTAAAGTATGTAGAAGTAAAGTAATGAATATATGATCACAACGGTTGTACCATGATTTATGAAATAATATAAATTAAAACATTTCAATGTAGGGGATACAATGATATGTTGTGATCATACAAAGGTGTGGAAAGACCAAAAAGAGGTAGTAACAATAATGTAATTGTTTATATACGTAACTATGAAACAATAAGCTAAACAACTTATAGAGTGCTTACTGAAATTCCCTCCTTTCATAATTATATTTCAATCGAAAGAAAACCTATAAATTAATTATTCCATGTGGCCAACCTTCTAAATTGATCAACCCAGCTAGGCAAGCCAACGAGAAACTCCGAATGAGAAGGTTTTCAAATCTCGTCATCAACAAAACATGAAGATCCCCTTTATTAATGTAGGCAAGGTTAAACCATCACTGTAAAGTAAATTATTGCAGGAAAGGATTTTGGGCATGGCCACGACCACATCATAAAGTGTTTATTGCAATATTTGATATTTTATTGTTATAACTCTTCCCCTTCATTAAGAAATGTTAGAATCCTACTTCATGTGACAACATTGTAGAAATTTTGTGATACCATGCAATCCCATCTAGGTTGATGTGGAACATATTCGATGGATTTGGTATTCTTGGTTCCGTTAGAAAATTAAACCAGGCTAGATAATACCAGAGATGATCCCTGTTGGTACTACCACTATTGATATTGCTTATTGGTGCCATGACGCATGGCGCATGCAAGTCTGAGCCCTTGTGCTTGATTGTGTCTTGTGATACTTAGTGGAATTAACTGCGATGCTTGATGTGCGATGCTTGATGTGCATGATTGTTGGTAAAAAATGAGGTTGGGCTCAATAGTAGCCTTGATTACATTGAATTCTAACGTGGCCAGAGAATTGTTGAGCTCCCCTCTCTGTGCAGACCGATCACTAAAACAATCGGCTCACTTTGCTACTCATCTCTTCTCTCAATGGCGAATTGCAACCGACAAAGTTGGTCATCAGGTGGACAACATGAAAATGCTTTCTGACATACATAATGAGCCTAATATTAGATATGATGTGTTGGATGCATTAGAATTATGAGATAGTAGAATGAGATTAGAGTATGCATGGTTATGGTTCTAGTCTGATTTGTTGGTTTCTAAAGAACATGAGATATAAATGCAAAAAGTGTTAGATGTTGGATTTAAAGCACAAAATTACTTGTCAATTTCAAATCATCTATTTCCCTTCCCAAATGGTAATTTCATCATTCCCAGTTGCTTTATCCACAGAACTGAAGGTGTTCGCTGGCGGACTGAATTGCCACAAAAACATTTAGAGGATAATGCGTGACACAACTTAAAAGAAGTTAGTGGATAAGCGCTATCCTTATTTCCATTCCACAGATGTATCACGCTTTTTTTTCTACAATCATCATAATATCAGATAAGGATTATTCTAAATTGCATGAGGACAAATAGTAAAATCCCTTCAACGTCATCTCCTCCCTTCACATAATGACCAAGGGCACATAGAGGAGATCAGTGTGAGGGTTCTGATAATGAAGAAATTATCTCCTCTTCGTCGTTCAATGAAGACAAGTGGGAGAAAAGGCATCAATCAACTCTATGTGGGTTGCTCGAGTATAGTACCTCCACAGGAATTTTCATTAAATAGATTGGGATGCCAATATGATTCAATTAGTTGACACGGTATCAATAACATTGTAATATCAGGATATTTTTGTAACAACCCTCATGGGCTCTTCCCTTGGAGTTGGCAGCTTGTGGCACTAGTACGATGGCAGGAGAGGTAGCCTACAGGAGGTGTCAAAGGTGAGACCCCATGAGAATCTGTCAGGAGGGCGAGATCATGTGATCATCTACCAAGACCCCAACGCCGGTAACAGGAGGTCGACAACTGTAAGAATAACATGTTAACTAATTTCAATTTCACAAGATTGAAAGACAAACAGGATCCTCTGCTCAAAAACATAGGTTTCCTTATTCACATCAGATCAAATATTTCAATGGAGATGTCGGGGTTGGCCATGGAGGACCCCTTCGTTTTCTGTGGGAAACAAGTTCAGAAAAGAGGTGTCAAGTCTTTTTTTTTTTTCGTACGTTGTTCAGTTTTCACATTTCCTTTTTTAATAATCCTCAAAACTATAATTAACATAAGAATGCCCACAACCAATTGTAAAAGAATATGGCAAATTTATTAGACTAGGCGGACTCGAATGTAAATATATAGGTGTGGCTCGATTTCCTTATTAAAGGAGAAAAGTACGCCCATACTGTGACCATTGTACTCTCTGGCTTCGAGAAGGGGAATCATTTAAATTATGGGAAGGTTTCTCAGGGAAGAGGAGAAATGGAATTTTCTAAACGATTTTAGTTCACGTGAAATTGAAAGCCTTGGAGCTATTTCGACAACCTTTTTCCCTATGTTATCCTTGGAATCAAGTGGCCTTGTACTCAAGGACCACCTTTTTCCCTATGTTATCCTTGGAATCAAGTGGCCTTGTACTCAAGGACCAAATATTGGGTAAGAATACTAATCATGTTTTCTTTTAGAGTAAATATTTATATGCTCATGCCCTAGTTCCAAATTTAATTTAAATGGCATCGCTTGCTTTTATCACAAGTGAAGGCAATCCAGGAGAGGAAGATTGTATGAAAAAATATCAGGAAATATTTTGATTAAAAATAGCTTTGAAATTATTAGTATGAAGTTAAGATTACAGATTTGCATGAGTTGAAATCTTTCTAAGTAAATGACTTTTATGTAGACTAAATAATGGAGTTAAAAAAAAAACATGGCAAATACCTATTGGTAGTGGTAGGTATAGTATATTTTATTTGGTACACCTTAATGTGTGAAAAACATCAAACACATGTTGATAGATATGCCATGATTTCCTTGAAGACAATGATACTATTGTCAGAGTAGTCTACATACTTATTTAAACACTACAAACAAGATTGTAATACTTGGGGGCACTTTGGGTATAAATGAACTACACAAAAGAGTTTGTATAGTTTATATGAATAGTTTGTTTTATGCATAAAACAGAAGAATATGAATACTTGAGTTGCAAATTTACATATTGTTTGAAGGGGATATCGATGATGTGATTGCATGCCTATGCTTACATATATGTGTGGCTTGCATGTAGGGTTCATTTGCGTGGTTACAATGAGACGCATTAATATGCTTACATGTGTGGATGGATCAAAGTTCTCACAAATTAACATGACTTAAAAACTTATTCAAGATGTTAGATATTCATAATCGAGCTTGAGGAGTAAACAAAGTGGAGATTTACAATATATTTAGAGAGTCAAAATATGTGGTGTATTTGATTCTTTATATATACAATAAAAATCAAACATTAAACTATATTTATATTATAATTCATTAATTAAATTTTTGAGTATCTATATAAATGAACAATGTTGAATTGAACCCTTGCACTTGTATTGAATTTCTCAAGTCTTTGATAACAATAGGAGCATTATGAGAAGAATACACTGGAACAAATAATTTTGCAATGTTGAATTGTGGTGGAATAAAGAATAATGCAAAGGAACTACAAACAACTAACATGTTGATTATTTTTTATAAGAAGAAATGGGCAACCATCAATTGGTTATTTTTTATTGTTCCTACTTATTGTGCATGTGGAGATTAAATTTCTATGTTATATGCAAAACTTTCCCCATAATCTAAGCTATGGTTGAATGCTCTTGCGAGGGCACAACTAATTGAAACCATGAGTTAAAATTGACATAGAATTAGATGTTCATAATAGAGTGGGAAGAATAATTGATATTTTATCAAAGTTGAATAAGTGATTTTAAAGTATTGTTATTGGATTAAAATTTTGATATGGTTATCATATTATTCTACTCATAGTAAAGTCAAATTATGAATGGTTTGATTTCTAATAAAGAACATAGGTTGATAAAATACAAACTAATGCCACTAGAGATAGTCCAGTCAAGGGCATAACTTAATGAGATAAAGTTTATGCATAGGTGAGATCTTGAAATATGAAGGGTAGAAATGTTGAACCCTTATCAAAAAAAGATAGATGGAATGCATATAAATAATTTGAAACAAGTTCATAACATTCTATCATAACCTAAAATTGAATGAGTATCACTTTAAGAAATTCCTATGAAAAATTATTAAACTCATGAAAGACATGTCTCTGTGTGTGGTAGGAGACTATGTATTTTAAAAATTGTCTTTCAATTTAATATTTTAATTAATACATTTGTATGGAATGATACAGTTCATTCTGGATGTGGTATTTCCATCAGTTGAATCATTAAAGGAAAATGCTCCAAATGTACATTGTTGAAGGAAACTAAACCTTAGCAAGTCATTATTCAGACATTAGGTAGCAACATGCACACCAAATTAAATATGCATATGTTGGATCTACATGTGTCTTTGAGGAACACAATGTCTAGATAATTGTAATAAATAAGAAGCATAAATTATATGTTCAATCTATACTGACCTAGGGTCAGAGTTGTGAAGAGTATGCACACATGCAATACAACTTACTATATGCATGAAGACATCATACATTAATAATTGTATGACCTTCATAAATAGGTCAATGGGACTGGCACCCAAAAGTAAGAATACATAATGGATGTATAAAAGAAGCTGCTAAGGCTTGTGATTAATCTATACCTCGATGAATATGCATGTTAAGGTTGTGAGGTTTGAGTTTCATGCTTTGCATTAACACATTGGAGTTCGAGTAAACTTAACAGTGTGTCCTTGAACTTGCATTTAGTACTATCTTAATAATATGAATCTTTCAAATCTAAAGCAAGAAAAAGATCCTTTTAGTAGAAGGATTGTAGATCTTGCAAAGGCACTTCATATGGGAAGTGATAATATTAAAATGATCTGGTGTATATATAAAATTTAGGAAAATATAAAAGAAAAAAATGTTCGATATAGTGGTAGAGATATTCAAATGTAGCTTAATGGCTAGTAACAAGTACACTAGATTCAGAGCATAACTTGTCTGAATTTATTAACAAATTATTAATAAAACCAAAAGGTAACACATTAAAACATCTTAGGAGAATCTAAGGATCTTATGCTAGTAATAAAATCATACATGCACCAAAGGAGTGACATATAAAAGGTTCTAAAAGAGAGAATAATAAGCCAAACAATAGCTTGTTGTTGAATCGATATGATTCTTTAACCATATTGGATGGTTAAGTGGTACTGGTAAGTGAGATTGTTGCGTACACAGATAATTACTTTAAATAAAATGATAGCTATCAATCTTTCCAAATCAATTGATAATGGTACAATCTGAGATGCATACTTGGTACCACTATTATCTATCAAATAATCTTAGACAAGTCTACATGCCAGATTGCATTTATAGTATTGTCTGGTCTTGAATATGGAAACATAACAATTACATGAACAATTTATGAACTATAAGTGGGGTATTAACATACTAATGACCTAGGTTCAAACCCTGGTATACATAGTGCCTAAAACCTTAATAGGTGTTAAATGGATAATATTGTAACTTTGAATTATAATGCATGCATGAGGGATGTATGTATTTGTATAGTGATTGTTCAAATTGGTAGGAGAAACACTAAATCATATGACATGATTTGTTTAAGTGTGGAGGAATTTTGAGTACCAAACAATTATTCTTGGTTAAACACAATGTTAAGGTTGTTATTAGACTTCCAATATAACATTGAAGTCCATACTAGACTAACTATCATAGTCAATAGTCTGCATTATGATTAAGCAGAGGTCATATTCTCTTAAGACCCAGTCTAGTGACCGATTAACCTCCAAAACTAAAAGTTATGAGTATGATAAAGTTGTAGTATGCATCATTACCTCTATGGTACTATTTTGCTGACATTATACTACAACCACAAGACACATGAAAATATTTTTCTAAAAAAAAGCACTTGAATACTTTGACATCAAATTATTCACTTGTTGCGGAAGTTGAACAGGTCCAAAAAATTCCTTATTCTCCAATCAGTAAACTGAGAATGGTTGGATCAAACTTCCCTAAAGGTAATATAAATAAATAAAGGAATTTTTGGCATAATACTAACATGGTTGGAAGCATGTGGATGAAGTATATGTCATGCATGTGATGTTATGGACATTGATATGGGGTACACACGTACAACTGGTAATATATACAAACGATACATATGGTACTGGTATGGATGTATGTATTGCATGATAATATGTGACATGTAAAGATGTGTGTATGTGTGTGTAATGCACACTATGTGCAGGTGCACATGGTAGAAGAAAAGGCAGTGGGTGATTTCCTGGAGAGGCAACCGATCCAGAGTGCATACTGAGGTAGGACAAAAGCGGAAACTAAGAGTTGGTGTTGGAAACAAAGGACAAGTATCCATACTTTTATTCAATCTTAGCATACATATGGTTCTTCTTTATGATGGTTATGTTGAGCTAACCTGACATGATATTGTATACATGTTAATTAGCTAGATGTGCTAGTTTGACGTGTTCTAACTAATGTAGGGAAACTACAGGAAGCAAATTTTTAGTAAGAAAACAAAGGCATTGGAAGAACATGCATTTATTTCATGACATGAAACATTACCCATAGTTACTCAAATAATAGTATTTTATATGAATATATGGTATTAACTGTGATAGACAAAGATGAGTTTCTACATCTAAAATCTCCCACAAAATTATTTGAAACAAATGTTACAGGTATCTATGGAAGGATATGTGATGGTAGAACTTCTTTGTAACCGATATATATCAAAAGATCTGAATCAGAAGGTAAGGCCATGGGAGCCTATAAATTCATAAAAAAAACTACATATGAATGAGGAGATAATAGTGCAAGAAGAAGTAATACACTGAGGAAAGTGTAAATTTAAGAGGGGGAGTATGTAACACACCTCCGTTGTATGTAAAACTTGGCTAACCTAAGCTAAGAAAAACTAGGTCTGATGTGTAACAAGAAAAGTAAATACTTGATTATTAAATAAATAAAATAATTTAATCACTTGGAAAAGCAAGACACCAAGAGATGATATTCTTGCCAAATCCCATTGCTGAATGCGAAGGGATAATTCTTTCATGATAAGACTTCTAGATCCAATTCTAGATAAGCTTAATGGATTGGAGATAAATATCCATTAAGATACCTAGCTGGAGAAATATGCTAAGTTAAGAAAAACATAAAAGCCTTGTGGGAGAGAAAGATGAGCTTTTATGGGAAAAGCCTAGGAAAATGGATATAAAAGATCCATAAAAGAGGGATGTCGCTAATGGAAATCATATCATGAAAGAGGGTATTAAATACCCATTGAAGAGATCAATAGGAGTTAGTTGATCCATGGAAATAACTCTTGACTTGGGGGTGACCTAGAGAAAGTCAGTTCTAGGTTTGGTGGCAGTGCTCGGCTTGCCAAGTGACTCTCTTCAGCTAAGCTAGTTTACTTTGATTTCTTGGGATGTACTGTATGTGACCCCTTACTCTTCTTCTTGTCTCATATTTAAACTTATGAGTAGAATTGGATGTGCCATATTATGATTCATTACTCTTGATGTTATCAAATTTGTGAGTGTATGATGCATGAATAATCTTGGTTCTTGAGATGATGGAATAATGGTGAATAATTATGCATGAGACAACTACGTAGGACGAGTAATTATGTGTTTAAGGTGTTAAACTATATATTCTGGGGTTCAGGTTGTTTATGATATGAATTACGCTTCATATGTGAATTGGATCCATCGAGGCTCATTTATCTAATTATTCATATTGCATAAGTAATACTTTTGACTATGCCAGTAGGGATATGATCATGATTATGGTAATGCTAATTACGGTATATTCATGATAACATTCCATTAATGATTTTTTTGAATCCTCATAGAAATGATGTATGGATACTCCGATATTGATTGAATTCCATGATTTATTATGTTCTCCAACTTGTAATTTATAGTTAAGGGTTGATCTGGAATGTAAGTCTATTAATTAAATCTAAAATTCCACATTGTGGATCCAATAGAGCATAGAAGGAAATTGTAGTATTATGCCCAGGGGGTATGTGACATTGCCCTTTCTGACCTAGATGAAACTCATAGAGAGATTAATTCAGTTCATAGTAGTGAACACACAGAGTTATAGACAAAATTGTAGCAACAATGAATTTTTCATTTAAAACTAAAACTTTAGCTCTTCAACAATATAATAGTAGAATTTATATCTACATGATGATGATATGCTCTTACAATAATTCCATTTATATAATTCCATTTATACATGGAAAAATCATGCCTCATGTTGTACCTCTGAGATAGTAGAAGGTCAGCTACCAATGCTAGAGCATCTAAAATAATTGTTTCGGGGTTTTTGGTTTTAGTTTTCGAAAGACCAATGAATGAAGACATATGAAGAATTGAAGTAATTAATCCTTTCAGTTATATTAATATCTCAGCATAGGGCTACTATAAATCTTTAGGCAGTGATATAGGTCAAAATAGTGGTGAGAAGAAGACAACAAATAATATGATTATCAAAGTTTCCAGACTATAAAACAGAACAATCATAAGTTGGAAAACCTTCTAAACTACATCCCAAAGGTTCAAGGTAGTATACTTAAGCTTACATAAGGTGCTGATAATTTATTGGTTAGAGGGGATTAGCTAAACAGACAGTTCCTTAGTCCATTCTCTTAATAGATGATCACTTCAAGAGCTTATAGGAATAAATTGAGACACAATCCTTCCTACCTAGATATCTCTATAAGTCATCAGCATATGAAGAAAAACATAATGATTGATAATTGGAAAAATTTACACGATAACACAAATTGTTCAAAACCAAATTCAGAATCCTCTTCTTTATATTAAGGTTCCAGAAATACTGAGTACATCAAGTGTCTATAAAATCTTCCTTCAAAGGTTTCTTCCAGGTTCAAAGTAGAATTAACAGTCAAGACTTAACAAGCAATGAACAATGAAGCTTGAACCTCAAACCTATAACATCTGGAGAAGAGAGTTTTTTATACAATAATAAAACTAAGAAGTATCATAAAACTGATTAAGATTTATTCTAGGAAAGGAAAAGATCTTCATGCAAGAAGACAGGGGCAACAATTTAACTACTTCTTGTTGTCCCTTTTATTCAGGTTGTGCTAGCTTTGTTTTTCTAATATTTCTCCCTTAAAGTTGCTAAATTGTTTGAATCCTTTGCTCTAGTTGATTCCTTCATTTTGATCTTTTATATGATACTCTTGAAACTCTATGAATCTCCTTTAACCCTGTTGAGTAACCTTTACTATTTCTTTTTACCTTTACTGTGCAATCCAGGTTATTACTGTGTTTTTCCATAGTAAATCACTTAATATTTTATGTTACAGGTAAAGTAAATTGATATGATCTTCATATTTGTCTTCCAACTGTACGCAGGCTTTTTCTCTGTAAACCTAGAACATTGAGTCTTTACTTGCAAAACACAAAAACTATTAAGAAAAACAAGGGTGACAGAAGGTATTCAATGGCTTTATAGAGCTTGGAAGGACATTGGAAGGATTCCATAGTGTATCAAAAGGTGAAACAATGGTTTAATTGGTCACAGAGGCATTATGGAGGCTTCACTATGTAAAACAGGAAAAATAGAGCAAAATGGTCATTTTGGCATTTCAATGGGAAAAATAGTTTTCTTTTGAAATACGGCATGATAGTGAATAGTAACCATTTTTTCATTTTGTGGAAGGCAGTTTTCATCGCACCGCTTATAAGGTGTGGGTGGTTTTAGGAGGGGGTCACCTGAAATAACTTGAGCCTGACACGTAGCAATGGAGGATAGTGGAATACCACTTTTCGGGTGGGTAACACTCATAGAGAGAGCTAACCCAAAATCGCCTAGGGTTGTTGGACATGAATGCATTGGATCGGACGGTGGTGGAGTGAAGGAATAGTACGAAGGGTATGAACAATCAAATATAACAGTAATGGATTTATTATGGCTTAAAACCCAGATTATCGGTGAAATGGAGGTTTAAGGTTAATTCTTCATTTAAATCGTAAAAATGATTTAACAAAGAAAACCTTCGCAAAACAAACATCCATGGCAGACTTTAAATTTTATTAACTCGGGTAGATAATTATATCAGGTCCAGGCTAATATCACATTTCGTAATCGAAGTTTAGAAAAGGATGTCCCATCGCAAGGAATGCGATAGGCGCCATAATCGATGTGGAAATAAACCATATATGATATATGATTAGGTCCGGGTTCCAATCGCAATCGGAGATCGCAATGGCAAAGGGTATGTGCTTTAGCCAAGGCTTGTGGTAAAGGCGGATGTGATATGGAAATAAGTAATAATATATAGCATCAGGTCCGGGCCCATCGTTGATCGCATATCACAATCGGGGAAAGTGGATGCATGTTGAAAGGCTTGTAGTCTGCTAATATTGCGATCTGATATGAAAATACATAGTTTTATTATAAAACTAAGTTTTTCAGGATATTTTATTAAAGGAGTTAATAATATATGGGAAAATTAATTTTAGGGGTTTAATACTATAGTTAATGTTAATATGAAAATATGAGCAGAAAAGGATAAATATGTGCCAAAAGGGGAATTATAGGCGGAAAAGGGAAATATAGGTGGAAAAGGGAAATTCACTAAGTATTATGCTTTTTCATATATATATCAATACTTAGGCTAAAACACCTTTTGTGGGTTTTTCAGGTAAAAATGGATTTTACATGGTAAAAAAGGGATTTTGCATGGGTTTTTCACTTTTCCTAGGCAAAAAAGATTTTGACCTTAAGAAAAGGGGTTTTTTTTGTGGAAAATGAATGAATATGAATGTATGAAGGTAGGGAGGGGAAATTAGTGAATATAGGGATGAAAGAGGATGAATGGAAAGTTAATAAATTGATCTAGTAGACCTTCACTTTCTTTGTGTAATTGCATCATGGACATAGAAACATATGGTGAAACATGATAAATGTATATTTAGTCCAATGAATAATCAAACTTTTGCAACCTTTTTCCACTTACCCTTTGCTTATCCTATCATTTTTTCTTCACTTAATGGGTGCATTTAAGTTAGCAAACCCTTTTCCTTTCTTTTTATTTTTACAAAAGAAAACTATCTAAATCTACCCTTATAACCTCCAAGTGCTCAAATTAAACTGATGAGCACCTTATTATTCTCTACCTAACTACTGATCTGCCAAGATTAAACAGTTTGGCCAGATCTTTATTCTCTATCTGTAACATCAAATTTAAAGCATGAAGCAGTCAAGATTAAATAGTTTGACTGTCATGAGTTGTGGCATTTAAAACAAGCTGCACACAAGCATTATTTTGCAGAAAAATAGTAGTGGCATTTAGACTTGCTCACTTTCAGAGTTTATTTATTTTCTTTTCTTTCTAACCTGACATTTTCTCTTTTTCTTTATTTTTCAGGACATCTAACCTAACATTTTCTTTGATATGTACATCATCATCAAGATTCATTTCACTAACATATTTATTCACTATTGTTATGTCCATATCCTAACCTAACATTTTTTCAAAATATTTTTTATTTTTTGACTATTTTATTCTATCTTATCAAAATCAAAAAATTCTACAACACCTCAAACATCATCAAATTTCTTGAGTGCATTGAAACCTTGTTCTCATGGATGATATAAATGAATCATGCCCTATTTCCTTGGATCATATATGCAAACAAAGAAGCACTACAACCAATAGAGGATCCTCACGCCAATTTGGATTGATCTAGTAGTCGAATAGTGTATACTTTGTAAATGGCATGATCACAATAGAGAAACTAACTATAGATTGTGATCCAAAATTGTTTATAGATATCAACAATCTTGAACCTATCCTCTTCAGAACCAATGTGGCAGTACTAGTAACGGATTCATGGAGGTATGTCAACCACCAAAGGTAGGTACAAAAAATATATAGTTGGTGCCAAAATGAATTCTCTTATTTTTAAAATATGTTTATTTACATTCATGTGAATGCCAACTAGAGTCCAAATAAATTATAAAACATCATATATTTGTCGTTTTAAACACTAAAGATATGGAAAAATTATTCATTAACCACGAAGAATGTATAACAATGAATCGCAGTAGATAATGGAGGTTTATGGTGCATTTTTAGCAAAAATACAAGAAAATGTCTAATGATTAATCTATTAAAAGATATGACAAAAGTGGATGCAAACAATAACTTTAACTAACATGATTACGAATACACAAGACAAGTCTTGTCAAAAGATGTCGAGGAGCATATTTGCCATATCTTGAAGTAGATCACATGAAATGAATATATGTGTGTGTGTGTGTGTGTGTGTGTTTGGGATAAGCACCCATGGGAATTTGAACTGATGACCTTTTTGCATGGAATTCCTTAACAATGCACCCATTCGTCGTTAATCCAAGGCCTAGTGGGAGACATGAAATCAATATTGACTAGAGGCTATATGAAATTTGTTCTGCAATGAAGGGTGACAAAGGAATTTTGAAGGGTAACAAATATAAAATTGGGTCATGTTCTTGTTGCCAAAAGGAATCTTTGTACACTTGCAAAAATAATGTAATAGTGGTTTGGAATGTACAAACATAGAGACAGGTGTGCCAAATGTGTGGTGACCTATGTGATGGTCTAAGGGAGTTAATACAAGGGACGAGGGCACGTTTGGTTAGTCTTGATGTGAGGAAAATGAAACGGATTGACTGTGCAAATGTTTTACTAGAATGCGGTGGTGTGAGAGGCCAAGTGAAAATGTATTGGTGCATTTCTTGTGATCAATCAAATGAGTGCCTAGGAAGGGTGGTCACTAATTAAGTGAGAAGAAGAATTGTGGACATCTTTCTAGTAATTCAAATGAATGGTTCCTGGGTGGAAGGTGATGGTAATGGATATTTGTAATGTAATGGGGACTATTATGTTGGTCGATCCATGGCAATAAAAACTTACTGACTTTGGTAAGAATTTATCATGTGTAAGTACAAGGTGATGGTAAATGTGGTAAGAGATGAGGGCCCAATGTTTAACTTAGGGGTTTGTATTGTGCTATGCAATTTTTAGGGGGGGAATCTATCATGGTAGTGAGAAATTGTACCTTAATTTTCAAACCAAATGTCTAGTTGTTATGTCAAGTGGAGGAAATATCCTATGATCATGACACAAGTACCCCACATGAATATAAGACATATATATAATCGATAAAAAAAACGAATATTTGAAGCAGTGAAATAACAATGATTTCAGGCATGGTAAGGGCCAAAAAAAAAAAAGATGGTACATTCAATTGAAGATTCAATAGCAAAGTATGTTGTGATATATGCCAATCATGCAAATGGTTTTGAAAATAAAGTTCATGGGTTCAAGTACAAGTGACTGGAATATGTTAAGGTGGGGCACATACAAGGTGGTGAGGCCCATAAGGCCACCTCATTTGTAATCTAGTGAGGTGGTGAGTGAGTGAGCTGATACAAATTTCTATAATTATTTCACATTCATTGGAGTAGCTATTTTAGTTGCAATTGGAGCTAAGTGAGTTCCAACTGTTTGACCATTGTCATGATTTAAGATAGGGGTGGTGGGCCATATAGTATGTTGTTGTTTAACCTACATTAGTGTCTGGGACCCACATCCACATAGGTGTCTTAGTGTGAGTCGCGAGACCCTCACAGTAAGGAAGTAATAGTCATGGAAATGTTAATTACTATGAAATGTGTAGTGAATAAACCACACAAGAAATGGATGCATGATTGCATAGATGCGTGCAACTATGAGTGATTTTTGTTCATAGTGTGGTGCACCTAAATGGTGAAAATTTGTGGAAATTGTCGCAACTGTGGCTTGAATAACTGGGATGATATCCCCCTCCTAGGGTATTGAACAACTATTGTAATTAGACAATTGTTTGAGGAATAACTATGTTGTCACCCACACAATTGTAATTGGCATAAATGTGAAAATTTCCACATTTGCACAAGAAATAGTCACAATGATCCAATAAGTTAGATGTATTTTTACATGACCCTCCTTAGATGAAAATGGTGGTTCATTAGTGATATTTAACATACAAAAACATTAGTGATGTTGTGGCTGACAACCCACAGGCTTCAACTAACCTAGTGAGGTGGGTTCTACTCTAGTACTTTGACTTCCTGTTAATTTGTTCGTAGGAAGAGATCTTGTATTTTTTGATAGGTTTATGGTAGCCACACCATGAGGTTTTCAATGTGTGAAGGAATGAAGTTTCCATATTTTATGAGGTGTATATTTACTTCTTGGGAGGGCTACACTTACAGTGGAAGGAGGTGCTCACTAATCCTTCACAGTTAATGATAACTTTGGAGGAATGGGTTGAGTGGTGGTGTAGTGTTTCAGATATTAAGGATGGGACTATACACATCACATTGATCAAGGATGTGGCACTCTATTTTACCACCACCATAAATTTTCATATTTTTAGAGAGGTAACCACACACCATATTATCAGATAACATATCAAATTATTAGACCGAGTCGATAGGGGAAGCTTCTACAATTTGGCTCATTTGATGCAAGATATATCCTATTAGCATAGTTTATGGGGGTGGTGGGTGGTCAACACCAATAGTTCAAATTTCCTACTCTCCTCTATATTCCTTTTTTGACTGAGTCATTCTACTCCAACCCATCAACATGGCACTAATGACTCCTAGTTTACCTCAGATCCTGAGATGGGGGTAGCTCATGATTTGAGAGGGAGGGGAGAGGTTTTGAGATACTTGATGAAGATGGCTTGGTCATGGTTGTTATTGATGCCACAAATCATAGTATATTTCCTCTCTGTCGGCATGGATTTTCATGATGACCCAGACACGGGTCATCCCTTAGGTGGTAGATGGGGTCCCTTACGTATGTATTTTGTTTAATTTGTTATGTTATTTATGTTCTTTGGTACCTTTTTCATTATATTTTTATGTGATGAAACTGATAGTAGTTTTCTTAGTGTTTGTAGATATGGGACCTCGCAGTTGAGAAATATTAACTATATGAGATCAACCTCATGGTGATGATCATACACGGGCAACATTGCATATTGGGTAGGTTCGAATTGCTAAGGGGGAACTAAAGTGGCACCAGATACCACAACAACATGATGAATTTCATGTAGGGTTTGTTCCCACCCTCAAGAAAAGGGGGCCTAAGCATGGCTTCGTGAGGAGAAATGTGATATGCAAGATCAAGTATTTTTCCTTGAGGTGAGGGACATTGATGTGCATCAATGGATGGTGATGATTTTTATGGGGATCCTAGAGGTTGGATGGGCCATGCTAGATGAGGACATAGGTGACATGCATAATGATTAGTAGTCAATATTGGAAAGGGTAGTAGTGGAAAAAGTGACAACTTGACTGATACTAGTTTCTAACTGTGAGGAGTCACATGAGTCTCTTGTTGGTGGTAGAGGGAAATGGGGTTTTTCTCCAACACTAGCTCCTCCCTAGATGTCATATTGGCATGTGTACTAGGGGCAGCACCCATTATGAGGATTTTCCCCACTTTTTCAGTATGGCCTATTTTTAAGTGCTAAGAGCACCTTAATGTATGTAAATTATATATTTGACACACACACACACACACACATATGATATTTTGAACTCTCATAATGTGTCTTATTTATGTGATGATATGTGTGATGTGATGGATATTTATTATCCTATGTATGTTTAACATGCTTCTAAATGAGGCTTATATGGTTAATGTTATGCTTGCTAGTTTGGAATGTGATTTTCTATTTTATTGATGTCATGGTTCTTATGTCTTGGCATGTGTGAGAAAGTAAAATGATTAAATATCCATACTAACAATTTAACATGATGGTACTTACAAAATGAGTGAGGATCACCAATTTGGAATGTCTTATGTAGTTGTGCAATGACATGCTGGGAATCAATGAATGAATGTGTGTGGGAAATGCAAAGGTGTGTGGCATCAGCCAAGAGCCCAATGTTAGCATTGTATTCATCTTGGTTACTGATATATGGCTGGAAAAAAACTCTATTTCTATGGAGAGGGGTTTTATCGAGGATGTAAATGCCCTACGCTACCAAAGTTGTGTTTTGCAACCATCGAGAAGTGCCACCAAAAAATTCAATGAAGCAAGTTAGTGATTAGTCCATCTGTCACACACTTAAATGAGCAGAGATTAGAATACATGATAAAGAGGTTATCAACATACAAATAGTGTAAAATATGTACAACACGGTAATGTAGGGAGATATAGGGTGATTCATTATGAGCAAAAAATTTTGAGATAGAGCTGATTAACAAGGTCTTTGAGACATTTTCCATCAAGATCACTCAAGTTGTATACTCCTTTGAGGAGACAATTCTGGAATATATAGGGTCCCTTCCATAACGTTTCAAGATTCCTTAACCCTAAGCTTCATTAGAGACATCATAACATAATACTATATCTCTCTTATGGAATGAGTGGGGGGCTATAGTGCAGTTCGAGGCTTTGTATAATTTCTTGGTAACTTCATTATGATGGGGAGAGGTTCATCCATTTTAATCAATGTGTTTGCGTTTTATGAGGCACTACTCAAGGGGAGCAATGTTAGGGTGTAGTTCCACTATGGTGCACAGTGTAAGGATTTCACACTCATTTGGGACTATTATTTTTATTTCTGTTCATTTCCTTCCAAATATATTAACTTCAATTATTTGTATGCTCTAGTGAATAAAAATAAAGTGTTCGTTAATAGTAGCTTATCTTATAAAAGCCTCATGAGAGAATGTGATTGACCATAGATGAAATCGAGCAAATTTAAAGTAATTTGTGAAGTATTTGTTACCAAAGTTGGGAACCATTATTAGGATTATTGTTACCAATAGTCACACAAAATGGTTGCAAGTCAAAATAGCCACTAGTTAGCAACGATAGCATGGACATCTATATTTCTTGTTACATTAATGTATTTTTTTTGTATGTGCACTATAGGTAAAATTTTCATTCTCAAATTTAATTGTTTCTAATGATTGTGTTATTGGAAATGTTGGGCAGTTGTGTTATTGTCATTTTGTTAATTTAGTTTTTCTGCATCAATGCAATCTGAAGGAGCAACACAATCACTAGTGTGTAATAAGACAATTCACCTAGTGAACATTTGTAATTTCCTATATGGCCTACGATATTGGGGTAAACTAATAACCACCTTCTTAACCTGACAGAAGTGTGAGAAGGAGTCATATTTATGGAGCAAAGTTTTGTTTTAGTCAAGATACATTTGGAGAATATTGATTGCATGTTCAATTTCCAAGGTCTCGGAAGCTATGAAACTAGTGATCATGGAGGAATACTTTAGTGCAATGACAAAAATATAAATGTTAGCAAAATAACAAAAGTAGCTTTTGAACTTTCTAGGATGAATAGAAAATCCAAACGTGCACTCTATTTACATTAGAGAGAGGTACAATCTTCCATTTTTAGTGGTTTCAATCTAGTCATTGGTAATGTGTGTAAACATACCCCCCTATGACACCACGGAATGCACAACAAATGTGAATCCATTTTGTTCCAATGAATTGAAAACGTTGAAGATAGGGAATTGGATTACATCATGAAATGGTAGTTACAATGGTTATGTGCCCTTGTTTCCCTCCTCCAATGCACTTGAGAAAGTTTATCCACACACTTTCCCTATCCAAAAAGGCAATGAAAAAATGCTTTGTAGCTCCCATTATAAAATCTCAAACTTGGTTATATTAAACAAACTATCATATCACTTATCTTTTTCACCCTTGTAAATTATATATGCTCTAAAAAAATGGATTTCAACCTAAAATCTCACAATTTCCATGACATGTCATTGCCAATTACACTACCCCATAAACAAATATAATTTCATTAGTATTTAAGTAATATATAATAAAAAAATGAAAATAAATTTAAAATTCAATGAAAATAACAATAATCTATATATCTTATCCTAGCCACCCCTCCATCCTCCCCCCCTCCACACACACACACACATACTTAATAACAAATATTTGCAAAATAAAATAGAATCTCATTTAATATTTAACTATATTTTCTTCTCCTCTTTTTTGGAAACATTTTATGAATATCTTTTTGTTCTAAAGAATACTTATTATTCATTACTTATTTACTTAGTTATATTAAGTTCAATTATTGGGTAGGTGCTAAGCTCTCATGCAACATTCATTCATTAAAAAAATTAATATGCTATGGGCTAGTATCATGGCTTATCAATACTGCATGTCTAAAAGTCCATAACTCATTTCATATGACAATTTAATTAAAAGATAAAGAATATGTATAAATGCACTTGCTATAAATCTCAACCTTTGATTTATGTATACTAATAAGAGTATTTTAGAATATTGCACCGGCAATAAATCATACCATCCAGGGAATAATTATTGATAATCAAATTAAAAATTGACAAACCAAATTCCAAAATAATATGACTATCAACATAGTTTTGTAAAAATGAAAAGAAAGTTTTAAACCGCATAGCCTTCCCTGCAGCTTAGTTTAATTATTGAACTTTGAAAAATACTAACCAACTATTTATGAGATATGTTGGATGGTTAGACTCCAATTTGAAATGCGTAATTAAGATTTTTTTTTCTTATGCATATTATTTAATACTTACATAAATCATTGAAGTCATCCCATATTATTTCATGTTCTTCATCAATCAAGAACAAAAAATTATCAAAAACGTATATGCTTAGCATGTTCACCCATTTTAAGAATATACAATTGGAGATTTGTATTTGCTTAGCAAGTTCTCCCATGTGCAACTTTATTATTTATTTGCAAATATGATTGGATGTTTATCTTTGACCAATTTTTGCAACAACAAAAAAAACATGTGGGACCAATGTGATTTTAGTTATAATATTAATTGCATAACAATTAATAATATTTAATATAATATTAATAATGATGTCATTCAAATTAGTGTTAATTAAAATTTGGTGTATTATTTGATAAAGATACTTTGAATGTTTAATATGTATATATGTGTGTGTGTAGGGGGATGTGGGTGGGAAGGGGCCATATTCAACCATTTTAAAAATACACATAATTGGATATTTGTATTTTCTTAGTATGTTCTCCCAAAATGTACTTTTATTATTATGTTAAAATACTAAAGAGACTAAATTAGTAAATTTCATTTCAAAAAGAAGAATAATATTTTGTGATTTTATTAAAAAGTGTTTGATTTTAAGTTAAAAATGAAGGTTTGTTATTTGATTGTTGGTCATGTGAAATCAGATTCAGTCTCCACAACCATTTTAATATGTATATGCGTGTGTGTAGGGCAACGGGGGCATATTCAACCATTTTAAGAATACACATAATTGGATATTTGTATTTGCTTAATATGTTCTCCCAAAATGTAATTTTATTATTATGTTAAAATATTAAAGATACTAAATTAGTAAATTGCATTTCAAAATTAGGAATAATATTTTATGACTTTTTAAAAAAGTGTTTGATTTTAAGTTAAAAATGAAGGTCTATTATTTGACTGTTAGTCATATGAAATCAGATTTAGTCTCCACAAAACACCTTTAATATAGATTCTTAACTTGAATATTTGAAACATATATTACATTGTTAAAAGAAATTCAACCCATAACACTACATGTAAAGCTATAATTGTAACGATACATATGAGAAATAATTAAAGTGAAAACCACTAAAAAAATTAATACTAAACCAAAACATTCCAAACTAAACCACCCGTTAAACGTTTAATCCTTAAAAAAATGATATAACTATAAAAATCATTAATAGTGAAGAATTAACTAAAATTAATCTTTTAGATATAAAAAAATTTAAACACAAAATTAAGTATATCAAAAATATAACATATTATTACAATTTTTTTTTACTACAGAATAAATATTAAAAGACCCAAATAAACTATTTCTAAACTATGAAAATAACCCCACCAATTTAAATAAATTTGTTATAAATGCAAATATAGTATTTCTAAACTAGGAAAATAACAAGCTATAATAAGTATAGGAAGGGGTGATTTGTTTAAGTAAGCTATTGAGGCCACATCAAAACTTTCGGCTTCTGGAATTTGTTTGTGAATAATAGGTAACTTGATTCCATGGATTTTCATGCATCTTCCATGAGATGAGTTGGGTGGTGATTAAGAGGTGGCAGCCCATTCCAAATAATAAAACATTTCGCGGCATTCACAACATAGAGTGTGGGCAAAGCTATATTTGTTGAGACTCCCCATTGTCTTTTCAAACCCTGGAATGGGCCGATCTCCTGCTATGTGGCGCTTCAGCAATTTCCGAAAATGATTTCACGGTGCCCCAGAACGGGATGAGAATCGAAGTTTTTCGAACAATCGGAGCGTTCCCAGTTTAAAAATAATATATGTAAAATAATTTCGGTAATGTCGACTGTGAAAAATCGCGTATCCCGCAGTGGTAATCTGCATAGCCGGCCGAAAAGTACGCAAATCCTGCGTTATAGCCCACATATGCTATGAACTCGGGAGATAATCACACATATGCTTCATCCGTGACCGCAAGTTTCCGTCCACCTGATTCTCCAACTACGGCTACGGCCTTCATGCTATTGCCCAGCACGCCTATGGTGCCCAGTTGGAACGACAGTAGGAACACATCACACGCTGTTTCTCTGCGAAAATCTGGTGATTGAGTCTTCGTGGAAATCTTGTAGTGGGAAATTTATTGTATAATTATGGCGGTGTCTCCGTTTAGGTTCTTTTTCATTGCAGAATGATAGCTCATGAAAAAGTATCCTTAGCTTATTTTCATAGAAGATCTTAAATCTGAGTCATGAAAACATAATTTAAAGACCCTTTTAAAAGGCATAATAAAATTATGAGAACATTATATAAATTCAAATCTATGTAATCAATCATAATCAATCAATTAACTAATTATTTTTCGAAATGAAATACATCCTTACCGCAAAAATTAATTAAGATTAATAGTAATGAAAAATTTATACCCATCCTATAATCCAATGAACATTAACTGCTGCCACAGACATTAGAGCCAGCCAACTGCCCACCTCGGCCGGAGTTTCAAATCCCTTGATCGCAAAAATTGGCTGTGCTCATCAATTTCCTTAAAAAGGAAAAATTTGGCTGTGCCATAATATTTTGGTATAGTTTGCCATAATATTTTGGACTATACCAGTGATCACAGACGACTTGGCAACTTGCTCCCACTCCATAGTCATAAAAAAAGTATTGATGTAAATTCCTTCCTCACGGAGGAATTATAATTGGGATCATAAATTCCGCCATGACAGAGGAAAAATCTTTTTCATCAGAGACCAAAATTCTTTTTCCTCGGAGACCAAAATTGCTGGCCTAAAAGCTCAAACCCCATGGCGCCATTCATACTTTTTCCTCTAAACGGTCCTTCAGTGATCTCGAAATCCCGAGAGAGAATATCAGGCTCGCAGTCACAGTAACTTTGAAGGATGTTGTTGTAGCTACGAGTCAAACAAACACTCACCATTGTTTTTTAACGCCTGGAATGGGCAGATCTCCTGGTATGTGGCGCTTCAGCAATTTCCGAAAATGATTTTACGGCACCCGAACCAGAACGCGATGAGAATCGAACTTGGGTAAGTCGTAACGTTCTCAATTTAAATATATATATAAATTAATTCCGGTAAAATCCGAGAAAACTCTGGCTATGACGATAATGATCTACATATCATCCGTGATATCTCGCGTATTTAGTAATAATTCGTATATCAGGTGGTGATAATTAGACTATCAGCTCACAATTCGTGTATCTCCTGATAACTCGCGTATTCAGTGATATGTGGCGTAAACCTTATGATAATTCGCATAACAGCCGTTATAGCTCGCATAACGGGTGGGATTGTGCATATTCGACGGTTGTTACTCGCATATTCATATGACATCGCTCGGATAAACGGCAGAGACCTCGCGTAAACGCTCGCATATCATATGAAAACGATGGCATATCAGCGTAATCGCGCGCTTATCCTTCAGTGATAATCAGCGTATCGGTTGACAAAATACATCGCAATTGTTGATACCTCGCGTATCATTTGACAAATCGTTTTTAAAATGGTGATAACTCGCACATCGAATGAAAATTCGCGTATCTATTGATAACCGGCGTTATAATTCGCATGACTCGGGAGATAACGGCTTCTTCTGTAATGGCAAGTTTCCGTCCAACTCCGGCGACGGCAGAATTGCGGCTCCCCTCTTCTTCATGTAATTGTTGAGCATCGCGCCGCCGCAATGGTCTGCGGAAGAGGCCACCTGTTGCGTAGAGTAGAGAAATTCAAGATGAGATAGAAGGCGAATAAGCTTAGCCGCGTAATATACAAGTTTAGGCTGCTCTTTTGAAAAAGCAGGTATGATCATTTTCAAGAATTCAAGTTAAAATGGACATGAGACCTCCATTAAAAATTCATGGTAATTGTAATAAGATACCTGCCAGGGACGGAAGACAATGAAACCCTCAAAACCAATCTGCTTATTTCAAAACCACCATAACCAGCGTTGCAAGGAATCAAGGACTACAATGCAGCGTGCTTTTTTATGACCAGTTTGTAGATTAAAAGCAGAAGCGCACTCTATGTCTTTTTTATGACCAGTTTGTAGATAATTGCATGCTAATATTCAAAGCAGAAGCAGAGTCTGTGTTTCAGAAATGAAGAACAAGGGTGATATTTAGATTTCTATCTTATGAAACCCTTTAGATAGCATCTGGAGAACTAATTTAACCGATATTCACATTAAAAAGTGATTATATACGTACTTATTTCAAGCCCTGCCTGATGTAATAGAACACATTTATAAATCAGGCATCTTCTTGTTCACGAGAGCTGTTGAGATTGCGCATTTATCATTAAACCAATACAACGCTATTAAATTCAATAAACCTCTAAACGCAGCTATTAAAATATTAAATTCTTATCAATATTAAAAAAATTAAATTAAAGAGGAGGAAAATCTGCACTCTCTAGTCTCTTCTCGTTATAAAAGAAAGAGTTAAAGGAAGAAAATTATTTCAAGAATTTAAGCAAAAAGGAAGGAAAACCTACCTGCTTTTAAATTTTCTATAAAGCACAAAAACCTGGCATAATTTTTTTTATCATATATCTAAAGGAAACCAAAATCTGAACTATTCTATTTCTCATCATAAACCTAATTTTAAGAAAATGCTAGACAAATATCGTTGATGGTGAATAGCTGACAAATACAGGCCGGCTCGTAGCTAGTTTTGAACAGCATTCTTTAACTGAACCAAAACTAACCAGTTTGCGCAGTCAAGAGGACATGCAAATGGCCAAACATAAAATACACTAACCAGTCTCTTCTACCCTCTTTCACAGATATAACAGATTCAACCATAAAATACACACATATATAACAGATTCAACCATAAAATACACACATATATATGAAGACAGACACCACACAACATAGTGTTGGAAGAATTACTGCACCTTTATGGAATCCGTAATTTTCACCTTGGAGATCTTAATTTCCACCCTGGGGATCTTAGATACTGGTTTGGAACGTTTACTAACACCTGCGGGTTTTGGTGTAACGGAAAGCCTCTTCATCTTGGACCCAGGTTCGATTCCCCCAAATTGTGTTTGAACGGGCATTGGAAGAAGGAAGAATCACCCTCTTCATCTTGGACCCAGTTTCGATTCCTCCAAATTGTGTTTGAAGGGGGTATTGGAAGAAGGAAGAATCACCACACTTCTATGGAATCCGTAATTTCCACTTTGAGATCCTAGTTATGAGTTTAGAACTTTTACCCACACTTACCTTGATATAGGGGAAAACCTCTTCACATAGTACAGACAGAAAGCCCTTCCACTTCATTCTTCGACCAATTTCTTCTGCTCAATGGGTCATAAATGTCACATATTGTGATTTTCAAACTCCAACTATATATGTGGCATCTGTCCCCATATAATTTCCGCTAGAACGATGGAGCCTCGTCAGGTTGGGAGATAGTTATAATCTGTCCAAATAAAAGTTATTTATCCTCCAACGGTTGTCAGTCAGAACCCTTTGATACAGTTCTTATAATCATCCCACGGTTTAATTTGTAACAATATCTAAATAATTTAATTAGTATATTCATGATCTAGATCTACAAAACCTTGACCACCACTTCGAATGGTTAAATGATGCTTCCCATTTAAATTTAAACATACTGCATATATTTTAATAAAGAATTAAATTCAAGTTATATAATATGATGATTTCTAGGTACCACTTACGTCATAACATAATTGGCGTTTAAGTAAATTAACATAATTTACTTAAATAAAATCAAATTTAATGTCAATTTTATTTGCTATATAATTTTAAAATGCATTAAAATTATTTATATATATATATATATAAAAGTTTATTTTTACGTTAATTAAATGTATTTTTAGACCAATGTTGTTATTATTTAAGGATATAGACTTCTATTAAATTTATAATAATATATATTTGTAATGGTTTTGGTTTTTATTATGAATATAAAATATACAATATAGTGGTTTATTATTTAGGGCTTTTTTTGGGTAATATTTTCTTTTATATAGTGATCATGACTTATATTTATTAAGTGGGAATAGTGTATGAAACTTTAAGAAGATAAAAATTTATTGGAAAAATATTAAGAGAGCTTCAAAATATCAATATCTAGTATATCTAATATAATCCATTGCAAAAACCCCCAATACTTAATTCAAAAGAGTGAATGGAACTCTACTTGAATGGTTCATGAGGGACAATACTTGCTAAGGTTTTGCAAATGGGGTAGCAAGCTAAGTGGGCTTGACTGTGAGGAAACTCCATAGTTAATCACGCTTGAGCCAGAGTCGATCTGGGATGGATGACCTCCCGGGAAGTCCTAGTTACCGAGTGCAAGCCCGAGATGTGATCATTAATGCTATGTGATTCATTTCACTAGTTTCAATCCCACTTCTTCATCCCTATGGGCATCACCCGATTTGTGCTAAGTGGACTGTTAAAAAATCATGACAAATTAGTCAGTTACGACTACTTCTCATGGAAATGGTCATAGATGAAGACTGACTTAATGCAGTTGAATCCCAAAAAATGATATATAATCTCTCATGAAAATGGTCATAGATGAATGACTTACTTAACGTAGTTGAATCACCAAAATTTATATATAATATAATGCACTCTGAAAACCCCCAATACTTAAATCATCATACTATTATTAATGTTATTTAATAAAATAATAAGTTATGATTTTTTATTTAAATTTTTATTTTTTTAAATTGTGAATTAAGGCATTTATATTGGTCAAAAAAGATTTATGTGGCTTTACAAAAGTTTTCATAAATACCCTAGGTCCTTTCCCAAACCACATCAATCTAACCAAACTACATAGATTGGCTTGTATACCAATCCTGTAGGTCTGCAGAGAGGCACTATACATATAAGCACCAAAATTATCATTATCCATGGCCTTATCACCAACAACGGATAGCCCAACAAATGTAAAACCAAACACGAAATCACATCTCATAAACCAAAATATAGGACCAGAGACTACAAACAAAATTAAAAGTGATGCCTTCCAAGGAACACGTCTCACTGGAGCTAGGACATTTTGTTGGAAAATGTAACTAGTTTCAGTCTTCATAATTGTCAATGTATTCAAATAATTATGTATAGTTTATTTTACAAAGAAAATAAGAAAGACAAATATTATTTCTAGAATGATTTCATGCCACATTTTGACGATTATCTAGGTAATGCATGTTCTTCAGGCTTGTATGGTTTTTCACGTCAAAAGAATATTTTTCTTGAGTAAAAAAAATCTTTATCATTTATATAAGACCCTTTCGGGCAAGTTGTAAGATGTAAAAGATATTTATTTTGAGCCTACAAAGTCATGGAAGCCTCCAAGCACAAGTCGGCCTAGGAAATGACAAGTTTGCCTAAAAGAACAAATTTAAACCCCTCATATGTGTATAAATAAAAGAAGCATAGGAATCACTTTATCACCAATTTTATCTCTCCTATCAACAAGTTCTAGGAGGTCGAATTGCAAACCCAAGTTGTATGAGAGCCGAATACTCTATTTTGATCTAGTTTGACTTTGGAGACCTAGACTTGGTTGATGGAAGTCTTCTTAAAAGGCTGAAATGTGACATAATTAGGATTTCTATAGTTGCTACAAACATGAAGTTGTAATTCGAAGTTGTAGGTCAAAGCTACAGGTCGAAGTTGAAGCATGACGTTGGTTAAGACATAACTGATTCTTATTTGGTTGGACTGACCTCGACCTGGGAGGGCTTATTGGAGGGCCAACCTGGTGCTTGGGGGAGGACTTGGTCTATGGTTTGGGTCCTCGTTTTCTCATTTGAAGTAGATTCTACAATAAGAGGATGGATTATTGGAAATCATTTGCAGAAGGACACAAGGAAAGAAGAAGAAGACATGTTGATCTAGAAGGAGGGTTTCCACATCAAGATTTTGTTAAAGAAGACCTCATCATCAAGGTCTCATTAAAGGAAGGAAGGAGAAGCTCTTATTGAATATTCTCTAGTACATCATCTCGAAGTAGAGGAAGAATGAAGGGATATTGATATCATCATTTACTATTTTAAGTTGTTTGAAGACATCATTGTTGAAGGCATCCTATAAAACATCTTTCTAGGACATATTTGAAGTCTCCTTGGAGGTCTTGAAAGCATCAAGATAGTTGAAGGCATCATCAAGAAGGAGGACTCATGGATGGAAAGTAAGTAGTATATTAACTTCTATGTCTCAATCTATACACAAAATGGATACATTTTGCAAGGAAAGTAATAAGCTCATTGGATAGGAAAACTTCCTAACATGGAATAAGAGGATTGACTGGGCACTCACAGAGAATGAAGTCATGATGTATGTCCATGGAGAAGTAGTCGTACTAGGAAAAGAGAAGAGTCAACATTTAGGAATGTAAAAGAAGGCAGAATTAAGAGCATAAAGGATCATTATTGAACCCATTAAAGATCATCTTGTTCCCTTTGTTGTTGACTTGAAGACATCAAAGGCTATATATGGTAAGTTGGTAAAGTTGTACTCTATAAGTACACGAGTTCAAAATATTTCCTTAAGGAATCAACTATATAGAATAAGGAAATAAAAAATATGGAAACATATCTAATGAATATCTCACAAATAACAGATCGGTTACAAGGGCTTTGAGAGATTGTTATATATTTTGAGATGACTATATGTGCACTGAATACTTTTCTGCCTCATTAGAGTAGTTTTGCAACTAAAATCTACTCAAAGAAAGATACCACACATTTTGATGAATTGTTGGCTCAACGTATCTTGGAAGAATCTAGGATCAAGGAAAAGGATGATATTAAGTCAAATGAAATATCTCAAGCCTTCATTGCAAGGTCCAAGAAGTTGTGGAAAGGGATGTTTGGAAAGTCCAAGAAGAAGACAAACATGTCCAAGATTCATTGCTTTTGATGCAATGAGTATGTAAACAATAAAAGGGATTGTCCAAAAATTAAAGTGAAAAACAAAAGGAAGGAAAGAAGTGAATCTCACATAACTGAGGAAAGGGGAGAACCTAAGAAGAAGTCGAAAGGAGAAGATCCCAAGAATCTCTATTATTGAAGGGAGACTCATCTCTATCCGTTCTTTATGAATATTTTTCTTTCTTTTATTAAGTAGAAAGTAGCACAACAATGCGTTATTACTCTAGAAGAGTTGTGGTTTTGTGAAATACATGAAATCATAGATAGAAGTACGTGACAGTAGAAAGATTAGAATCTCCTATTTTAACTTTCTTTTGGAATGATCATATAGTTTATAGAGAATGAGATGTTTGGAACCATGTTGCATATTATAGCTCATCCAAGAATTTTTCTAATATCATGTTATAGGTAGTCATTTTTCAAAGAAGGATCAATATCCTATAAGAATCATCATTATTGAAGACTCTTTAAGGAAACATTATGACTAGTATATATTTCATATGGTATGGAATTAATATTTCTAAAGGATGTAGGAATGCTAATGGTCAAGTTAAAATATGAAAGGAATATCGAAAGCTTTTTTCTTCTTTGTAAAGGAAACCTATATTTGATAGGTATACGAAGTAAGCTCTATCAAAGGATGACTATATGATTATATGAAAGAAAAGGTATGCATACTCGAATTTATTCTTCCTTGCATCATGGTTAACATCTACAAGAATCACATAGGGAGAATTAGTTATGAATGTGCTTGGTAATTCTTCCATATGGCTGCAGGATGCTCGAATGAAGAAATTTGACATTCTTTAGAATGAATGGAGATCAATGCACTCCCACAAAATTGCATGGAATATGACAATGTTGATCAACATCAAGTATAGTCTCGAGAAGAAAGAAAGGGCATTAATAATGACAACTCCAAGGAAGATATTATAGCCTAGTAAGAAAGTTCAATCCATGGGCACTCTGATTAAAATGAATGCATGGAGAAATATTTATATGGAGATAGAACATGCAAAAGGATGTTGATATCAAAGAACTCGAGAAAGATGATGATTTGATGAGAAGGCCATCATGATAAGGTAACTATAATATTAATATTTTTATTTGGCTATATAGTTAACATATTCTTTTGATACCTAGAAATATATTGTAGGATAACATGATGGAACTTGAGGCAAGTTCAACTGTGGGTTCTGAAGTCGATTCAAAGAACACATGGATTGAGTGAATGGTTGGAAATATTTAAATATTATGAAGTGAACATCCTCATCTTGGAATTCAAAGGTAGCAGTGTCAGAAGATAATTTGATGTTTATGTAACAACAAAGATCACTTTCCTGTTTAGAGGGAGCTATGATTATTTTGAAATTTGATAAGGCTCGATATAATTCCTTTATTGATCCAAATTGGATCCGAAAAACTCTCTAAGTTTTCATGACTGTTTCAAATTATGCTAAAAGATTGAAATCTTAGAAAAGATCGAAGCTATCAGAAAGAATCCTCATAACAATTGTAGTTGTGGCCATAGCAGAGCAACGAGGACCCTCGTTTGAGCACACAAACTGTTGGCCCATGGTAAAGCACAATGGCACAAAACTGGCAAAACCATAGGCTAATTCGGGAAACAAAGGTGGATTCTGATAAGCTCTAATCGCGTATCGCAGGGCATCCCCCTCAGTAAAGGAAAGCCCCGAAGCACTTGAACCTGAAATCGCTATAAAATTTGGAAAAGTAATGGTTTCGGTTCCGTAGTGAGGGATTCCCCAAAACCGGTAGGATATTGGAAGGCTTTGAGGCGGTAAGCAATTTTGACTAAGTCATGCCCGATGCCACACATCGAGTGACACACGTTCGGTAGAAGAGAAACAAAACTACCCGCATCAGACAGGTAAACGTTGTGCGACTTGTCCGCCCGATATGAAGGATGACCGTAGGATTTGGGGGGTCCAGATCGATGGCAGAAATACATCCCGATGACTTACTAGATTTGACAAGTCAAAAAGCAAGATGATAGGGGATTTGAAGTCCAACGTGGTTGATGAGTTTGCAAACTATTCGTGTCTTTGGGCGACCTTGAAGCAAACAGATTTAACAACCATTTGAATATGATTTAGGGAATCTAACACCCAGTTCGTTAGCAAACAACTGGCCACATCCTTGTAAGGCATTACCCAGTGATGATGATGCAGAGCAGAGGAATTCGAACAGACAGAGGAAAGGAAACTAGAAGGCCAGGAAGTGGAAACAAGTAGTCAAAGAACAGACTGGCTTTAAAGCCATGAACTGATAGAAGCAGAGGAAAAGACAACACGGAGGCAGACAATGAAGAGACGAAGAAGGCTAATAGCAGAGAATAGAGAGTAGAAGCCGAGCTGACCTGAAGGCTTGAGAGGTTCAAGCAAACTCCTCGGCATATGCCTGTCATACCACTGTGACCCTCAAAGGTTGACTTTCAGTAAGGAGAGTCCATGCACTCCATTCCTACTGACTTCATTTTGTTTAGTGAGTCTCGAATCGAGCTCATTATTGTAAAAAATCTGCTTGAAAACATAATAGAGACGCCACCACTGAAAGGCTAGACTAGGAGACATAGCCCAGGAGCATTGGGTGAACTCCTTATTAAAATTGTGTTGTTTACATGTTTAACTATTATGTTTTCTCTAATTGCCTCAATTTCTATGTATTCTAGCAATCTTATCGATCCATTTCATAAGTAACATAAGCACATCCATACACATTAGTCTGTAATACTTTTCATTCTTTGTCCTGGATAAATTCTTGATCAAGTGGTATCAGAGCATTAGGGTTACTAAGGTTAGAAAAGCTTGTGCTGGATTTTGTTGTTGAATGCTAACTAGGTCAAAGCTTAAATTAGGAGAAGGGGAATTGGCTGAAACTAACCCGGAAATTGGAAGAGTCGATTCTAAGAGGAAAATGTCAGAAGAGAATCCCTTGGAATTAGACCCCCAGTTCATGGATAGTTTTATGGCCCTGAGATCCATGGTGAGGAAATGCATAGGGACTTTAATAAACATAGAGATGAAGACTCATCAAGCTCCAAAAAATACAAAGGAGTAGAAGAATCTCTCCTCCATGACCACTCTAAAGGCAAAGGGAAAGAAGAAAAAATTCTCACGCCTCCTAATAGCCTTGAAAATAAAAAGAAGACATATTTGATTAAATTAGATGTTAAATTTGATTTACCAATATATGATGGAGAGTTGAATGTAGAGAAGCTGGATAATTGGATAAGACAGATTGACGTTTATTGCAGAGTGTAGAGCATTGACTCAGAGAAGAGTAAGATTTAGTAGGCCAGCCTATGCCTTGGAGGCACTGCCTTGGTATGGTGGGAAGGAAGGACACAAGCTGACATGAAGAAACATGGTAATATTCTTTCTGTCTGGAGTGAATTTGTTTCTACACTTAAAAAGAAATTCTATCAACTTGCCTACATGCAGCAAGCCATGATGAGCTGGAAAACTCTTCGACAACTAAAAGGGTAAAGCGTAGAAGGTTACACCCAATAATTTAAGAAAAGAGCTTTGATTCTATGAATTTCTTTAGACTCACCTAAGACTCTGTTGAAATATATAGGTGGTCTACACAGCTACATGAGGTACACTATCCTCATGTTTAATCCCACTAACGTAGATGAGGTATTCGTTTAGGCTACGCATCTAGAACCTAGAGGTAAGAATGGGAACCCACAAGTTGGGGGATCATCCCAACCCACTGCAAGCAAAAATAAGGAGAAAAGAAAACAAAAATGGAAAGAGAGAAAGACAAAGAAGGGATTATATGAGTGGCTAGTTATGCCTTTTGCCTTAACTAATGCTCCTGCTACTTTCATGAGAGTAATGAATGATGTACTCAGACCTTTTCTTGATGATTTTTTTATCATATATTTGGATGACATTCTTATATTTAGCAAAACGTGGGAAGAACATTTAAATTATGTTAAGCAAGCACTAGATGTTTTGGAAAGAGAAAACCTTTATGTTAAACTGTCAAAATGTGAATTTGGCAAAACATCTTTGAACTATTTGGGACATATAGGAGGGGGTGGTGAATTGAAGATAGATCCATCTAAGGTTGCAGTCATTATAAACTATCCTAAACCAAAATATTCTACAGAAGTTAGAAGCTTCTTAGGAACAGCACAATATTGAAGAAAGTTTATTTCTAACTTTTCCTTAATTGCTTCTCCCTTACATGCTTTAGTAGGATTGAACGAGGTGTTTCAGTGGGAAGGCAAATAGAAGAAAGCCTTCAACACCTTGAAAGAAAAGATTAGTACAACACCAGTACTAGCACTACCTGATCTTCAAATACCATTTGAGATTGAAATAGATGCCAATGACTATGCCATGGGAGCATTGTTGATGCAGCACTGTAAACCCAAATGTTATCATTCTGAGACATTTAATTTTCCAGTAGTTAACTATCCCACATATGATAAAGAATTGTATGCATTAGTATAGAGTGTGAAAAAGTGGAAACATTACTTAATGGGAAAAGAGACAGTTATACATATTGATCATCAACCAATTCAATATCTACACTCCCAAACTAAGTTGCAGCAATCAAGACACTATAAATGGATGGGTTCTTTACAACAGTTTCATTTAGTCATCAGATATAAAAAGGGCATACACAATAAAGTTGCAGATATGTTATCTAGACCAATTATAAATGCATCTACTATACTTAAGCATAATTCAGTATTGCATGAGAGCTACATTGAACAATATGCTCAAGATATAGATTTTAAAGATGTATATGCAACTTTAAGTCAAGGAAAACAAGTAGAAGAATTGGATTATCATACTAAGGACCAACTCTTGTATCATTGTGGGAAGCTATGCATTCCACAAACTAAAAGAGTAAAGATAATTCAAGAAGCACACACTTCTCTAATATCAAGTCACTTTGGGGTATGTAAAATAGTTCCACAGCTTCATAGATTTTGTTATTGGCCAAAAATGAATGAGACTGTTTCTAGATATGTAAGAGGGTGTACCATGTGTGCTAAAAGCAAGCCCAGTAATAGAAAACTAGGCTTGTACACTCCACTACTAGTTCCTTCTCATCCTTGGGAAAGTTTTTCCATGGAATTTGTTGGAGGACTACCTAAATCTAGGAAAGGTCATGACTATTTATATGTTGTTGTGGATAGGTTCAGCAAAATGTGTATTTTAATACCTTGTAACAAACAGATTACAGCTGAACAAACTACAAAGTTGTTCTTTTAGCATGTATGGATTCATTTTGGATTACCCACTTCCATAATATCTGATCGAGATGCCCGATTTGTTGGGAAATTTTGGTCAAGTTTATGGGAATTAATGGACAACAGGCTGAAGAAGAGCAGAACTTTTCACTTTCAAACAGATGGTCAAACAGAAGTGGTCAACATGATAGTGACCCAATTGCTTAGAGGCTATTGCAGCAAGCATCCCAAACTTTGGGATGAACATTTATGCTATGTGCAGCATGCTTACAACCGAGCTAAACATTCTTCTACATAGAGATCTCCTTTTGAGACCTATTTTGGTTTCACAGCAAGGTCTCCCTTGGATTTTGTCTTTGGTAAAGACATAATAGTTGATGGACACAGTGATGTGGACAAGGCAACCAAGTTCATTAAACAAATCCAAGAGATTCACTAGGTAATACAGGAACAGTTGGAAAAGAGCCAAGCCAAGTACAAGGCAAGGCATGACAAGCATCGAATGGAGCATAGTTTCCAAGTTGGTGATCAATTCTGGCTGTATATTAGCAAAGATAGAGTGCAAGGTGAAGGAAAGAAGCTGAAGACAATAAGGTATGGACCTTTCAATATACTTGAGAAAATTGGTGAGAATTCTTTTCACCTTGATATACCAGCGTACATGCACATCTACTCAGTTTTTAGTGAAGACAGCTTGAGACTGTTTGAACCTTCATTAATTGAAGATCCCAAAGAGGAGAGTCAATTTCCTTCTATTTATGATCTGTTACCTAAATATCTTAATGAGTTGTAGGAAGATACAGTTTTGGATAGGAAGGTAGGAACTACACGCAGAGGGGATGCTAAGTACCTCAGGATTAGACTCAAAGGTTCAAAGCCAAGTAGTTTGAAATGGATAGAAATTGAGCAAGTGAGGAATCAATACCCTCACTTGATTGATTCTTAAAAGAAAACTAAATTTTGGTGGTCCAAAAGATTTTTCAATGGGAAGGCCGTCATCCAAATTAGATCCTAAAATCTCTCTAAGTTTTCATGACTGTTTCAAATTATGCTAAAATATTTAAGTCTTATAAAAGATCGAAGCTATCAGAAGGAATCCTCATAAAAATTGCAGTTGTGGCCAGAGCGGAGCAATGAGGACCCTCATTTGAGTCCGCAGACCATTGGCCTATGATAAAGTGCAATGGCACAAAATTGGCAAAACTAGAGGCTAATTCGGGAAATAGAGGTGGAATCTGATATGTGATTAGTGCTAAGTGCTAATCGTGTATCGCAGGGCAACCCCCTCAGTAAAGGAAAGCCATGAAGTTCCCAGACCTGAAATCACTATAAAATTCAGAAAGGTAACCGTTTCAGCTCCGTAGCATGGGATTCCCAAAAAATGGCAGGATATCTAAAGGCTTCGAGGTGGTAAGTAGTTTTGACTGAGTCCCGCTTGATGCCACACATCGAGCAACATGTATCCGGCAGAAGAGAGAGAAAATCGCTCGCATCGGACCGGTAAATGTCGTGCGACTTGTTTGCCCGATATGAAGGACAACTGTAGGATCTCGGGGGTCTAGATCGAGAGTGGAAATACGTCCTGATGACTGACCGGATTTGACAGGTCAAAAAGCAAGATGATAGGGGATTTGAAGTCTGACATGGATGATGAGTTGGAAAACAATTTATGTTCACAGGCAATCTTGAAACAAATAGATTTAATGGCCATTCGAATATGATTCAGGGAATCTGACACCCAGTTCTTTAGCAAACAGGTGGCCACCTCCCTGTGAGGCATTATCTAGTGATGATGACACAGAGTAGAGGAATTCAAACAGACATAGGAAGGGAAACTAGAAGGCTAGGAAGCGGAAATGAGTAGTCAAAGAACAGATTGGCTTTAAAGCCATGAACTGATGGAAGCAGAGGAAAAGACAACACAGAGGCAGACAGCGAAGAGACATAGAAAGCTAATAGCAGAGAGTCGAGAGTAGAAGCCGAGCTGACCTAAAGGCAGCATCGAGCCAAACAGAGCCAGAGAGAGTTAGAGAGTCTGTGTACTCCATTAAAGGCTTGAGAGGTTGAAGCAAACTCCTTGGCATATGCTCGTCATACCACTGTGACCCTCAAAGGTCAAGTTTCAGTAAGGAGAGTCTGTGCACTCCATTCCTACTAACTTCATTCTATTTATTGAGTCTTGAATCGAGCTCATTGTTGTAAAAAATCTACTTAAAAACATAATATAGAGGCCACCACTGAAAGGTTGGACCAGGAGACGTAGCCTAGGAGCATTGGGTGAACTCCTTATTAAACTTGTTTTGTTTACATGTTTAACTGTTATGTTTTATCTAATTGCCTTAGTGTCTACGTATTCTAGCAATCTTATCGATCCGTTGCATAAGTAACGTAGGGAAATCCATGCACATGAGTCTCTAATACCTTTCATTCTTTGTCTTGGATAAATTCCAGATCATTTATTGATGAAAAATAAAGGAAAGTAATTTGAAAGGAAGATGGCCCAAACCATATGAGAAGATTAAAGAAAGATGATAGCTCCATAATATCCAGGAAAGAGGAAATCTGGATATAAAGTTACAAAGGAAAGAGAGATCCATGTAGTTATCTCCATGAAGAACTAGTAGCTCATACATTTATGAATACAAGCTATAAATCTTGAAGTGATGACTTCCAAAATTAGAAGGAAGTCAAGCATCTTCTCTATATTTGAGAGGGAGTAGGGAGTATGCATTAATAGGAGCAAGGATTTATTCACTAAAAAATAAGGAATAGGAATCTACTCTAAGGTTGGGAGGGAAGGATGATGAAAATCATACTTGTATTCTCTTCTTCAAGTTTCATGAACTTGACCAAGACAAGCAGTCATAAGCCTAAGTGAAGGCCTTGAAGGGAGGATAGTGGATGGAGGATGGTGGATGCAGGAAAAATACAAGTTAGAAAATGGACTAACACTCTGACGATTGTACATGTATCCAAGACAAGAGTGGTCATAGAGGACTGATATTCTCTCATCATTGGGAATTCAAGATAAGAATAGTCATGAAAGGACATACCCAGTGAACATCCATATGGGTTATGTATCTTGTATAAGTAGTGTGGTATCTCACGTAAGGCCTCCAAGCATTATGCTCTTAAAGAGCTTGTCTAGTTAAGTCCTTACTATATGACAACGTTGGCTATGATGTTGATGCTTAAATATGGCTAACCAATGTTTGAGAATAACTTTATACAAAGTGCACAATTATGAAAAACTCCCTAGTTAAGATGGAGTGTTGGAAAATGTAACTATTTTTAGCCTTAATAATTTTCAATGTACTCATTTCATTACGTATATTTTATGTTAAAAAGAAGAGAAGAAAGAAAAATATTATTGTGAGTATGGGTTTCATGATCCATTTTGATGGTCGTCTAGGTAAAACATGTTATTCATTATTGTAGTGTTTTTAATGTGAAAATAATATTTTTCTTGAGTCAAAACATTCTTTATCATTTATATAAAACCCTTTTGGAAAGTTGTAACATGTAAATCATATTGATTTTCAGTCTAGAAAGTCCTAGAAACCTCCAACCTCCAAGCACAAGTTAGCATAGGAAATGATAATTCGACTTAAAACAAGGATTTTGAACCACTCAGATGTGAATAAATAGAAGCAACATCAATCTCATTTGATCACCAATTATATCTCTCCCATCAAGAAGTTCAATATAAAGTTGCAACATCAAGGAAGCAAGTGTGAAGGTTTGGAAGGCAAGAAGATCTCAAGATGAATGAAGAAATTTTGTTTTTGGACATTATTCTCTCAGATGTGCAAAGGTTAGGTTTAAGGATAAATTGAATTAATATTTTCCCTATTGTATTCTACAACACCATTCACCCTTACTTCCATCCAAATGAAAGACAAAGGACATAGCCGTAGATTCATCAACATAAGCCAGGAACCACCACATGTAGCCATCACCCGACCCTTTATCTGATAGAGAAACACTAGTCATTATCAGAAAAGATATGTTTGTTGGGACCCTTACACTGGAGCCTGGAGGTTCAACTTCCTCCCCACCACCCGAATCATACTGAATGTTTCTTTGTATGTGAGAAATGATGTTATGCAACCTTCTCATAAAATTGAAGAAAAGATAGATCAACGACTTCAGAATTAGCCTATTCGATGGGGAAACCTCCTTTACATCACATAAATGAATAATTATTGGATGATACAAATGACAAGACCTCCTTTCTATATATAGGAGTATAAAGATTCACAATATAGTCAAAGCCTACATAAAAATAATAATGTAAGGGCACAACAATAACAATAGTGGGCCTTTATGGGGCACAATAGTAACAATATGGGGACTACATGGGCACAAAAATAACAATTAGGGGGCTACACTAACAATAACAATAAGGGGATACACTAGTATTATGGGGAACCAACATGCCCCTCTCCTTAAAAAATTGTTGTTCTCAATGCTTGAGCAATTATGGATGCTTCTATATAAAATTCTCATCCTCCCATGTGTAATATTTAGTGGGTAAGTTCTTCCACTTGATGAGATACTCTGAAATTGAACGATTTTGTAGATCTTGGGTTATTGTTTTTGTGACTACTTCAGGTTCCAATATGATTTTTTCTTCCTCATCAAGTTATGTCAATATTTTTTGAACTCACACCTTGTCACCTATAACCTTATTTAAGCATGCAACATAGAAAATTGGGTGCACTCGGGAAGATGCAGGAAGCTCCAATTTGTATGCCATACTACCAATATTTTGCAACACCTTGTAAGGACCATAGTACTTTGGTGATAATTTATTATCCTTCTTAGATTTCTTGAGGGACATTTTCTTATATGGTTGTAGTTGTAAAAATACCGAGTCACCTGCATGAAAACTTCTTTCTTTTTGTAATGTTAATATTCATGTTGCTTCATTCAATTATGAACCAAAGTGAGTTTATCCTTTAAGAGTTATAGAACTTGTTGTTTATGCTCAATGTGATCTTCCACTACTTGAAAAATTAGACTTTTCTCTTAAAGATGATAGGATGGATGGTGGATGATATACATAAAGTTCCATAAATGGGGTCATTTTTTATGGAGTATGGGAGGAAGTGTTATACCAATGTTCAACTAGAGGTAACCACTTGATCCATTATGTTTGTTTATCAGATACAAAGAAACAAAGATATCCTTCCAAATATTTGTTCACTATCTCAGTTTTCCCATCAAATTGAGTATGATAAGATGAGCTATGAGCTAATTGAGTACCCAAACAAGCAAATAATTTCATCCAAAAGTTTCGAGTGAAAATGGGATCTCTATTGCTTACAATAGTCTTTGGGTTTCCATGTATCTTTTGAATTGGATGGAAAGAATCAAATTTATCAAGAAAAAACCTCTAGTTCCTAAGCATTCTCTTGACATCTTCAAGAGATGCAAAAATGTTATATGTTTCCACTTGTTTATCCCTCAACACTAGGCCTAGAAGCATCTTCATTTTCCAATTCATATCCACTAAATTAAGGTATTATTTCTTCTTTCCATTGGTATACCCTGGGTTAGGTACCTAAGTTAACATATCCCCCAAAAGCTATGAGTCAAAGAGAGATTCTCTCTCCACCACCACTTGCATTTCTAGCTTTTGGAATTATTTATGAGCCTTCAATGGGAGCACATTAAAAAACAAGTGGCCAAGTTGTGGGAAAAATATGAGCACCACGTTGCCCCATTTGGGAATTAATATCATCTCCATGCCTTCTTCTACCCCTATGACATTGTGGCATAGTTGTATCAGGGCGAAAATCCCAACAATTACGATGAGAGCCTCTACCATTCTTCCTATTTATAATAATAATAATAATACTAATATTTTTATGTTGTATTTAAAAAATCTTATAGATATATATATATCTATATATATATATATATATATATATATATATATATATATATATTTATATATAGTATTGAATAAAAAAATATATTAATTTAATATATTTCATAATCAGTTATTTTTTTATTATTTCTAAGGTTTTCATAATCCCTTTTTTCTTGAATTTCAATGTCATCCCATTCGGAAGGGGGAATGCAATCCCTCCTTTAGAAATGTAGTTGATATGGTGCCCCATTTGAGGGGGGAGGGGGTGGTGGGGGTGGGAGGGGCCGGGGAGAAACCCTCACTTTAGAAATGTATTTGCAAGAAGGATGACTCAAAATACCCCGCATAAATCCAGTAATTCCACTATCTTTAAAAGCACTTTGAATTTGAGTGATAATTCTTTGATCCCTAGAGGAAATAATGAAGAATCCATATTGGTCATTGCTCTGACATCTAATAATGCATGGGTTAATGGACCTCATCTTCCATAGTCATCAAAAACATATTTGGAGAAAACAGGTGCAAAAGTTGAAGAAGAGTAAGTGCATCTCATTATATACACATTGTAGGTGTCTGCAATTTGGAAAAAACCCTACTAAATTCAAAATAATTGGACTCTGAAAGGGAACCTAAATCTCAAACTAGGGTCCAAATATTTTTTATCAATGATATTCAACAACATAAAAGATAGAGATGGAATCTTTCAAAGGGGGCCTTATTTCATGAATTTTGTTTTCCTCTTCATGAAGCCTTGGATTCGAACATTTAATGCATACAAAGAATATTTCTCTTCAAATTTTATGTGGATTCTCCTTTATTACATTCCCTAGGAATTCTTCGAGAGATCCTAGAGAGTATTGGAAATACTGCGTGACATTTTGTCATGATCTTGGACACAACTAAGGAGGGACATTATACTTATTATGCATACCTAAATACTTACCTAGATATATCCAAACCCCTTCCAACAAACATTTAACTCATTAGTGAAGATGAAATATAGGAGCATCCAATAGAGTATGAGAAAATATCTGCCAACCAAGTTCAACAAATCGTTTAAGGAAATCAAACTCTAGATCAACATGGGTTTACCCGAATAACTAATAGAATTAAAAATAGCCAAAATGAAATATGGGGAAACTACCTTGATAGTTAACAATAAAAAAAAAAAATAGGTAGAAACTCCATTAAAAACTGACAAATGACAAATAACAAGTGGAGAGAAGAGGCAAAAAATGATAGAAATGAGAAAGAAACTCAACTAGAGCCCTAGTTAATGGAATATAGTGGTTTATTATTTCGTTTTTTGGTAATTCTTCCATTTATTGTGATGATAAACACAACTAGAGCCATAATTAATGGAATATAATGGTTTATTATTTAGTTTGTTTTGGTAATTCTTCCATTTATTGTGATGATGACTTACATTCATTAAGCAAGAAATAGTGCATCAATCTTTAAGAAGATCATAATTTATTAAAAAACCATGAATAGAGCTTCAAAATCATCATATTTTTATTAACTAAAATAAAAAATGTTATTTAATAAAATTATAAGTTATGATATTTTTTATTTTAACTTTTTTTTTGTGAATTAAGGCATATCTATTAGTCAAACGTTGTTTTATGTGGATTTACAAAAGTTTTCACAAATATTAAGGAAGACCCCAGGTCTTTGTCCAAACCACATCAATCTAACCAAAGAATTTTTTCACAAATATCAAGTAGGACCCCGAGTCTTTGTCCAAACCACATCAATATAATCAAACTACAAAGCCTCAGCTCACTGAAACTACATGCAAATTCACCTATACATCAGATACCCACAACCTTTAATTGGCTTTCATACCAATCCCATAGGCCTGCAGAGAGGAAATATACATATGAGAACCAAAATTACCATTATACATGCCTTATCGACAACAACAAATGGCCCAACAAATGTAAAACAAAACAAAAAATCACATCTTGTAAACCGAAATATAGGACCAAAGACTACAAGAAAAATTAAAAATATTCCTTCAAAGGAACACATTTCACTCGAGCCATGACCTTTTGCCAAAAAATGTAACTAGTTTTGGTCTTCATAATTGTCAATGTACTCAAATCATTATGTATATTTTATTTTACAAAGAAGATAAGAAAGAAAAATATTATTTTGAGTATGGGTTTCATGCTCCATTTTGATGATTATCTAGGTAAAGCATGTTCTTCATGCTTGTATGGTTTGTCATGTCAAAATAATATTTTTCTTGAGTAAAAGGGGTCTTTATCATTTATATAAAACCCTTTTAGGCAAATTGTGAGATGTAAAAGGTAATAATTTTTTAGTCTAGAAAGTTTTGGAAGCCTCCAAGCACAAGTGGGCCTACGAAATAACAAGGTGTCCTAAAAGAAGGAATACAAACACCTCAGATGTGTATAAGTAGAAGTAGCATCGACCTCATTTAATCACCAATTTGATCATCTAAAGGTTAAATTTGAAGTTGGTAGCATCAAGGAAGCAAGTGTGAAGATCTAGAAGGAAAGAATATCTCAAGAAGAACAAATAAATTTCCCTTTTGGGGATTATTCTCTCACACTTGTGAAGATCAATGTTTCTACAGTTTTAAGGGAAGATGAAAATTGCAGGAGCTCGAATTGTAGATTTAAGTTGCAGAAGAGATGAATATTTTATTTTTTGTAGTTTCAATTTGGAGGCCTTGGCCTATTTGAGGTAAGTCTTCTTAAAGAGCTGACATGTGCCTAAATTAGGGTTTATGTATCTTCTGTAGGGACAAAGTTGTAATTCAAAGTTGCAGGTCGAAGCTAGGGGTCAAAATTGAAGTGTGAAGTTGGTTAAGACATAATTGATCCTTGTTTGGTTGGACTGATCTCTGATCTACCTGTGAGGGCTTATTGGAGGGATAACTTGGTGCTTGGAGGAAAACTTCATCTAGGGTTTGTGTCTTGGTTTTCTCATTTGAAGCATATTATAGAAGAGGAGGAGATTTTCTAGGTTTTCCCCTTGGAGTAGTTTTTCCCTAGCTTGGATCCTAATTTTTGTGTCCATTATCTTTACTATTTTTGTAATTAATAATTGTCTAATGAACAATATCTAATAAAGAAAAAAAATAACATAATAAAGTTTAGAAGAAACTAATAAGATTAAGTAAAAATTGAATTAATAGATTCCCTATTACATTCTCAAACATGGAACCAAAGCTAGCGTGAACAAGAGAAGGCATCATAAAGGATCCAAAGAAGATAATTTTACTTTTCAAGGGAAATTATTCACAAAATGACAAAAGAAAAGAAGAATAAGACATATTGATCCAGAAGGAGGGTTTCCACATCAAGATTTCATTGAAGATGACCTCATCATCAAGGTCTCATTAAAGGAAGGAAGGATACGATCTCATTGAAGACACTCTAGTGCATCATATTGAAGTAGAGGAAGCATGAAGGTATCTTCATATCATAATTTTCTCTTTGTAGTTGTTTAAAGACAACATTCTTGAAGGAATCCTATAAGACATCTTTCTAGGACATCTTTGAAGTCTCCTTGGAGGTATTGAAATCATCAAGATAGTTGAATACATCATCAAGAAAGAGGACTCTTAGTTCAAAAGTAAGTAGTATATTGTCTTCTATGTATCAATATACATATAACATGTCTACATTTTGCAAGGAAAGAAATAAGCTCGTTGGATCGGTAAACTTCCTAGCATGAAAGAAGAGGTCTGACTTGGCACTCACAGATAATGAAGTCATGATGTAGGTCCTTGGAGAAGTAGTCGTACCAGAAAAACAGAGGAATCAAGAGTTGGTAAAGTACAATAAGGGAGAATTAAGAGCACAAAGGATCATTGTTGAATCCATTAAATATCACCTTCTTCCATTTGTTGTTGATTTGAAGACATCAATGGCTATGTATGGTAAGCTGGTAAGTTTTACTCTAAAAGTACACAAGTTTAAAAGATTTCCTAGAGGAATCAATTATATATACTAAGTAAATAAAAGATATGGCCAACTATCTAATGAGTATCTCAAAAATAAGAGACCAATTACAAGGACTTGGAGAGACTATTACAGATTCTGAGATGACTATATGTGCACAAAATGCTTTTCCACCTCATTAGAGTAGTTTTGCAACTAGCATATACTCGAAGAAAGATACCACACCTTTTGATAAATTGTGGGCTCAATGTATCTTGGAATGATCTAGGATCAAGATAAAGGGTGATACTAAGTCAAACTAAATATCTCAAGACTTCATTGCAAGGACCATGAAGTCGAGGTAGGGGAAGTTTGTAAAATGAAAGAAGAATACACACATGTCCAAGATTCAATTTTTTTGATGCAATGAGTATGGAAACAAAAAAAGGGATTTTCCAAACATTAAAGTGAACAACAAAATGAAGGAAATAAGTGAGTCTCATATAGGTGAGGAAAGGGGAGAACCTAAGAAGAATATGAAAGGAGACGATCCCAAGGATCTCTATTATTGAAGGAAGACTCATCTATGTGAGATCTTTATGAATTTTTATTTTTCTTTTATTAAGTAGAAAGCATAGAATCATGCATTATTACTCTAGAAGACTCATGGTTCTGTAAAAGCAATTAATTCACAGATAATAGTACATTATAGTAGAAAGGTTATAATCTACTTGTTTAACTTGCTTTTCAAAATATCATCTTGTTTAAAGAGAATGACATGTTTGGAACCATGTTGAATATTATAGTTCATCCTAGAATTTTTCGAATATCATGTTAGATGTGGTCATTTTGAAAAGAAGGATCATCAAGATCCTATAAGAATCATCATTATGTAAGAGTCTAGAAAAAAACATTATGACTAGTATATATTCCATATGGTATGGAAATAATATTTCTAAAGGATGAAGGAAGAAATAAAAGGAGTTAATAATGACAACTCCAAGGAAGATATTGTAGTCTGATAAACTAATTTGATCCATGGGCACTTTGATTAAAATGAATGCATGGAGAAATATTTATATAGAGATGGATCATGCAAAAGGATGTTGATATCGAAGAACTCAAGCAAGTTCATGGTTTTATGAGAAGGCCATCATGATAAGGTAACTATAATATTAATATTTAGATTTGGTTATCTCACTAACATGTTCTTTTTATACTGGAAAGAAATTGTAGGATAACATGATGACAATTGAAGCAAGTTCAACCATTGGTGATGAACCTAATTCAAGGAACACATGGATTGAGTGAATGGTCCTATAAATATTTAAACAATATTAAGTTTGTTGGCATTATGTCACAGGTTTGGCACTATGCCACAGGTGTTTTCCCTGATGGCAACTCACTCAGATGACAGATCATAGTTCATGCTCTTAGAATAAAGGAAAAAGTGATATACATAGTTTCCACTTAACCAAGTCGCATATACACGCGCGATCGTTGATCAAAAAGCACGTGTGCATATGCATGCAAGGAAAAGTGCATACATGTGGGAAACCTTGTTTTTAGTCCATGGTATTTAGTCCTTGGTATTTAGACCTATGGTTTTGGACCATGGTATCTCATCTGAAGTGTTGAACCCAGGTATTGGGTCCCAAGTATTGGTTCTAAGTGGTTTTGGATCATGGTATTGAGTAAGGCCTGAGACTATAAAAGGGGAAGGAGATCATTAGTTAAAGGCACTGAAGCATTGAATATATTATGAAGAGCAATATCTAGAATACTAGACATTGGGTTACGGTGCATAGCTAGATCTAAATCAAGGAGGAGCCTGAGCGCTAGAAGAAGGATAAGTTCCATTGATGGATCAAGATCTTAAGGCTTGAAGAGAATTATCTTTGGGTGATTTTGATATCTTATATTTGGCGCATAACTTCATCTTTAAATCTGATAATTTGGGTATGACTGATGTCTGAATATTTGAAAATGGTAAATTATTTTTCATAGATCTGTACGCAGGTTCAACATAGCAAAGGCGCGTATACACACTAGTTCGGTAATTCAAAATAGCATATATGCAGGATTGCCTTAATATAGCAATGCATGCATGCAGGTTCTACACATTGAAGTAGTGTACATTTAAGAAAATATGTTTTAGCTACTTCTGTCTACTGTTGTAGTGTTCTGGGTTCTGGTTGGGTTCTGGTACTGTTACTGTATTCTAGTTATAGCATTCAGAGAAGTGATTGTGTGATTCAGTTTTGGTTGGTTTAAAGGAGTTTGGTTGATGTAGATATATTTGATGTTTGGTTGATGCTATTGATGAATCCAGTCTAAAAATTTATGAAATGTGGTCCCTAGAAGAAAAGAGAAGGTTGTAGCCTTTTGTAGGTCAGCACCTACATACTAGGACATCAGCTAGTACAAGAGCTAAGCGGGTTGTAGCTCCCTTCCAAGAGAAGCTGGAGAATGAGAGAAGGTTGTAGCCTTCTGCAGGTAGTAGCCTGCGTGCTGGTATAAGACTGCACTAGTACAGAAATATTGTGAAAATAAGTTCCTTATTAAAATAAGATAGAGATGAATTGCAACAGGTGGTTTTCACCCACATTGGGTTTCCACCTTATCTCTTGTGTTCATGTGTGTGGTTACCTATACTTTTTACTGCACTTGATTACTGTTTTATGGTTCTGATACACAGATTAAGATCAACTAACTAAATTAGAAGTCTACAAGATACACGAGGTTTTCTCTAAACACAGTTGTGTATATATGCAAGTTTAATTAATAGAAGTAGCGTATATCAATTTGTTTATGGGAATGAAAAAAATTTAAATTGCTAATACTGATTCACCCCCCACCTCTCAATATTATTTACAACAATTGGTATCAGAGCAGGTCCTTCAGAAGAAGATTGATCGCTTGAAGGAAGATCTATCATCATGAGAAACTATGAAAGGGAGGCATCCATCAGGCCACCAATATTTGATGGGAGAAACTTCATCTATTGAAAGGTAAGAACCAAAGCCTATCTTCAATCTCTTGGTATAGAAGTTTGGGATATCGTGGAAGGAGGATACACATTCCCATCAACAACTCCGACAGATGCAGCTGGTAAAAAGCAGTATGAAACAAATGCAAAGGCTGTCAATACTCTATTGGGGAGTCTATCTCAATCAGAATTCGTCAAGGTTATGCAGCTAAAACTGCTAAAGAAATATGGGACAAGATCATTCTAATCTATGAAGGAGATGATCAGGTAAAACGTGTAAAACTATAATCTCTCAGAATTCAATATGAAACTCTAAGAATGCACAATGATGAAAGTGTGACTAATTATTTCTTACATATAGATGACATTGTTAATCACATGAAAAACTTGGGTGAAGAGGTAAAAGAAGTTACCTTAGTTGAAAAGGTTTTAAGATCATTGTCTTCTAAGTTTGAATCAAAAGTTTCTACCATAGAAGAAAAGCGGAATCTTTAGAGTATTACCATGTCATAGTTGCATGGAATCCTAACTGCTTTCAAAATTAGAAAAGGGTGTCCATCAGACATTAGAGAAGCCATATTAAAAACTTCAAAAGGAGAATACAATGAGTTAGGACATACGTCAGAAGGAGAGGAAGAATCAAATTTTGTCAAGAACCTTCAACGGGGCTCAAGAAGATTCAGAGGTAAGATACATTTCAAAATTCTTTTCTTGTGGGAGAGTCAATCACTATGCAGCCAAATGTCCTCATAAAGATAAGCTTGATAAAGGTAAGGAACCAGTTAAATGGAACATAAAACATAATATAAGTAGGAAGAGCTATTATACACATGAAGACAATGATGGACTTTCAAATAGTGATGAAGATGAACATGGTAATGATTATAGACTTTTGATGGCTTTTGAAGATGATGATTTCTTGGATGATATAGATGAAGATGATCTCTATGAAGAAATTTCTAAACTTAAAATTTGTTTAGAAGAAAAGAGTATGATCATAGATACTCTGACATTCCAACTTGCTGAAAGGGAAAAACACAATGAAAAGATAGCATGTGAAATTGTGGGATTTAGAAAAGATGTTGAGAAAAAAAATCTCTTAATCTTAGATTTGCTAAAGTATTTGAAACTTTAGATAAGATTATCAAAGTGTAGCATTCTCCTCTAATCAAGACAAGTCTTGGATATACTGAAGAAGCATCTCAAGCATAGAAGCCATCCACCTCCAAAAATTATCTTGATGTAGCAAGGACAAGTGAACAGGTCGACAATTGTCAGCAAAGGCTTAAACCAAATCACCAAGTAAATCAGGGTCAATCTACTTCAAGAATGAACAAAAGCTACAACCAACTGCAGGTAAATCATTCTCAATTTGCCTCAAGAATGAATGTCAATACAAGCTACAATCACCTAGTCGATAGATTTGATAATCGTAGGAATTTGTTTAATGGCTAATGTTTCTCTTGTCATAACTTTGGAAACAAAGCTGCTCAATGTGTTGTCTATAAGACCATCATGACTAGGGAAGCACAGAATCAAAGGAGTGTGACTGGGATCATAAAAATGACTTACAATAACTTTTCTGCTCTTGAAAATGAAATAGAATGCTCTATTTGTAACAACTTCGGTCATGAAGATTCTGAATGCAGGAGTAAGTTTCATCAAACATCTCAGAAGGAGCAAGCTTCATTGGGTCCCAAAATATGAAGAAAGAAAGAACCACAATCAAAAAGATGTGGTATAGCCTTATATGCGGAAGGACAACCAGACATATGTGGTATAGCCTTATATGTGGAAGGACAAGAAAATCAGTGGTACATCAATAGTGGATGCTGGAAACATATGACAGGTGATAAAGAAAAACTTTAGTCATATAGTGCCTTAGAAAAGGAAAGGAAGGTCTCATTTGGAAATGACACCCCTACACTCATAAAAGGTAAAGGCTTTGTTCTTTTGAAAGAAAAGGTCAAAGCTAGAAATTTTATGTATGTTGATGGCTTAAAACATAATCTATTGAGTGTTAGTCTAATGTGTGATCAAGGAAATGTGGTAGTATTTCGATCAAATGGATGTATTGTTTATGAGCTTGATACAAGAGAAACAGTGATCAAAGGCATAAGAACTCCAAATAATTTATATATACTCAAGCGAGGACAACAACAATGCTATCTAAGCAAAAGTGATGAACATTGGCTATGGCACATAAGATTGGGGCATCTAAGCTACCTTCAGATAAGGAAAGCATGCAAATATTAGGTGGTTCGTGATCTCCTTGACATTATAATTCCAGACAATACAATATGCAAATCATGTCAGTTTAGTAAGTAAACTAGAACTCATTTCCCTCAGAAGGAAGGATCAGCTACTAAGCCACTTGTACTTGTCCATACTGATTTATATGGTCCACCAAGGAAAAATTCACCTTGAGGAGAAGAATAATTTATATTGTTCATTGACGACTTTTCCAGAATGTGTTGGATAGGACTTTTGAAGCATAAAGACGAAGCTTTCGAAAAGTTCAAAGAATTCAAAGCCTTCGTTGAAAATGAATGAGATCATAGAATCAAATTCCTCAGGTCTGATCAAGGAGAGGAATTTACCGCGGATGAATTTTTCGACTTTTGTGAAGAACATGGAATAAGAAGGGAATTATCTACTGCAATGACTCCTCAGCAAAATAGAGTAGTGGAAAGGATGAATAGAATAGTTCAACAAATGGCTCATGCTATGCTTGATGTGTCTAGAACTCCTGCAACCTTCTGGGGTGAAGCTGCATTTACTTTCATTACTATTCTCAACAAAAAAAACATCCGAGTAAACATCACTCAAACTCCTCATGAACTTTGGTATGGTAAGACTCCTACGGTAAAATACTTCAAAGTTTTTGGAAGCAAATGTTACATCAAAATGACTGATGAAAACGTTGGCAAGTTTGAACCTAGAGCAGATGAAGGCATTCTCCTTGGTTACTCTTCCTGAAATAAAGGATATAAGTGCTGCAATAAAACACTTGGAAAAGTTGTTGAAAGTCTTGATGTGGTGGTCGATGAAGTAGGTGACAATCTAAAGCAGATAAAAACCAAATATTTTGAAGATGAAGAGGATTATCCTTCAACTTCAAATCAGACTAATGATGACGAAGAAACCTATAAGGCACTAGAAGAACATATAAGGGTAGAAGAAAAGACTCCATCTAGGTATGTACAGAAGAATCATCCAGAGACTCAAATTTTGGGAAGAAAGGGGTAGATTTTCAAACAAGAAGAACTATTACAGAAGCTTCAAGCTATCTAGAATTGCTCTCCTCCGTTGAACCACAAAATGTAAGTGAAGAATGCAAAGATGAATATTGGGTCAAGGCCATGAATGAAGAGCTTGAGTAGATTGAAAAGAATAACACTTTGGAATTGGTTCCTAGACCTAATGATAAGAATGTCATAGGGACCAAATCAATATTCAAAAACAAGCTAAATGAAAAAGGAGATGCTATTAGAAACAATTCCATACTTGTTTGTAAAGGGTATGCTGAACAAGAAGGTATAGACTTTGAAGAAACTTTTGCACCAGTTGCTAGACTTGAAGCCATAATAATGTTCCTTGCTCTTTCTAGCTTTCAGAAGTTCAAAGTATATCAAATGGATGTGAAATCTGCTTTTCTAAATGGAGACTTAGAAGAAGAAGTGTATATTGAGCAATGAGATGGATTCATCATCGGAAATGACCCAAAAATTGTATGCAGACTTATGAAGGGACTCTATGGTCTTAAATAGGCTCCAAGGGCTTGGTATTATCGTCTGGAAAAATACCTCCATCAACATGGTTTTTCAAAAGGATCAGCAAATAACAATATATATAAAACAATTGAAAATGATAAATTTCTAATACTTGTTGTGTATGTTGATGATATCATCTTTGGTAGCAATGAAGAAGCCATGAGTCAAAACCTTGCTTTGGTGATGCAGAAAGAATTTGAAATGTCCTTGCTTGGTGAGCTCACATATTTTCTTGGTTTACAAGTCCAACAAAACAATGACAGTATCTTTCTATCACAAACCAAGTACCTCAAGTAAATCTTGAGGAAATATGGCATGGAAGATTTGAAACCAGTATGTACCCCTATGGTAGCAGGATGCAGCCTCAGTGCAAATGATGAATCAACAGTAGTACATCAACCAACCTATAGATCCATGATTGGTAGTATGCTCTATCTGACAAGTACCTAACGAACAACATGCATGCAGTGGGAATAGTCAAAAGATTCAAGACAAATCCAAAAGAAGCACACCTTCAAGTAGTTAAAAGGATTTTCAAATATCTTCAAGCACACAAAACTATGGCTTATGGTATCCTAGAGATAAAGATCTCACACTTCAGGCATATACAGATGCAGATTGGGTAGGAAGTGTGTATGACAAAAAACACACTAATGGTGGTGCATTCTTTATGGGTTCCAGATTAGTATTATGGTTCAACAAGAAACAAAGTTCAATTGCATTATCTACAGCTGACGCAGAATATGTGGCTGTTGCATCATGTTGCACACAACTCCTTTGGATGATCCAAACTTTGCAAGACTTTCAAATCACTTGTACTCCACCTATCTCCATTTTATGTGATAATACAAGTGCAATCAGTATTTCAAAGAATCCAGTCATGCATTCAAAGACCAAGCACATACCCATCAAATATCATTTTCTCCAGGAACAAGTGCTTGAACAAAAGGCCAATTGGAGTATGTTCCCTCCAAGGAATAGGTTGTTGATATATTCACCAAACCACTGCCCAGGGAGACATTTGAATACCTTAGACAGAAGCTGGGAGTAGTTGATGCATCATCTTGTTGTTGACACTTATCTGTTTCAGAGAAAAGTGGTTGTACGCGAGTTTCATGAAGAGCATCCATGTACATACGCCTATTTCTGTGGATATAGTCGCGTATATGTTGGTTTGAAGACAAACAGTGGGCCAGAATCAGGATGAAAAGAGTATGATATGGGTCTGATAGAGACCCACTGGCACAGGTTCAGGGGGAGCATATACTTTTAATAATGAATTGTTGGCATTATCTTAGAAGATATTGGTGGAATAGTTGCAGAGGGAGATCATGTTTGCTGGTCTAGATGGCGATTGACAGATGACTGCTGATGATAGTTGCTGATGACTATCATAGTCTTGTCTTAGATGCTTTAGTCTCTATGTCATGTATTTCTTTTATTATCAAGGTCATGTAACGACCTATGTTGGTTTCCCCACTATGCCTGGGATGGATGATGTAATGTTCTTATTTTATCATGTGTAAATTGTTGATGTATCCCCACTTGGTTGGGTGGATGAGTCAATCTTGGTACATCCCAACTTAGTTGGGAGATGGATGTATGTATGAGTATTTGGTGATAGGAAGGTCATTTATGATGTATAGAGTCATGTTCTTTCTTGTAGAACATCCTTTTGCAGACCTTGCCTACAGTTAGGGGGAGCGTGGACAGCTCAGCAAAGTAGAGATTTCAACATGTACCTAGGGGGAGCATAACCCTTTGCCATTGATGACAAAGGGGGAGAATTACTTTGAGTGACTTAGGGTTACCATCAAGTCTAAAAGGGGAGATTGTTGGCATTATGTCACAAGTTTGGCACTATGACACAGGTGTTGTCCTTGATGGCAACTCACTCAGATGATAGATCATAGTTCAGGGATGACAGATCATAGCTCAGGCTCTCAGAATAAAGGAAAAAGAGATATACGAACTTTCCACTTAATTAAGTCGTGTATACACGTGAGATCGCCGATCAAAAATCGCGTGTGCATATGAACACACTTTCATGCAAGGAAAAGCGCGTACATGTGGGAAACCTTGTTTTTAGTCCATGGTATTTAGTCCTTGGTATTTGGACCTATGGTTTTGGACCATGGTATCTCGTTCGAAGTGTTGAACCCAGGTATTGGGTCCCAAGTATTGGTTCTAAGTGGTTTTGGATCATGGTATTGAGTAAGGCCTAAGACTATTAAAGGGGAAGGAGATCATGTTGCACTGAAATTTGGCACCTTGACATTCTGTTATCTATGTGAGTTCATTACCACTCATACTTTCCTCCTCTGCAAGTCTAAAACATCAATTCCTTATATCAAGCCTTGAAAATAAGAGAAAAGCTCTCAAAAATTTGTAAAACTCTAGTTCTGCACTTTCTCTTTGTCTTACCTGTGGTCTTGCACCTAATGGTCATGTCTCTAGTGCACCTGACTGCAATGTCTCTGTGTTAAAGGTGCGGACCACTGTAAAAGTTAAAAAGGAACAAGTATATTCTAAAAAATTCTCTTTCAGTTATTTCTAGAAGCTTCTGGAAGGAATATTGAGGTGGCAAGTTCGCTCTTTTAAGGTTCATGTATCTTATACCTTAAGGAGCTAACCCCTTTATGTGAGGAGCTTATCCCTTTGAAGGAGGATTCTATCCCTTCATAGGTGGAACTATAACCTCCTCCTCTGCACCATAAAAAGAAGCATTTGGCTAGTTAATAGAGAGTTAGAAGCTTATTGATTTTTTAGGGAAAATGTTGTTGGAACTTAGTCTTCTTTAGTTGAGTTTTTATGAGGAGAGATTACATACCTCTATGAATCTCATTTGGAAGAGTGCAAGACTTGTCAAAGTAAAGGAAATTCTTGTATCATACCCCAAGAAGAACTTGGCCAACATCAAGGCTGAAAAGTTTGTAAGGTTCTTCTACTATTCAAAGTTAATACGAACATATTTGTTTTTCTCAATAAGTTGTTAATTCATGGTTTATTTTATGGATTCCTTGATCACCATAATAGGCATGATTTATAATATTTGCTATGCAGGTGCTATTTAATATTTTCTTGTTTGGGATTGCAGGTCTTCAAAGATAACTCTTTCGAATGACTAGAGAATGACTACTACGCACAAGCACTAGATCTAAGGTAGGATCTTAATGCCTTTGTAGTATTTACTTATAAATCACATATGTCTAGAGAAAGATAGGTTTCTTTGTCTATTTGTTGCTAGACTATATTTTGATACTAGGGAGATCGGTCTTGTCTACAAGATCGATTTATCCGGCCAACAAATTGGTGACTCCACTAGGGAAGGTTTTTAATTTTGGGTTTTCCTTTGTTTTGACTTGAGAAAATTGTTTTTCTGGTTTTTGATTGATATATACTTGCCTGGGTACTTTTCAAAAATATCAAAGTATTTTTGTTTTTTTGGAATTTTTCTGGGGACAACACTTTGTCTTCATAGACACAGCGGACATATCCGCTTGTTTCCTTGAGTAAATAGTGCGGGACCGCACCTGTTGCTTCTGGAGCCTACGAACCCTGTTAAAATTTTTGAAAACCCTAAGATATCTTCTTCTAGTCAAGTTTAGGTTTGATTTAGGATTCTTAGTGTCTACCCCAATCTGTATTTTTCCTGTCAAAAATCTCTTGTGAGTACCGATAGTATTTTTGTTTTGAATGATTTTCTAGAAGTTTTGCATGCTAGAAGTGGTTTTCACTTTGTCTCTGTAGTGACTCAAAGATCAGAAGCTTGAGAAACCTTATATCACCTTGGTGTCTTTTCATCTTCTTGATGAGTCTGACTTGCTTGTGAAATGTATCCTTCGTGAGAAATAGATTTAGTTTTCTCATTGCAAATATTTGTACAAACTTTGTTATAAGTTCTGAATTTCTTTTTTTACAAAAGAAAACATATCTGGATGTTTTTGGATTGGTTCGTTATTTTGTGCAAATGAATCCTTAGTTTACTGAACAACTAAGTAAAACGTCCTCAAAAAAAAATGAAGCTTTTATTCAATTAGATTTTTAAAAGTTTTTAGTTCTCAAAACTAGTTTTTTGTAGTTTTGTGTGTTTTTCTAGAACTTGTAGATCTCTTTTGAAGCAAATTGTTTTTTTTGTAGGTTCGAGTTTTGAAAAATGAAAGGGATTTATTGTGAGCATTAATTATTTGTCTCGTTTTTAGTTCTTATTAGAAAAAAAAAATTATTTTCTTTCCATTTTCATGTTGAAAGAAAGAATTGTTTCATAAATAATTGCATTCTCGAACTCTTTCTTTTAGCTAGAATTTAATTGAAATATTTAACGAATTACTTATCATTTTAGGTGCATTTTTTTTAGTGTGTTTGGAGTCGAGTCTTCACACCATCAAAGTTTCATTTCCATACCTATTGACTTAAAGAACAACCCATAAAATCAACGCTTAATTAAAATTGATCTAGTAATCTTTTCTATTTCTAGGGCTCTTATCACCAATATAGCTTAGGCTAGTATCTTGGAGTAGTGAGTAATTAAATCTCCAAGATAGTTAAAACAAACAAGTAGATACATCTTACAGTAGGAAATAAATCCAATTGTAATTGATACATTTTGGGAAGCTTCTCTGAAAGGAGTCAATCACGAAATCATGTCTGAACCTTTGAGACAATCAATTCTGTTTCATTGGGAAAGATAGAAGATCAGCATATATTATAAATGGTAAACCTTGGATTAACCATTGTCGAGTAACCTGGGGTCACTTGTTGGTAAACCTCAAATTGACCATGTCGAGGAGCCTTCAAGGGGATTGAGCTTTGTTACTCTGCCCTTGCGTGTGGAATTGCATCGTAGACTGTTCCCCAAGTTGTATTTTTTGTTGTTCGTAACCTTAGTGTCCATAAAATTAATATTATTTCCTAAGGTGATGGTGAAGGAAAGATCTCACTGTACCTAGAGTAGACGTCGACTAGACTCACTTGGACTCTCTGGCGGGTTCTCTTCACTCGAGATGGTTTTGTGAAGAAACTTGTGTCAGTGTATTTCATTAAGCAGGTTGTCAGGGTAACTATTCCAATTGCCCATTCTGTATTAAACCTCTACTAAGTTGGATTTCATCACCAACTGGTGTTTTTAGTACGGGAAGTTACTGTTTGTGTGTGGTTTGAACTCTTAGATCTTTTAGGCATGTGATTCAGTTGTTTGTTTCTTTAGAGACTTTAGGTGTTTTTATTGAAATTTTCTTTGTTTGCGTGTGATTATTTAATATTTAATCGTGTCCGAATTACCGGGACAATCTCGTAGAATTCACGGGAAACCTCCTGAGTATACACCAAGCTAACTTGAATGGCTGCGAGCTCTCGTATCACCTAGTGATAGTAGAGCTAGATCACCAGAAGCCGTAGAGTCATCTCTAATTTTTCATCCTGATTATCAAATACAAACAATAGAGTATATTCAAGAGCCAATTTCATTTTCACAAGTTACTAGTAGTATTTCTCCTTCCAGTGAATTAGCTGAAGAACCTAAAATTTCTGAGCCTGACACTGAACCTACTATTTTGGAACCATCTTCAAGATTTGTTACTCTAACTTCTAGTGATCCTGGTTCACCTAGGGTAGCAAATGTCATTGCTCAAAATCTTCCTTCTGGCTTCATTTCTATTGAAGAACTTGTCAGTCCAGACGAAGACATAACTGTTCTCGAAAACCAACAGAATTTAAATCTTAGGGAGCATGAATCAATATTCTATAGTCCTTTTAGGAGTGATGTTTGGTATTTATCATTGACAATTTTTTTAGAAAACTCGGTTCTTAGTTTTCCACCATCTCGAATTACTTTTCATCCTACATCAAGAGGTTATTATCCTTCATCGATAATGTCAAGACAGACATCTATGTTTTGCCAGTCACTGTAAACATTTTTATACGATGGTCCTTATATTCCTTTTTAACTCCTCGACCGACTGAACATGAGCTATCATCTGGTAGTAATGGGACTCAAACGTTGAATTCAGAACAAATCCTTATGATGTTTGGTAGTATTCCAAACCCTCAACCTCAAGGTAGTTAGTTACTGCCTAGGGGGCAACCCCAAGGTAGTCAGTTACCACCTGGGGGGCAACCTCGAGGTAGTCAACTACCACCTGGGGGGCAACCTCAAGGTAGTTAGTTATCGCCTTGGGGGCAACCTCAAAGTAGTCAGTTACCACCTAGGGGGCAACCACAAGGTAGTCAGTTACCACCTGGGGGGCAACCCTAAGGTAGTCAGTTTCTGCCTGGAGGGCTACCTCAATATTTTCAACCTTCAAGATAGTACATACCCCAAGGTCAACCCCAGACTCAGTATATTCCTCAGGATGCTTATCAACCCCAGATTCAGTACGTGCCTCAGGGTTATCAACCTCAAGGTCAGTACCCAACTCAAGGTTTCCAACCGCCTTCTGGTCAATCATTTTTACAAAGAGCTGGAAATGTACTGCTTAATTACCAACCCTACATTCAACCAGGTTATGGTCCTCCATATGCACAACCTTTTATGGGCCCATACCCGGAATGAACATGGTGTGGAATCCATCTCAAACTCAACAGACTATGCAACCTAATGTGTAGTTGTCTAATCAACCTGGACAACCTTTGGTTTCTGGTCCAACCTAGCAACCTATCCAACCTACTATTCAAACCCCTGCACCTGGTTTAGTTCAGCAGCCTGGGCCTAGCACACCTCAAACTCTGCCTCAAACTGCTGCAATTATTGCAACCTTTGTTCAACCTACCACACCTATTTCTGGAGTCTCTGTAGCTCTAGTTTCTACTATCCTTGAATCAGTGCAAAATCCTCAAGTCTCTATGCCATAGTCAGGACCTACAGTTCAGACTTTGGTCCAGATGCCTATAGGACAAGCTGGTCCAAGTATGATTTCCACAAGTCAACCACAATTCACCTATCAACCGTACCAGGGATAGTATCAATTTATTCCTACTGTACAAAACCTAGTTTATCAGTATCAACCGAATCCTAGCTATACTTATCAATAGCCTCAACCACCTTAGTTTGGTCCGTTTATCTTGGTTTCCCAAGGGGTTATAACATTCCTAATTCAAATCCAATTCCAGGTTATCCTAGGTATCCTCCTCCTCGAGCTGGTCTCATTAATCAAGTTTTTCGTGACCCTAACCGTCAGTTACCATTTGTTGCAACTTTGGATTTACCTGATTTGTCGTGCCTTATGAACGATCTGATTTACTATCTTCCGTATTGGCTGCTAATGCCTAGTAAGCTTCCCAGTGATATCCCAAAATTCAAGGGTAAGTCGGGAGAGGATCCATCAAATCACGTTATGACTTATCACCTCTAGTGTGCATCTAATTCAATCCTTGATGATTCAATTCAATTGCATCTTTTTCAACAAACTCTTATTGGTCTTGCCGCCAAATGGTACATTGAGTTACCACGAGGCTCTTTTTATAATTTCAATCAGTTAGCCATTTCTTTCTTAACTCATTTTTAGTTGCCTGTGAGATACGACAATGGCACGAAACTACTAACTTCATTAAAACAATCCACACCCACATATATTTCTGATCATATTCATGAATGACGATGTAGAAGGACTTTACTGAAAGTTTTCATTCCAGATTAAATTTTAGTGGAATGGTTCATTAAATAATTTTTACCCAAAATCAATGAAGATGTAGCCAAGGGAGGAGTTGTCACTAAAGAGCAAGTCATTGCCCAGGCTCAGTACCTTGACCTCGTCTATATGTAGTCAGGTACTTTACATGAAAAAATTCCTGATATTCCAAAACACGGTCAAATAACTGCAGCTCCTTCAGGGTCTCATGCTGCTGATGGTATGATTGGTTCAGTTAGTACTAAATTAAGAAGAAATCTTCGAAGAATTCTTCTCCTATAATAACTTTACCTGATTCCCTAAAAGGAGATTCTTCTGCTGATTTTTTTACAGACATCCATGTCGTAGAATCATCTACAGCCAAATCAAAATCTGGTAGTAAAAAGAAGGGGAAGAAGAAAAACAAAAAAAATTCAAAAGATAAAACAGATAAAAATGAATCTACTGACAAAAAACGTACACCTCACTATCCTTTTTTCATTTGCGACGAGGATCATTTTACCAAAGGCTGCCCACATCGAGCAAAGGTTTCGAAAATTCTTAAAGGTTCTCAAATGCCTGCTATCTTGAAGGATCCTTTTCCTACTCAAGATAGTAAAATGATTGGTTGTTCCTCGAATGCCTTAGAAGAAACCATTATGATGATGTCTCATGTCAGGATTGTGACGCGATCGCAAGATTATGGTAGTAAAAATCCTGTTGGTGGTAAAGAAGTAGAATCTTCTAATTCAAACACATCAACTACACCTCCTCCTAGTTCTGATCCGCTATAGATTGAGAAACCCAACCCTGACTTAGTAATCAAACCACCTGCTAAAGGTATACTTTGTAAATCAACTATCAATCCACATGCAGGAGCTGCTCAGAATTATAACATCATTGAAGACTTAGCTATTTCCCCTTCAACAATGTCAGCTTTGAAAGTGTTGTAATCGTGCCCAACATAGCGTAAATTACTATTGTCTGCTATAGGAACTGTCGATATTCAAGATTCGAACCTAATAATATTCAATTTAGAGAATAGTACACCCTACCTTCCTCATCAAATGGCTTTCCAGACTCTAGTTTTAGTAAAAAACAGACCTTTCTTTTGGACTGTGATTGATGAAGGTTCTTCTATGTGTATTATGTCGATCCAGTGTTGGACATCGCTTGGTTTCCCCACACTCAATCAGTCTCTGACAATTCTAAAGGCTTTTGATGCCCGAGGGTTCCATCCTTTTGGTATTTTGTGGGATTTATCTATAGGGGTCGAAGGAAAAACCATAAATCTAGATGTGGAAGTGGTTGATGCTCCTCTAGATTACAACCTTCTCCTGGTTCATAGTTGGTCTTATGCTATGACTGCTATTGTTTCATCGGTCTTTCGGCTTATCAAGTTTCCTCATAATGGAAATATCGTTACGATAAACCAGCTTACTTATTTCTCATCCAACCCAGCCTCTACAGATAGTATTCAGCACATCGCTAAAATGACTATCCCTTACAAGGATGTTGGCGTAGGTTTGATTAAAGATTCTGGTTTACTAGGAACTTTTTCCTTCCCTCCTCCTAACATATCACCTTCTATTACAAATAATCATATGATTTCATCGAATACTATTACTTTTGATGATCCTTGGATTGTACCTTCTGATTCTGAGGTGGATTCATTTGATAGTGCGATGCCTTTGAGTCCCTTTGAAATTGCATATTAGGCTGTATAGTCATTTTCTGATTCTTGTTCAACCGAAACTAATCCAATGAATGTGATCCATGGGGAATCACTTTCGATATCAACCTTAGCTACAACAACACTTTCTAATCCTATTCATACTGATGAGCAGATTTGTGAACTTTGGTCTGTTGATGATTTACCATGGGAAGATCTTTATCACCGGCCTTTGTTTTCACCTGAGCTTGATCATTTTGAAAATGATTTTTCTTCTATTTTTACTACTGACTATGTGAAAGAAACACAAAATCCATTGGAACGCTCTGATTCTGAGTTAAATTTGGGAAATATCTCTCGAACGGTTCCTATTGACATTTCAGTTAAGCCAGGAATTATTGAAAACATTCATATAGGTACTTCTTGTACGGACAATGAAATCCAAACTTATAAAGCCCTATTTCAAGAATTCCATGACGTGTTTGCCTGTCTTCACCCTATAATTGTTGTCAGTCCTTTCGCAAAGTGGGGTATTGACTTTATTACATGTAACCCTCAGTCGACTAGGGGGCATGTGTATATTATCCTAGCTGTAGATTATTTTACCAAGTGGGCCGTGGCGACGCCTACATTTTCGGTAGATGGAAAGACTACTGCAACTTTCGTATTCAATCATATAATTGCTAGATTCAATGTTCCTCAAGCTATTATTACTGATCATGGAAGTCACTTTGGAAATATCATGATGACTAAACTGACAGATCAACTTGGCCTATGCCATGGAAGTCTGGTTGAAGCTATCAATAAAGTTTTAGTCACTATGATCCAACAAATCATTGGTATTCATAAATCAAATTGTCATACCATGTTGTTTTTAGCCCTTTGGGCATATTGGAGCTCAGTGAAAACATCAACTTGTTTCACTCCTTTTCAACTGGTCTACAGTTTGGAAGTAGTGTTACCTATTGAATGAAAAATTTTGTCATTACAATTAGCCATAAAATTACTCCCAGCTACTTCTGAAGAGGAGAAACGTTTTTTGTACTTAGCTCAGCTAGATGAGAATCGACACACTACTGCAATAGTAAGCGAGACTCATGCGAAATGAATGAAAGCTCAGTAGGACAGAAGTGTTACACCTCGTAATTTTTCAGAAGGAGACCTAGTTTTACTATATGATCAAACAAACAATAAGTTAGGGTTTGGAAAATTTGTACACATGTGGCATGGTCATTACATTGTTAAGTGAAAGCTAACAAAAGGGGCTTATGAATTGATAGATTTTGACGGTGTCTCTTTGGGTAAACCCATAAATGGACTTTATCTGAAGAGATATTATGCTTAAATTCTGTGTGGAGATTTTTTGTTAGATTAGTTTCTTTACAGCTGGTGTGTTTTAGATTAGAAAAGTGTGCAAAGTTTAGAGAGTGCTTTTATCACTATTCCTGCTTATCTTGATTTTCTCTTGATATTGCAGATGTCGATGTCTCTTCAAACATACATTGGTTTTGCTGATGGTGCTTGTCATAGTACACGGAACACTTCTTCCGTAGCTTGGGTTATCTATTCACCCTTTGATGAGTTAGTGTCTATGCATAGGGTAAAACTCGGTCAAACAATGAATAACAATGTAGAGTATCTTTCAATGATTGAGTTATTATCTGAATCCATCTCACTTGGGATTTGGAGTTTGATTGTTAGGTTGGATTCTGAACTCGTTGTATTACATCTTAACAGGGTTTATGCCATTAGAAATCCACTGTTATTAAGGTTATTTTTGAGAGTTCATCCCTTGGAACGTGAATTTTATTACATTGAATATCAGCATATTCCAAGACATTTAAATACATTAGTAGATGCAGTTGCTTCTCGTATGATAAATAAACATTTGCAATAATCAAAATAGAAAATTTAATAACAATCAATAACATGTTACACGAGATAGCTGGTAATAATGATATATCATAGCATATAAGTGTGTTTCAAAATATACATCATCTTCGATCATAGGTTGAAAAACACCTTATGATCACCAAAAATGATAATACAAAAAGACAAATGTCGTGAGTCTACAAAATCGATAATCCTATCCCTGGTGATGATCACGATAAGAAACTACTGCTCGGGCCACCCTACATAGGAACCTCCTAAAAGGTCCTGGGACCCCAATCACATATCTCTGTAACCTAAGTGGAATATCATCTATATTAGTCTCTGGAATATCTACTCTCAAGCACTCTAGATGATGCTCCAAGTCATTCAGGATATTTGCTAATTGGTCCTATAGGGCTGGTACTGCTACAGCTAGGTGTCTCCTCTCGTAAGGTTGGAGAGCAGCTGATCGTTGTGGACCCACATCTGCATTTAAACTTTTGATTGTCAGTTTTGGACGATTTAAAAAAAAAAAAAAAAAACTTAGAAAGTGTTGAAAATGGTTTTTACCTGAATCATCCCATTTCTCTCCTGGTGGAAGAGTTATGTCTGGATCGCCATGATAATCCATCTCGGCATATGGAAAGTCCTGAATCACAAAAATTTGGTTGCTTAACCAATGAAAATATTCAGGCGGAAATTGAACAAGCTTTATGCCCTCAGCATGATGGGCCATCAAAGCAACCCAACGAACCATTCTAGGCTCTCGAGGAAGACCAAAATCAACAGGAATATGCTGTGGCGCTAAAATGGGGATCGTCTCTAGAGAAAAGGTGACTACGATAAATCCATATCCAAATTTTTTCAACTGTCCATTCTTTGCACTGGTTAGCTGGCCTTTCACATTTGCCAACATAGCCTCACACCAGTTGAATATGGTGCCTCGAAAATAGTCTACAGCCATCTACATCTGGGATCTAGTAGCCACATGCAATGTCGCAATCCCGCATAGTCTAGTAACAGTGAATGCAATAACTTTAAGCTCAGGACGACTGATAGTTTTAATATCAATCTATTTATCCTTGGGGTCTGCTTGATCATCACAAAAATCCAATCGGAGACTAGCGACAGACTGGCCACCTGGCCTAGTCCTGAAAAGAGATAATTGTTCGCCCCTCTTGGACAAACCAGTCAAAAAGTATATGTCCTCCAGCTCGATTTTGAGCTAGTGGCCACCAATCATGAAGCACTGGTCTTTTGTGTTCCATCTGTCTACCAGCCATGTCAAGAGATCTACTTGAGCCCTCATGTCCAATATGGCCCATAACTTAAGCAATTTGCATGCTCTCAATGCCTACAATGTGGGTATATGATTTATTGCGGAAAGATCTATATCCTCGTGCTCATGTTCTTTCCAAATAAGCATTTTGAATGTCCTACAATACAAATAAGACATATTAGAACAAGCTTGTTGGAAAAATTTTGGGCAAAAATGGAGAAAGTTAAGTTTTAAAATTCACTACGTGGGGTCAACACTCGATTCTTACAAACAGTGTGTAGGTCTGCACAGGTTGTGAGCAATAGGTGCGGACCCATGACTTTTTTATTCATAGAAAAAAGTCACGGTCTGTACGGCCCATGTGTTGCACCTGTGGACCCCCACGAGCAATTTTTTAAACCTATTTTTCCTTTAAAAATCAAATTTAAAGCCTAAAAACAAAATGTAAATAGATGAAATGCAAATTAAGGAGGATGTGGATTACCTGGAGCTGACAGTTTTCGATTCCAACGGACAGATTTTCTGAAATATTCACAAGAAATTTTTTACCCAAAAGTTCTCACTTCTCACTCTGCACTCAAATGGTAAAAATGAATTAGAAAAACCCTCTTTATAAGTTTTTTGGGTAAAAATTTATTTATTTTTCACTTTAAAAAGGTAAATTTTTAAATACATTTTTATTTATCTTAAACAGGGATGTGTAATGTTTTGAGTTTTTGTGCAGAATATTCGATTTTTCGGGAAAATTGATCATTTTTCAACAAAGAGCATACTTTTATCACTTTTTCGTACTCTTTCAAAAATTTACAAAAATGTGAAACATTGGAGTCCTCTTAAAGCCCTTTTTAGACTCTCAAAAATTGAAAAGATTGCCGAGCACTTGATTGTTCGAACTCATTAAAATAAATCAATAATCGTCCCTTCAGTATAAGTTTAACCCTTTTACGGACTGAAATGGACTATTTACGAAAAAGGTATATGTTGACTAATATTATCAATAGAGTCCTCTTTAAACTCGTTTTGGACTCGATAAATATGAAAAGATTGTGGAGCACTTATCCTTTCCAGCTCGTTAAAGTATTGGAAATGTCATCCCTCCTGTATTATTTTATCCATTTTCGGACCTAAGGGATTATTTCATGAAAAAGTACCCCCATTGAGTTTTCTTAAGTTTCTTTTCTGACTCCCTAAAATTGAAAAACACCGAGTTTTTCCTATACTAGACTCATTAAAATTTAATAGTAAAGGACCTATTCAATTTTAGGAAGGAACCACTCCTTCTTAGGGTTTGAATTTTAAACTAAGTTGGACTCATCCGAAGGATGAGCTTATAAACAAGAAAATGTTATCTTCCTCAACCTTGTCAAAAATAAAGAGGTACTTGCCAGAAATGGTGGGGGAAAAGAGAGAAAAGTGAACCTATTTGTTACACCTTTTTTTTAGAAAAGTCGTTAACCACTCTTGAACATGACACTTTTTATTCACCTGGGTTGGGAAATCCTTTGCCTAACAGTTAATCAAACTACATCGAAAGTCTTCAGTTGGTTTCTCGGTATTAGCTTTGGGTCAATTGTTACCAAGCCATCTGCAGTGTTGTTATGTGCTCAAGAGAATAGTTCAAACAAACCATTTATCTGCAAGATATCTGTCACCCATTTTGACCATCCCTGAGTCAGTCCTTGCCAATATATTTCTTCAAAACTTGATCTATCATTTCTTGTTGTGGGCTTGCCTACGACGGATCGCTTTCTATCAACTTCAGCTCATTATCTAGGAAGTTGATCTAGAAATTGTCAATACCTTGAAATCTACATGCCTTAATGGTAGGTTTCTTGCCTTCGACAATAGGTTGCATCATTGACCTTCGATCAAATGATTCTATGACATGTTCAACTTCAGCTCATTTATTCACATTTCATGGATTGTACTTAGTACTTTGAGAGCCATTGACATTAATAGTGGTTTTTCTGACACTTGTTAACAATCCACATCATTGGCTGGTAATCAAGTGTTTTCTACCATGTTTGACTTCGACACATTCATTCACATGGATATATTCTTACTGGTTTGGAAAGGAGAAATCAAGACCCTAGATCTAGTTTCTACAATCCAGGCTGTGAGGAATTTTGTTATTCATTATACATTAGACTATTCATAAACAGATGGCTACGTCCATACTGTGTCTACACATTTCTATACTCTTGATGTATTACAAAATCATTCTTGTATCAGAACAGTTTAGTCAGCTTTCTAGTCAGTTTTGATTTGAGTATGGGAATTCCTACCTCAGCGATGATATGTCTACATATATATATTTTACATTGAATGTTTTTACAGGTTTCGACTGGGGTGTCCACAAGATGATCCTTGAAGTACTTCACTCTTCATATATGACAGACTCATCTCCATCTATTACAGACTTCGCACTTTAGGGGGAAATTTTTTGCACTGAAAATTGTCACCTTGACATTCTGCTATTTGTGTGATTTCATTACCACTCATGCTTTCCTCTTGTACAAGTCTAAAACATCAGTTCCTCATATCAAGCCTTGAAAATAAGATAGAAGCTCTCAAAAGTTTGTAAAACTCTAGTTTCGCACTTTCTCTTTGTCTTACCTATGGTCCTGCACCTAATGGTCATGTCTCCAGCACACCTAACGGCATTGTCTTTGTGTTAAAGGTGCGGACCCCTGTAAAAGTTAAAAAGGCGAAGTATATTTTGAAAAACTCACTTTCAGTTATTTCTAGAAGCTTCTAGAAGGAATCTTGAGGTGGTAAGTTCACTCTTTTAAGGTTCATGTATCTCATACCTTGAGGAGCTAACCCCTTGATGTGAGGAGCTTATCCCTTTTAAGGAGGATTCTATCCCTTCATAGGTGGAACTGTATCCTCCTCCTTTGCACTATAAAAGGAAGCATTGGGCTAGTTAACAGAGAGTTAGAAGCTTACTATTTTTTGTTTTTGGTAACCTTAGTGTCGATAAACTTAAGATTAGTTCCTAAGGTGATGGTGAAGGAAAGATCTCACTATACGTGGAGCAGACGTCGACTAGACTCACTTGGACTCTCTTGGGGGGTTCTCTTCACTCGAGATGGTTTTTTGAAGAAAATTGTGCCAGTCTGTTTCATTAAGTAGGTTGTTGGGGTAATTGTTCCAACCGCCCTTTCTATATTAAACTTCTACTAAGTTGGATTCCATCACCAACTAGTGTTTGTAGTACGAGAAGTTATTGTTTGTGCGTGGTTTTAACTCTTAGATCTTTTAAGCATGTGATTCAGCTGTTTGTTTCTTTAGAGACTTTAGGCATTTTTATTGAAATTTTCTTTGTTTTTGTGTGATTATTTAATGTTTAATCGTGGCCGAATTACTGAGACAATCTCATAGACTTCAGGGGAAACATCCTGATTATACACCAAGCTAACTTGAAGGGTTGCGAGCTCTCGTATCACCTAGTGATACTAGAGTTGGATCACTAGAAGCTGAAGAGTTATCTCTAATTGTTCATCCTGCTTATCAAATACAAACAACAAAGTATATTCAAGAGCTAATTTCATTTTTAGAAGTTACTAGTAATATTTCTTCTTCCAGTGAATTAGCTGAAGAAGCTAAAATTTCTGAGCCTGACACTGAACCTGCTGTTTTGGAACCATCTTCAAGATTTGTTACTCTAACTTCTAGTGATCCTTGTTCACCTAGGGTAGGAAATATCATTACTCAAAATCTTCGTTCTAGCCTCATTTCTATTGAAGAACTTGTCAGTCCAGACGAAGACATAACTCTTCCCAAAAACCAACAGACTTTAAATCTTAGGGAGCGTGAATCAATATTCTATAGTCCTTTTAGGAGTGACGCTTGGTATTTATCATTGACAAATTCTTTAGAAAACCCGGGTCTTAGTTTTTCACCATCTCGAATTCGTTTTCATCCTACACCAAGAGGTTATTATCCTTCATCGATCATGTCAAGACAGTCATCTATGTTTTCCCAGTCACAGGAAACATTTTTATACAATGGTCCTTCTGTTCCTTTGGGGTACCAGTCACTCACTGGTACTTTTTTAGGAGCAACTCCTCGACCAACTGAACATGAGCTAGCATCTGGTAGTAATGGGACTCAACCGTTGAACGCAGAACAAATCCTTATGATGTTTGGTAGTATTCCAAACCCTCAACCTCAAGGTAGTTAGTTACTACCTAGGGGACAACCCCAAGGTAGTCAGCTACCACCTGGGGGTCAACCTCAATGTAGTCAGTTACTGCCTGGGGGACAACCTCAAGGTAGTTAGTTACCGCCTGGGGGGCAACCTCAAAGCAGTCAGTTACCGCCTAGGGGGCAACCACAAGGTAGTCAGCTACCACCTGGGTGGAAACCCCAAGGTAGTTAGTTTCTGCCTGGAGGGCTACCTCAATATTTTCAACCTTCAGGACAGTACATACCACAAGGTCAACCCTAGACTTAGTATATTCCTCAGGATGCTTATCAACCCCAGATTCAGTATGTGCCTCAGGGTTATCAACCTCAAGGTTAGTACCCAACTCAAGGTTTCCAACCGCCTTCTGGTCAATCATTTTTACAAGGAGTTGGAAATGTACCACTTAATTATCAGCCCTACATTCAACCAGGTTATGGTCCTCCATATGCACAACCTTTTATGGTCCCATACCCCGGAATGAACATGGTGTGGAATCCATCTCAAACTCAACAGACTATGCAACCTAATGTGCAGTTATCTAATCAACCTGGACAACCTTTGGTTTCTAGTCCAACCCAACAACATGTCCAACCTACTGTTCAAACCCTTGCACTTGGTTTAGTTGAGCAACCTGGGCCCAACACACCTCAGACTCTGCCTCAAACTGCTGCAACTACCGCAACTTATGTTCAACCTACCATACCTATTCCTGGAGTATCTGTAGCTCTGGCTTCTACTATCCTTGCATCAGTGAAAACTCCTCAAGTCTCTATCCTTGCATCAGTGTAAACTCCTCAAGTCTCTATGCCACAGTCAGGACCTATAGTTTAGACATCGGCCCATATGCCTGCAAGACAAGCTGGTCCAAGTACGATTTCCACAAGTCAACCACAATTCACCTATCAACCATACTAGGGAGAGTATCAATTCAGTCCTACTATACAAAACCCAGTTTATTAGTATCAACCGAATCCTAGCTATACTTATCAACAGCCTCAACAACCTCAGTTTGGTTTGGTTAATCCTCGTTTCCCAAGAGGTTATAACATTCGTAATGCAAATCCAATTCCAGGTTATCATGGGTATCCTCCTCCTGGAGCTGTTCTCATTACTCAACGTTTTCATGACCCTAATCTTCAGTTACCATTTATTGCAACTTTGGATTTACCTAATTTGTCACCCCTTACGAACGATCCAATTTACTATATTCCGTATTGGCCGCTAATGCTTAGTAAGTTTCCCATTGATATCTCGAAACTCGAGGGTAAGTCAGGAGAGGATCCATCAAATCACGTTATGACTTATCACCTTTGGTGTGCATCTAATTCAATCATTGATGATTCAATTCGACTGCATATTTTTCAATGAACTCTTATTGGTCTTGGCGCCAAATGGTACATTGAGTTACCACAAGGATCTTTTTATAATTTCAATCAGTTAGCCATTGCTTTCTTAACTCATTTTTTGTTTCCTATCAGATACGACAATGGTACGAAACTACTAACTTCACTAAAAAAATCCACATCCACATATATTTCTGATCATATTCATGAATGGTGACGTAGAAGGCGTTTAGTTAAATTTTTCATTCTGGAGAAAATTTTAGCAGAATAGTTCATTAAATCATTGTTACCCAAAATCACTGAAGATGTAGCTAAGGGAGGATTTGTCACTGAAGAGCAAGTCATTGCTCAGGCTTAGTACCTTCACCTCGTCTATACGCAGTTAGGTACTTTACATGAAAAAATCCCTGATCTTCCAAAACACAGTCAAATAACTGCAGCTCCTTTAGGGTCTCATGCCGCTGATGGTATGATTGGTTCAGTTAGTAGTAAAGTAAGAAGAAATCTTCAAAGAATTCTTCTCCTATAATAACTTTACCTGATTCCCCGAAAGGAGATTCTTCTGCTGAATTTTCTGCCGACATCCACGTCGTAGAATCATCTATGGCCAAATCAAAGCCAATAGTAAAAAGAAGGGGAAGAAGAAAAGAAAACAAAATTCAAAAGATAAAGTGGATAAAAATGAATCTACTGACAAAAATCGTAAACCTCGCTATCCTTGTTTCATTTGGGATGAGGATCATTTTACCAAAGACTGCCCACATCGAGCAGAGGTTCCGAAAATCGTTAAAGGTTCTCAAATGCCTGTTGTCTTGAAGGATCCTTTTCCTACTCAAGATAGTAAAATGATTGGTTGTTCCTCGAATGCCTTAGAAGAACCCATTATGATGATGTCTCATGTCAGGATTGCAACACGATCGCAATATTATGGTAGTAAAAATCTTGTTGGTGGTAAAGAAGTAGAATCTTCTAATTCAAACACATCAACTACACCTCCTCCAGGTTCTGATCCACTATAGATCGAGAAACCCAACCCTGACTTATTAATCAAACTACCTACTAAAGGTATACTTCGTAAATCATCCTTCAATCCACATGCGAGAGCTGCTCAGAATTATAAAATTGTTGAAGACTTAGCTATTTACCCTTCAACAATGTCAGCTTTGGAAGTGCTATAATCGTGCCTAATACAATGTAAATTACTATTGTCTGCTATAGGAGCTATTGATATTCTAGATTCAAACCTAATAATCTTTGATTTAGAGAATAGTACACCTCGCCTTCCTCATTAAATGGCTTTCCAGATTCTAGTTTTGGTCAAAAATAGACCTTGCTTTCGGACTGTGATTGATGAAGGGGATTCTACATATATTATGTCGATCCAGTGTTGGAGATCGCTTGGTTCTCCCACACTCAATCAGTCTCCGACAATTCTAAAGGCTTTTGATGGTCGAGGGTTCCATCCTTTTGGTATTTTGCAGGATTTACCCATAGGGGTCGAAGGCAAAACCATAAATCTAGATGTGGAAGTGGTTGATGCCCCACTCAATTAAAACCTTCTCCTAGGTCATAGTTGGTCTTATGCTATGAATACTATTGTTTTTTTGGTCTTTCGGCTTATCAAGTTTCCTCACAACGGAAAGATCATTACGATAGACCAGCTAACTTATTTCTCATCTGACCCAACCTCTACAGATTGTATTAAGCAGATCGGTAAAACGATTATCCCTTGCAAGGATGTTGGCATAGGTTTGATTAAAGATTATGGTTTACTGGGAACTTTTTCCTTACCTCCTCCTAATGTATCACCTTCTATTCCAAATATTCATATGATTTCATCGAATACTATTACTTTTGATGATCCTTGGATCGTACCTTCTGGTTCTGAGGTGGATTCATTTGATGGCGTGATGCCTTTGAGTCCCTTTGAAATTGCATATTAGGTTGTACAGTCATTTTATGATTCTTGTTCAACCGAAATTGATCCAAGGAATGTGGTCCATGGCGAATAACTTTCGATATCAACCTCAGCTACAACAACACCTTTTGATCCTATTCATACTGATGAGTAGATTTGTGAACTTTTGTCTATTGATGATTTACCATGGGAAGATCTTTATCACCGACCTTCATTTTTACTTGAGCTTGATCATTTTGAAAATGATTTTTCCTGTATTTTTACTACTGACTATGTCAAAGAACCACAGAATCCATTGCAACACTCTGATTCTAAGTTAAATTTGGGAAATATCTCTCGAATGATTCCTATTGAAATTTCAGTTAAGCCAGGAATTATTGAAAACATTCATATAAGTGCTTCTCTTACGGACGATGAAATCCAAACTTATAAAGCCCTATTTCAAGAATTTCGTGACGTGTTTGCCTGTCTTCACCCTATAATTGTTGTCGGTCCTTTCGCAAAGTGGGTTATTGACTTTATTACATATAGCCCTTAGTCGGCCGGGGGGCATGCGTATATTATCCTAGCGGTAGATTATTTTACTAAGTGGGTTGAGGCGATGCTTACATTTTCGGTAGACGGCAAGACTGCTACAACTTTCATATTCAATGATATAATTGCTAGATTCATTATTCCTCAAGCTATTATTACTGATCATGGAAGTCACTTTCGAAATATCATGATGACTAAACTGACAGATCAACTTGGCCTACACCACGATAGTTCTACTCTGTATTACTCACGGACTAATGGTCTAGTTGAAGCTATCAATAAAGTTTTAGTCACTATGATCCAACGAATCATTGGTATTCATAAATCAAATTGGCATACCATGCTATTTTCAGCACTTTGGGCATATCAGACCTTAGTGAACACATCGACTCGTTTCACTCATTTTCAACTGGTCTATTGTTTGGAAGCAGTGTTACCTATTGAATGTGAAATTCCGTCATTACAATTAGCCATAGAATTACTCCAAAATACTTCTGAAGAAGAGAAACTTTTTTGTACTTAGCTCAGCTAGATGAGAATCGACGCGCTGCTGCAATAGCAAACGAGACTCATGTGAATTAAATGAAAGCTCAGTAAGACAGAAGTGTTACACCTCATAATTTTTCAGAAGGATGCCTAGTTTTACTATATGATCAAGTGAATGATAAGCTAGGGGATGGAAAATTTTTACCTATGTGGCATGGTCCTTACTTTGTTAAGTGAAAGCTGAAAAAAGGGGCTTATGAAATGATAATTTTTGACAGTGTCTCTTTGGGTAAACCCAGAAATGGAATTTATCTGAAGAGATATTATGCTTAAATTCTATGTGGAGATTTTTTCTTAGATTACTTTCTTTATAGCTAGTGTGTTTTAGATTAGAAAATTGTGCCTAGTTTAGATAGTGCTTTTATCACTATTCCTGCTTATCTTGATTTTCTCTTGATATTGCAGATGTCGATGTCTCTTCAAACATACATTGGTTTTCCTAATGGTGCTTGTCATAGTACACGGAACATTTCTTCCGTAGCTTGGGTTATCTATTCACCCTCTGATGAGTTAGTGTCTATGCATGGGGTAAGCCTCGATCAAGCAATGAATAACATTGCAGAGTATAGTGCAGTGATTGAGTTATTATCTGAATCCATCTCACTTGGGATTCGGAGTTTGATTGTTAGGTTGGATTCTGAACTCGTTGTATTACAGCTTAACAGGGTTTATGCCATTAGAAACCCAGTGTTATTAAGATTATTTTTGAGAGTTCATCTCTTGGAATGTGAATTTGATTACATTGAATATCAACATATTCCAAGACATTTAAATACATTAGCAGATGCAGTTGCTTCTTGTATGATAAATAAACATTTGCAATAATCAAAACATTAAATTTAATCACATTCGATAACATGTTACACGAGATAGCCGGTAATAATGATATATCATATCATAGAAGTGTGTTTCAAAATATACATTGTCTTCGATCATAGGTTGAAAAACACCTTATGATCAGCAAAAATGATAATACAAAAATAAAAAAATGTCCTGTGTCTACACAATCGATCATCGTATCCCTGGTGATGATCACGATAAGAAACTACTGCTCAGGCCACCCTACATAGGAACCTCCTAAAAGGTCCTGGGACCCCAATCAGATATCTCTGTAACCTAAGTGGAATATCATCTATATTAGTCTCTGGAATATCTACTGTCAATGATGCTCCAAGTCGGTCAGGATCTCTGCTGATTGGTCCTGTGGGGCTGGTACTGCTACAGTTCGGTGTCTCCTCTTGTAAGGCTGGAGAGTGACTGGTCATCGTGGACCCACATCTACATTTAAACTTTTGATTGTTAGTTTTGGATGAATTAAAATGAAAAGAAATTAAAACTTAGAAAGTGTTGAAAATGGTTTTTACCTGAATCATCCCATTGCTCTCCTGGTTGAAGAGACATGTCTGGATCGCTATGATAATCCATCCCAGCATATGGAAAGCCCGGAATCACAAAAATTTGGTTGTTAAACCAACGAAAATATTCAGGTGGAAATCGAACAACCTCTATTCTCTCAGCGTGACGGGCCATCAAAGCAACCCAACGAACCATTCTAGGCTCTTGAGGAAGACCAACATCAATAGGAATATGTTGTGCGGCTAACATGAGGATCCTCTGTAGAGCAAAGGTGACTACGGTAAGTCCATATCCAAAGTTTTTCAGCTATCCATTCTTTTCTCTGGTTAGTTCGCCTTTCACATTTGCCAACACAGCCTCGCACCAGTTGAATATGATGCCTCGAAAATAGTCTACAACCATCTGCATCTGGGAACTAGTAGCCACCTGCAATGGTGCACTCCTGCATAGTCTGGTAATAGTGAATGCAATAACTTTAAGCTCAGGACAACTGATAGTTTTAATATCAATCCATTTATCCTTGGGGTCTGCTTGATCATCACGAAACTCCAATCGAGACTAGCGACAGACTGGCCACTTGGCCTAGTCCCGAAAAGAGATAATTATTCACCCCTCTTGGACAAACCAGTCAAAAAGTATATGTCCTCCAGCTCGATTTTGAGTTGGTGGCCACCAATCATGAAGCACTGGTCCTGTGTGTTCCATTTGTCTACCAGCCATGTCAAGAGGTCTACTTGAGCCCTCATGCCCGATATGGCCCAAAACTTAAGCAATCTGCATGCTCTCAATGCCTACAATGTGGGCATATGATTTATTGCAAAGAGGTCTACATTCTTGTGCTCGCATTCTTGCCAAATAAGAATTTTGAATGTCCTACAATGCAAAAAAAAGACATATTGGAACAAGCTTGTTCAAAAAATTTTGGGCAAAAATGGAGAAAGTTAAGTTTTAAAATTCATTTCATGGGGTCTGCACCCACTGCTTACAAATAGTGCATATGTCTGCACGGGTTGTGATCAATAGGCGCAGACCCATGACTTTTTTCTTCATAGAAAAAAGTCGGGGTCTGCAGGGCCCGCGTGTTGGACCTACGAACCCCCATGAGTAATTTTTCAAACCTATTTTTCCTTTAAAATTCAAATTTAAAGCCTAGAAACAAAATGTAAATGGATGAAATGCAAGTTAAGGAGGACGTGGATTACCTGGAGCTGACGATTTTCGATTCCAATGGATAGATTTTCCAGAATCTTCACAAGAAATTTTTTACCCAAAAGCTCTCACTTCTCACTCTGAACTCAAATGGTAAAAATGAAGTTAGAAAAGGCCTTTTTATAAGTTTTTTCAAATAAATGAATTTTTAATTTATTTATTTTTTACTTTAAAAAGGTAAATTTTTAAATACATTTTTATTTATCTTAAACATGTATGTGTATTGTTTTGAGTTTTTGTGCAGAATATGGGATTTTTCGGGAAAATTGATCATTTTTCAACAAAGAGCATACTTTTATCACTTTTTCGGACTCTTTCAAAAATTTACAAAAAATCGAAACATTGGATTCCTCTTTAAGCCCTTTTTAGGCTCTCGAAAATTGAAAAGATTGTGTTGCACTTGATTGTTCGAACACATTAAAATAAATGAATAATCGTCACTTCAGTATAAGTTTACCCCTTTTATGGACTGAAATGGACTATTTACGAAAAATGTATATGTTGACTAATTACGTTCAATAGAGTGCTCTTTAAACTCTTTTCAGACTCGATAAGTAAGAAAAGATTATCTATCACTTATCCTTTACAGCTTGTTAAAGTATTGGAAATGTTGTCCCTCTTATATTATTTTATCCTTTTTCGGACCTGAGGGATTATTTTACGAAAAAGTACCCCCATGGAGTTTTTTTAATTTTTTCTTCTGACTCCCTAAAATTAAAAAACACCGAGTTTTTCCTATACTGGACTAATTAAAATTTAATAGTAAAGGACCTGTTCAATTTTAAATAGGAGTGAACCACTCCTTCTTAGGGTTCGAATTTTAAACTAAGTTGGACTCATCTAAAGGATGAGCTTACAAACAAGAAAATGTTATCCTCATCAAGCTTGTCAAAAATAAAGAGGTACAAGAAGGTACTTGCGAGAAATGGTGGGGGAAAAGAGAGAAAAATGAACTTGTTTGTTACACTTTGTTTTTTAGAAAAGTCGTTAACCACTCTTGAACACGACACTTTTCGTTCACCTGGGTTGGGAAATCCTTTGCCTAACAGTTAATGAAACCACATTGAAAGTCTTCAGCCAGTTTCTGAGTATTAGCTTTGGTTCAATTGTTACCAAGCCATCTGCAGTGTCGTTATGTGTTCAAGGGAACAGTTGAAACAAACCATTCATCTGCAAGATATCTGTCATCCATTTTGACCATCCCTAAGTCAGTCCTTGCCAATATATTTCTTCAAAACTTGATCTATGACTTCGTGTTGTCAGCTTGCGTATGATGGATCACTTTCTATCGACTTCACCTCATTATCTAGGAAGTTGATCTAGAAATTGTCAGTGCCTTGAAATCGGCATGCCCTAATGGCAGGTTTCTCGCCTTCGACGATAGGTTACATCATTGATCTTCGATCAAATGATTCTATGACATGTTCGACTTCAGCTCATTTATTCACATTTCATGGACTGTACTGAGTACTTTGGGAGCCATTGACATTACTAGTGGTTTCTCTCACACTTGTTAACAATCCACATCATTGGTTGGTAATCAAGTGGTTTCTACCATGTTCGACTTCGACACATTCATTCACATGGATAGAATCGTACTAGTTCGGAAAGCAGAAATCAAGACCCTAGATCTAGTTTCTACCATCCAGGCTAAGAGGAATTTTGTTATTCATTATACAGTGGAATATTCATAAATAGATGGCTGCATCAATATTGTGTCTACACATGTCTATACTCTTGATGTATTACAAAATCATTCTTGTATCAGAACAGTTTAGTCAGTTTTCTAGTTAGTTTTGATCTGAGTATGGGGATGCCTACCTCAGCAATGATATGTCTACATATATATATTTTGCATTGAACGTTTTTATAAGTTCTGACTGGGATGTCCACAAGATGATGATTGAAGTGATAAAGTACTTCACTCTTCATATATGACAGAATCTATCTCCATCTATAACAGACTTCGCACTTTAGGGGGCAATCTGTTGCACTGAAAATTGTCACCTTGATATTTTGCTATCTGTGTGAGTTCATTATCACTCATACTTTCCTCCTCTGCAAGTCTAAAACATTAGTTCCTCATGTCAAGCCTTGAAAATAAGAGAAAAGCTCTCAAAGGTTTGTAAAATTCTGGTTCTGCACTTTCTCCTGGTCTTACCTGTGGTCCCACACCTAATGGTCATGTCTCCAGTGCACCTGACCACACTATCTCTATGTTAAAGGTGAAAACCCCTGTAAAATTTTAAAAGGCACAAGTATATTCTGAAAAACTCACTTTCAGTTATTTCTAGAAGCTTCTGGAAGGAATCTTGAGGTGACAAATTCACTCTTTTAAGGTTCATGTATCTCATACTTTAAGGAGCTAACCCCTTGATGTGAGGAGCTTATCCCTTTGAAGGAGGATTCTATCCCTTCATAGGTGGAACTATAACCTCCTCCTCTACACTATAAAAAGAAGCATTGGGCTGGTTAACAGAGAGTTAGAATCTTAATATTTTTTGAGCAAAAATGTTGTTGGAACTTAGTCTTATTTAGTTGAGTTTTTATGAGGAGATATTACATACCTCTATGAATCTCATTTGGAAGAGTGCAAGACTTGTCAAAGTAAAGGAAATTCCTATTTCGGACCCTAGGAAGAACTTGTTCAACATCAACGCTAAAAAGGTTGTAAGGTTCTTCTACTATTCAAAGTTAATACAAATATATTTGTTTTTCTCAATAAGATGTTAATTCATGGTTTATTTTATGGATTCCTTGGTCACCATAATAGGCATGATTTATAACATTCGCTATGCAGGTGCTATTTAATGTTTGCTTGTTTGTGATTACAGGTCTTCAAATATAACTCTTTCGAATGACTGGAGAATGACTACTACGAACAAGCACTGGATCTAAGGTAGGATCTTAACACCTTTGTAGTATTTAATTATAACTCACATATGTCTAGAGAAAGATAGGTTTGTTTGTCTGTTTGTTGCTATACTATCTTTAGATACTAGGGAGATCAATCTTGTCCGTAAGATTGATTTATCTGGCCAATAGATCAATAGGCAAAGGCACTCAAGCATTGAATATCTTATGAAGAGCAAGATCTAGAATACTAGTCATTCGGTTATGGTGCATAGATGGATCTGAATCAAGGAAGAACTTGAGTGCTAGAAGAAGGATAAGTTCCATTGATGGGTCAAGATCTTAAGGCTTGAAGAGAATTATCTTTGTGTGATTTTGATCTATTATATTTGGCACATAACTTGATCTGTAAATCTGATAATTTGGGTATGACTGATTTCTGAATATTTGAAAAGGGTAAATTATCTTTTATAGATCTGTACGCAGGTTCAGCATAGCAAAGGTGCGTATACACGCTGGTTCGGTAATTCAAAATAGCATATACAAAAGTTTGCCTTAATATAGTAGCGTATGCACACAAGTTATACATATTGAAGTAGCATACATTTCATAAAATGTGTTTTAGCTACTTCTGTCTACTGTAGCAGTGTTCTGGGTTATGGTTGGGTTCTGGTACTGTTACTGTATTCTTGTTATAGCACTCAGAGAAGTGATTGTGTGTTTCAATTTTGGTTGGTTCAAAGGAGTTTGGTTGATGTAGATATATTTGATGTTTGATTGATGCTATTGATGGATCCAGTCTGAAAATTTATGAAATGTGATCCTTGGAAGAAAAGAGAAGGTTGTAGCCTTTAGTAGGTCAGCACCTACGTGCTAGGACATCAGCTAGTACAAGAGCTAAGGGGGTTGTAGCTCCCTTCCACGAGAAGCTGGAGAACGAGAGAAGGTTGTAGCCTTCTATAGGTAGTATCCTGCATACTGGTATAAGACTGCACCAGTACAAAAATATTGTAAAATGAAGTACCTTATTAAAAGAAGATAGAGATGAATTGCAGCAGGTGGTTTTCACCCACATTGGGTTTCCACCTTATATCTTGTGTTCATGTGTGTGATTGCCTATACTATTTACTGCACTTGATTACTTATTTATGGTTCTGATACACATATTAAGATTAGCTAACTAAATTAGAAGTCTACAAGATATACGTGGTTTTCTCTAAACACAGTTGCATATATACATAGGTTTAATTAACAGAAGTAGCGTATATATCAATTTGTTTACGGAAATGATAAATTGTTAAATTTCTAATACATACTCACCCCCCCTCTCAGTATTATTTCCAATAATTGGTATCAGAGTAGGTCCTTCAGAAGAAGCTTGATCGCTTGAAGGAAGATCTATCATCATGAGCAACTACGAAAGGGAGAAATCCATCAAGCCACCAATCTTTGATGGGAGAAAGTTTGTCTATTGGAAGGTAAGAACCACAACCTATCTTCAATCTCTTAGTATAGAAGTTTGGGATATCGTGGAAGGAGGATATGCATTCCCATCAACAACTCCTACAGATACAATTGGTAAAAATCAGTATGAAACAAATGCAAAGGCTCTCAATACTCTATTAGGGAGTCTATCTCAATCAGAATTTGTCAACGTTATGCAGCTCAAAACTGCCAAAGAAATGTGGGACAAGATCATTCTAAGCTATGAAGGAGACGATCAAGTAAAACGTGCAAAACTACAATCTCTTAGAATTCAATATGAAACTCTCAGAATGCACAATGATGAAAGTGTGGCTAATTATTTTTATGTATAGGTGAGATTGTTAATCACATGAAAAAATTAGGTGAAGAGATAAAATAAGTTACTTTAGTTGAAAAGGTTTTAAGATCATTGTCTTCTAAGTTTGAATCAAAAGTTTCTGCCATAGAATAAAAGCAGAATCTTCAGAGTATTACCATGTCATAGTTGCACGGAATCCTAACTTCTTTTGAAATGAGAAAAGGGGGTCCATCAGACATTAGAGAAGCCACATTCAAAACTTCAAAAGGAGAATACAATGAGTCAGGACATATGTCAGAAGGAGAGGAAGAATCAAAATTTGTCAAGAACCCTCAACGGGGCTCAAGAAGATTCAAAGGTAAGCTACCTTTCAAATTCTTTGCTTGTGGGAGAGTCGGTCACTATGTAGCCTAATGTCCTCATAAAGATAAGTTTGATAAAGGTAAGGAACCAGTTAAATGGAACAGAAAATAGAATGCAAGTAGGAAGAGCTATTAAACACATGAAGACAACGATGGACTTTCAAATAGTGATGAAGATGAACATGGTAATGATTATATAATTTTGATCGCTTTTGAAGATGATGATTTCTTGGATGCTATAGATGAAGATGATGTCTATGAAGAAATTTCTAAACTTGAAATTTGTTTGGAAGAAAAGAGTATGATCATAGATACTCTGACATTCCAACTTGCTGAAAGGGAAAAACACAATGAAAAGTTAGAATGTGAAACTATGGGACTTAGAAAAGATATTGAGAAAACAAAAGCTCTTAATCTTAAATTTGCTAAAGGATTTGAAACTTTATATGAGATTATCAAAGTGCAGCGTTCTCCTCTAATCAAGATAGGTCTTGGATATACTGAAGAAGAATCTCAAGCACAAAATCCATCCACCTCCAAAAGTTAGCTTGATGTAGCAAGGAGAAGTGAATAGGTTGACAATTGTCAGTAAAGGCTTAAAGTGAATTACCAGGTAAATCAGTGTCAATCTACTTCAAGGATGAATAGAAGCTACAACCAACTGCAAGTAAATCATTCTCAATTTTCCTCAAGAATGAATGTGAATTGAAACTACAATCACCTGGTCGATAGATTTGATAATCGCAAGAATTTCTTTAATGGCCAATGTTTCTCTTGTCATAACTTTGGACACAAAGCTGCTCAATGTGTTGTCTACAAGACCATCATGACTAGAGAGCATGAAATCAAAGGAGTGTGTCTGGGATCATGAAAAGGACCTACAATAACTTTTCTGCTCTTGAAAATGAAATAGAATGCTCTATTTGTAACAACTTCAGTCATTAAGATTCTGAATGTAGGAGTAAGTTTCAGCAAACATCTCAAAAGGAGCAAGCTTCATTGGGTCCAAAAATATGGAGAAAGAAAGAATTGCAACCAGAAAGATATGGTATAGCCTTATATGTGGAAGGACAGGAAAATCAGTGGTACATCGACAGTTGATGCTCGAAACATATGATAGGTGATAAATAAAAACTTCAGTCATATAGTGCCTTGGAAAAGGAAAGGAAGGTCTCATTTGGAAATGACACCCCTGCACTCATAAAAGGTAAAGGCTCTGTTCTTTTGAAAGAAAGGTCAAAGCTGGAAATGTTATGTATGTTCATGGCTTAAAACATAATCTATTGAGTGTTAGTCAAATGTGTGATCGAGGAAATAAGGTAGTATTCCGATCAAATGGATGTATTGTTCGTGAGCTTGATATAGGAGAAACAGTGATCAAAGGCATAAGAAATCTGAATAATTTATACATACTCAAGGGAGGACAACAACAATGCTATCTAAGAAAAAGTGATGAACATTGGTTATGGCACAGAAGATTGGGGTATCTAAGCTTCCCTCAGATAAGGAAAGCATGCAAATATCAGGCGATTTGTGATCTCCATGACATCAAAATTCTAGACAATACAATATGCAAATCATGTCAGTTTGGTAAGAAAACCAGAACACATTTCCCTGAGAAGGAAGGATCAGCTACTAAGCCACTTAAACTTGTCCATACTAATTTATTGGTCCATCAAGGAAAAAGTCACCTCGAGGAGAAGAATACTTTATATTGTTCATTGGTGGCTTTTCCAAAATGTGTTGGATAGGACTTTTGAAGCATAAAGATGAAGCTTTCGAAAAGCTCAAAGCATTCAAAGCCTTGGTTGAAAATGAATCAGATCACAAAATCAAATGCCTCAGGTCTAATCGAGGAGGGGAATTTACCTCGGATGAATTTTTCAACTTTTGTGAACCATAAATTGATTTATCCCTTTTCCCATTTTCCTCGCTCATTGCTGACTAATTCCTCTCTATTTTTTAACAAGCTTGAGGACGATAACACATGCATGATGTATAATCATACCCTTTAGGTGAATCCATCACTATGAGATGTTTTAACGAGTCTACTGAAGGTGAATTTTGGTCTTGTCATGCTGGAAAATTTTGTCACTATTTGATGCTTTAACGAACTTAACGACAATGAAAATCCAATCCTTGTCATATTTAAAGAGTTTGAAAAGGGACAAAAATAAAAGTCCAAAACTTCTTTTTCGTAAATTTGTCTCTCAAGTCCGAAAAAGCATAAAATAATACAAGAGAGAACCTACTGACCATGTTCAATGAACGTATTCCTTTTTCATAAGTAATCTATCTCAGTCTGGAAAAGGGTTAAATTTACACTGAGTAGATGTTGTTTCCAATTTGCTTATGATTCGAAAAGGACAAGTTCCCAACAATCTTTTCATATTTTGAGAGTTTGAAAAGAGCTGAAAGAGGACTTTAGGGGGGTTCCTTTTTCGATGTTTAACAGAGCTCGAAAAAGAGATAAAAGTATGCTCTGTGGTAAAAAGTACATTTTACGAACATGCACGTTAAATTCACTATGTCAGCTATAAACCTACTCAAAGAACCACCAAACAAATTAAACATACATGTTTCATTGGTAAAAATAGGTAAAAACTATAGTTTATTCATTTAATGAATATGAAATAACCATAAAACAAGGATTCACCAAGTCATTTTATGATTTGACATTTAACATTCATTTTTGTGCTCTGAACTAGTTTTTTTACCTCAAACTTTAGCAGCTAATTGCAGGATATTTTGTGGATCATTCTTCGTGCCGTCAAGACCAGGTAGGACATCTACCTCACTCTTTCATTTAAGGTCATTCTTTTTCAATTTTAGGCAGATTTTTTAGGGTTTTTGGATCCCTAGGGTAAATATATCATGCCCTAGGAACCCTTATGCATCGAAAACTGCGCTGCAGTGCAGTCAAATAGAAGGGGAAATTCCCTGCATTATACTATCTAAAGATCAAGGGTGTGTTGGGTGCAATTTATAAATTTGATTAATCATTTCTACCCAAAATCTCTTCAGTTTTTTTGCATGAAATGGATCCTAGCTAAGCCTATTGTGTAATTCCAGAGTTTGATCGGATCAGAATGGTTATCACATGGTGTGAGAGAGAACATGAAGAACAGGATATGGTTGCCCTAAATGATCCTGGTGGTTTCGAGGCCTTCAGAGATTGTGGGTTACTCAAATACTTCAGGTCATCCGGGATAAGGAAATAGTTAGAACTATTGTAGTTCTTGGTTCATTCATGGGATCTAGTGGAACAGGTTTTTCACATAGGGGCCAAAGTTCTCGCTATATTTATCAGTGATATTTACTTTCTCACAGGATTTTCGATACATGGTACCCCCATATCTCTTTCAGGTTCTGCCAGTGGGGGTGAATCTGTCTTCAAAATCATTACATTCATTTCGTTTCATTGATGGGGGATACATCAAGGCCCTCCTATGACGAGTGACTTCTTGTCAACATCAGCACATTATCTAGGAAGTTGACTTAGAAGCACCCTTGCAGTACCTTGAGGCTTGCATACATCAATGGGAAGTTTCTCCCTTCTGGCGATAGGTTGACATCATAGGCCTTTGACCGAAAGACTTTGTATGGTGTTCTAAATTAAACATCTATTCACGCCATGCAGAATGTACTGTAGTACCTTGACAATCATATTCATTATTAGTGATTTCTCTCCCATCTGTTAACACAGCTGCATAGGTGGCACCTCCACTAAAAAAGACCTACTAAATATAGAAAACACTAGAAATAGAAAAATTACCAAATGATAGTGAATGTATTTTAGTGAACAATAGCTGGTCATATTTTCTCATAGTAAATTGTCGAAGGAAGTGTAATAATGATCAAATTATAGGTCTAAATGAACTATTGAGTGCAATGTACCCCAACACCTTTCCCTTCGCTACCACCAAAAAGCCTGACTAGGGATTGTGCCAATGAATGAGACTTAACAATTCTCAACCATGTTAGGTACTCATGAAACAAATTATACAATGCATATTGTGAGAAGAGTGAGGTATAGAGGGAAAACCATGTGTGAAGAAGCCTCCCCCCTCCTCCAAAAAAGAAAAATCGCATACTATGTCAAATATGTAGTTGATATGGAGAAGGATGGTGATTCTTATCAACCCTGTCACTAATATATCCCCATATATGTCCTATATGGTAATAATCGAACTATTTTATTTACTGGTTGAGCATTGTACTTGGAAATAATAGTAGTAAGAGACCAAACTCTCACACTCTCCCTCTCTATATCACAATCCCTCTACTCTTCCAACTACCCACTCTATCTCTCTGTATCACTTCCCTTCCCTTTGCCTCTCCCTCTCCACCCATATCTTTCCTTCCCTCTCACTCCTCTCCCACTTGTAATTATTCTCACTCTCCCTCTCACACTCTCACTATCTCTCCCCATATATTTTTCCCCTACTATCTCTCTTCCACCACCCTCTCTCTCTAACCGATGTATCTCTCTTTTCCTCTTTATATACCATTGGGTCTCTCTCTCTATCTCTATCTCTCCCCCTCTCACTCTTTGTCTACCTATATCTCTCTATATCCCCCCCTTCCCTCTCTCTCACCTACCCTCACCCACTCCCTCCCCTACTATCCTCCACTCTCTCCCCCTCACCTCACTCTGTGTCTCTCTTCCTCTCTAACAAAGCCTCTATCTCCCTTGACCCACTTTCTCTTTCAACCTTCACCTCTCCCTCTCTCTTGATCCCTCCCCACCTTTCCCTCACTCTCTATTCTCTATTTCCCCCTCCCTCTCCGATCTTTCCCTCACTATGTCTCTCTACCTCCCTCCATCCATCCATCCATTTCCTCTCTCTCTCTCTCCCCCAACTCTCTTCCTCCATCAATCCCTATATTTCCCTACCTCTCCCTCTCCATCTTCCTCCTCTCTCTCTCCCCCCCCAACTCTCTCCCTCCATCAATCCCTATCTTTCCCTGCCTCTCCATCTGCCTCGTCTCTCTCTCTCTCCCAAAATCTCTCCCCATATATTTTTCTCTCCTCCGCCCCACTCTCTTTCTACCTCTATCTTCCTCTTTCCCTCTCTCTCCCCTCCAATTTTTATTTATCCTTCCTCCCCACTCTCTTTCTCCCCCCCTCTGCCCACTCTCTTTTTCTCTCCCCCTCTCTCTCTCTATTTCTCTCTCCCTCGCTCTCATTCCCTCTCTCTCCCTATCTTATTCTTTGGTGCTCCCCCTATTTTGTCTCCCTCTCCCTCCTTTCTCTCTCTCTCTCTCTATCCCCTTATCTCACTCTCTTCCACCCTCTCTCCCCCTCCCTCTGCCAGTCTCTTTCCCCTCCTCTCCCTCTGAAACTCTCTCTCACTCTATCTCCCTCTCCCTCTACCCTACCTTTTTCTCTACATCTCCCTCTCTCCCTATTGCACTCTCTCCTACTATCTTCATCCCCCTCTCCATCTCCCTCCCTACTATCTCTTTCTCTCTCTCTCTCTCTCTCCAACCTTTCCTCCTCCTCTCTCACCCCACATTTGACCCACCCTCTATATATCCATTTTTCCCTCCCCCAGCTTCTACACATACTCTCTCTCCATCACTCCCTCCCTCCCACCTTTCCATCTCCCTTTTTATCTTTCTCTCTCACCTCGCTCCCTCCCTCCCTTATCCCTCTCCTCCACTTTCTCTTTGTCCTTCCTCCCCACCCTCTCTCTCTCCGCCCCCCCCACTCTCTCTCTCCTCCTGCCCTCGTTCTCCCTCTCTCTCATTCCCTCTCTCTCCCTAGCTTTCTCTTTATCCCTCACCCTACTTTCTCTCCCTATCTCTCCTTGCTCTATCTCTCTCCCCCCTTGTCACACTCTCTCCCACACTCTCTCCCTCTCCCGCCTTCCTCCTCTCCCTTTTATTCTCTCTCTCATTCTCTCTCCCTCTCCCTATACCCTACGTTTCTATCTCTATCTCCATCTCTCTCTATTTCACTCTCTCCTACTCTCTCCCTCCCCCTCTCCCTCTCCCTCTCCCTCTCCACTATCTCTCTCTGTCCTACACTCTCTCTCCTCTCTCTCTCTCTCCATCCCTTCCTCCCTCTCTCCCCCCACCTTGTACTCTCTCTCTCTCCCTCATTATATCCCCTTAGCTTGTACACACTCTCTCTCCCTCTGTCCCTTCCATCTTCATTTGTCTCTTTATCTCTAGCCTAGCTCACCCCACCTTGCACTCTCTCTCACTCTCTCTCTCTCACACACACACTCTCTCTCTATGTGTGTGTGTGTATCCCTTTCCATTCCCTTAATATCCCCATTTTCTATTTCCCCCCCTGTCCTCCCCAACTTGCATAAACTCTCTCTCTCTGTCTATAAGTCTCTCCCTCCCTCCCCTCTCCCTTTCTCTTTGTACTTCCCCCTACTCTCTCTCTCTGCCCCTCCCCTACTCTCTTTCTCTCTCTCTCCCTCCATAGATTTCTCTCACCCTCACCTTGCTCGGTCTTCCTCTTCCTCCCCTACTCTCACTCTTTCCTTATTTCCCCCTTGTCCCTACCTCTCTTGATCCCTCTTACACTCTATCTCCCCTCATCCACTCTCTCTTTCTCTCTCTCTCTGCATCTCTTCCTCCCCATCTATCTCCATTTTATGCTCTCTCCCCCCCCCTCTCTCTCTCGTCATGTATCCCTCCCTCTCTCTCCACCCCCTCCTTTCACTCACTCTCTCTCTCCATTCCTCCCTTCCCTCTCCATCTCTCTCCTTCTATTTTCACCCTCCCACACCTCTATCTCTCTTTGTCTTTGTCTCTCTCTCTTTTTCTTATTCCCTTCAGTAGCTATCCCTCTTTTCTCCCTCTCTCTCTCTCTCTCTCTCTCTCTCTCTCTCTCTCTTTCTAACCTCCACTTTCTCTTTTTCCTTCCCAATACTCTCTCTCCCCATCCCTCCCCTAGTCTCTCTCTTTCTCTCCCCTCTGTCCCTCTCTCTCTCTCTCTCCCTCACCCTACCTTGTCTTTATTTCCCTCCCTTGCATTAACTCCCTCCTTGTCTCAACCTTGTCTCTCCCTCTCTCTCTCCCTCCTTTCTCTTTCTCTCTCTCCTTCTCGCACTCTCTCACACTCTCTCCCTACCTCTCTTCCCCCCTCTATCCTCCTCTCCCTATCACACAATCTCTTAATCTCTCTCCTTGTCCCTATGCCCTCCCTTTCTCTTGCCATCTCCCTCTCTCCCTGTTACACTTTGTCTTACTATCTCCCCTCTCTGTTCATCCCCACTATCTCTATCCCTCTTACACTCTCTCTCCCCTTCCTCCCTCTCTCCCTCTCTCTTTATTTCTCCCTCCCTCTCTCCCTCCCTCTTAATTTCTCCCTCCCTCTCTAAGCACATCTCCCTCCCTCCCCACTATCTCTCTACCTCGTACACTATCTCTCCCCTCCTTCCTCCCCTCTCTCTCTATTCATCTCACCACTCACTATCACACTATCTCTAAATCTCTCTCACTCTCCCTTTTCCCTATTTTTCTCTCTCCATATCCCTCTCTCCCTTTTGCACTCTCTCCTACTCCTCCCTCTCTCTTTCCCTCCCCTCTCCCTCCTACACTTTCTCTATGTCCTTTCCCCTAAACTCTCTCTCAGTTGTTCTCCCACCCTCTTACTCTCTCTATCTCTCCCTCTCTCTACCTCACCCTAATTTGTCTCTCTCGGCCTCCCCTCCTCTCACTCTCTCCCTATATTCCCCTTGTATCTCCCTCTCTCTCTCTCTCTCTCTCTCTCTCTCTCTCTCTCTCTCCATGCAGTAACGTACTCTCCCATTTCCTCCCTGTCCCTCATCCTCTCGTCCTCTCCCTCCTCCACTCCATATCACACAAACTCTCAATCTCTCCCCTCCCCCTCTCTCTCCCTCACCCTCTCTCCTGCCCTCTGTCTTTCTCTCCCTCCACTTTTTCTCTCTCTCCCCTCCTTTCCCCCTCTCTCTCCCCCCACCTTGCACACACACTCTCTTTCCCTACCCCCCTCCTTCCCCTAATTCTCTCTCTATCTCTCTCCCTTCCCTCTGCCTCCCCATTTCCTCTCCTCCCACTCTCTCACTCCCTCTCTCTCTCCCTTTCCCTCTTCCCTCCCCCTTTCATACTCTCTCTCCCTCTTCCTCTCTCACTACCCTCCCTCTCTCCTGGCCACACTCTCCTAGTCTCTCTCCTGTCTCTCCCTATCTCTCTCCCTCTTACACTCTTCCCTCCCCTCCCCTTTCTCTCTCTCTCCCTTCCCCCACCTTGCAATCTCTCTCTCTCTTCCCCCCACCTTGAACATACTCTCTCTCTCTTTACTACCCTCCATCCCTTCCCCTTCCCTTCCCTCTCCGTCTCTTTCTTTCTCTCTTGCCTCCCCCTCCCACCTTAGACTTTCTCTCTCCCCATGTTTCTTTGTATGTCTCTCTCCTTCCCCTCCCTCTCTCCATGTTTGCTACATTTCCCGTGCTCTCCCCCAACCTTACTCTCTCTCTCTAACCCGCCTCCCTTCACTTCTCTCTCTATATACCTCTCTCTCCTTCCCTCCCCTCTTTCTCCTCTGCTCTCTCTCCCACATCTCACTCTCTACACCTTGCTCTTTCTCCTACACACCCTCCATCATCTCCCCCAACTCTCTCATAATTTAATGAAAATTACAACTTAATTTTATTTAAAACTTTTGGAAGAGTTAAATTACCTTCTATATAAAAATACATTTTATTTTATTTATAATTAAAAAATAAATAAAAATTTTAAATATAAGAAAATAAATTAACCTAAGTTAAAAGGAATATAAGTGAATATAATAAAATTAGCATATAATAGGATAATAGTTTCCTATTCTCCTTCTAAAAAAGAGGAAATGAAATATTTTATTTTCAAACTTCTATTATAATAGTCAAAAGTAATATAAAAAATTTACATAAATATAATATAAAATATAAAATATATATAATTAAAAAAGATTATCATTAAATTTATTAAAAAATCAATTCCACCGTAATGAAAGTGTATGCAAATTACATTTTAAATATCATTAACCTATCTTAAATCCACATAAACCTGTTTCACTCGAAAAATATACACATTCAAACTAATGAACAAACTAATAACAATCTGTTGATAATTAAAATTAAAATTAATAGATAATTAAAAATCAAAGTAAAATTAGAATTAAAATTAATAAACAAATTGTTTAATACTTAAAAAAATTACTTGATCATTAAAATGTCGAATTAAATTTAAAATTATAATTCCATATATATATATATAACTGCATCGTTGAGTACACAACTTAAATCCATTTGCATGGAATCTAATTTTGAAAAATCTGGATGTATGGTAGCTCCATCTTTCCCAAGTGCCCGTGTACGACCCATCTAAGATTCAGTTTGGTAATTTTATTTATTTTTCCAATTTTTTTAAGATGGGTTCAACAACAAAATCAAATTTGATGAGATCTATTTACTACATACGAAATTTGTTGGGTTTCAGATTTTCATTGTGAATAAGAAGAAATTCGATTCGATGACTTTTCATTCATATTTTATAGGATGTGATATATACGCAGAGATAATAATAAAAAAACGTGAGATATATATGCAGAGAAGTGAGTTTCGTTGGAAGGCTATGGTAGGTAGAGAAGTTGAAGATGAGATAGAAGGCGAGTAGGTTTATCTAGTTTGAAATAAGTATGATAATTTTCAAGAATAAAAGTTAAAATGTACATTATACAATCAAAAGACAATCAAACCGTCTGATCACCTTAATCAGCATGGTAAGGAGCATGGTAAGGAACGAAGGAATACAATGCAACTTACTTCATAAATAATTGGATATTTAGGGGAAGAATTTTTTTAGCTTAAAATGGATGATGGTTTGTGGATTTTTTTATTTTTTTAATTGATAGTTTAGATCAATTTTTAATGGCTGTCAAGTTGCAATAATTCTTAATAAATTTAAAAAATTTGATAAATCTATTAATTTTATATGGATTTTCAAAGCATGCTTAATTATGAAATAACTTTTTTATATTTTGGTTGTAAAAGAAAAAACTTTTAACACTTTATTTTTTAAAATTTTGAGATTCTTAAAGGTTAAGTAAAATCAAAGTTGATAATAATTTTTTTGTTGGAATAAATTTTGTTGTTATATTTTTATCAATGGTAGATAGAAATAAAACCTCTAGCTATATCAACCACATTAATATTTTTAATGTCATTGTAGATGATATAAAAGTTTTATACCAATTTAAAAAATAAGCAGATAACTAATTTGAAAAATATTTCAATAAAAGAAATGACAATATAGATACTAATTTCAAACCCTCTACCTTTGTGATGGAATTGACCACTTTATTGTGATGGAATTGACCATTTTTTTTTTTAAATCAAGCATCTTATTGTTCACGAGAGCAGTTGAGATTGTAAATTTATAAGTAAATCGAAATCTTCCTTTACCACAAAAATGTTATCAAATTCAATAAAGCTAGTTGAGATTGTGAATTTATAAATAAATCAAAATCTTCCTTTACCACAACAATGTTATCAAATTCAATAAAGCTAGTCAATGGAGCCGTTTCACCGTAAATATAAAATTCAATAGGGCTAGTAAATGGAGCCATTTCACCCTAAATGTAGGTTTAAAGAGATTAATTTCTCATCAATTTTGAGGAAATAAATTAAATGAGAGATAAATCGACACTATCTGAGGAAATAAATTAAATGAGAGATAAATCTACACTATCTGGTCTTCACACCCTGGAAAAATTGTTTAGGTTTTTTCTTCTTTTCTTTCCAGGAATTTCAGCTTGCTTACATGTTTTTATGTTTTCTATCATCGACATGGGTTTTAAAACAAAAAACTGCCATAAATATTTTAAAATTTAACCAAAAGAAACCAAAATCTAAACTATTTCACTTCTCATCTAAATTATTTCACTTCTCATCATATACTTAGTTTATAGGAAAATGCTAGATAAATTTCGAAAAATTCACTTGAAACTAAGAAAATAGTTCTGAGTTTGAAACTAAGAAAACAATTCTGAGTTTAAATCACAAGTTTTAAATAGGAAAAATTCTATAAATTTCAAAGCACTTAACCTAATACTAACCTGGGCTTTCAGAAACATGGCCAAATCCAGCCACAAATAAATATTAACACAACAATGTATTCAATCATTAACACAAAAAGCATGTGCAACCGCATGTCTAAAAGAATCATTTACACCTAAAAGAACCATTTACACAAGAGCATGGAAAGAACAGGTTTCCCTGTACCTGAGCAAGAGGAACGGGAGCCAAGGCCACCGTTCGATAACTGATTTATGGGAAAGCCAAAGTAATCGTTCGTGGTCATTAGAAGACAAATGCAGGCTTGCTTGTAGCCAGTTCTGAACAACAGACTTCAGCTGGACCAAAACGAACCAGTTTGAGGAGTCAAGAGGGCAAGCAAAGGACCAGGAAGATCCCAATACCATTCCTCTACCAGTCAAGTGTGTCTCTCTGCCCAACCTCCTGCCCCATCTATCACAGATATTAGGGTCAAACATAGAATACACAACATGAAAACTGACCAACACACATTCACATGAAGACAGACAACACATGGAAACAACACAACAAAATATAGATAGACATCGCTTCAGAACACAACTCTGCATTACAGTATCTGTAAAAGAAAGAACAAACCAGAAAAAAGAACAAACCAGAAAAGTCAAGATGACAATGTACTACAGTTTTCCCTCTCATTGAATAGATGTTGCAATTCTTCGTATTCAAGGCTATACAAGCCAATTTTCATGCAAACCAATTAGAGAAATAGAGGGAAAAATAAAGTAGACTACCGGAGAGAATACGGAGGCAGACATTTTTCAGAGAGAAAAAGCTGTATGATTTATATTAAGGATATATAAATATCAGAGATACATATGCGTTCGGAATGATATCCAAAAAGGCAGCAACATTGTTGTAGGGAAAAAGACTGATTCCCCCAAGATAGGATCTGAAATATGAACAGACCAAAAAGATGCGAATAATAACAGCAGTGAAAAATAACGGTTGTATGGAGGCTCATTGATCAGAGCCCATAGATTTTACATATTGGAGTGAAAAGCAAAGAGATGAGCTTAGGAGAGAGCCCGCCTAGTCCAGAGAAGGCATGGACGCCGATATTGTAGTCAAGATAGAATTGAGAGGCAGAGAGCAGCCTTGGAAGATACATCCATTCCGCCATTTCCATAGATGCCAGCATGTAAGAATGAGAAGAGCATGCCAGGAGGAACATTGGGCGCTCCACCATACAAAAGCATCCTGTACAGAAGCAAAGGATCGGTGAGGAAAACCATAAGTAAGAGAGAGATCATACCAGATTGCTGAGGAGGCGGAGCAGTCAAAAAACATGTGATAATTTGTTTCTGCCGCAGCTGAGCAAAAGTGACATACGCTTGGACCCTGCCATCCTTTTTTTTGGAGGACCTCCCAGGTGAGGTTCTTATTCGAAAAGAGAAGCCATGAGAAAAGAATGGATTTGAGAGGGCAGTGGGCTTTCCAGAGCTTGGCAGGGAAGGTAGGGGAGGGGAGCGGAGCGTGAGGAGAAAGAGCAGAGTAGAGGCTACTTACCAAACTTTCTGTAAGGAAGATCGAACTGGTGATTGATCATTTTTGGATCCAGATATATCAGTTATTTAACTAGTCATTTCCCTTATTCAACCATGGCAATAGAAACAATACTGTAACGTCAAAGATTCAATGGAAATGAATGTTAATTATACCTGACAGAGCTTTAAATTATTGGGAACAGAATAAGACATGGTGAACTGAACTTATGGTGCAGAACTCTTATTATTGGACCTTGAGGCCATGGCCACGGTCGGATCACAGAAGAACGCCAAAAAATACCAATCTCACTCGTTCTGTGCCATGAACTTCTCATAATTCGAAATGCTGAAGTGATGGAGCTAAACCGGTAAAGAGGGTCCATTCAATCAGTGGTAACTGTCGAACGTTCTGATTTTCAAATTGCACCTATATCTGTCAGAACATTCTGATTGGAACGTTGTCAGATTGGAGACAGTTAGAATCGGTCCAGAAACATCAACAACAAATATCTGTCAGAACATAAACGAGGTCTTTCTCATATTCATCCTCTATAGTCAGTTTCATTACAATTTAATTATGATTTAGAAAACCTTCATTGACCATATCTTCGAATTGATAAATGATGCCTCCCATTTAAGTTTAAATTCATTGCGGATTTTTGAATAAAAAGTTAAATTCCAATTATATAATAAGATGATTTCTAATTTCCACATAGGCCATATCATATTTTCTATCCAAGTAAATTAACATGTTTAATTAGATAAACCATATTTATATTTAATATATAATTTTATAATATTTATTTTATTAACTTTATTTTAACCTATAAAAATAAGAATTTATTTTAATATATTTATTTTATTAACTTTATTTTCACCTATTCTTATTTTAATATTTGTTATATCAATTAATAAATTTTATAGGGTTAAGAGAAATGTTGTTATATTCTTCTCATATAATAGGTTAAACTTATAATAAGCATATATTATGTTTTTAAGTTTTAAAATATACAATATAGTTGTTTCTTATTTCTTTTTGTTTGTTATCTATTAAAATTATAAAATCTTAAAAAACATAAAAAAATTAATCAAGAAGCGTTAAAAGAATTCTAAAATCATCCTGAAATGTTATTTTATAAAATAATAATTATATATTTCTTATATATATATATATAAATATAATTCCAGGTCTGTAGAAAAGTTTCTCTCATTCACTTGACGATAGAAACAAGAAAAGATTTTTGGGACAAATAGTGTTGTTGAACTATTAACTTGTTATTGTTAGCCAAATTCCATATTGTTGAACATATAGGAAGATGTTTTCCTCTTAGTCACTGTTGCAAGTTGGACAAAGGGATATATTTTTTATTACACAATTTTCTCCATAATCCATGTCCTCCTTGGAGCCATGCTGATAATATTTTTCCACCCAAAACATTGTTTAAAGTTTCTAAATCTTTGAGTTCTTGACATTTAACTAACTTTTGAAGGCATGATTTAGTGATATAATGAGGGCCCATTTTCTTTCATGGGAAATACCACACCATAGAAAGGACCAGAATATAATTTTTATGGATCACATGATCCAATTAAGGTAAGCCATAATAAAAATAATATATAATGATAAATTTTGTAGCACTGAGTTAGGAAGAACTAGTATATTAATAAGGTTGAGAGATATAACTGTCGTACACTCTAGTATGTTGGATAGTTTATGTAAGTGGTCTTGCCACTGAGTTTATTTGAGTGAATTATCAATGAGGTGTCTACCCTAGTAATTGGCAAGGAGTTTGGTACACCATAAGCACAGAGATCTTGTTATATGCACATGTATAACCTAGTTAGTATTAAAACATAGGTTTGTGACTTATCATAATTGATATCCATACCTAAGGATTCCATGAAATATTCTAATAACTACTTTAAGGTTCTTTCTTCCCTAGATGTTGACACTCCCATCAACATAGTTTCATAAAATAATTGTTGATGATAGATAGGAAGGCCTTCTCGATATAAACAAATCCATTTCATTTTTCCTTATGAAACTACTACCTTGAAGGTTCTCCCAAGACCCTCTACTACCCAGATGAAGAGGAATAGAGGAAAGGGATAGCCTTGTCTTATGCCCCTAGAATAATTGTAAGTGGAGGAGGAAGATCCATTGACAAGGGTAGAAAATAATGTAGTGGTGAGAGAGCTAAGCAAGGCATTCCATTCATCTGAGGACCCAAAATCTTTGAGCACGTGATAAAAGTATGACCAACTTAGGATTTTAAAAGAATTTTAGAGATCCACCTTAATGAGCATGTCATATTTTTTCATTTATTTAAAGAGTGAATATATTTGTTACCTACAACAACTACATCAAACATTTGTTAATCTGTGACATATCTAGTTTTCTTGGTTAAGATGAGATACAAAAACGGGGGCTTGAGCTGATTTGCAAATACCTTACCAATGAATCTATATGATACATTACGCAATGCAATGAACATAAAAATTGTTGGACCATGTGATTTATAAAATTTTGGAGGTAATGTGAGAAGAATGGAATTTAAGGTATGTAATAGAGATATGGACATTTGATATCCTTCCTCTAGAGAATAAATTTAGTTCCCTTAAAATTACCAATAGGAATAAAAGAAATGAGAATTAAAGGCATCAATTCTAGGAGCCTTGTTTCAAGGAATAAAGGATATCTTTCTCATTAATGCCTTGTTGTGGTCCTACTTCACTAAATAAGGGATAATTGTTGTGGTATTTTTTGTTTCTTTCAAATTATTCAAAAGTGGTCTCTAAAAGTACATGAATTCCTCCTCCAAATCCTTGTGGTTTAGAATTTTTTTACCTAGTTCATCATTGAGAGAGAATATTTTGTTATGGCACTTGTGCTTTATCATGGATTTCAAGAAAAGAATTGTGATTTTCCCCTTCCTTTAGCTAGTTAATTATCAAATTTAACTTAGGTTTTCTTTATGTTTTCTTTGTTGTTATCTCAAACTGAGAAGATATTCCATTTTAGAGAGAGCTCCTTTCCTATATCTTCTACAATTTGATTTTTCTAGATTTGACCCACTTTCTCCTCTAATGCTTTTTTGGGTTTAAAAATATTGCCAAACTCTTCCAAGTTCTAATTTTTAATTTTTGATTTGTGGATCTTGAGCTCCTATTGAAACAAATCTATGCATGATACTCTTGACCCTTGAATTTCTTCCCACCAATATTTCACTTTATCTACGAAGGATAGTTCCCTAATCCAAAAAATCTCAGACCTAAAAGGCCTATTTTTGGGAGTGGCTTTGATATCCAATTATAGATAATTTAGTCAATGAACAAAACCTACATACGGGAGGATGGAAGACTCAGAAAAAGCATCCTTACCTTGAAGGGGTTTTGATACCTATCTAAACGAGAAGCTACTTGATGCTTACCTCCTTACCTATTGTCCTGGGTGCTCACTCCATTAACAATGTCCATGTTCAAAATATTGATATATGTGATCATATTAATGGACCGATGAGAATCTAAGGCTAGATGCCAATTGCATCCTTTTTATTCCTTTAAGTATTTAACCATATTATTTGATCATATTGGCTAAATTCTGTGTTATGAAACCAGCTCAAGAAAAGATAGAAAAGATAGATCAACGCCTTAGAATTCAGCCTCTTCGAGGGGGCAACCTCCTTTACATTACATAAATGAACAATTCTTGGATGATACAAATGACAAAACCTCCTTTCTATATATAGGAGTCTAAGGAGTCACAATATAATCCAGCCGACCTAACAATAATAATATAAAGCCACAAAAATAACAATAGAGGGATTCTATGGGGCACATAAATAACAATATGGGGGTAATAGGGGCACAACAATATAAATAAGGGGTATAACTACAATAGTAATGGGGTAATCACTAGTATTATAGGGACCCAACATGCCCCTCTCCTTCAAAAAAGTGTTGTCCTCAATGCTTGAGTAGTTCTGGATACTTCTGCATAAAATTCTCATCCTCCCATGTGGAATCTTCAGCGGATAAGTTCTTCCACTTGATAAGATACTCTGAAATTGATCGATTTCGTAGCTGTCGAGTTCTTGTTTCTGTGACTGCTTCCGGTTCCAATATAATTTTTCCTTCCTCTTCAAGTTCTGGCAATATTGTTTGAACTGGGAGCTTGTCGCCTATAACCTTCTTTAAACATGAAACATGGAAAACTGGGTGCAATCGAGAAGCTGCAGGAAGCTCCAATTTGTATGCCATAGTACCAATCTTTTCCAACACCTTGTATGGACCATAATACTTTGGTGATAATTTATTATCCTTCTTAGCTTGCTTTAGGGACATTTGCTTATATGGTTGTAGCCGTAGGAATACCCAATCACCTACATCAAAACTTCTTTCACTGCGATGTTGATCTGCCTGTTGTTTCATTCTATTTTGTGCCAACACGAGGTTATCCTTTAAGAGTTGGAGGACTTGTTGTTGATGTTCCACTGCCTGAACCTTAGAATTTTCTCTTAAATATGATGTGATGGATGGTGGTTGATACCCATAAAGTGCCATAAATGGGGTCATTTTTGTTGCTGTATGGAAGGAAGTGTTATACCACCATTCAGCCAGAGGCAACCATTTGACCCATTGTGTCTGTTTATCAGATACAAAGCAACGAAGATATCCTTCCAAACATTTGTTTACTATCTCAGTTTGCCCATCAGATTGAGGATGATAAGATGAGCTATGAGCTAACTGAGTACCAAGACAAGAAAATAATTCTGTCCAAAAATTTCCAGTGAAAATGGGATCTCTGTCACTTACAATAATCTTTGGGTTTCCATGTAGCTTTTGAACTGTTTCCATAAATGCAGTAGAAACTGTACTGGCTTTAAATGGATGTGATAATGCACAAAAGTGTGCATACTTGGTAAGTCTGTCAACTACCACCATGATGACACTCTTTCCCTCAGACTTGGGTAAACCTGTGATAAAATCCATTGAAACCTCCTCCCAACGTTGGCTTGGAATGGATAAAGGTTGTAATAGACCCGGTGTCTTAATTGTTTCAACTTTATTTTGTTGGCAAACCAAACATTCCGCCACAAACTTTTGAATATCTGATTTAAGGCCATCCCAAAAAAATTCCTTCTTAACCCTGTGGTAAGTTTTTAAAAATCCTGAGTGCCCTCCTAAGGGAGAAGTGTGCAATTCCATAAGAATCTTTTGTTTTAGCTGGGAATTCTTACAGAGGTATAAGCGATCTTTGTACCATAACGAATCATTTTTCCAGCTAAATGTATCAGAAGTACTGGAATCTTGTTGTAGCTTTCGAATAAGTGCCCACACTTCTTCGTCATTCTTCCATTCCTCCTTTGCTTCGTTTATCCAATCTGGTTGGATAATAGAAATGGCACACAACAATGCTTCCACATCCTCATCCTTTCTTGAGAGTGCATCTGCCACCACATTTTGCTTCCCTTTTTTGTAGATGATTTCAAAGTCATAACCCAACATCTTTGTGACCCACTTTTGTTGCTCTTCAGAGGATAATCTTTGTTCTAAAAAGTATTTAAGGCTATCATGATCCGTTTTTACCTTGAAGTGTCTTCCCATTAGGTAGGGTCGCCATTTCTTAAGTGCATGGAGTATTGCCAACATTTCCTTCTCATAAATAGCTTTGCTTAAAAACTTTCCCTTGATTGGACGACTTTCAAAAGCAATGGGTCTTTCATCTTGCATTAGAACAGCACCAATTCCATTTCCTGAAGCATCACATTCCACAATAAAGGTTTTTGTGAAGTCCGGTGTAGCTAAGACCGGTGCTTGGCACATTGCCTCTTTAAGATGTTTAAAGGCCTTTGTTGCTTCCGGAGTCCATGAAAATGAATCTTTCTTCAATAATGTTGTTAGAGGTGCTGCTATTCTCCCATAATTCTTAACAAACTTGCGATAATACCCTGTCAACCCAAGAAATCCTCGCAGATGCTTTATGGATGTGGGGATTTTCCATTCCTTAATGGCTTTAATTTTGCTAGGGTCTACCTTAACTCCTTCATGAGATACAATATGACCCAAATATTCCACCTCCTGGACTCCAAAGAAACATTTGGATCTTTTTGCATATAATTGTTTCTCCTCCAATAGTTGTAGCACCCTGTCAACATGTTCAACATGATCCTTCCAAGACTTGCTGTAGATTAGTATATCATCAAAAAATACTAACACAAATTTTCTAAGGAATGGTTTGAAAATTGAATTCATCAAACCTTGAAATGTTGAAGGTGCATTGGTAAGGCCAAAAGGCATGACCAAAAATTCATAATGACCCTCATGAGTTCTAAATGCCGTTTTCGGAATGTCTTCAATCTTCATTCTGATTTGATGATATCCCGAACGAAGATCCAACTTGGTGAAGTAAATTGATCCATGCAATTCATCCAGTAATTCATCAATGACAGGAATGGGGAACTTATCTTTAATAGTGAGCTTGTTGAGCTCCCTATAATCTGGACACATGCGCCATGATCCATCCTTCTTGTGCACCAATACTACTGGAGCTGAGAAAGAACTTTGACTCGGTTGAATTATACCAGCCTCTAGCATTTCTGCAACCATACGTTCAATTTCACTTTTTTGGACATATGGATATCTGTACGGCCTGATGTTTGGAGGAACACTTCCTGGAATCAGATGAATAGCATGATCATGATCACGCATAGGTGGGAGACCTTTGGGAGTCTCAAATACCTTGGAATGATTGTCCAGGACTTTTTGGAGATCTGGAGAAATAGATGATTCCAATGTGGAAACATCTAGCGAACATAATTGTGCAATTACACCTCTTTGCTCCTTTTTTAGAAGCTTTGTCATGCCATTAGAGCTGATTATCTTTCCTGGTTTCCCTGCAATACCCCTTAATTCAACTTCCTTTCCTTCCACAGAAAATTTCATGAAAAGTTCTTGAAAATTAAAAGCTATTGTACCCAAGGATTGTAGCCATTGGACTCCTAGTACAACATCAGCACCTCCCATTGGAATGGAAAGCATTGGGCTAGTCAATACATATTCTCCCATGGATAGCTTGATATTATGGCACTTTCCAGAACAATTTATTGTTCCTCCATTTGCAATCATCACTTGACACTCTGGTGCTGGATATAGGAAGCAATTCAATTCTTTTGCTACCCTACAATGAATAAAATTGTGGGTGCTTCCTGAATCAATCAACACTATTACCTTTTTCTTCTTGATTTGTCCTTCTATCTTGATGGTTTGAGGAGTGGTAATTCCCGCCAATGCATTACAAGATATGGTCGGATTTATTTTTCTTCATCTAGGCTTTGTTCCTGGAATATATCCTCTTCTTTTGACCTTTCTTGCTCCTTTTCTTCTTCCTCTTCACAATCTATGTAGAATAATTTCTTCTCAGCACACTTATGACCTTTTGTGTATTTGCTATCACAATTGTAACAAAGCCCTTTTGCTCTTTTTTCTTCCAATTGTTGTGGTGTCAACCTTGTAGGTTGTGGAAGACTATGGGCAACAACACTTCCGTCTTTATAGTTGTGAATGGTATGCTTCCTAGTTGCCATAATTTTGCTTTCCATTTTTCTTGCTAACCTGAATGCCTTCTCTAATGAATCAGGTTCCCAAAGGCGCACATCATGTTGGATATTATCCTTTAAAGACCCTATGAACACATCAATCCTATGCTCCTCTGGAATATCTTTTACCCTTATGTTCAATTTTTGGAACTCCTCAATGTGCTCCATTATTGAACCCTTTTGTTTGAGACTTATCAATTGGCTAAAAAAAGTGTTGCTTTTTGTATCCTCATAATGTGCTATCAATTCTTCCGTAAAAATTGCCCAAGTGATAAATTGTTTACGAGAACAAAGCCATTGATACCATACAAACTGATTTGGTTCCAAATATAAAGTTGCCATACGTACCTTTTGTGTGTTTTGCACATTATTGAGATCGAAGAATTGCTCCATCTGTAATATCCATGTGGCGGGATCCTTGCCATCAAACTTCCTCATATCGATTTTTGGAACATGGTGAGTCTTCGATCCAACATTAGAGTCTATGGAATCATGATTAACATTTCTTTTGTTCTCATCATGAGTTTCCTTTACTACCTTTTCACCATTAGTGACCCTTTCTTGTAGCAAGTCTCTTAATTCTTCCATGTCTGTCTTCAAATCTATCTTCAAATTTACCATCGAATCCTCCATCTTAGCTTCCATGCCCTTTATCTTAGATTCCACGCCATTTATCTTAGATTCCACGCCACTTATCTTAGCTTCTGTTAGCTTTTGTGAGCGTGACATTTGTTGCACTTGTTCTTGTAATTTTGATATATCATGTAGCATTTCTTCCTCTTCTTCATGAGTCATGCTAGAGCTTTCAGGTTCCTTACTAGGTGTTTGCATTTTCTTTCCTCGGGGCATCAGTTACCGATAATAATGCTTTACTATGCCCTTTGAATTCCGTTAAACCAAGCTTACATAAAAATTTAAAAAAAAAACTACACACCTTTTTTCACTTTATAGAAGCCTGATATTGAATCTGATGTATCTCTGTAATTCCGGATCATCCAGTTCTGAAATTGCTACTTGTATTAGCCTTATGCGTCCTCTTTCCAATGCCACAAGTCTGAGCCAAATTGGATTCTCCAAGGAAGAGTTATGTGAAATCTCCCACAGTGACTTGCTTTTAGACTTGTTCAGTAGAGCGAACTTGTACGACGTGCCACGAGTCACTGTTTCAACCTTTGAATCTTAAACACACATACACAAAACTACAGTCCATCCTCTTTCTGTACCTTCTTACGAAATTTCAATCCGATCCCCAGAGAGAAAGTTATGATGATTTTCCCCAGGTCACCTGTTTTGAATGTAATTCAGGAGTCTGCAAAAAGACCAACTTCCTCATAGCATATCTCCGCAAATATCGCGCGAAAAGATCTTAAATTTAGACCCAAGGTTCAGCGCAATTTCTTCTCAAATGGGTTTTTTTTGTGACTTCTGAAACGTCACAGAAAAAAAGTTATAGCGAAAATGCCACGATGACCTATTTAGAGCAGCGAAACCCTAGAATCCAAAGCTCTGATACCAAATGTTATGAAACCAGCTCAAGAAAAGATAGAAAAGATAGATCAACGCCTTAGAATTCAGCCTCTTCGAGGGGGCAACCTCCTTTACATTACATAAATGAACAATTCTTGGATGATACAAATGAAAAAACCTCCTTTCTATATATAGGAGTCTAAGGAGTCACAATATAATCCAGCCGACCTAACAATAATAATATAAAGCCACAAAAATAACAATAGATGGATTCTATGGGGCACATAAGTAACAATATGGGAGTAATAGGGGCACAACAATATAAATAAGGGGTATAACTACAATAGTAATGGGGTAATCACTAGTATTATAGGGACCCAACATTCTGTAGGAATATCCCCTTTCCCGTTATCGAATTTAAACCATAGATAGTCACACTACATACTTTTTCGTTGGATCCTACATAGTGAACTCCCTAATATTATTCTATGAGTTCCAAATAATCTATAAGCTCTACCTCATTTGGATTCCATAGAATCACTATCCCTCCTACCTATATTGTTGAATACATTGCTACAATTTTATGACCATTCCAATAGAAGGAGGCTACAAATTGCGCATTTTCACCTCAATACTTTGTTTCTTGCAGCATGACGATTTTAGGGATATCCTTACTAATTCGATATTTTGGAAGCCTTTATTTTCAATGAAAATTGAGACCTTTTTTATTCCATCAAATTATCTTGATTGAGTTTGAGGTTTCTTGGAGGAAAATACCTCTGACTCGATAGCCAATTTACATAGGTTGGTTGATTCTTCTCCCACCATCAAAATAAGGATTCTATTTCTTCCTAGCCCATTTAATGATCTTATTTTTGTTTTTTGGGAGGGTATTTTAAAGCTTATGTTTGAACATCCAAATTGTCAATGCAAGATCATGATACATTTGCTTTTAAGCCTCGTCGATTCCTAATACGTAAATATGTTTGGTGGAGCAACTTCATTTCAAATAGATTGGGATTGATCTCAGATATTTCCCTTTATGTTCCTCTATCAATGTTGATAGTTATGGCCTCTCCATGTCCATGTCCTCTAGTTCTTATTTGGGTCGTATTTTAGTAGCACCTTGCATGTCAATTTCCCGTACATTAAAATTTTGATGCAACTCTTCCACTGTCTTCCTTTTTTGCACAATCATTTCTTGATTTTTCTTTTCAACTTTTGGAGTTTTTTCCTTATGGTATGTTGGATCATGAGTTTATTTACATTCTCATTTTAATGGCTTGAATTCCTTTTTGGATTTAAACAACTCCTTATTTACTAGTGAATCTTAAATTTTCATATTTATATGTTAGTTTGAAACTTTACTAAAACCCTCTGAGTCAGTATTTTTTCTATTGTTCCATAGATGGTTCTAAATGGACCAAGAAGAAATCCCTATTAAAGTACCCATATTCACGAAATCTATAATAAAGAAAGGGTACATGCTCATAATCAAGTAGTTGTTTCCAAGCCTCATCTAGGTAACAAATTTCTATCGATTCCAGTATTTGCTCTCAGGCCTTCAAGTAGAAACATATCCATGGATAAGAGGTGTATCATACTCATTTCATAACCTCCAATATTTTTCACAAAAAATCTTATTATATTTCCAATTCCATCGTATATTTCCTCTTCCTAAAATTTCCTTGGAAGGGAGAACAACCTAACCCAAAATGGGGCTAATAGATAGATCTCCTTTTTTGGGCTATATTACTCTTTCCAAAAGTGCATAGATAATCATGCATGATTGTAAAAATAAGGGACATTATTAAAATTTATTTTGTTGTTGTAGGTTTGCAAAGAATTGCATAACAAAACCCTTTGTCCCTATTTTAACATTTATATGACCCTTGGGTTAACATTTTTTTCTAGAACTGCCCATCAAGGACATTCTTTGTTGGACAATTACTGATGAAGTTGTAGATCAAGGATTGATCCTTCATATGTTTTATGTAGCTAGTGATTTTTTTATGACTCTACTAGGATGCCCCCAGTGGAGGATCTTCCCCATGCCCCCCTAATTGGATTTCCTAAGCAGCTTGTCTATGAAGTTCATTCCCTTGCTTTTTCATCTCATGATACTATCACATATTACTACATTTTTTCAAGAGGGGGATCCATCTCCACCCACAAGACATGCCATTGCTTCACCTCTATTGCAAGCTTCAAAAATGGCTTGAATACTGAGAAAAGGATAGCAGATTGCTTACGAAATTCAGAAAACCTAGCCATGTGGCCCTTAGATGTAGAGGTTGTGGATAAAAATATGATATTCATATGTAAGATCTGAACTCTCCCTTTCCCTATCAATCTTTCTAAACTTCCCCTTCTCTCTCTCTCCCTCTCTCTTGCTCTCCCCCCTCTCTTTGTCTCGATCGCTCTATCCCTTCTCTCCCTCACCCATTTTGCCCTACTTCAATCCTTCCTTATCTGTCCCTTTCCCTATATCTACCTATACCCTTTTCACTATCTCCACCCCTTTTTGTGTCCTTCGTGATCTCTCTCCACCTCTCCCCTTCTCTCTCTCGCTCCTTCCCTCTCCTATCTCTCCCATCTTTCTCTCACTTTGTATACCCCTTCTCTCTCTCTCTCTCTCATGTTCTCCCTCTCTCCCTCCCTTTTTCCTCCTCTCTCTCTCACACTATCCCCCTCTTGCCCCTTTCCATATCTATCTCCTCCTCTCTCCCCCCTCTCTCCCTCCCTCTCTTTTTCTCTATCTCCCTATCTCTCGCTTTCCCACTCTCCCTCTCTCTCCTCTCCCTCCCTCCATATTTGTCAATCTCTCCCTCTCTCTCCCCCACCTCTCTCTGACTCTTTCTAACCCCTTATATCTCTCTCACTCTATTTTCCCCCTCCCTCTCTCCCACACATTATCTCTCGATCTATCCTCCCTCTCTCCCTCACTCTCTCTCTCCCCCTCTCACCCTATATCCCCCTCCCTCTATCCCCCTCTCTCTACCTGTATCTCTCCCCTGTATACTCTCCCTTTGTCTCTCCCCTCCCTCTTTGTCTCTCCCCTCCCTCCCTCTCTCTCTCTCTCACTCTCTCCCTCTCTCTCCCCCACCTCTCTCTCACTCTTTCTCATCCCCTACACTCTCTCTCTCTCTCTCTCTCTCTCTCTCTCTCTCCATCACTCTCCCATCACCTATCTGACTATGCCCACCCATCTCCCTCCCTCCCTCTCTATCTCCCTACATATCTATCTCCCTCTCAGTGTCACTCCATACCTCACTCCCCCGACCTCTCTATCACTCTCTCACACTCTCTTCTCTCTCCCCTTATATCTACAACTCTCTCTCTCTCTCTCTCTCTCTCTCTCTCTCTCTCTCTCTCTTGTTGTCCCTCTGCATTATTCTCCCACCCCTATCTTCCCATCCCTCTCCCCCATATCTCCTTCTCTCTCTCCCTCCACCACTCTTTCTCTCTCTGACACTATACCCCCCTTTATCTCTTCCTTTCTTTGTTTCTCACTCTTTCTCCCCACTCTTTGTTGATATATTTTTCTCTCTTTATTTATTACTTACTCTCTCTCTCTCCTACACACCCTATCTCTTGCCTTGTATCTCTCTCTCCCTCTCTCTCTCTCTCTCATGCATGCGCTTACCTTCTCCATCTATCTACCACCCCCTACATCCCCTTCCCTCTCCCACATACCTCCTTCTTAGTCTCCCTCCCCCTCCCTCTCACTCTCTCGCTCTCTCCCTTTCTCTTTCACCCTTCTCTCTTTATCACGCTCTTTTCCCCCTTATTTCGTTCTCACTTACTCCCTTTTTCCATCTCTCTCTGTCTCCCTCACTTACTATCTCTCCATCTCCCCCTCCCCCCCCCCCCCGCTCTCTCTCCCCTCATTCCTCTTATACTCTCCCTCTTCCATTGGGACTCTCCCTCTTCCTATTTTACTCTCACTCTCCCACTTCCCCTCTCCCTCTTTCCCTTCCCCCTACCCCTCTATCCCCTACTCCCTCTCTCTCCTTTCGTTTTCTCCCCTCCCCTCCCCTCTCTCTCATTCTTTCTCTCTTTCCCCATGTCCAACTATCTCCCTCCCTCCCTCTTTCTTTGAAAATATTTCTCCCCATCTCCCTCTCCATATCATAACTTTCTCTATCCCTCCCCCATCTCTCTCCTACTCTATCTCCCCTTCTCTTTCTTTTTCCCATACTCTCTCTCCCACACCCCCCCTTCTCTCTCTCCCCTTCCAACCTCCCTCACTCTTCCCCCTACTTTCTCTCTCTCTCTCTCTCTCCCTCTCTCTCTCTCTCTCGCATGCACTCTCTTACCTTCTCCATCTATATACCACCCCTACATCCCCTTCCCTCCCCCTCTCTCTCACTCTCCCACTCGCTCTCTTTCTCTTTCCCCCTTCTCCATTTATCACTCTCTTTGCCCCCTTATTTCTTTCCCACTTACTCCCCTTCTCTCTCTCTCTCAGTCTCCCTCACTTACTCTCTCTCCATCCCCGCACCCCTCTCTACCCTCATTCCTCTAACACTCTCCTCCTTCACCGGTGCTCTCCCTCTCCCTCTTTCACTCTCGCTCTCCCATTTCCCCTATCCCTCTTTCCCTTTCCCCTCCCCCTTTATCCCCTACTCCCTCTCTCTCCTTTCACTGTCTCCCCTCCCCTCTCTCTAATTCCTTCTCTCTTTCCCCATGTCCCACTGTCACCCTCCCTCCCTCTATCTCACAATATTTCTCCCCATCTCCCTCTCCATATCACAGTCTCTCTCTTTCCCTCCCTAATCTCTCTTTATCCCTCCCCACTCTCCCCTACTCTAGCTCCACTTCTCTTTCTTTTTCCCCTAATCTCTCTCCCCCTTCCCCCCTCTCTCTTTCCCTACTCTTTCTCTCCCCATCCAACCTCTCTCTTTCTTCCCCCTACTCTCTCTCTCCCGCTCCCCCTCTCTCTCTTTCCCCTACTCTCTCTTTCTCTCTCTCTCTCTCTCTTTGTCTCTCTCTCATTGCCTCACTTGATCACTCTCTCCCTCACTCTCTCTCTCACTCCTTGTCACTTCCATCTCCATCTCCCTATCATATTCTCCCTCCATCCCCCCTCTCTCTCTCTCCAATACTCTCTCGCTTTATCACTCTATCTACCCCCCTTTCTCTTTCCCCTAGTCTCTCTCCCCCCCTTACCCCCTCTATTACTCCCCTCATCCCTTTACTCTTTCTCCCTGCTACTCTCCCTCTCTCTCCCTCCCCTATTTTGTTTATTCTCCCCTCTCCCTCTCCCTATTAATCCCTACTCTAGTTCTCTCTCTTTCTCATACTCTTTCTCTCCCCTCCACCTACACTCTCTCCCATGTACTTTGCATTTCTCTACCTCTCTTGTACCCTCTTCCTCCTACACTCCCCCCACCTTCTTCCTATGCCTCTTCTGCTCTCTCTCCTTTCATTTATTATCTTCCTCTCACCCTCTCTTCCTCTTTGTTACCATCTCTCTTGCCCACTTCTCTTACCCTCAATTTGTCTCTCCCTCTCCCTGTCTCTGCAAACCTCCCTTTGCACCACTCTTTTCTTCCCCACTATCACCCTCCTCCTACTCTCTCTCCCATCTAACTCTTTGTCCACTACACACACTTTCTCTCTCACTCTATATCACTCTCTCCCCCCGAATCTCACACTCCCCCTCTCTGCCCTGCTCTTTTTCACACTCTCTCTCCTCTTCTTTCACATTCTTCCACCTCACCACCTCTATTTCTTCCCCACTCCCTCTCTCCCCCATCCAACTATTTACCTCTCCCTCTCTTCCTTGCTTTCTCTATATCTATATCTCATGCTCTCTCCCTCTCTCTGCCCCTACCTCTCTCTCTCTTTCCGCGACTTTCTCTCCTTACCCCCTCATCCTCTCCACTCCTCTCTCTCTTTCTTTCTCCCCCCTCTCTTTCCCCTACTCTCTCTTCTCCCCTATTCATTCTCTCTCCTCCTCCCCACCGTCTCTATCCCCACTACTTTCCCTATCTCTTTCTTGCTATAATCTCTATCCCCACTGGTTTCCCTCTCTATACCTCCCATTCCCTCTCCCACTCCTCCCTCCACCCACTCTCTCCCTCTCTCTAACTTGTTATCTCTCACTACTTTCCCTATCTCTTTCTTGCTATAATCTCTATCCCCACTCATTTCCCTCTCTATACCTCCCATTCCCTCTCCCACTCCTCCCTCCACCCACTCTCTCCCTCTCTCTAACTTGTTATCTCTCTCCCTCAGTGTTATCTCCCTCTCACTATCTTTCTCTCTCTCTTCCCATCTCCTTCTCCCCCTCTCTCCCCAGACTCCCTCCTTGCCTCCCTCCCTCGCTCCCCGCTCTCCACTCTATCTCCGTCCTCTCTCTACCTCCTCTCTCTACCCCTCTTTATTTCTCCATTTCTCTCCATTCCTCTTTCTTTCACTCCCCATCTCTCTGCACCCTCTCTCCTCCCCCACTCTCTTCTCCCCCTCTTTCTAGCTCACCCATTCTTTCTCTCTCCCAATACTACCTCTTTCCTATCCCACTATCGCTCTCCCCCTCTTACTCTCTCTGTTGTCCATCCTCTCACACTAATATTAAAATTAAAACTAATAAAGTAATTCTTCAATATTAAAAAAATTACATTAATTGAACAAATTCCTAACAGTCTCTTAAAAATATACTTTTTCATAATTAACTGGTCAAACTTGAATTAGAAACAACATTAAAACTAATGAATTAATTCCATCCAACTAAAAAGACACACAATATATGTGTTCATATTTGACTCGTCAAACTAGAGTTAGCATTAGCATTAAAACTAGTGAACTAATTCCTTCCTACTAAAAAACACACATATATTTTAGAGATGGTTTAGACTCATAAATCAACATTGTTGAGGACAAAACTTAAATCCATTCACATATTTGCATGAAATGTAATTGACTCCATTTAAAAATTAAAAGCTCTCGATATATGGCAGCTTCACCAATCCCAAATACCAATGTACAAACATCTCAGATGCAGTTTGATATAAATTTTCCCTTTCTCAATGGTTTAAGATGGATTCAACGACAAATTTGATGTAAAATGTTTACTGGATATCAAAATTTTGGGTTTCCGGTTTTCATTGTGTATAAGGGGAAAATTGATTCCATGTTTTTTCATGCATATTCCATAGGATGAGATGGTTGGCGATTAAAAGGGTAGCAGCTGACATCAAACAATAAAAAAGTTCATCAGATTCACAATATGAGATGGACAGAAAATATGTATATGCAGAGAAGTGAGGTACCTTTCAAATGGTAGTGTAGAGAAGTTGAAGATAAGATAGAAGGCACGTAATCTTAGCCAAACCTGGTAACATACAGGTTGCTTTTCAAGGCTATGGTAGGGTAGAGAAGTTGAACATAAGATAGAAGGGGAGTAGGCTTAGCCAATAATATATAAGTTGAGCTTACTATTTTGAAAATCACGTCTGATGATTCTCAAGAGTTTAAGTTAAAATGAGCATCAGACGTCCATTAAAGATTCATGGTAATTGTTGTAAGATGTTGATTAGAGACAAAAGACAATGAAGCCCTTAAAACTAATTTGCTTATTTGATACCACCTTAACTCCTAAGGAATTAGGGAATACAGTGTTGTGAGCTTTGTTGTGACTAGTCTATAAATAATCTGATGTTAATATTCATAACAAAAGCACAATGTATATCTACAGATTTGACTAACAAAGGTGGTATTTAAAATTATATTCTATGAAAGTCTTATATGAATTTAAAAAATAAGCTGGGGAACTAATTTAAGAGTTGCCTATTTTATACCACCTTAACTCCTAAGGAATTAAGGAATACGGTGTTGTGAGCTTTGTTGTGACTAGTCTATAAATAATCTGATGTTACTATTCATAACAAAAGCACAATGTATATCTACAGATTTGACTAACAAAGGTGGTATTTAAAATTCTATTCTATGAAAGTCTTATATGAATTTAAAAAATAAGCTGGAGAACTAATTTAAGAGATACTAACAAAGCTGGTATTTAAATTTCTATTCTATAAAAGTCTTATATGAATTTAAAGAATAACCTGGAAAAGTGATTTATTAGATACTCGGATAAAAAATAACCATATACATCCTGATTTCAAACCCTGTGTAATTAAATAGACCGCTTTTTTAAATTAGGCATCATATTGTTCACAGCCGCCATTGAGATTGTGCACCAATCATTGAATTAAGATCCTCCTCTACCACAACAATGCTATCAAATTCAATAAAGCACGTTAATGTAACCATTTCAACCTAAACGTATGTTTTAAAAGTTTAATTTCTCATCAATTTTCAAGAATTAATTAAAAGGAGGGTAATCTGGACTCTCTAGTCTTCTCACCATTGAACAAATATTTAAGGATATTTTTTTTGAATTTAAAGTAAAATGAAGGAAAACATACCTGCTTTAAAGTTTTCTATCGTAGACATGGGCTTTAAAGCAAAAAACGTAAATTTAAACTATTTCATTCTCATCGTAAATTTAGTTTTTAAGAAAAATCCAGATAAATTTTCAGGAGTTCGCTTGAAGCTAAGAAAATATTTATGTGTTCAAACATCAAAATACAGGTTATAAAAGGAAAAGTCTAATAACTTTTGTCGCACTCAACCTAAAACTATGCTGAAAAAAAACTTAACCTATACTGTAAAAGAACAATAACATGGGAAAAGAACAATAATAGGTGCGGCTTTCAGGAACAAAACTAACCTGGGAATTCAGAATCGGCCTTTAGGAACATGGCCAAGTGAAACAACAAATGTAAAAGTACCATGGCCAAGTGCAACAATACATTTGCAATCGATGAATGGTGAGAAACAATAATGTAACGTCAAATACTCAACCAAGACAGGGAAATGGAAGTTAATGTTAAATATAACTCGCAGAGCTTTAAATAATTAGAAACAAAATAAAACATGGTGTACTGGACTTGCAGTCCAATGTTCTTATTATTGGAACTCGAATCCATGGCCACTGTAAGATCACAAAACAATGCCACTAAAATATCGATCTCACTCGTTCTGTGCATTCCATTTCTCATAATTCAAAAGTACAGCCCTGCATGATCCACAGAGTGAATGGTGGCTTTGAAGCAGTGTCTCATAACGTTTCACCTTAGTAACGTTATCGCTAATGGTGTCCAGTCGCAGTCTTCGGTAGGTCGCACTTTGGCTACATGGTTAAGCACATAATTAGGATTGTGTGACCTAAAAAGATGTGACTGGGGTAGAGGTCACATTTGGGGATCTCTTCCGAGACCTAGAAATAGAGACCACTAGTAGCAGGGAGACCAGTTGACAATCCTCAAGCTGCTAGTTTTTTCCACGTTTGTCCACCAGGCGTAATGGATGATGTTTGCTAGGGACTATTATTTGCTATAAAATGATTTTTTCTGCTGGTTTTGGCCCTTTCTCGTCTGTGGCTGCCATTTTAGGGAATGTTTTCCTTCAATGTGATCGGGGATGTGACTTTTTATATGATACTTATATTTCATTTGAGGTGTCCTTAATGTTTTGGATTTATCCTCTAAGAACTTTCTCGGTATGATTAGCATGTTCTATTTTAGTTTTTCTACTGTCGTAATTCCTTCACATTCTGATGTTATAGCATGTTCTTTTTTAGTTTTTTAACTGTCATAATTCCTTCACATTCTGATGTTAATTGCTATCGCAATTTATATCTTTTACTGTATCTTCTCAACACACTCCCTCCCGTCAAAGCGCATAGATGCCTTACGGGACTAAATCTTTTATGAATGCTTGTCCATGGGAGGACTATTGTCTTGTCTGTATACAACTAGTATTCCCTTACTCTGGCACTGATGGATTAACTCTTTCATAATCTCCGGGCCTTGCAAATTTTTGTTTTCACATTTGCAATATTTGGTTGACTTGCATGTGATGTTATTGCTGCTATTGTTGTGAAGGTCTTTAGTTTCTCTACTCCTACATGATTTGTGGTAAAGGTCTCTACCTTGTCTGCTCAAGTGGTTCACTAGTTTTCGCCGAATTTCAGCCTTGATTCTTATTGTCTACCCGGTGCAAGAATTCTATATACTTTGCTGATATTAATAGTGGGTGGCTTAATTCCCTGCTTCGATCTTGGATCTTACGCCATTTAATTACATATGCCATTTGGACATTATTACATGTGATTTGGGGACCTCCTACTCCGTCCCTTATCTGGCTCATTATTCTTATATTCAATGCACCACCTTTTAACCTGTTTTGGACGTCGAACTAGCAATGGTTCTTTTCTTATGCTAGATGTGGGTTTTATTCCATGTACACTACACATCCTCTTAGTCTATGAATTGCTTAATCCCTAGATTTGGACGGGTATATGAGATACAATTTTCTTAATTTTTCACATCTACCACTCTGGCATCCCCATTATTACTCTCAAGGACATCTCCACCCGAGATATATCATTGTGCTTCTTCATTCCTTTTTGGGGCTATGGATGTACTTGGCTTTGACACGTCAACCCATGAAGCTTGTTATAAAATTATATATTACGGAGCAATGGAACACATAAAATATTGTAGAAATATAAACACTGAAAATGCATAAAACAAGAGAGACATAGATATACATGGTTCACCCAGTTTGGGCTACATCCATCCCGAATAGCCAGTCCTTCCTTTCCATTATCCAGCAAAAAGAAGAGACACAACCTATAGCAGATTCATTATAATATCCTCTGTTTTCTCTCACAGTCTCACCTCTCTGTTTCTCTCTCGGAAAATACACATCTATTACACAACCTCAAATACCATGCCCTCATATAAAGAGAGGGGTTGTCTTCTAGGTCAAAAAACCCTAAACTAAACATAAGTTCTACCGTCAGATCATCCACCTAATGAACACCCCAGATTGACTAGAAATTACTATACTTTTACAAGGCAATTTTACATCTATTTTTAGCTTCGGGGGCACTGCCCCCGAGCCCCCGTCGGGGGACCGCTGGCCCCTGGACCCCACGGGGGGGACAAGTCCCCCTCACACCCCCCCCCATGTAGAGGGGTGTACAAACTTCCTAGGGTATACATCTGGCTGAAACAAAGACCTCTGAACAATCATGCTCCACACAGAACAATCTCCCTCTTGGAGAATGATTGTAGCAACTCCACCACTATTCATTTGTTGGACAATGACTCCTCTTTGGACCTGGTTGTTTCTCATCTTCATTGTCATTCTTGAAGACCAATCGAAACTGAGCATATTCTCAGTTTCTCCCTAGTTACAACTTTTTTTAGCATATCTACAGGATTCTGGCTAGTGTGTATCTTTTCCAGCTTCAACTCTCCATCTTCCAACACTGATTGTATGAAATGGTACTTGAGTTGTATGTGTTTAGTCCTGGAATGAAATGATGAGTTCTTTGCAAGATGAATGGCACTTTGGCTATCACTGTATAACATCACCATTTCATGCTCCTTACCAATTCACCCATAAACCTTTGTAACAAAATCATTTCTTTACTAGCCTCTATAGCAGCAAGATACTCTACTTCTGTTGCTGAAAGTGCAACAACACTTTGGATTTTTGAAACCCAACTAATAGCTATTCCACCAACAGTAAATACATATCCTGTAGTGCTCTTCCTATTATCTATGTCACCTGCCATATCTGCATCAACATATCCGTGTAGAGAAATGCTTTAACTACCAAAACATAATGCTTGATTTGTGGTACCTTTCAAATATCTGAGAACCCATTTCACTGCCATCCAATGTTCCTTTCCTGGATTGTTCATGTACCCGCTTACAACGCCCACTGCATATGCAATATCAGGCCTTTTGCAGACCATTGCATATATTAAGCTTCCAACTTCTGATGTATATGGAACTTTAGACATATAAGCCATGTCTTCTTCAGTCTTTGGGCACATTTTCTTACTAAGTTTGAAATAGCTAGCAAAAGGTGTATTAACTGGTTTTTCATTGTGCATTTTAAATATTTTCAACACCTTTTGTATGTACTCATTCTGAGACAATGTTAACTTGCGATTTTTCCCGTCTCTAGTGATTCTCATACCAAGGATTTGTTTTGCAGCTCCCAAATCCTTCATTGCAAATGAATTTGCCAATTTTCTTTTGAGCACATTTATTTTCTGCATGTTAGACCCTGCAACAAGCATGTCATCTACATTCAATGACAATATAATATAGCTGCCATCATTTTGCTTTTTCAAATAAACACAATGATCAGAGTGACATCTAGTATAACCTTGTCCAGACATAAACTTGTCAAATTTTATATACCACTGCCTTGGAGCCTGTTTTAGGCCATGCAAGCTCTTCTTCAACCTGCACACTAGTTTCTCCTTCCCTTTCACCTCATATCCATGTGGTTGCTGCATATATATCTCTTCCTCCAAATCCCATGGAAAAAGGTTGTCTTTACATCTAACTACTCAAGATGAAAATCTTCAGCTGCTACTAGACTTAAAATAGTTCTAATTGAAGTCATTTTAACAACAGGAGAAATTATTTCATCAAAATCAATACCTTTCTTCTGTCCAAACCCCTTCACAACAAGTCTAGCTTTGTACCTTTGTTTTCCTCCATCTTCTTCCTTCAGCCTGTAAACCCATTTATCCTTCAATGTAGTTTTTCCTGCAGGCAACCTGACTAAATCTCAAGTTTGGTTATGCATTAAGGAGTCCATCTCTTCTTCCATGGCTACCTCCCACTTCTTCCTGCTTTCAACCTGCATTGCTTCTTCATAACATTCAGGTTCACCAGAATCAGTCAACAATAAATAATATAATGAAGGAGAGTATCGTTCAGGGGGTATACTTATTATGGTAGATCTTCTAACACCACTTTCAGGTGTTTGGGGTGCCTGTTGGTGTTGTGGTGGTTGTTGTTGTTGTGGTTGTTGATTATTATTATTTTCAGGCACCTTTAATTTTTCAGTGATTTCATCAAGGACTGCATATTCCTTGTTTTCTTTTTCCTATTTCTTTTCCTGCAACTGATTCTTATACAAGACCTTTTCATTGAATATTACATCTCTGCTCCTAATGATTTTGTGATTTTCGTAATCATATAAGAAATAACCAAATTCATTAACACCATATCCAATAAAGGTACATTTCTTTGATTTCACTTCAAGCTTTATTCTATTTTCTTTATCCATATGAACAAAGGCCTCACAACAAAAAGGCTTTAAAAAAGAGTAGTTTACCTTCTTACTTATCCATGCTTCCTCTGGAACACCACCATCCAGGGAAATTAAAGGCCCTTTGTTTATTAGATAAACAACAATATCTACAACATCTGCCCAAAACTGTAAAAGAAATATTGCATACAATTTCGTGCACCTTGCACGCTCCATGATTGTTCTGTTCATCCTTTCTGACACACCATTTTCTTGTGGTGTTCCTGGAACTGTCCTCTCTCTACGAATTCCATGCTCTGAACAGTACCTATCAAACTCTTTTCTGCAATATTCACCTCCATTGTCTCATCTAAGACGCTTCAATTTCTTTCCTATCTCAATCTCAACCAAATCTTTCCATTTCTTGAAAATATCAAATACATCAAATTTATTCTTAATACAATAAATCCAAGTTTTTCTAGTTGCATCATCAATAAAAGTAACATGATAATGAGATCCACCGAGAGATGATACCTGAGCAGGTCCCCATACATCTGTATGCACAAGCTCTAATTTTTCTCTCTTCTTTTCTTTTCCAACTCTAAGAAATCTGACTCTCTTCTGTTTTCCATATATGCAATTCTCACAAAAGTCCAAATCAACATTCTTCAAACCTGACAACAAATTCTTTGAGTGAAGAATCTTCATCCCCTTTTCACTCATGTGTTCGAGCCTATGATGCCATAATGCTGCATCTACTCCTTTGGAAATTAAAGCATTAATAGAGTTAGAAATACAATTGCATAAGTACAATGTACCAACCTTTTCGCCTTTTGCTATAACCAGGGCTCCTTTGGTGACCTTCCAAGCTTTATCTGTGAAAGTTGTCACACAACCTTCACCACCTAACTGCCCTATTGAAATCAGATTTTTCTTTAGATCTAGAACATGATTTGCCTCCTTTAGTAGCCATTGGTTTCCATTCTGCTATTTTACAAGAACCTTATCCATTCCAACAATTTTACAGGGTTTATCATTAGCCAAACAAACTTGTCCAAAATCTCCTTGAACATAGTCATAAAAGTATTTCTTATCAGTTGTGGCATGGAATGAGGCCCCTGAACCTACCACTTAGGAATCAGTAATATTTTCGAAAGAATGAATCAAAGCATCTTGTAAGACCTCACCTGTCACATTTTCTTCGTGATTGTTTTCTTACTATGAATCTCCTTTTCCCTTCCGAGATCTACAATATTTCTTTATGTGTCCTTTCTTTCTGCATTTCTAGCACACTATCCCCAATATGGACTTGGATCTACCTTTCCTTGATTTACTGCGATACCCTGAGCTCTTTCCTCTTTCCATTTTTTTCCCCTAGAATCTGCACTCAAAGCATTACTTGATGTCTCACCGAAGCTTTTCCGTTACATTTCCTCGCTAAGGATAGCATTGACAACATCATCAAACTTTAAAGTACTAGATCCAGAAACAGAGTTACTAATGGCCATTACTAAACCATTCCAACTTTCTGGTAATGAGCACAAGAATAAAAGAGCTCTAACTTAATCATCAATGTTTACCCCTATAGAATAACAGTATTAAAATCATTTAAATGGTCTGCAATATATGCACCTTCCACCATCTTCATATTAAATAACCATTTCATAAGAAATACCTTGTTTGAGGCCAAGGGTTTTTCATATAGTTTCTCCAACTCCTTAATCAAACCCTCTGTCATTATTTCCTTTGAAATGTTGAAGGTGACCGATGCTGCGAGGCACAACCGTATTGTTCTGAGTGCCTTTCTGTCGAGAAGGTTCCATTCTTCATCTGTCATAGCTATCAGCATCTTTGCTTTTCTGCCCAATGGTAGGTATAGATCTTTCTGATACAGATAATCTTCCATCTGCATCTTCCACAGTGAGAAGTTTTGGCCATTAAATTTCTCGACCCTAAACTTACCATCTTCTGACATTGCTCCTACTCGAATGAGGAACCGTTCTTTCCTGTGAGTTTATCAGTCAAATAGACTTTCAGCTCTCATACCAATTGTTAGAAAATTATATATTACGGAGCAATGGAACACATAAAATATTGCAAAAATATAAACACATAAAACAAGAGAGACACAGATATACGTGGTTCACCCAGTTTGGGCTACGTCCACCCTGAATAGCCAGTCCTTCCTTTCTATTATCTAGCAAAATGAAGAGACAAAACCTACAATAGATTCATTGTAATATCCTTTGTTTTCTCTCACAGTCTCACCTCTCTGTTTCTCGCTCGGAGAATACACATCTATTACACAACCTCAAATACAATGCCCTCATATGAAGAGAGGGGTTGCCTTCTAGGGAAAAAAACCCTAAACTAAACATAAGTTCTACCATCAGATCATCTGCCTAATGAACAGCCTAGATTGACTAGAAATTACTATACTTTTACAAGGCAATTTTACATCTGTTTTTAGCTTCGGGGGCGCTGCCCCCGAGCCCCTACCGAGAGACCGCTAGCCGCCGAACCCCCCAGTGATGGAGGATTGCACCCCCCCCGCCCCCCGGACCCCTGCGGGGGGGGGGGGGGAAAGTCCCCCCGTACCCCTCGTACCCCCCCGGACCCCTGCGGGTGGGAAAAGTCCCCCTGTACCCCCCTCGGACCCCTGCAGGGGGGAAAAGTCCCCACGTACCCCCCCTGGACCCCTGCGGGGGGGAAAAGTCCCCCCGTACCCCCCCCCCGTGTCGAGGGGTGTACAAACTTCTTGGGGTATACAGCTGGCTGAAACAAAGACCTCTGAACAATCATGCTCCACACACAACAAAGCTTTCATTCAGGGAACCATGGATGTTGAGTGACATTTGCTTCAATCATCTAGGGTTGATTGCTGAGGTGGTACTCTATCTCTGGATGCTTGGCACACTATTCTAGGTGATGCTCCTATGCCAGATGGTGTTCATGCATCCCTTGATCTGCATGGTGTCGAACATGCCAGCTTTGCATGATGATTAATGCATAAGAAGCATTCTATCAAGACTACCACCCAGTCACCTACATTGATTTTTGACAATGACGTATTGATCGACTATATTTCTAGTTTACATAAGTGTGCTCTCGTCGGTCAGTGGAATTTTACAGAGCTTAGTGATTCTGTGATGAGAATATGGGTGGATAAAAAATGGAAATCCTTACTAGGGTATATGCCGACTGTTGTGTGTTTTCTTTGGGGTTTGTACAACTTTCATTTTCTTAGCTAGGATGATTTATTAAAAATCAAGGCAATTACGTGCATTAATGGCAGAAGTTTCTTGGCTCTCCACTCTTGGTACATTGGTTTCAACCCTCTTAAAAAATACATCGCAGAACAAACTTATTTGGGTGAAATTGCCCAGGTTGCCTATCGAACTCTAGACAAAGTAGGTTTTAATGGTCATTTGAAATGCCATTGACAAGTTCATTTTTGTTTATCCATGGTGTTTGGGGGCACCAGATAAGAGAGTCACTTGGATATTTATAGAGAAGGAGTATCAAGGTGGAATTTCGGATCACATTGAATTGCACTGGCGGGAGACTCACTTATCTCAACAACTAGATTTCTAGGGCATTCCTTTCAGATGTTCGAATTGTCATCATACTGGGCACCTCTTGACTCATTACCCTCATCGACCGAGAGGTTGTTTTCATGCATGGAACTGTTTTAGTGCGTTAATGAAATCTCAATATGGTGGGGGTCATCCTAAGAAATATGGAGTGGCACAACACCATGGGGATGTTGCACAGCATAGTTCAGGTAATCTTCATGGCCCATATTCTTTTTGTCCCACTATTAATGGTTCCTTGTAAAATGGTTCTTCGCCCATCATTGTTCTATCATCCCCTTTGTCTTCAGTGAAGTCAGACATCCTTGTCACAAATTGTCCAGCCCAACATATTCAGAATTTCCCTCCGGGAAACATTCCTCCCCATCATGACTTCCTAGCCCCTTTTTCGTCACATGGTGTTCCCTCAACATCTCATATTACCTACGTACCTGCCCTATCAGCCTCTTGTTTTACTAATCGGCCTCAGGGGCCTAGAAATAGTCTTAGACCACTAAACTTGCCACTTGCTTCACCCAATAATTCTATTGACACTAATATGGACTTCCTTCTTCAGAGGAAGACTTTGGACTGACACACTCTCACTATCCATAACCTCTACTAGAAATATAACAATCCGACGAAAGCAGAACCGTGGAAATCGACATTTCAAGGACGACCCAGACCTATCCCTCTTAACTCGCCTATTTCCTATTTCCTTGTTGACATTCCTATTGTTGATATTGCTACATCATGGGCCCTTGGAGCATGGATGCTCGCATATGGATTGACATGACTTTCATCATTTCTCAACATTCGAGGTCTTGAGGTTGCACCAAAAGATCTGGCTCTTAAACAACTTTTTTCTCTCTATTCATCCTTACATAATTCTCGTACAGGAAACCATGCATTTTGTTCCACATGTTATTCGATATTTCCGGAAAATGTTCCTGGACTAGCATATTCCTGCCACGGCTGCTGCTGGTCTATCTGGTGGCCTTGTGGCCTTATGGGACCCTCGATGGGTTAAGGTCAAGGCCTTCACATGTTTTTCTAGTATACTACTTGATGGATATATCCATGGTCTGATTGGTCGTATCCACATCCTAAATATGTATGCCCCCTACAAAGATAGGTTTTTTTTTGGGAGAAGTTGATTTGTTCTAGGATAACGGAGCTAGTATCTCTCATCATTGTGGGAGACTTGAACTACATTGTTGGTTTGGACAAAGTCTTGGGTTGGTCCAGGAAAATTTACCCACTAGTGGGTTTGATTCATGACAGGATATTGGACCACAATTTTGTTGATACATGTCCAAAAAAGATGGTTCCTACATGAGATAATGGTACAGTAGGTATGGTGTATGTTGTAAAGTTGTTGGACCGATTCTTATTACATGACTAGATGGTGGAGTGTCTCATAGAAGTACATGCAGGGATTATCAATAATTTTCTATCTAATCACTGGCCCATTAATTTACAATGGAGGAGGGTGGATTTTAGACATGTGATGCCTTTTAAATTCCAGTAGATTTGGTTGGATGACCAGGATTTCAATGCACTGGTCTATTCTCTATGGACTGATGACAGTGACCGGGGACCATCTCCCATGGTTCACATCCTGGATAAGCTGGATATCCTTCGTGTGAAGGTAAAAACATGGTAGAAACAAAATATTGAGAAATTACATAAGGAATTATATGATATTCAACATGAACTAGATGCTCTACACCCCTAGATGATTTCTAATTGTCTACTTGAATCTAACTAGAAACGTATCCATGAATTAGAACTCAAAAAGAAGAATATTTTATCTATCAAAGAAGCCACTTGGCGCCTGAAGAGCAAGGCTTTATGGATTAGAGAAGGGGACGGAAACACTAAATGTTTTCATTGCTTTGCAAACAACAGGTGTAGAATAAATTCTATCTGGGAGATAAATGACGCTCATGGTCATCGTATTCAATCGTAGGAGGATATTTATAAATCTGTTATCTCACATTTTCAGATGGCTTATGGTCGTAATGTGTTATGAAACCAGCTCACAAAAAGATAGAAAAGAGAGATCCACGCCTTAGAATTCAGCCTCTTCGAGGGGGCAACCTCCTTTACATTACATAAATGAACAATTCTTGGATGATACAAATGAAAATACCTCCTTTCTATATATAGGAGTCTAAGTGGTCCAATACAATCAAAGCCTACATAACAATAATATTGTAGGGCACAACAATAACAATAGTGGGCTTCTATGTGGGACAATAGTAACAATATGGGCACTACATGGGTACATCAATATAAATAAGGGGTATAACTACAATAGTAATGGGGTAATCACTAGTATTATAGGGACCCAACATGCCCCTCTCCTTCAAAAAAGTGTTGTCCTCAACGCTTGAGTAGTTCAGGATACTTCTGCATAAAATTCTCATCCTCCCATGTGGAATCTTCAGCGGATAAGTTCTTCCACTTGATAAGGTACTCTGAAATTGATCGATTTCGTAGCTGTCGAGTTCTTGTTTCTATGACTGCTTCCGGTTCCAATATAATTTTTCCTTCCTCGTCAAGTTCTGGCAATATTGTTTGAACTGGGAGCTTGTCGCCTATAACCTTCTTTAAACATGAAACATGGAAAACTGGGTGCAATCGAGAAGCTGCAGGAAGCTCCAATTTGTATGCCATAGTACCAATCTTTTGCAACACCTTGTACGGACCATAATACTTTGGTGATAATTTATTATCCTTCTTAGCTTGCTTTAGGGACATTTGCTTATATGGTTGTAGCCGTAGGAATACCCAATCACCTACATCAAAACTTCTTTCACTGCGATGTTGATCTGCCTGTTGTTTCATTCTATTCTGTGCCAACACGAGGTTATCCTTTAAGAGTTGGAGGACTTGTTGTTGATGTTCGATGTGATGTTCCACTGCCTGAACCTTAGAATTTTCTCTTAAATATGATGTGATGGATGGTGGTTGATACCCATAAAGTGCCATAAATGGGGTCATTTTTGTTGCTGTATGGAAGGAAGTGTTATACCACCATTCAGCCAGAGGCAACCATTTGACCCATTGTGTCTGTTTATCAGATACAAAGCAACGAAGATATCCTTCCAAACATTTGTTTACTATCTCAGTTTGCCCATCAGATTGAGGATGATAAGATGAGCTATGAGCTAACTGAGTACCAAGACAAGAAAATAATTCTGTCCAAAAATTTCCAGTGAAAATGGGATCTCTGTCACTTACAATAATCTTTGGGTTTCCATGTAGCTTTTGAACTGTTTCCATAAATGCAGTAGAAACTGTACTGGCTTTAAATGGATGTGATAATGCACAAAAGTGTGCATACTTGGTAAGTCTGTCAACTACCACCATGATGACACTCTTTCCCTCAGACTTGGGTAAACCTGTGATAAAATCCATTGAAACCTCCTCCCAACGTTGGCTTGGAATGGATAAAGGTTGTAATAGACCTGGTGTCTTAATTGTTTCAACTTTATTTTGCTGGCAAACCAAACATTCCGCCACAAACTTTTGAATATCTGATTTAAGGCCATCCCAAAAAAATTCCTTCTTAACCCTGTGGTAAGTTTTTAAAAATCCTGAGTGCCCTCCTAAGGGAGAAGTGTGCAATTCCATAAGAATCTTTTGTTTTAGCTGGGAATTCTTACAGAGGTATAAGCGATCTTTGTACCATAACGAATCATTTTTCCAGCTAAATGTATCAGAAGTACTGGAATCTTGTTGTAGCTTTTGAATAAGTGCCCACACTTCTTCGTCATTCTTCCATTCCTCCCTTGCTTCGTTTATCCAATCTGGTTGGATAATAGAAATGGCACACAACAATGCTTCCACATCCTCATCCTTTCTTGAGAGTGCATCTGCCACCACATTTTGCTTCCCTTTTTTGTAGATGATTTCAAAGTCATAACCCAACATCTTTGTGACCCACTTTTGTTGCTCTTCAGAGGATAATCTTTGTTCTAAAAAGTATTTAAGGCTATCATGATCCGTTTTTACCTTGAAGTGTCTTCCCATTAGGTAGGGTCGCCATTTCTTAAGTGCATGGAGTATTGCCAACATTTCCTTCTCATAAATAGCTTTTCTTAAAAACTTTCCCTTGATTGGACGACTTTCAAAAGCAATGGGTCTTTCATCTTGCATTAGAACAGCACCAATTCCATTTCCTGAAGCATCACATTCCACAATAAAGGTTTTTGTGAAGTCCGGTGTAGCTAAGACCGGTGCTTGGCACATTGCCTCTTTAAGATGTTCAAAGGCCTTTGTTGCTTCCGAAGTCCATGAAAATGAATCTTTCTTCAATAATGTTGTTAGAGGTGCTGCTATTCTCCCATAATTCTTAACAAACTTGCGATAATACCCTGTCAACCCAAGAAATCCTCGCAGATGCTTTATGGATGTGGGGATTTTCCATTCCTTAATGGCTTTAATTTTGCTAGGGTCTACCTTAACTCCTTCATGAGATACAATATGACCCAAATATTCCACCTCCTGGACTCCAAAGAAACATTTGGATCTTTTTGCATATAATTGTTTCTCCTCCAATAGTTGTAGCACCCTGTCAACATGTTCAACATGATCCTTCCAAGACTTGCTGTAGATTAGTATATCATCAAAAAATACTAACACAAATTTTCTAAGGAATGGTTTGAAAATTGAATTCATCAAACCTTGAAATGTTGAAGGTGCATTGGTAAGGCCAAAAGGCATGACCAAAAATTCATAATGACCCTCATGAGTTCTAAATGCTGTTTTCGGAATGTCTTCAATCTTCATTCTGATTTGATGATATCCCGAACGAAGATCCAACTTGGTGAAGTAAATTGATCCATGCAATTCATCCAGTAATTCATCAATAACAGGAATGGGGAACTTATCTTTAATAGTGAGCTTGTTGAGCTCCCTATAATCTGGACACATGCGCCATGATCCATCCTTCTTGTGCACCAATACTACTGGAGCTGAGAAAGAACTTTGACTCGGTTGAATTATACCAGCCTCTAGCATTTCTGCAACCATACGTTCAATTTCACTTTTTTGGACATATGGATATCTGTACGGCCTGATGTTTGGAGGAACACTTCCTGGAATCAGATGAATAGCATGATCATGATCACGCATAGGTGGGAGACCTTTGGGAGTCTCAAATACCTTGGAATGATTGTCCAGGACTTTTTGGAGATCTGGAGAAATAGATGATTCCAATGTGGAAACATCTAGCGAACATAATTGTGCAATTACACCTCTTTGCTCCTTTTTTAGAAGCTTTGTCATTAGAGCTGATTATCTTTCCTGGTTTCCCTGCAATACCCCTTAATTCAACTTCCTTTCCTTCCACAGAAAATTTCATGAAAAGTTCTTGAAAATTAAAAGCTATTGTACCCAAGGATTGTAGCCATTGGACTCCTAGTACAACATCAGCACCTCCCATTGGAATGGAAAGCATTGGGCTAGTCAATACATATTCTCCCATGGATAGCTTGATATTATGGCACTTTCCAGAACAATTTATTGTTCCTCCATTTGCAATCATCACTTGACACTCTGGTGCTGGATATAGGAAGCAATTCAATTCTTTTGCTACCCTACAATGAATAAAATTGTGGGTGCTTCCTGAATCAATCAACACTATTACCTTTTTCTTCTTGATTTGTCCTTCTATCTTGATGGTTTGAGGAGTGGTAATTCCCGCCAATGCATTACAAGATATGGTCGGATTTATTTGTTCTTCATCTAGGCTTTGTTCCTGGAATATATCCTCTTCTTTTGACCTTTCTTGCTCCTTTTCTTCTTCCTCTTCACAATCTATGTAGAATAATTTCTTCTCAGCACACTTATGACCTTTTGTGTATTTGCTATCACAATTGTAACAAAGCCCTTTTGCTCTTTTTTCTTCCAATTGTTGTGGTGTCAACCTTGTAGGTTGTGGAAGACTATGGGCAACAACACTTCCGTCTTTATAGTTGTGAATGGTATGCTTCCTAGTTGCCATAATTTTGCTTTCCATTTTTCTTGCTAACCTGAATGCCTTCTCTAATGAATCAGGTTCCCAAAGGCGCACATCATGTTGGATATTATCCTTTAAAGACCCTATGAACACATCAATCCTATGCTCCTCTGGAATATCTTTTACCCTTATGTTCAATTTTTGGAACTCCTCAATGTGCTCCATTATTGAACCCTTTTGTTTGAGACTTATCAATTGGCTAAAAAAAGTGTTGCTTTTTGTATCCTCATAATGTGCTATCAATTCTTCCGTAAAAATTGCCCAAGTGATAAATTGTTTACGAGAACAAAGCCATTGATACCATACAAACTGATTTGGTTCCAAATATAAAGTTGCCATACGTACCTTTTGTGTGTTTTGCACATTATTGAGATCGAAGAATTGCTCCATCTGTAATATCCATGTGGCGGGATCCTTGCCATCAAACTTCCTCATATCGATTTTTGGAACATGGTGAGTCTTCGATCCAACATTAGAGTCTATGGAATCATGATTAACATTTCTTTTGTTCTCATCATGAGTTTCCTTTACTACCTTTTCACCATTAGTGACCCTTTCTTGTAGCAACTTCTTCAATTCTTCCATGTTTGTATTCAAATCTATCTTCAAATTTGCCATCGAATCCTCCATCTTAGCTTCCATGCCCTTTATCTTAGATTCCACACCATTTACCTTAGATTCCACGCCACTTATCTTAGCTTCTGTTAGCTTTTGTGAGCGTGACATTTGTTGCACTTGTTCTTGTAATTTTGATATATCATGTAGCATTTCTTCCTCTTCTTCATGAGTCATGCTAGAGCTTTCAGGTTCCTTACTAGGTGTTTGCATTTTCTTTCCTCGGGGCATCAGTTACCGATAATAATGCTTTACTATGCCCTTTGAATTTCGTTAAACCAAGCTTACACAAAAATAAAATAAAAACTACACACCTTTTTTCACTTTATAGAAGCCTGATATTGAATCTGATGTATCTCTGTAATTTCAGATCATCCAATTCTGAAATTGCTACCTGTAGTAGCCTTCTGCGTCCTCTTTCCAATGCCACAAGTCTGAGCCAAATTGGATTCTCCAAGGAAGAGTTATGTGAAATCTCCCACAGTGACTTGCTTTTAGACTAGTTCAGTAGAGCGAACTTGTACGACGTGCCACGAGTCACTGTTTCGACCTTTGGATCTAAAAAACACCCACAAGAAACTACAGTCCGTCCTCTTTCTGTACCTTCTTACAAAACTTCAATCCGATGCTCAGAGAGAAAGTTATGACAATTTTCCCCAGGTCACCTGTTTTGAGTGTAATTCAGGAGTCATCAAAAAGACCAACTTCCTGAAATCATATCTCCAAAAATATCGCGCTAAAAGCTCTGAAATTCGGACCCAAGGTTCAGCGCGCTGTCTTCTCAAATGGGTTTTTTTTGTGACTTCTGAAACGTCACAGAAAAAAAGTTATAGCGAAAATGCCACGATGACCTGTTTGGAGCAGCGAAACCCTAGAATCCAAAGCTCTGATACCAAATGTTATGAAACCAGCTCACAAAAAGATAGAAAAGAGAGATCCACGCCTTAGAATTCAGCCTCTTCGAGGGGGCAACCTCCTTTACATTACATAAATGAACAATTCTTGGATGATACAAATGAAAATACCTCCTTTCTATATATAGGAGTCTAAGTGGTCCCAATACAATCAAAGCCTACATAACAATAATATTGTAGGGCACAACAATAACAATAGTGGGCTTCTATGTGGCACAATAGTAACAATATGGGCACTACATGGGTACATCAATATAAATAAGGGGTATAACTACAATAGTAATGGGGTAATCACTAGTATTATAGGGACCCAACATAATGAGGGGATTGAAGTGGAGGATATATTATGGGGGGTTGATCCATATCCCACTATGTGTGATGCAGATACAAATGTTGAATTGTTTAAAATGGTCATTGAAGATGAGCTCCATGAGGTATTAAAATCCTTTAAAGGTGACAAGAGTCTAGGACTAGACTGGTGGATGGTGGAACTATTTACTCATTTCTTTGATCTCTTTAAAAGTGACCTCTTGGACATGGTGGAGGAGTCGAGGGTCACGGGGTTCATCCACCAACATATAAATTCCACTTATATTTCCCTCATCCTAAAGGGGCACCCATCTGCAAGTTTCTCGGATTACCATCCCATGTCACTTTGTAATCTCATCTACAAAGTCATATAAAAAAATATTGCAAGCCATATGAGGAGTACATTATTGTGCTATATTTCACCATAATAATATGGCTTTCTCTAGGAAAGACAAATACATGATTTTTTGTTGTTTCCCAAGAATGTATGCATACGATTCACACAACGTATCTAAGTGCCGCCGTTATATACGTGGATTTATAGAAGGCTTACGACTGTCTGGACTAGGTATATCTCACACTGGTTCTTCATAAGATTGGTTTACAGCATAGATGCATGGCTTGGATAATGGGATGTGTTACAAATGCAAATTATGTGGTGATTATAAATGAATATCCAACACATTTCTTCAGGGTTGGTCGGGTACATCGCAAAGGTTGCTCACTTTGCCCACTCTTATTTATTTTGGTGATGGATGGGTTGAGTCTGCATATCAATAAAGCAGTTGTGGTTCGTTAGTTCCAGGATTTGCACATGGGAAATAACATCAAAATTTCACATGGTTTCTTCATCGATGATGTGATTATTATGGGTATGTTAAATCGACTTGCATGGTTGACTCCTTTTCATGTTTTTAAAAAATTTGCTAACGCCACTAGTTTGCATATGAATCTACCAAAGTGTTATAGACATATTTGGGCACTGCAACCCCAATCATACATGTCCATGAACCAAGGGCTTCTGAGTCCCTAAAAGTGTTGTTTCACACCCTAAAGGAACAAGGTTAGTTGATTACATCATCTCCCAGAAGTTCTCCATGGGAAATTGCTCGGAACTGGTGAAAACTAGACCATACAGACGGCTCAGTGCTAAGGGTGCGATGCATCTCACCTGCCACATGCAAGAAGTGCGATGCATACTGAAAAGCCCTTCTGTAGGGTGTGATGGGCGGGAGTAGACAAATGGCAGAGACAATTTTCAAGGTGGATGATCATGGAATCTTCCAAAAACTTCTCCTATGACACTTTCCTCTCTGAATTCACCCAGGGATGAGTAAGAGATCATGAATATCCAAGTGGAACCAAGATCTATCAGAGAGATGACACTAATCAAAATCCAAGAAGCCGACTCACCTCCCTGCAAACATCTATATATAAATCCCTCATCCTAGAGATCTAGAGGCTAGAATCTTGTATTTTGTAAGGAAGACTTGTTAGTTTCTTTGTGGAACATCATAGTGTTGGGTGATCTAAGATTTTCATGAGGTGAAGAAGGGATTTCATGCTGAGAGGATGACACTGGGTCAAATCAATGGGTTGTAATCCTCTCTTCTACTCTTTCTATCAATAAAGCTATTTGAGTTTTCCTCCACATTCTTGTATGTTTGAGTTAATATATGCATTTGTGTGGTCAATATATATCTGGTCCTATATTGTTTATGATTGTAGATCTATGTGCTTTGATGGTATCATGTTGGTTTGACTTTATAGGTGCTATTTGAAGTGGGGTAAGCAAGGGAGGAGCGGCAAAGATCTGTCAAAGGGGAGAGGAAACAAGGAGCCAAGTAAAAGACTGAGGTTGGTACTCTCTACTTCTCTCTCATATACTTCTCATAAAGGAAAATGTAAGTAACTTTAGTTTGTTTGTTTCTAAGATAGCTACCCCTCTTAGTGGGACTCGCAGCTCTCAATGGACACTAGATTTCCTGATAACAAAATGGCGACTCCACTGGGGATCAAATAGCTTGTTTTCTTGTTTCTAGTTTGTTTACTTTATAAACTACAGACGGAGCCTGGAGTTATGCCAGCTAGCCTTCGAACTGCTTTTGCTATGCAACTACAATGTAGATAAATGTTGCCTCAATCAATATCTAGGTTAGTTCATGAATTAAATATCTGACTTGCAAATATCCTAATTGCGCTAGTGGTGGCTAAAGTAACCTCATTAGAATAGCCCCTATTATTTGTATTTACTGACTATCATTAGCTCGACCTGAAAATATGAACTAAGCTACAAACTGTGATCAAAAAACAGGTTAAAGTCTTGTCCCTGGACCATTGCACCTTCTCCTCTTGGCAATCTGGATGCATCACACGTCCTATGTGCAGTAGGTGAGATGCATCCCTGTTTCCCTATGTTACAGGTGTGATGATCAGATAAGACTATTTCTGCCTCCAGATTTTGGTTTTTTCTTCACTCTCTTCAGCTTTATTCAGGAGTTTTCTGTCTTTGATCAGTATACCAAACTCCCTTCCTTTGCATTATTCAGCCTCCATTGTACAAATAATTGTGAATGTTTTTATGTATTGTTCACCATTTACAGTTCTCCTTTACAAAGAAGTAGCTTAATCGAACTGTCGTTTTTTGATTTGGAAGTGTCGCAAGTGTCGTTTTTAGTCAAAGAAAAGAATCCTACTCTTCTTTATGGTCAATTACACTGTTACTCTTGTATTTGATTTGAATTAATAATATTTCAAGTGTCGAAAGAAGTTTTCAATTCAAAATCGCAAAGTGTCGGCATTGTCTTCCTTTTGTCTTTTGAAGAAAAAATTGTTAGTACTGTCGCTTTGAAAAGATAATTCAGATTTGTACTTAGTATTCTTTTTCATTCACACATTAAGAAAGAAGAAAACAAATACATGCATGTGCATTTGCATTTAGACTACTTGTTCATTTTGATTTAGGACAGTGCATCTAGTGTGTGCTCTCTGCTCTATGTTGAAAGAATCTCGCTTCTCTTTCCTTAGTAGCTAGGATTTTCATTGCAAAAAGAAGAATAAACAATTGTTTATCATCTTAGATTGCATTTTAGGAATTTTATATCTACATCAATCGGTGAAACTTAAAGGCAAACTTCTTAAGAAAGATCAAGTGTAAAATAAATTCAATGAACATAAAAACGCTTTGGAATCTAATGCACAACATTTAGAAGTCTAGGCTAGAGATGTATTCCAGCGTCGTAAAGCCTGGTAACTATCGCTTTCATCGTAGGTTGGGTGATTCCTCCTTTTTGAGATGACAAGTGCCAGTACGGACTTGTGCTCCCACGTATCATTGAGTATATATTGGGAGACCACAATAGGCTATATCCTTTATCCTTAGGAAGCCATGTCTGCCACCCTATCGATTTTAATGCACTGAACACAACATTCGGGAAGATTGACTGTCTTACCATAAAAAGTATTCTGTAGTTTTGCGATTGGTTTGGTAATCCCTCTGTCTAGATTTCCAAAGTAGTCTCTTTCATTCCTTTTCAGATTCCTTAAAGGAGAAGGTCCATCTGAGCACTTGTCACTTCAGGCTCATTAAAAATCGAAGGCGACTAAAGTCATCTTTAGCTTTTTCTTGACTCTTAAATATTGAAAAAGCAAGTTGTGTCAAAGCGTCATAAAATTTATTTTAATTGCAATAACGTCACTGTTCCCTCGTTGATCTTAGGTTGAGAAAATGGAGTCCAACAACCAAGGATTTCCCCTTAGGGGAAATCCTAGTCCTTTCTTCTCTTGGGGAGAACAATGTAAACTTTGAAACGGGAACTCTGGCCAAAAAACCCAGAAAAAACATAAAAAACAATGCTAAAAATGAAAAGTGTGTATACTGGAACGATGATTTTATTTTTTAGGGGTCAATTTTGAACATGTTTTAAAAATGGCAGTGACTACGAAATTTACTACGAAATTTTCATGCAAAATATAGCTTAAAAACGAAAGTGATGATACTGGAACAATGACTTTTTTTTAAGGGTCAATTATCAAAATTTTTAAAAAATGCTAGTAAAACCAAATTTTTATGTGCCAAACAAAGTTGTTTATGAGGAAAAAAACACATTAATGTTTTTGGTAGGATATCATTTTTCTTTCCTAAGTATAAATTCAACATGTTTTCAACCATAACATGCTAGATACAAAAGAAAAATGATTCCAGGAATTGCCCAGCCACCACCCGGGTGGACGGGCGGGCCGCTGGGGTGGCGCCAGCCCAGCCGCGCCACCCCAGCGGCCAGCCTGCCCACCCGGTTGGTGGCTGGGCAATTCCGGGAATCGACCAACCACTAGTTGCGCGAGCGGGCAGGCCGCCCGGGTGGCACAGCTCGTGACTAGGTGATTCTCGAAATCCCCCAACCACCAGCCGCGCAGGCTGGCGGGCAGCCGGTGTGGTGCCAGACCAGGCCGCGCCACCCGGGCGGCCCACCCGCCTAGTGGCTGGGTGATTACCGAAATCACCCATCCACGAGCCGGGCAATTCCTGAAATCGCCAAGCCACCAGCCAGGTGGGCAGGCGGGCCGTCGACGTGGCGCTAGCCTAAGCTGTGCCACCCCGGTGGCCTGTCCACCCGCTCAGCTGGTGGTTGGGTGATTCCCGGAATCACCCAGCCACTAGCCGCGCGGGTGGGCAGGCCACCAGGGTGGCGCCAACCCAAGTCGGGCCACCCCAACGGCCCGCCCGCCCACCCGGCTGGTGGCTGGGTGATTCGCGCCACCCCGCCTGCCAGGCTGGTTGGTGGATGGGTGATTTTGGGAATCGCCCAGGCAACAGCCGCCCGCGACCACCCGACTCATGGCTGAGTGATTCCGGGAATCACCCAGGCGGTTGGAATCACCCAGCCACCACCAACCCGCCTAGCTGGTGGCTGGGCAATTCCCGAAATCGCCCAACCACTAGCCGGGCGGGCGGGCCAGCCACCAGGGTGGCACCGGCCCAGGCCGCGCCACCTCGACGGCCCGCCCGCACGCCTGGTTGGTGGCTGGGAGATTCCCTCCGCCCTGCTGGTGCCTTGGTAATTCCCAGAATCACCCAGCCACTAGCAGGGAAGGAGACTGGTCGTTGGGTGATTCCCGGAATCACCCAGCCACCAGCCGGGCGAGCGGGCGAGCCACTGGGGTGGCGCAGCCTAGGGTGGCACCAACCTGGTGGCCCGCCCACCCGCCCGGTTGGTGGCTGGGAGATTTCGGGCCGCCCCACCCCGGCCGCCCATCTGGCTAGTGGATGGGTGATTCCCAGAATCACCCAGCAACCAGCTAGGTGGGCAACTGGTGGCTGGTTGATTCCCAGAATCACTCAACCATTAGCCGGGCGGGTGACTGGTGGTTGGTTGATTCCGGGAGTCACCCAGCCACCAGACGGGCGGGTGGCTATGCGGCTAGTGGCTGGGTGATTCTCGGAATCACCCAGCCACCAGCCGCTCGTAATCAACTAGCCACCAGCCACCTGCCCGGCTGGTCGCTGGGTGATTCCGGGAATCAACCAGCGACCAGCCGCCCGCTTGGTTGGTGGCTTCGCCCGGTTGGTGGTTGGGTGATTCCGAGAATCAACAAACCACCAGCCAGGCAGCTAGTGGCTGGTTGATTCCCGGAAACAACTAGCCACAAGCCGGGCGGCCAGCTGGTGGCTGGTTGATTCCCGGAATCAACCAGCCACTGGCCGCCTGCCAGGCTGTTAGCTCGTTAATTCCCAAAATCAACCAACCACCAGCCGGGCGGGCGGCTGGTGGCTGGTTGATTCCTGGAATCACCCAGCCACCAGTCGGGTGGTGCGACCAGTTGGTGGCTGGTTGATTCTGGGAATCAACCAGCCACCAGCCGGGTAGAGCCACCAGCCGGGCGGGCAGCTGGTGGCTGGTGGCTGGTTGATTCCCGGAATCAACCAGCCACCAGACGGCCGCTTGGCTGGTGGCTGGTTGATTCCTGGAATCATCCAGCCACCAGCCGCACCAGATGGCCACTCGGCTAGTGGCTGGTTGATTCCCGAAATCATCCAGCCACCAGCCGGGCGGGGAATCAATAAGCCGCCTGGTTGGTGGCTGGCTGATTCCAAAAATCAACCAGCAACCAGCAGGGCGGAACCACCAGCCGGGAGGGTGGCTGGTGGCTGGTTGATTCCGGCAATCAACCAGCCACCGGGTGGCCAGCTGGTGGCTAGTTGATTCCCGGAATCAACCAGCCACCAGTCGCCTGCCCAGCCGGTGGCTGGTTGATTCCGGGAATCAACCAGCCACCAGCTGCCCGCCCGGCCGGTGGCTGGTTGATTCCGGGAATCACCCAGCCACCAGTCGGGCGGGTGGCTGGTGGCTGGGTGATTCCCGGAATCAACCAGCCACCGGCCGGGCGGGCGGTTGGTGGCTCGTTGATTCCCGGAATCAACCAGCCACCAGCCGGGCGGCCAGCAGGTGGCTTGTTGATTCCCGGAATCAACCAGCCTCCAACCACCTGCCCGGCTGGTAGCTAGTTGATTCTCGGAATCAACCATCCACCAATCGGCCACCCGGTTGGTGGTTGGTTAATTCCTGGATTCAACCAGCCACCAGCTGGCCGCCCGGATAGTGGCAGGTTTATTCCGGGAATCAACCAACCACCAGTTGGCCACCCGGCTAGTGGCTAGATGATTCCAGGAATCAACCAGCCACCGATGGTTGATTCTCGGAATCAACCAGCCGCCCGCCCGGCTGGTGGCTAGATGATTCCGAGAATCATCCAACCAACAGCCGCCCACCCGGCTGGTGGCTAGATGATTTCGGGAATCATCCAGCCACCAGCCGGGCGGGGGAATCAATCAGCCGCCCGGTTGGTGGCTAGTTGATTTCGAGAATCAACCAGCCACCAGATGGCCGCCCGACTGGTGCCTGGTTGATTCCGGGAATAAACCAGCCACCAGCTGGCCGGCCGGCTGGTCCACCAACCACCAACCGCCTGCTGGCCGGTAGCTGGTTGATTCCGGGAATCGCCAAGCCACCAGCCGGGCGGGCGGCTGGTGGCTGGTGGCCTATTGATTCCGGGAATCAACAAGCCACCAACTGGCCGCCCGGCTGGTGGCTGGTTGATTCCAGGAATCAACGAGCCACCAGCCGCCCGCCCGGCCGGTGGCTGGTGGCTCGTTGATTCCCAGAATCAACCAGCCACCAGCCGGGCGGCCAGCTGGTGGCTCGTTGGTTGCTCGTTGATTCCGGGAATCAACCAGCCACCGGCCGGGCGGGTGGCTGGTGGCTGGTTGATTCCGGGAATCAACGGGCCACCAGCTGGCCGCCCAGCTGGTGGCTGGTTGAGTCCGTGAATCAACAAGCCACCAGCCGCTCGCCCATCGAGTGGCTGGTTGATTCTGGGAATCACCCAACCACTAGCTGAGCAGACGGCTGGTGGCTGGCGGTTGTTGATTTCGGGAATCAACGAGCCACCAACTGACCGTCCGGCTGGTGGGTGGTTGATTCCGGGAATCAACAAGCCACTAGCCGACCACTCGGCTGGTGGCTGGGTGATTCCCGGAATCAACCAGCCATTGGCTGGGCGAGTGGCTGGTGGCTCTTTGATTCCCGGAATCAACCAGCCACCAGCCATCCGCCCGGTTGATGGCTGGTTGATTCCGGGAATCAACCAGCCACCAACAGACCACCCGGTTGATGGCTGGTTGATTCCCAGGATCAACCAGCCACCAACCGATCGCCCAGTTGGTGGTTGTTGATTCCGGGATTCAACCAGCCACTAACTAGCCGCCCGACTAGTGGCAGGTTGATTCCGGGAATCAACCAGCCACCAGCTGGCAGCCCTGCGGGTGGCGGGTTGATTCCGGGAATCAACCAGCCACTAGCCACCCGCCCCGCTGGTTGCTGGTTAATTCTAGGAATCAACGAGCCACTAGCTAGCCGGCCCGCTGATGACTGGTTGATTCCAGGAATCAACCAGCCACCAGCCACCAGCCGCCCGCCTGCCTGGTGGCTCCGCCCGGCTAGTCGCTGGTTGATTCCCGGAACTAGCCGGGTGACCAACTGGTGGTTGGTTGATTCTCAGAATCAACCAGTCACCAACCGAACGATCGTTTGGTGGCTGGTTGATTCCAGGAATCAACCAGCCATCAACCGGGTGGCCGGTTGGTGGCTGGTTGATTCCGGGAATCAACCAGCCACCTGCCGGGCAGAGCCACCAGCCGAGCAGGCGGCTGGTGGCTGGTTGATTCCGGGAATCAACCAGCCACCAGCCGCCCGCCCGGCCGGTGGCTCATTGATTCCCGGAATCATCCAGCCACCAGCCGGGCGGGGGAATCAATCAGCCGCCCGGTTGGTGGCTGGTTGATTCCGGGAATCAACCAGCCACCAGCTGGCCGCCCGGTTGGTGCCTAGTTGATTCCGAGAATCAACTAGCCACCAGCCGCCCGCCCGGCCGGTGGCTGGTTGTTTCCGGGAATCACCCAGCCACTAGTCAGGCGGGCGGCTGGTGGCTGGTTGATTCCTGGAATCAACCAGCCACCAGCCGCCCGCCCGGCTAGTGGCTGGGTGATTTGGCTGGTTGATTCCAGGAATCAACCAGCCACCGGCCGGGCGGGCGGCTGGTGGCTCGTTGATTCCCGGAATCAACCAACCACCAGCCAGGCGGCCAGCTGGTGGCTCGTTGATTCCCGGAATCAACCAGCCACCCACCCATCTGGTGGCTGGTTGATTCCGGGAATCAACCAGCCTCCAGCCGCCCGCCCGGCTAGTGGTTGGTTGATTCCCGGAATCACTGCCCCGCTGGTGGCTGGTTGATTCCCGCAATCAACCAGCCACTAGTCGGGCGGCCAGCTGGTGGCTCTGCCCGGCTGGTGGCTGGTTGATTCCCGGAATCAACCTGCCACCAGCCGTGCGGCCAGTTAGTGGCTGGTTGATTCCCGGAATCAACCAGCCACCAACCGGGCGACCGGTTTGTGGCTGGTTGATTCCGAGAATCAACAAGCCACCAGCCGTGCGGTGCCACCAACCGGGTGGGCGGTTGGTGGCTAGTTTATTCCGTGTATCAACCAGCCACCAGCTGGCCGCCCCGCTAGTGGCTGGCCGCCCCGCTAGTGGCTGGTTGATTCTGGTAATGAACCACCCACCAGCCGCCCGCCCGGCTAGTGGTTGGGTGATTCTCAGAATCAACCAGCCACCGGCTAGGCAGGCGGCTGGTGGCTGGTTGATTCTCTGAATCAACCAGCCACCAGCCAGGCGCCCAGCTGGTGGCTGGGAATCAACCAGCCATCAGTCGCTCACACGGCTGGGGGCTCTGCCCGGCTGGTGGCTGGTTGATTCCCGGAATCAATCAACCACCAATCAGGCGGCCAACTAGTGGCTGGTTGATTCCCCCGCCTGGGTGGTGGCTGGGTGATTCTGGGAATCACCTAGCCACCAGCCGGACGGCCAGCTGGTGGCTGGTTGATTCCGGGAATCAACCAGCCACCAGTTGGGCGGCAGCCACTAGCTAGTCACCCAACTGGTGGCTGGTTGATTCCCGGAATCACCCAGCCACCAGCCGGGCGACCGACTGGTGGCTGGTTGATTCTGGGATTCAACCAGCCAGCAGTTGAGTGGTCCGCTGATGGTGATAGCTGGTTGATTCCTGAATAAACCAGCCACCAGCTGGCCGCTCGGCTGGTGGCTGATTGATTTCCGGAATCACCCAACTACCAGCCGGGCGGGCGGCTGGTCGCTGGTTGATTTCCGGAATCAACCAGCGACTAGCCGACCGCCGGGCTGGTGGCTGGTTGATTCCCAGAATCAACCAGTGGTCGGCTAGTGGCTGGTTGATTCCCGGAATCACCCAGCGACCAGCCGCCCGCCCTGCTGGTGGCTGGATGATTCTGGGAATGAACCAACCACCAGTCGCCCGCTCGGCTGGTGGGAATCACCCAGCGACTAGCCGCCCGCCTGGCTGGTGATTGGTTGATTCCCAGAATTAAAAGCAAAAGGAGAGATAGTTAACATTTATCAAAAACCACAATTATTGATTAACTATCTTATAGAGATTTGTTAGATGAAGGAGATTGGGTTCTGGATTTATTTTTTGGCTCAGGTAAGTTTTATTATATGGAATTGAATTTCAATATGTTATTTTTTAATTAATATGTCATTGTACTAATTTAGTTCATTATTTCTTTTGTGCTTGATAATTAGTTACAACGATAGCATGTTGCCTTGAAAAAGGAAGAAATTGCATTGCAATTGAAAAAGATCCAGTACAGTGCAATTTCATTCAGCAAAGAATTAATGTTCTTCAATTTCTTCTAGATGCAATGCAAGAAATTGGGTTGAATAAAGGGGACTTTAGTGAATCACGTGTGGTAAAAAAGGCAAAGGAACCCCAACCACCATTACATGGAATGTTTGGAAAGACATACATTGGGAGATTTGCAAACATCAAAGACCCATTAGAAGAGGAAAGTGAGCAAAAGGAAACAAAAAGTATTGTGTAATAAGACAATGATGAAACTCTAGAGGACGAAGAGTTTGGATTACATGACATTGTTGATTAAATTTAAGTTATGCTTGTAAATCAAGCTTTGCAATGTTTTGACTTTGACATTTTATGAGAATAATAAACACTCAATTAGGGTTGTTATACGTTCAATATTTGTAATATGTGATTTTCGCATTGATTTTTAAGTTAATCATTATTTTTTGAAAAAAACGTGATAATTATTATTTTTTTGACATGAAATTCATAAAAAAAACTATTATTTAACTATTTTTTGTTAAAATTATCGTATAAAAATTGTGATTTTGACATGTCAATTCTAGCAAAAAATTATCAAAACATGTAATTTTTTAGTTATATTTATGTTAAAAATGGTTATTTTTATGTCCATTGTTAAAAAATATTGTTTTTTAGAAACAATTATTTCATGTGGATTCAAAAATTAATTAAGGATGTATAAATATGTAGAATATCGAAAATTCTAAATATCGACCTCCTAATTTAAAAATGCAAAACAATAAAAACCTCACTAAAAAAAAGTTAAAATTAAAATAAAAAACAAGAAAATGTGAAGAAAACGGCCACTTCAAAAATGATCAAATTTACAAAATAATTATTTACATTTTATACATTAGAAAATTTAAAGTCAAAAAACAGGTCTTTTAAAAAAAGGTGGTGATGCAGAATACTTTCTTTTTTAAATCAGCATGAAAATCACTACCATTCTAAAACGATTCTAAAACGTAATGTACATAAAAAAATTAAAGTGCCAAAAAGTATGCTCTAAAAAAAACATGTTCGTTCTGCATCACCCCTTTTCAAAATCAGGTCACTTTTTTGCTATCTCTACGAAAAGGGTAATAGTATCAGTTCCCGTTTCAAAGTTTACATTGTTGGAGATGTTGGTGCACCTCATATGGCCACATTGTCCCTTCCAAGACTGACAATTGACCTGCCAGTATGGCTCTTCTCAACTTATATCATTCAAAGCACCGTGATTCCTGAGTAATAAAATTAGCAACCAGATGATACTAAAGTTAACCCCCAACCTTCCACTTCATTTATATCTCCCTCTCCTCCTTCCTCTTCACTTGGTAAAGTTGGTAAAACTAAAAACCAAGTAGCTGAGAAGAAGAAGAAAGGGAAGGAGAAGAAGAAGAAGGAGCCAATGGCCAAAAGGGGCAACCATGCATCGTCTAGTGAAAATCCACACACTGCACAGTCCAAACGTAAATCTCCATGTGTCATTTGCAAAGGATACCATTATCATCAAGATTGTCCTTGCATCCCACGGATCTTAATGGACTGGTCTCCCCGCTTGTACAATCCGGTACCCTCAACCTCTAGCGATCATGTTGATAGTACACCGTCAAATAGTGAAAACGAAGTCACTGAATAGAAAGGAAAATATAAAATTCCTTGTAGACTGTGTTAAGGCAATCATGCCATCCACTACTGTCCCTTCCTAGATGAAGCTAAAGGAGTCTTGGATAACCATCGTGCTTCACCACTACGACTTCCTCCTAGATACAAGAAACTCTTGCCAGGTCCATCACTAGTAAAAAAATCTGACTGACACACCTTTGTGGTCAGTCGAAGCATCTATCATTGAAGATAAACCCTTTGAGTCCACATCAGACCAAAGTCAACAAGTCGAGAAGAAGTCAACCCAGTGTTGTCTTCAGAAGGTCCATCTTCAGATAATACAGTCACCGAAGAGAATGAGAACAACACAGTTCAAATTCTTTTTGTAAACATAGACTCTAATGAACATGGGGGAAATCTACCCGTTCCTTTATCGCAGGAAGGAATTTCGTCAGAGTCCTATCCAACCGTTTATTCGATCCCACCTCCGAGCAACCTAGTCATTTCCTTCGACTGGAATCTACTAGGTAGACCCTGTCTACCATCTAATGTACCATTCTGAATCATTGTACAAGCTTACAGAATAGTCATGGTCAGTACTATCATAGATGAAGGGGCTTCTCTGAGTATCCTTTCCTCAACTACTTGGAAAGCGCTTGGTTCGCCATCGCTTCTGCCTAAGATGTGAAATCTGACAAGCTTCGACAAAGGAACTAGTCGACCGTTAGGGATCCTTCCAAATTTTCCCATAACTTTGAGTGGGAAAACCATTTATCTGAATGTAATGGTAGTCCAAGGACCTTTAGATTACAATCTACTCCTTGGGCGTGATTACATTTATAGCATGGGAGCCATTGTCTCCTCGCTCTTTCGAGTAATGTGTTTTCTGCATGAAGGCAGAGTGGTCGAGCTCGTAGACCAACTTTCATTCCCCGGATCACAGATAGCTAACATTCAAATGTCATCCCTAACTGGTCTTTTTACACAAAGAATGTCTCATCAGTCTCCAGTCCATCCAGCTGATGAGCGCGAGTGATTCTGTGATTGTGACTAAAACCCAGGGGGCATGCACCCTCATCTGCTTCGGCAGGAAAACTTTAGGTATAGGGTAGGTTCCCACGAAGGATATATGACTAGTTTGACACACCCTTCTGTTTAGGAAAATGGGATTATACTGCAATAATATTCCCTCGTCAAAGTTATGTGAGTGGAGGCGACTGCACCGTTCACCTTTGTCTATTTTGATATACATCGCCAAAGAAGTGTTTTGTCTGCAATGCGGATGGAACAATATTGAAAATGCAAGAACTTTCATATGGTAACCTGGAAACTCTACTTTGCTATAGCTGGGGGCATGCAAACCTTTTGCACGCAAGTTAAAAGTGACCAGCATAACGCTAACTCCATAGTTTCTGCTAACTTCAACTGCTTAGGTTAGGTGATTGGTCGGATCAACCGTTCACCTTTGCAGGGGCCAAATGGCACCGACAAAGTAAAGGGAGAGTTTTCCTACCTAACCTCGGTAGTTAATTAACCCCTAGGACAGCAATTGGTCATTCCTAGCTTACATGTGAAAGGCAGTGGAGCAAAGTTTCGAATGGGACAAGCTCCCTAAAAAATGAACCTATCGATGAGACGTCCTTATTATATGACTGGAATGAGCAATTTTACGTGAAGTTTAAGCTCGTTAAAAAGTAAACCTAGAAATGAGCATATGTTCCACCAGAGTTTAAGCTCATTTAAAAATGAACCCACCTTCGGTAAATAACCATTGCGAATGCATTATCATCAACTTTTGAGCCTTGGTCGTGTTCTTACCATCACCTCCACTATGTTTTCAGTTGATCATATGCCTCCATTTGATTGTTTACCCATTTTTAGGAACAGTTGCGATGAGTGATTCTGTTAGCCATCTTCTTTACACTGTCGTGATTGAAAAGTTCCAAACATTACCTTGAACGAGCTGCTAACTGAAAATTTCACTCGTTCCTCAAAAAATGAGTCTCCTTTAAGCTCTTTTCATCTGACTCATAAAATATGAAAAGATTACCGAGCAATTGGCCTCTCAAGCTTGTTAAAACAATCGGAAGCGTTATCCCTCCTCTAGACTTTAATATTTTTGGACATGAGGGATCATTACACAAAAAGATTGAGCGCTTGTCTTGTTCGGCTCGTTAAAACTATCGAAAATTCATCCCTTTCGTATTATTTTATACTCTTTCAGACTTAAGGGATTATATGATGAAAAAGGATTACTGGAGTTTCGTTTCCATCCCTTTTCAAAATCTCTGAAATTGAAAAAGGACCGAGTTATCTTTGTCATTAAACTCGTTAAAACCAAAAGCGACAAACTTTTCCATGCAGACAAGAACGAGTTTCACTATCGCTAGGCTCGTTAAAACATAGTGACAGGTTTGCCGGAAAGGCAAATTATAGAACAAGCATATGTTATCCTCCTCAAGCTTGACAAAAATAAAGAGGTACTCGTCAGCGATGACTAGGGAAAAATTGGGAAGAAAACTTGAAGAAACTTTATTGGTAGCAAGCCGCTCTTGAACATGACACTTTCACTCCATCAACATGATTGAGTTAGGTTGGGCTATTCTGTTCACCAGTCATATTACCATTGGTCCACCATACCATCCATTTTTGGGGTTAATGCTACCAATCCATTTCTGTGTCGCTGATATGTTCAAGAGAATTCGCTCAGAGAATTCGCCAACCCAGCTTGTGTCTCATCCACTGCAATACCTTCAAGCTTCATTCTTTCATGACCGCCACCATGAACCCTATATCATCAGATCGTTTTCACCTCCACAAAATCATTTGGTCCATTCCATGTCGTTGATGTGGGATTCATTAGTGCCCTCCTATGGCGGGTCACTTCTTGTCGACATCAGCTCATTATCCAAGAAGTCGATCTAGGAACAACCCTTTCAGTACTTTGAAGCTTGCATGCCTCAATGGCAAGTTTCTCACTTCTGACGACAAGTTTACATCAATGGCCTTCGACCGAAAGATTTTGCGTGGTGTTCGACGCCAAGTCCCATTTTGACACCATGTGAATTGTACTATTGTACCTTGAGGGTCCTCATCATTATCAGTGATTCCTCTCGCACCTGTTAACAACTTACATCATTGGCTGGTAATCAGGCAATGTCTTTCCATGTTCGATTCTAGAACATCTTTTCACATGGATCGACTTGTACTTCGAGCTAAGATTGAACGAGTTTGAAGACCCCGGATCTAGTTTCATCCATCCGAGCTGTGATATATTCAGGAAAATAAAGACATCAAATGTACATCATTGCTGCACAGATAATCATCCAAACCAAAGGATGATGGCTCTATCAGAATCATCAGTCCGCGACAAAGACGGTTGTCTATCCTATGTACATGAGAATGAATTTATGGAGCTGAGCATGGGAATGCCTGCCTTAGCTAGATCATGAAAATATTATGAAGATAATGTATTATATTGTATCTTATTACAGGTCACCTTCCAGTTCGAAAAAACCTCGGATCCTCATGATAAATCATTTCACCCGACATCAAAAGATTTACGACCTCATGCTTTAGGGGGCAACTGTTATAGACATATTTGGGCACTGCAACCCCAATCATATGTGTCCATGAACCAAGGGCTTCTGAGTCCCTAAAAGTGTTGTTTCACACCCTAAAGGAACAAGGTCAGCTGATTGCATCATCTCCTAGATGTTCTCCATGGAAAACTGCTCAGAACTGGTCAAAACTAGACCATACAGATTGATCAGTGCTAAGGGTGCAATGCATCTCACCTGTCACATGCAACAAGTGTGATGCATACTGAAAATCCCTTCTGTAGGGTGCGATGGGCGAGAGTAGACAAATGGCATAGACGGTTTGCAAGGTGGATGATCATGGAATCTTCCAAAAACTTCTCCTGTGACACTTGCCTCTCTGAATTCACCCAGGGATGAGTAAGAGATCATGAATCTCCAAGTGGAACCAAGAACTATCAGAGAGAGGACACTAATCAAAATCCCAGAAGCTGACTCACCCCCCTGCAAACATCTATTTATGGATCCCTCATCCCAGAGATCCAGAGGCTGGAATCTTGTATTTTGTAAGGAAGTGTTGTTAGTTTCTTTGTGGAACATCATAGTGTTGGGTGATCTAAGCTTTTCATGAGGTGAAGAAAGGCTTTCATGCTGAGAGGATGACACTGGGTCAAATCAATGGGTTGTAATCCTCTTTTCTACTCTTTCTATCAATAAAGTTATTTGAGTTTTCCTCCACATTCTTGTATGTTTGAGTTAATATATGCATTTGTACGGTCAACATATATCTGGTCCTATATTGTTTATGATTGTAGATCTATGTGCTTTGATGGTATCATGTTGCTTTGACTTTATAGGTGCTCTTTGAAGTGGGGTAAGCAAGGGAGGAGCGGCAAAGATCTGTCAAAGGGGAGAGGAAACAAGTAAGGAGACAACCGAAAGACTGAGGTTGGTACTCTCTACTTCTCTCTCATCTACTTTCATAAAGGAAAACACAAGTAACTTTAGTTTTTTTGTTTCTAAGATAGCTGCCCATCCTGGTGGGACTAGTAGGTCTGAATGGACACTAGATTTCCCAATAACACAAAGTCCATGGTTTATGGCAGTTTGTGTGATATGAAGGCTATTTATTATATAAAAATCCTATTTGGAATAGAGGCGGAGCTGAGGAGAACTGGTATGAAGTATCTTGGTTATCATATCAAACCATGCAGCTACAAGATTGTTGATTGGTAGTGGCTCGTTGACTATTTCTTCAAAAGGATTTCTGGATGGAAAGTTAGATGCCTATCTCTAGGAGGTCGTGTTATCCTTACCCAAGTTGTTCTCACGTAGTTGTGGGTATACCGGGCTCACCTATTTGATATCCCACACTGCATTATTAACAATCTAAATTGAATCATGGCAAATTTCATATGGGCGGGGAGCTTTGCACAAAAAAAAATTCATTTGGTTAAGATGTCCCACATTACATTTCCAAAGCGCATGGGAGGCTAGGGGATTATGAATATTTGATGCTTTGGATGGTATTAACTGATCAAATCATTATGGAGAGGTATATTTTGGGTTGGTACTTGGAGTAAGGTGATTAGATGAAAATACCTAAAGGAACATGACTTTTCTATTTTGGTATCGGAAAGGAATTATAGGTACCCCAACAGGCTTGGCAATTTGGCTTAGCTCCAAAATATAGATAAAAAATTTCTACAATATCTTGCCTAGTCTATGGGGTCGAGCCATAGAATCCTCATTGACGCTGATCATATTCTGGGTGATGGAATGGAATGTAACATATCATAGGAGCATTCATTGTTTAAATGGGCGCGTATATATTTCTGGAGTCAAGTTTTAGCTTATTGGCAGAGTCCTTGTCCTACTTGGAAAAGTACTCAAGAGATGGGACTAGATGGGCCAATGGAGCTTGAGTGGAATCAGATTAGTGTTGACATGAGACTTCTCAGTATATGCCGTGATGGACAATGTGAAAAACTTGTATGGTCGAGAAAGATGAAGGTGAGGAATATCATGGTTGCTGATATTTATAACACACTCTATGGTAGGGAGGCTCACCATGGAGAAAATTATGTATTATACACTCTCTCTAAGACCAAAATTCCTATCAAAATCATCCTTTTCTCCTAGCTGGTTTATAAAAACAAAAATCTAACTTGGGAAAATCTGCAAAAGAGACAGTGCCATGGTCCTAGTATCTGTACAATTTGAAAAATGGAAGTGGAAAGCAACAATCATATGTTTCTCAAATGTTACCGCATGGTTTAGGTATGGGAAACACTGACATTTCATTTTGGTTTTCCTTATAAACAATATAAAAATGTGGACTATATGGAGTGGTGGAGTACACAAAAGCTATCATGGAGGATTATCCCCCCATTTCTATTTTGGGCTATATGGAAATGGTGGAACAAGTGCATTTTTTAGAATTCCATTGAAACTTCATGCTGGTTTATGAGTGCATAGTAAAATGTCAAAATATGATTTCTTCACAGGATACTAGTAATAAAAAAACACAACACAAGCAAATTGATCCCCATCTAGAGTATCCGACAGGTTTCTTTGACGGTGCGGCACAATGGAACATTTGTGGATGTGTCTTTTGGATAGCCATATCAAAAGAATTGGAATACAAGATTTGCTAGAATGTGGGAAGCGACACAAATACCAAGGCTGAAGTAATCGCCTTGTGGGGTATTTTATGGCTCACAAACTTCCTCAATATACCCGATATTCATATTTTTGGATATTTCAAGATTATTATTGATCGTGTAAATGGTTGTGTAAATATCAACAAACCACTACTCCTTGGATGGCTATGGAGAATTAACAATCTATGAACTCAGTTCAATAATTCAACAATTAAGCACATAGGATGAGAACATAACCAACTAGCAAATGAACTTTCAAAGAGGGGTCTTCAAGGTAATATTGGTGATATGCACATTGAAATAATTTTGGGAGACAATGTTCTAGATGTTGGGGAATTTCCATTTGCTGGGTAATTTTAGTTTTCTCTTTCTTCTATAATTTTGTGCGTCTTTTTCTTTTTATGAATCTGTTGGCCACATTATTTCTCATGTATGAGATTGGATGGAAAAGATATGGGAGGTATTATGATACACTATGTATATCCACATTGGCCACATTGCTGGTTGACTTACTTCTTTCTATCCTCTTCTAAATTTCTGAACCATTCTACATATCGGACATGTGTGATCATATGATGTATATAGTGCTATTTGGTTTTTTTTTTGGATTGGGAAGCATGTTTCCTTTCCCAAATGGATTGATGTTGTAACTGGATGGATGATGTCTATTTTTTTATTTTGATCCTATATGATAATACATTATGCTTTTCTCGTACTGAAAAAAATAAAAAAATAAATAAATAATAAAAATAAAAATAAAATAAAATAAATAAATAAATAAGGGATGGAGCTAAACCAGTGAAGGTGGTTCCCCCATTCAATGGGTGGTAAACATGTGGTAAATGTAGAACGTGATGATTTTCAAATTTCACAAATATATCTCTCTGACAACCGTACCATACCATTTGGGCCAGAGCGTCGGAGTGTCATCGGATTGAGTGTCTTAATCTGCATGGAAATATGTTGTGTGGGAATGAGAGGATTTTAAGCCGCAAGGAAAGATGCTTTTTATCTTCTAACGGTTATATGTTAGAAACCTGAATATGGATCTTGTAACCAAACTGCCCATTCTTATAATCTTCCTCCTCAGTCTGTTTAATTGCAATTTAATTGTGATTTAGAAAACCTTCATGGACCATACTTTAAAATTGTCAAGTGATGCTTCCAATTTAAATTTAAATTAACAAATATATTTTTGAATGAATATTTAAATTAAATCTATAACATAATCGTTATCAGAGTAAACTAACACAATGTTATTAATAAATGCCATGGTTATATAATAGGTACTAACATAATATACATTATATATATATATATATATATATATATATATATATATATATATATATATAGATATAGATATAGATATATATATTCTATTGTCTTACCAATGGTCTAGATTCATTTTAATTCAAAATGTTGAGTAAATTTGAAATTAAGATGAATTTAAACTGGTTTAATTTCTCTCTTTAAATAAATTATATTTCATATAAATACAATAAATTATTTATATTTTTATTATTATTTTATTATTATAATTTTTTTTTTTATTCATATATTACATAATATTGTAGTTTTTTTTTTTTTTAATCATACTATTAAATATTACATCGCAACATATCACTACCATCTTAGAGTGAAAAGGGCTTTTCAGAATAATACAATTCTAACTCTAAACAACTCAATCTGGAGAATTTTTCTTAAAACTCTACATCTCAAAAAAAAAATATCGTGGCCTTTATACCCTTATAATATAAGTGTAGGTTTCACATTACTTTTTCTAGTTCTCCAATTTTTAACCCATTGGCACATAGCTCAAGAGTACGGGAAATAATGTGCTCATAAAATAATTTCAAATTATTTCAGAGAGAGCTTTCTAACATATAATACTGCATATATGAGAGTTATCATTATAATGGTCAATGATATGTCCACAGACATTAATGAAATTGGGAAATCAATGTTAAGCTCCATTGATTTTACACAAAAGCTACCTTGATTTATGGAATTGCAGCTTTTCTTAACTTATGGAAACCAACTGCAGTAGTTTCCTTAAGTTAAGAAAATCAACTGCAATTACTAAATTTATAATTGGGAGCTACTAAAGTGGTCCATCACTTTGATCTGATCTCTACCTTGATTTGTGGTTTTTCTAACACATAGCTTTTAGAAGCTTGATGGAAGCTTAGCTATATGTTCATCTGTTTGGTCCCCAAGCTCATATCTCAATCCCCTTCAGTTCTACACCATCTAGCTGAGATAGCATAGCTTGGAAGTGCCTTCAGATTAGCTGTCTTCTTTTCTTTTTGCATGCGCAGCTGGAGCATGGTGTTTCAGAAGGAAATTGCATCAACAGTTTCACCAATGGCTGGAGGTAATTCGTATCCTTGGGCATTAAGTTTCAATGATTCTTTTCAGTTCTTTCCGCATGCAGAATCGCTGTTTAAGTTTATTAGTTTTCTAACAGTTGGTATCAGAGCGGAGTTTACCTCTGCCTTGGTGTGGATTCGAATATTTTGAAGTGATTTTTATTTTCATTTATTCGACTGAGTCTCATCGTCAGTTCTGTATTGCTTCGTTTCATTTCATTCGCTTGTGTTGTTTCTGCTGCTTCGATGCTTCCTCCACTGCTGTTCTTCTTCTCCCCTTATTGTTTTAATGGGGTTGTGGAAGTAATCTAATCTTAATCTAATATAGAATAATAGTTTGTGGCCGCTTTGGAGGCACAAACGCGGAGGGAAACCTTAATTCACTCCGCCTTGTCCACTAATGGCGGCATCATCGATTCTTTAATGAATTTCTTCAGTATCTGTGCATTCGGAACGCAGTGCTCTTCGAATATTTTTATGATATTCGATAATCAATTTACTACTCTGCCGCCGACCATACCGCTTGCCTTAATTCAATCTTCGCTGAAGATTGGAGGCCGACTTTTAAAATTTCCGAGTTGATTGCGCGTAGGTGAGTATTCTGCGTGTAGTCAAGTTCGCTGGTTCCATTTAGTAACTTAAATTGGAAGTTATTTATATTTTAGAGCCTCTATTGACTTTACACATTTCAAGAGGTTAACCGGCAAATTCTTGTTGGTTGTTTACTATCTAAGACTGCAAGTTATTGCCGTTATTAAAGATTTTGAGTGTGATAAAAGCTTAAATTCTGGTGATTGGAGTTTGTGGGCGGAGGTTTAGATTTAGATATTGATATTGGTTTTGAGTTGAAATCTCTGCATAGGGTTTGGGTGATATGTATTTGATTTTTTTTTACTGCCTTAAACCTTGTTCTGTCTCGTAAAATGCTGGAGGCATTGTGGAAAGAAAATTTTCTTCGCAACTGCAATCTGAAAGACTTTAATACTAAGTACTTCAGAGATCAGAGAGGTTATTTTGCTCAAAACGGTAAAATTAAAATAAAACTAAATACATAGCAAATTTGCCTGGTCTCATCCCTGCTGCGTCTCAATGAAAATCCGTGGCAGGGATTATTTTGATAATTTGACATACATTTTTGTGATGAAAAATCGTTCACAAAACTCTTGGTTTATGTGACTTGGTTTTGTCACAAGCACGTGGGTTTGCTTCTTTAATAATGGAGTTGGTTATATATATAACTAATCTTATATTTAGACCACAATTAAAACCCATTTTGAATTACGTTCGGGACTCTTGATGGTATGAAACGAGATTTTTTATGGGTTAGTACATTTGAATTGTTGAGATTTTTTCAAGTAATCTCAAGTAATTACATATTCAAATTCAATATTCAAGTATTAATTACTTATTACATGCTTTCAAGTATTTATATGTAATATTTTGAATATGTAATATTTGAATAAGAATATTACGTGCTTATGTAATATTCAAGTAATTATTACTTTCCGAGGCTCTTATGGGTTAGTAAATTTTGTTTCAATTGTCTGGAAAAGTCATACCCAGAAGAAATTTTGAAGTTGTGTGTGTACGATACGGGACTTATATCGGTTTTAATATGATTCACAATAATGCTAACACTACATGCAATTAGCATTTAGCATTTAAAGAATAAACAAAGGCGATTTACAATACGTCAAAATATTGTTCGTTAAAAAGCTATTTCGTGATGGAATTACTGGAATATACCATTCTTGTATTAAGAATATGAATTTACAGAGAGTTTATCATGGCATAGCTGGGGTTTGATTTCATAGTCAACTTACCCATGTTGTTAGCTTATTTAATGCCTTAGATAAAGGAAATTCCAGATGTATTTTTCTTAAAATGGCTTTTGCTCCAATATTTCCAAAGCGAGATTTGTTGCATTTTGATTAATTTAGTGGAAAACAGACCTTTATTGATTGGAGACACCAAATACCTTTAGAGCTGCTTAATCTTTTTTGCCATTCAATTTTTCTTCAGCAATTCATTCCTCAAAGTATTGAGGAAGTAACTATTGAGGAAGTACATAATTATGAGGTTATCGGTAAAACTTTGACTGTCAAAGTGCAGCGAAAATCAAATTAGTTAATTTGATAACTATATATAAAATCAACAATGCAAAATGCAAAGTAAATTTTATAATTGATTACATATTTATTGTAAAATTTACATTGAACTTACATTTATGAACATTTATAATTAAAGAGAAATAAGAAATGGTTTATTTCTCATTTGGGCATTCAGTTTTGATCCTATGTTTATTTCGCATGAAGTTCAGATTTAGCGTTGTTGAAAATTAAGTTTTTGTGAACAAAATAGCTTGTTTGCTGGTCAATTTTTGTTGCTTTATAAACTTAAGGATGGAGCCTGAAGTCAAGCCAGCTAGCCTTCGAACTGCATTTGCTATGCAAGTGCAAAGTAGATCAACGCTGCTTCAGTCAATCTCCGGGTTAAGTTTATAAATTGAACAATCAATTTGTAGTCATTTTCGGTAATGCTGACTGCTTTTGATTTTGCTGGAGAATTATTACAGTTTTATGGAGTTTATTAAAATGTCATTTTGACTTACTCCTTTCAGTAAACATTATTTTTCTCTCTGGTTAAGTTTTGTTTATGCAGCAAAATAATGTCTAGTGATCCATATAATTTTAATTAATTAGAGAATAGCCACAGCGTCTTTAATTAAATAAAATTATATATTGATTGGCAAGATCACATAAAGATTATTTAGACATTAAATTGTAATTAATTACACTGAATATAATAAATTTTATCCCACAGGAATTTTTATTATATTTATGTGATTAATTAGGATAAAATTTCATAACCTACCCACAGGAGTTATGAATTAATAAGTTTTATCATAAAGTTTTATTGAATCTGTTTGAATTAAAAATTTAGCCCACAGGCAATTTTTATGTCATTTGATTCAATTCTTTTTAGCATATTTTACATTGGTAAAACATGAAAGTTCATAAAGTTTTATTGAATCTGTTTGAATTGAAAATTTAGCCCACAGGCAATTTTCATGTCATTTGATTCAATTCTTTTTAGCATGTTTTACACTGATAAAACATGAAAGTTCATAAAGTTTTGTTGAATCTGTTTGAATTGAAAATTTAGCCCACAGGCAATTTTCATGTCATTTGATTCAATTCTTTTTAGCATGTTTTACATTGGTATAACATGAAAGTTTATTAAGCCTCAACATAAGCATGTGATTCTTTATTTTGATGCAGTAGTACAACCTGCAAATTTCTCTGAAATTCGTTCTGACATTCCCGAACTTGAGGAAGTAATCTCGTTTGTTTGTTATGAATCTGATATGGTTAATGTTAATATTAACACATGGTGGATTGATTCTGGATCAACAATTCACATTTCGAATTCCTTGCAAAGGTTTGCAAAACCTAAGGAAGCCAGTAGGAAGTGAGCAAAGCATCTTATCAGGAAACAAGATGGGCTCGCATGTGGAAGCTATAAGAACATGTTATTTAACTTTATGTAGTGGCTTTGTTTTGGAGTTAGAAAAGACCTTTTACGTTCCAAGTTTTTCTAAAAACTTGATTTCAGTTTCAAGACTTGTACCTTTTGGATATTCCTTAAACTTTTCAGAAAAATCTTTCAGTCTATTCTATAAATCTGATTATGTTGGGAATGGTATTTTGTCTAATGGTCTTTACTGCATTAATTTACAAAACAAATTCACATATGATTCAATGCATGTTCACACTGGCCCTAAAAGATGTGTTATTAATGAAGATTCCTCTAAATTATGGCATCGGAGACTAGGTCATATCTCCATTGATAGAATTAAAAGATTGGTAAATGAAGGAATACTTAATACTCTAGATTTTACTGATCTTGAGACTTGTGTGGACTGCATAAAGGGAAAGCAGACCAACAAGTCAAAAAAAGGTGCCAATAGGAGTTCAGACATATTAGAAATCATACATACTTACAGATTTTATTGTCCATCTCACAGCACTAGGATTGTGGAATCAAGAAATGCAAAGTTTCTTGAAAATGACTTGATCAGTGGGAGCGATCAAACCAGAAACATAGTTTCTGAGAAAGATCATTCAGAATCTCAACTTTCCACTTCAAGTGATAGATTGGTTATTATTCATAGCACCCCTCAAGTACAAACTGGTGTTGAATAACTAATTGTTGAAGTTCCACAAGCTGCTGACGATATTCCAGTAGATCAAGGAGTTCAAGAGTTGCCAAGAACTTTTGAACAACAAGTTGAACCACATACTTCTCAGGAAGATGATGGTACAACATTAAGAAGATCTACTAGACCTAAGAGATCAGCAATTCCTAATGATTATGTTGTGTATCTACAAGACCTGACATTGCATTTGTTGTGGGAATGTTGGGACGATATCAGAATGATCCAGGTTTAGACCACTGGAGAGCTGCAAAGAAAGTAATGAGGTACCTTCAAGGGACCAAAGACTACATGCTTATGTATATCCTGTTTGAGGCTGCTTTACATGGTGTATGGCTTAAGAATTTCATTTCTGGGCTTAGAATTATGGATTCTATCTCTAAGCCATTGAGAATATATTGTGATAATTCAGCTGCTGGTTTTATGGCTAAAAAAGTGGGAGTCGAAATAAAGACATCGACATTAAGTATTTAGCTATAAGGGAACGTGTTAAAGAAAATAAAGTGGTCATTGAGCACGTCAGCACTGAGTTAATGATCGCTGATCCTTTGACTAAGGGCATGCCACCGTTTAAATTCAAGGATCATGTATTGAATATGGGACTTGGTTCCATTATGAAGTTTTTCATTGTATGGACAATGATATTTTAATGAAATTCTTAATTATTGTGATGTTTTTTCTCATATTTATGTGCACCTTAAGTTGATTTGAGAAAATTCATTTAAGAAGGACCAAGAATAAACATAAGGTTTATTCATTAATATATTGTTGCCACATAAATTATAATAAGAATAAATGCATAGTAATACATGGAAGATAATACTCGTCATAAGAGGACTTATCGCCATGATTCATGTATCTATTACTTAATACAGATTGTCAATGGTTTTTGAGACATTAAGTTTGGAAGTATGGACCAAGTGGGAGAATGTTAAGCTCCATTGATTTTACACAAAAGCTACCTTGATTTATGGAATTGCAGCTTTTCTTAACTTATGGAAACCAACTGCAGTGGTTTCCTTAAGTTAAGAAAATCAACTGCAATTACTAAATTTATAATTGGGAGCTACTAAAGTGGTCCATCACTTTGATCTGATCTCTACCTTGATTTGTGGTTTTTCTAACACATAGCTTTTAGAAGCTTGATGGAAGCTTAGCTATATGTTCATCTGTTTGGTCCCCAAGCTCATATCTCAATCCCCTTCAGTTCTACACCATCTAGCTGAGATAGCAGAGCTTGGAAGTGCCTTCAAATTAGCTGTCTTCTTTTCTTTTTGCATGCGCAGCTGGAGCATGGTGTTTCAGAAGGAAATTGCATCAACAGTTTCACCAATGGCTGGAGGTAATTCGTATCCCTGGGCATTAAGTTTCAGTGATTCTTTTCAGTTCTTTCCGCATGCAGAATCGCTGTTTAAGTTTATTAGTTTTCTAACAATCAAGAATCTGTTGTATAAGGTCCTGGGTGAGTGGCAATATATATTTATCCACACGATAGTTGCAACACGTTTATGAAAATCTTTTCGGAGTTGAAACTATTATTAATGTCACCGCGTAGTGCACAAACTCCGAAACTGAAATCGGTGGGTTTTGCTTTCACAAAATGTTATTTTAATCCATGCGCTAGGTATTAGAAATGTTGCTATTGTTTCTTCGTGGAAAAGGTATTGAACCCGAAACCTATCGGTACTTAACTCCCCCCAATTAAGGAAATCACTGATCCAACTAACCCGTGGACTCTTAGTGTAACACGTTAAAATCATAGTAAACGTACATTTAGAATGTTTTTCTAATTTTAAATCATAATAAATATACATTTGGAATGTTTTTAAGTTCTATTATCAATATACAATATAGTTTATTTAAAAAATCATCATAATTTTATTAACTAAACTAACACAATATATATTTTAAATTTTAAATTTATTTTTTAGGAAAAGAATTTTTTTATAATTTATTTAATTAAAAGCTTTTATTAATATTATAAAATTATAATTATAATATTTTTTATTTGAATTTTTTTATATAATTTATTAAAATTTTTAATTAATTTAATATATTTTATAACATAGTTTTAAATTCTTATATTAATAAACAAAAAATATTTTCATTCCCACACCTTTTACATTTATTAATATATTCTCTCAAAAAAAACAAAACTAGTTCCCTATTTCCCTATCTTCAAAAAATTTCAAACTTGATCAACAAGCGTATAATAATTTAATAAAAATTAGTTAATCTTCTGCATGTTTAGTATTATTAAAAATATATTTGGTGTCTTGATGTTTAGTATTATTAAAGATATTGATTATGGAGAAGCTAATTTTCTTTTATTTATTAATTAATTAATTTTTTTATTATTATTAATCTTTCCAACTATATCAAAATTATTATAAAATTTATATTGCTATTAAAATAATAACTAATATTTATTGTAATAAAATAAAGTTATTAATATTCCTATTAAAAGTTTAAATTTATTTATAAGTTTAAAACTCTTTTAAGACTATATTCTAATATATATCACTATTTCCTTAAGTGTGATTTCTAATCAGTTAAAAAATTCTTTTTTTTATTATTTAACCAATTATAAAATAAGAACAAAGCAATAATAATAAAGAATATTAGAAAGTAATATGAAGATGTGATTTTCTTGTCATTTGAATCATTATTACGTCTCTATGCATATACCAAATAAATGTTCAAAATAATAATATTAACAAAATAAATAATAAATAATGATCCAATAATGAATAAGATGTAATAAAATAATAATTTACATTATAAACTATATAGCTAAAAAAAATTATAATAGAGCACTAACTAATTAATGAATTAGGGCTATCATTATCCCCTACACAAACACACACACACACACACTCTCTCTCTATGTGTGTGTGTGTGTGTCACTCCTCGCTCTCTTATACCTTGTTGTCAGAGATTTTATGCAAGGGTTACGTGCAAAAAAGTAACAAACATATGATTGGAGTGGTAAATAAAAAAAGATTATGCAATGGCATGACTTCTATGAAAGAATATGAGATACAAAGAAACATAATATGGAGAATATAAAAGAAGTGAACACAAGGACATGGGAAACAAAATCTTCCTTATTCATTGGTATAAAGAAATACAACAAAATCATCCCAAAGAAACTAAAGGGAGTATGTTGAGCAATTCAGATCTACAACTCCCCTAAAGGAAATTCACTCTTCGCTATCCTATGCATGAAAAATTATCCTCAAAGAAGCTTCAAGAAAGGTCTTAGTAGTGAACTCTCTAAATGCAAAGCAATGCTCATTGAATTAGCAATTTTGAAAACATAAATTCGCATATTCTTCTCATGTTGAGCTCCAATTCTACTAGTAGATACATGCATAAGTTCAATCATGTGCTACGTCTATCTCATTAAGGATATTTAGCATAGTGGGAGAGCAGAGGAGTGATTTGAGGGCTGATTAATCCAAATTCAAGAGTGGAATGGATCAAGTCTAAGTTATCAACACTCATCCTTTCAATAGGAGTCAGCAAATTCATGTGGAGTGGTGCATGGGATATTGAGTTATCACTTTCATAGATTGGTGAAGCTATCAAAGAAACAACCATGGTGATCGATGCAAAAACTACTATAGCTCCCTTGTATAATTTGACTTTTTAAATGAAACATTAGGACTCTTTGCTTTTTGTTGGTTCATGATGCTTTCCAATTTCACTAATACACTTGTACATGCCATTTTTTTGATGTTGACCATGTCTTGACATGTTCGATTGGGTGTATTATTCTTCTGTGATAACAAATCACCCCTGGCGTATGAGGTGAGGAGAAAATGTATAGCCGATACATCATTTTTTCTTGTTTGATGATGAGTCCTACTAGGTTCTTAGGAGAGATGAAAGAGTTGAGGAGATCTTTTAAAAGAGACCATAGAACCCAATGTTTATAGAATATATGTACAAAAAAACCACACGATGTTTTCCATCCTCGTGAACATGGATGTTGGTCAAAATATATGTATTATATTTCCAAGATTTAATTATCGATCTAGGGTCATAATACTTGGAGATGCTAGCAAAATATTTGTTGGATCAAAGCCTATTCTAGTTTATGCTAACAACCAATGCTAGAAGGAACTAACACTGAGGATTATAACTTGTCACTCGACAATGAGACTCTAATGCTTACCAACTTTTGAACCACAATCTTTACCGATAGAAAATGTTCATGTTGTTTTTCTTATATATTAGGTCTTGAGAATTTAGCAGTTTCAATCTTGTAGTGATGTATACAAGAGAAAACAATAAGCATCCTACCCAAAAGTTACTTGAGAAAAAAAAATGCCTCAAAAGAAATCTCAAACATACACATTTGATGCACGAAAACGAAGTAAAATAATAAAATATAAATACATCAAATGGTACACACTTCATTTCATAAACTTGTAGAAAACAAGTAAATGTGAGTACAAGATGAATTTTCTCCTATACTATTTATATAAAAAAATCTCCACAAAATAACTCATCTAACACTTCATTTACACTCATATAAAAATAAAATTTTTCAATAAATAACAAACCAACTTATTTACCATACATTTAAAAAAATCAACATAAAAGCAAAATAATCAATATAAAATCAACATAATAAAAAAATAATCAATATAGAGAGTTACAAAATAATAAACATATTTTTAATATATATATAAATCAAATACATGTATTAATAAACTTGATAATACACATGAAATCTGTACCAAACAATACACCTACATATATTAACAAAACTTGATAATAATTAGCTAAACAATTCATAAGCAACAAAATACCATAACATGTAAACCAAACACTATACCAACTAAATAAACAACGAAGAGAAGACAATGTATAACAACTATGTAATAATTAACGTGAAAATGTAAAACAATTATGTAATAAAAAATAATATAATATCAACACACAATAGCAACGGCTGATCCATACCAACAAAATAAAAATCGCTTTAACACCAAACCTAAAAATCTATGTGCATCTATATTATGACACGTAGAGAGTTATGGCTCGTTACAGTGCTATGATAAAGGCATTGGATTTTAGAATAGAGGAACTCAGGGATATTAAAGTGATGTAGAAATATTGTTGCTCAAGGAAAGTAAATGAACAAATCGTGAAGTGTTATCACTTGTACAGGGTGGAATATGTAATAAGCAATTTGGAGTATGTGAAAAAGAAAAGTGCCTAGCAAGAAAAATGATAGAGATTGTAGGTTTATTAATTTATAATGAAATAAAAAATTAAAATATTGTGAAATTGGAATTGAATAGAAAGTAAATAAGAAAATGAGATGATAGTTTAAATTTACAATAAAAGGCGAGGACATTATTTGGATTTAGTTTCCTTTTCCGGCTTAGCTGATACTTTTAGAGAGATTAATTCAATTCATAGTAGTGAATTCATAGAGTTATAGACAAAATTGTAACAACAATCAATTCTTCATTTAAAACTCAAACTTTAACTTTTCAACAACACAATAGTAGAATTTATATACACATGATGATGATCTCCTCTTACAATAATTCCATTTATACACGGACACATCATGCCTCAAACTTCAACAAATTTCTTGAGTGCATCGAAGTCTTATTCTCATGGATGGTATAAATGAATCATGCCTTATTTCCTTGGATCAAATACGCAATCAAAGAATCACTACAACCAATAGAGGACCCTCACACCAATTTGGATTGATCTAGTAGCCAAATAGTGTATACATTGCAAATGGTCCAAGCACAATAGAGAAACTAACTATAGATTTTGATCCAAAAATAATTATAGATATCTACAATCTTGAACCTATCCTCTTTAGAACCCACGTGGTAGTTCTAGTATCAGATTCATGGAGGTATGTCAACAACCAAAGGCATGTACTAAAAATATATGGTTGGTGCCAAAATTCTCCTGTTTTTAAAATATGTTTATTTATGCTTACGTGAATGCCAACTATAGTTTGAATGCATCATATAACCATCATATATTTATCCTTTTAAACATTAAAGATATGGAAACTATATGCATTAACCATGCAGAATGTATAACAATGAATGGTAGTAGATAATGGAGGTTTATGGTACATTTTTAGCAAAAATGCAAGAAAAGGTGTAATGATGAATCTATTAAAAAATGTGACAAAAGTGGTTGCAAACAATAACTTTAACTAACATGATTACAAATACACAAGACAAGTTATGTCAAAAGATGTTGAAGAACATATTTGCCATATTTTGAAGTAGATGACATGAAATATATATATATATATAGATATATATATATATATATATATATATATATATATATATATATATATATATATATATATATATATATATATATATGGGATAAACACCCATGGGAATTTGAACCGATGACCTTTTTACATGGAGTGCCTTAATAATGCACCCATTCATCGCCAATCCAAAGCCTTGTGGGAGACATGGAATCAATATTGGCGAGATGTTATATGAAAGTTGTGCTGCAATGAAGGGTGGCTAGAATCTTTTGAAGGGTAACAAATTTAAAAATGGGTGAGTTTCTTGCTTCCAAAAGGAATCTTTGTACACTTGCAAAAAGAATGTAATAGTGGTTTGGAATGTACAAACATGGAAACAAGTGTCCTAAATGTGTAGTGACCTATGTGATGATGTAAGGGAGTTAATATAAAGGATGGGGGCTCGTTTTGTTAGTATTGATGTGAGGAAAATGGAATTGATTGATTATGAAAATGTTTTACTACAATGTGGTGGTGTGAGAGGCCAAGTGAAAATGTTGTGGTGCATTTGTGGTGATCAATCAAATGAGTGCCTAGGAAGGGTGGTTGCTAATGAAGCAAGAAGAAGAAATGTGTACATCTTTCAACTCATGCAAATGAATGGCTCCTAGGTGGACGATGATGGTAATTGATGCTTGTAATGTAATGGGGACTACTATATGGGTCAACCCATGTCGATGAAATCTTACTAACTATCCTAAACATTTATCACATGTAAGTACAAGGTGATGGTAAATGTGGTAAGAGATGAGGGCCCAATGTTTAGCTTAGGGGCTTGCATTGGGATTTGTAAATTTTATGGGGGGCATTCTATCATGTTAGTGAGAAATTATACCTTAGTTTTCAAACCAAATGTGTGGTCATCATGTCAAGTGCGAAAAATATCATATGGTCATGACATAAGTACCCAACATGAAAGTAAGACATAGATATAATCGATAATAAAAAAAATGTATATTTGATGCAGTGAAATAACAATGATTTCAAGCATGGTAAGGGCCAAAAACTAAAAAAAATGGCACTTTCAATTGAAGATTCCATGGTGAAGTATGTTGTGACCTATAACAATCATTCCAATGGTTTTGAAAAGAGAGTTCATGGGTTTAAGTACAAGTGTCTGGAATATGTTAAGGTGGGGCATATATAAGGCGGTGAGGCCCATAATTCCACCTCATTTGTAATCTAGTGAGATGGTGAGCGAGTGAGCCAATAAAAACTTCTATAGTTATTTCACATTCATTGGAGTAGCTATTTTAGTTGCACTTGGAGCTAAGTGAGTACCACCTCTTTAATCATTGTCAAGTTTTTAGCTAGGGGAGGTGGGCCATATAGTATGGTATTCTGTAATCTACATTAGTTTCTAGGACCCATATCGTCTCACAATAAAGCAGTAATAGTCATGGAAATCATCATTAGTATAACATGTGTATTGAATATGTAAACCACACAAGAAAGTGATTGACGATTGCATAGATGCGTGCAGCTATGACTGATTTTTTTGCATAGTGTGGCGCACCTAAATGGTGAAAAATTGTGGAAATTGTCATGACTGTGGCTTGAATAGCTATGATGATATCCCGTTACTAAGGTATTTAACAAACATTGTGATCAGACAATTGTTTTAGGAATCACTATGTTGTCACCCACACAATTGTAATTGGCACAATTGTGAAAATTTCCACAACTACAAAAGAAATAGTCACGGTGATCTAGTAAGTTAGGTGTGTTTCTACATGACCCCTCCTTACATGCAAATGGTGGTTCATTAGTGATGGTTAACATGAAAAAATGTTAGTGATACAGTGGCTGCCAACCCACATGCTTCAACTCACCTAGTGAGGTGGGGTCTACTCTAGTACTTTGACGTCCTTTTAATATGTTCGTAGGAGGATCTCTTAAGTTGTTTGATAGTTTTATGGTAGGCACACCATGAGGTTTTCAATTTGTGGAGTGAACTTGCCATATTTGATGAGGTATGTATTTGCTTCTTGGTAGGGCTACACAACTAGTGGAAGGAGGTGCTCACCGAGCCTTCACACTTAATGATAACTTTTGAGAAATGGGTTGACTAGTGGTGCATTGTCTCAAATATTAAGGGTGGGACTATACAAATCATATTGATCAAGGGTGTGGCACTCTTTTTCGCCACCAACATGAATTTTCATATTTTTAGAGGGGTAACCCCGCACCATATTATGGGATGATAGAATAGAATACTACACCGAGTGCATAGGGTAAGCTTCCACGATTTGAATCATTTGATGCATGATAGCCTATTATTTTCATTTATGAAGGAGGTGGGTCATCAACTCCAGTAGTTCAAATTATAGACTCTCCTTTATAGTCCTTAATGAGTGAGTCTTTTTACTCCAACCCATCAACATGGCACTAGTGGCTCATAGTTTACATCGGATGTTGAGATGGGGGTAGCTCATGATTTGAGAGGGAGGGTGGAGGTTGGTAGATACTTGATGAAGATGGCTTGATCATGTCTGTTATTGAAGCCATAAATCATACTAGATTTCCTCTATGTGAGGATGGATTTTCATGATGAACCAGACATGGGTCATCCCTTAGGTGTTAGATGGGGTCCCTTAGGTATGTATTTTATTTGACTTGTTATGTTATTTATGTTACTTAATACCTTTTTCATCTAATTACTTATGTGATGACATTGATAGTAGTTTTCTTTGTGTTTGCAGATATGGGACCTCGCGATTGAGAAATATTAGCTATATGAGATCAGCCTCATGGCAATTTTCATACACGAGGAGTATTTCATATTAGGCAGGTGCGAATTGTTAAGGGGGAAATAAAGTGGCACCAGATACCACAACAACATGGTCAATTTGACATAGGGGGTGGTGCCCACCCCGAGGAATAGGGGACTAGGTAGAGCTTCGTCAGGAGAAATGTGATATGCAAGATCATGTATTTTTCCTTGAGGCTATGGAGATTGACGTGCACCAGTGGATGGTGATGATTTTGATGGGGATCCTAGAGGCTGGATCGACCATGCTAGGAGAGGACATAGTTTATGCTTTGGTGACATGCATAATGAGTGGTGGTCGATATTAGAAAGGGCAATAGTGACAACATTGACAACTAGACTGATACTAGTTCCTAACTACAAGGAGTCACATGACTCTCTTATTGGTGGTAGAGGGAAATTGGGTTTTTCTCCAGCAATACCTCCTCCCTATATGTTAAATTGGCATATGCACTAGGGGAAGAACCCATTATGAGGATTTCCCCCACTTTTTCACTATGGCCTATTTTTAGTGGCCAATAGCCCCTTGATTATGTAAATTGTATATTTGATACACACACACACACACATATATAATATTTTGAGCTCTCATAATATGTCTTATTGATGTGATGATATGTATGATGTGATGTATACTTATTTTCCATGTGTCTTTGACATGCTTCTAAATGATGATTATATGGTTACTGTGATGCTTTCTAGTCTAGGATGTCATTTTCTATTTTATTGATGTCATGGTTCTTATGTCTTGGCATGTGTGAGAGAGTGAAATGATTAAAGCTCCATACTAAAAATTTAACATGCTGTTGCTTATGAAACAAGCGAGGATCACCAATTTGGAATGTATTATTTAGTTGTGCAATGACATGTCAGGAATCAATCAATGAATGCATGTGGAAAATGCAAAGGTGGGTGGCATCAACCAAGAGCCCTATGTTAGTATTGTATCATCTTGGTTACTGATCGGTGACCCGATACAAACTCTATTTCTATGGAGAGGGGTTTTATCTAGGATGTAAATGTCCTAGGCTACCAAATATATGTTATTCGACCATCAAGCAATGCCACCAAAAAATTCAATGAATTAAGTTGGTGGTTAGTTCATCTGTCACACAATGAAATGAGTATACATTAACATACATGATAAAGAGGTTGTCAACATACAAAAATTGTAAATTATGTACAACACAGTAATGTACAGAGAGATAGGGTACGTCGTGATGAGCAAAACATTTCTAGATAGACTTGATTAACAAGGTGTTTGAGACAACTTCCATCAGGCTCACTCAAGTTGTATACTCCTTTGAGGAGAAAATTCTTGAATATAGAGGGACCCTTCCATAATGTTTCAAGATTCATTAAACCTAAGGCTTCATTAGAGACATCATAAAATAATACTATATCTCCCTCATTGAATGAGTGGGGAGCTATAGTGCAGTTGAAGCAGACTTTGGATAATTTCTTGGTAACCTCATTATGATCGGGAGAGGTTCGTCCATTTTCATCAGTTTGTTTGAGTTTTATGAGGCACTACTTAAGGGGAGAAGTGTCAGGGTGCAATTCCACTGTGGTGTCTAGTGGAGGGGTTTCATACTCAAGTGGGAATATTATTTTCATTTCTATTCATTTCCTTCCAAATATTTCAAAATTCTATTATTTATATGCTCCATGCAATAAAAATCAAGCATTCATTAATAGTAGCTTATCTTATAAAATCCTCATGAGAGAATGTGATTGACAATACATGAAATCAAACAAATTCAAAGCAATCTGTGAAGTATTTGCTACCATAGTTGGGAATCACCATCATGATTATTGTTTCTAATAGTCACACAAAATGGTTGCAAGTCGAAATAGCCACTAGTTAGCAAAAATAGCATGGAAAACTATATTTCTTGTTACGTTAATGTATATTTTTTATATGTGCGCTATACGTAAAATTTCCATTCTCAAATTTAATTGTTTTTAATGATTGTGTTAATGGAAATTTTGGTTAATTGTGTTCTTGTCATTTTGTTAATTTAATTTTTCTACATCAATGCAAGAGAAATAGAATCACTATTGTGTAATTAGACAATTCAGCTAGTGACCATTTGTGATTTCCTATGTGGCCTATGATAGTGGGGTAAAGTAATGATCACCTTCTTAATGTGGAAGAAGTGTGAAAAGGAGTCATATTTATGGAACAAAGATTTGTTCTAGTCAAGATACATTTGGGGAAATATTGATTGCACGTTCAATTCCCAAGGTTTCAGAAGGTATGAAACTAGTGATTGTGGAGGAAATATCTAGTGCACTTTAGTTCAATGACAACAATATAAATGTTACAAGAATAACAAAAGTAGCTTTTGAACTTTCTAAGATGAATAGAAAATCCAAACATGCACTCTATTTATATTGGAGAGTGGTTACAATCTTCCATTGTTAGTGGTTTCAATCTATGCATTGATAATTTGTGTAAACATGTCCCCTATGACACCATGGAATGCAAAACCAATGTGAATCCATTTTGTTCCAAAGAATTGAAAAGGTTGAAGATAGTGAATTGGACTACCGCATGCAATGGTAGTCACAATGGTTATGTGCCCTTGTTTCCCTCCTCCAAGACATTTGAGAAAGTTTATCCACATACTTTCCCTATCCAAAAAAGCAAGGAAAGAATTATTTGTAGCTCCCATTATGAAATCTGAAATTCAACTATATTAAGTAAACTATCATATCACTTGTCCTTTTCACCCTTGTAAATTACATATGCTCCAAATATTCGATATTAAAATCTAATTTGAACCTAAAATCTCACCATTTTTAATATATAATATATTAAACCTAATAAACCTATTATATATATATATAGATATATATATATATATATATATATATATATATATATATATTAACAAAACGTGATATACCCAACAATAAAATATTAACAGAACGTGATAATAATTAGCTAAAAAATGCATAAGCAACAAAATACGATAACATGTAAACCAAACAGTATACCAATTAAATAAACAACGAAGAGAAGACAATGTATAACAACTCTATAACAATTAACGTGAAAATGTAAAACGATTATGTAATAAAAAATCATATAATAAGAACACATAATAGCAATGGCTGATCCATAACGACAAAATGAAAATCGCTTTAACACCAAACCTAAAAATCTATGTGCATCTATATTATGACACGTAAAGAGATATGACTCATTACAGTGTTATGATAAAGGCATTGGAGAGTAGAATAGAGGAACTCATGAATATTAAAGTGATGTAAGAATATTGTGGCTCAAGCAAAGTAAATGAACAAATCGTAAATTGTTATCAATGGTAGAGGATGGAATATGTAATGAGTAATTTGGAATATTTGAGAAAGAAAAGTGTTTTGTGAGGAAAATGATAAAGATTGTAGGTTTTTTTTAATGGGAAGATTAGTTGGTTTTGAGAATGAAGTATATTAGTTTGTTTGAAATGTTAACCAAATCTTAATGATGTGATTAATCCGAAAAAACTAATATCTACATTATGGATCACAAAAATCTTAGATCTAAGATTGATTTTATTAATTTATAATGAAATTAACAAATTAAAATATTTCGAAATTGGAATTGAATAGCACATAAATTAAAAAATGAGTTGACATTATAAATTATCAATAAAAGGCGAGGAGATTATTTGGATTTAGTTTCCTTTCCCGAACTAGATGACACTTCTAGAGAGATTAATCCAGTTCATAGTGGCGAATGCATAGAGTAATAGACAAAATTGTAGCAACAATCAATTCTTCATTTAAAACTCAAACTTTATCTCTTCAACAACACAATAGTAGAATTTATATTTGCATGATGATGATCTCCTCTTACAATAATTCCATTTATACACAGACACATCATGCCTCAAACTTCAACAAATTTCTTGAGTGCATCGAAGCCTTATTCTCATGGATGGTATAAATGAATCATGCCCTATTTCCTTAGATTAGCTATGCAATCAAAGAAGCACTGCAACTAATGTAGGAACCTTATTCCAATTTGGATTGATCTAGTAGCTGAATAATGTATACTTTGCAAATGGCCTGAGCACAATAGAGAAACCAACTATAGATTTTGATCCAATTTTTTTTATAGATATCTACAATCTTGAACCTATCCTCTTCAGAACCCACATGGTAGTTCTGCTATCGGATTCATGGAGGTATGCCAACAACCAAAGGCAATTACCAAAAATATATAGTTGGTGTCAAAATTCTCTTGTTTTCAAAATATTTTTATTCATGCTCACATGAATGCCAACTATAGTGTGAATGCATTATATAGCCATCATATATTTATCGTTTTAAACACTAAAGGTGTCGAAAAATTATGCATTAACCACATAGAATGTATAACAATGAATGGCAGTAGATAATGGAGGTTTATGGTGCATTTTTAGCAAAAATGCAAGAAAAGGTGTAATGATGAATCTATTAAAAAATGTGAAAAAAGTGGATGCAAACATTGACTTTACCTAACATGATTACAAATACATATGACAAGTCTTGTCAAAAGATGTTGAAGAACATATTTGCCATATTTTGAAGTAGATGACATGAAATGAATATATATATATATATTTTTCCACTGGAAAAATCCATAATTTTTCATTAATATTGGAAAAAATACATATTGTAGATGCTTTACGCATATGCGATTTCCACTGTGTGTATAACAGTGTTCCATATTTACATAAATATATCATGCAGAGCACTATGTAGTTCTCCGAGAAATAGTTCTGTCATATAAGACTGTTTACATTTTGCCATAAGGCACAAAAATATGCAATTTCTAATCATCATAGATAAACCTTGTCTGCATGACAAAAAACAAAAATCCTTTCAGTAATTAAGATTATGGTGCATGCTGGTATTCTTGGTCTATGTATGGCCGGTGAAAATATCTGTATTCATTCCGTCCCTTCACCTCTGCGATCTCCCATATACCTCTGTCCATCAACGCGGCCTCCTTGGATAATTTTTCAGCATGGCCGTTATGTTCCCTGTAAATGTGAGAGCACGAGATGTTGTTAAAAGCTGCCTTGAAAACAAAAACTTCATTTAGGATGATGCTGAGTGTGTGTATGTGATAGTCAGATATGCCATTGAACCAATTTATTACAGTTTTTGAATCCCCGAAAATATTTATGCTGGTGCAATGGTGGTGTAGAGCAAAGTGGAGAAGATGTCGCAAGGTTATGAGCTCAGCAAAGTTATTAGTTCCTGTGCCCAGGCCCGATTTTACAGTGTAATAATGATGTTCATTCAAATGTAATATAAAACCTCCCCCACAGCTTTGATGATTTGCAGCCCCATCAAAGAAGGCCCAAGGGATGTTTTTGTCAATGCAAGGGGGCGGATGAGGATGGCGTTCTTTTGGGGGCAGAGGATCAGGGAGTTCCTTATAGGCAGCAGTGATAGCGGCTTCGATCAATGGCCAGGTGATAGGTCTGTTCTAAAAAATAGAGCGATTTCGAGCCTTCCAAATCTGCCAGTTTAGAAGAATCGGAAGGAGTATACATTTCGATCCCTTATGTTTTTGTGCCCAATTTTCCCAAGCCTCGATCAGGTCCGATCCTGCCCAATTGCCATTGAAAGAGAAGTGATTTGAGAGAGATCGCCATAATTCTAATGTAGCATTGCATCTCAAAAAGAGATGCTCTGTGGATTTCGATGCGTCTTTGCACAGCACGCACCAAGTTGGCCCATTTATTGCTCTGTGCATTAGGTATTCTCCTGTAGGTACCTTATTCCTCAATACGCACCAGAAAAAAAGTTTTGATCTAGGCGAAGCTGATAGTTTCCAAATGCTTTGCCACCAGGTCGGGATATGGTCTGGTTTTTTGTGACTGTTGAGTGTGATATATCCGGCCTTTGGAGAATATTTCCCATTCTTTGCCTGACTCCAAACTAATTCATCTAGACTGTCTTTGATTCTTATATGAGATTCGGTTAGTGCAGTTCTATAGTCTTGCCATTCCTGATGCCATCTGAGTGGAAGATTCATTTGATGCGCCGACTTCCATGCTTGATGAAAGATCCCGGAGTTTCCTTGATCAGCAACATGTGCGATTACATTAATGTCACGGGAGTGTAGGTACTGAATCAGATCTTGTGATAGGGTATGCCTACCTCCGCTGCCAATCCATGGGTCCATCCCTATTCTAGCCAGAGATCCGTCGTTTATTCTCCAAACCAGGTTATCCCTGATTAGGGGCAATGAGAATAGCAAGGCCTTCCAAACAGTTGATATGCTTGTCCTATTCCAACTAGGGAGCCTTACCCAATCCAGAATATCTTGTGGCCAAATGTATTTATGGTATGATAAACGAGACCATAAGTTCTGGCTAGTTAGCAGCGACCAGCTCATTTTAGCTGCCATTGCTTTTGCAAATAATGGAAGATCCTTTAGGCCCCAGCCTCCCCACCTTTTTGGGAGTGCTATCTTCTGCCATCCAATCCAAGCAAAAATGCGCTTGTCCTGGCTTCCAGCCCAGAGGTATTTGTTACAAATTTGTTGAAGTCGAGCGAGAATATTTCTGGGAATCCAGGCAAGTGCCATCCAAAAGACTGGGGTTGCTTCCAGCACCGATTTAATGAGAACGAGGCGCCCAACTCTGGATAGATATCTGTGACTCCAACAATTTAGCCTTTTCTCCAATTTGTTGACTAACCAGACCCAGTCTGCAATTCTTTGACTCGCAGGTTTTAGCCAGAATCCCAGATATTTTAGGCCCCTGTCCATAGGGTGAATGGAGAAAGGGAAGGCTTGATGAGCAATTTGAGCTTCGTTTACCGAGGATCTGGCGAAAGTGATCGTGGATTTTTGCTGGTTAACCATCATGCCAGTGGCCTTCATGAAGAGTTGGAGGATTCGGGAAAAGGATAGAGAGTCTCGGATGCTACCATCCAGTAGAATGAGGACATCATCCACAAAGAGTAGATGTGTAAGATAGCAATCATCTGTGATCTTGAGACCGCTGAGGGATCCCTCTCTTTTAGCAGATATGATTAGACGGCTCAAGCCCTCCATGACCATGAGGAATAATAGAGGGGAGAGAGGACATCCTTGTCGGAGTCCCCTTTCAGAGTGGAAGAAATGGGAGGCCGATCCATTGATGAGCACACTATAAGATGGGGTCATAATGCAGGCCATGATCCAGTTGATAAGAGATATTGGAAAACCCAAATGAATGAGTAGCATTTTAATGTAAAGCCAGCTAACCCGATCAAAGGCTTTTGACAGATCAATCTTGAGGAGAATGCACTTTAAGTGTCTAGACCAAATAGAATGCAGGGCCTCTTGGGCAGAACCGATGGCTTCATGGATTTGTCTATCCTCCAGGAAAGCAGATTGCTGAGGGGCAATGTGTTTGGAGAGGATGGGTCTAAGACGATTGGCAATAATCTTAGAGATGATTTTGTAAAGACAGTTACACAAGGAGATGGCACGGTAGTCATCGAAGGAGGAAGGGGAGTCAGTCTTGGGTATGAGGGCTATGAAAGTTGAGTTGATAGCATGATATAAACAGCCCGATACTCTGCTTTCCTCCACCACCCTCAGCAAGTCTTGACCCAAGAGTTCAAAAAAGGTTAGGTAAAACTCAATGGACCATCCATCCGGTCTAGGGCTTTTATCTTTCTTGAACCATTTTAATGTGCCCTCCAATTCTTCCATGGTGACCGGAGTCATAAGATCTTCAGCGTCTTCCTGATTTACATATCTAGGGAAATGATTTGCCACATTAATAATTTCAGCCAAGTTTGTTCCTGGTGGAGATTTGTATATGCTTCTAAAGTGATTAGTACCAAGCTAGGAGAGCTTATTGAATGAGTCTGCAAGACCCCCCTCTGGTAGAGGCAGATTCCATATAGTATTTGAGACTTTCCTTCCTTTTGCATAGTTCTGAAAAAACTTTGAGTTTTCATCTCCAGCTTTCAACCATATAGCTCTGCTTCTCAACCTGTTGGATTCCTCCCTTAGTCTGAGGATGCTTGCTTTTTGGTTTTTGAGCTCAATCAATCAAGATTTTTCCTCCCCCGAGATGAATCCCAAATTCCGGTCATCCTGTAGAGAAAAAAGCTCAGCTTCAATGTTGGTGAGCTGTTCGGATTCCTTTCTGTTCTTTTCCTTTGCCCAATTGATGGTTAGATGCTTTAGCAAGGTGAGGTTATTACAAAACCCCTTTGCCAGGGAAGCCTCTCTGTCAATGGGATGTTCCTTCCAGAAGTCATTGACCAATTTTATGAAACCCTGATCTTGTATCCATGTGTGATTGAATTTAAATGGGGCTTTTGGTTTCGGGTGTGACCCAAATATCTCCATATATATGGGGAAATGATCAGATATACCCCCTGAACCTACCCATTGCTTATAATGGTGAAATTGCTGAAGCAGAGGGCCCTTCATCAAGAATCTATCCAGTCTGCGAGCTAAAGCTGCCGAGCCCACCCTTCTGTTCCTCCAAGTGGGCTGAGGCTTCTGCATGGGGACGTCAATGAAGTTTTTCTGATCCAGAATGTTCCTCATGAATTCCGTGATGGCATCCACCTGTGCCGAGGACCCCCATGATTCACTGAACCCCAAAGAAAAATTTAGATCCCCCCCCCCCAGAATGGTGTGATCTTGGGCCAATAGTGAAAGATTAAGGAGATGGCTCCAAAAAGTCTCCCTCTGGTGACAGGGACCATAAACATTCAAGATTCTGAGAGATTTTCCAAGCTCCAATGAAAAATATCAATACCCAAGAACCCCAGTCCACCCCAAGTTGCATCAATTCTGATGGTTCTGAGATTGTAGCTGATAGCCAGACCCCCTGATCGTCCAATAGCATCGGTTGCCATGAATTTCCATTTTGGGGCTAGGGCTTGTAAGGAGAGGGTAACGTTCTCAGCTGGACCTAGAGTCTCCTGAAGTAGAATAATGTCAGGCTATTCTACCTCGAAGAGCCTCTGTAGGGCTAGTTTTTTGGGGGGACTAGCCAAACCCCTGCAATTGAAAGATAAGCATTTCATGGGGGAACACTTCTCGGGGTTGGAATTGCTCTAAGGACCCCTTCGAGTGTAGATTGACGACCTGATGCAACCTCTGCCCCAGCCCGTCTGATAGCTTTTGAGAGTTCGGTCTTCCTACCTCTGGTGGTCATAGGTCCCATCCCTGATTGGATGATACCCAACCCCACCTGACTACCTGTTAGATCAGCTTTGTGCGCACAGGATCGAAGTGCATAAGGATGGGAGGTTGATTTATGGGGAGATGACTGCGAGGTAAATGAGGAAGAGGGTGGAAAGGAAGGTTGAACCGAAGAAATAGTCAGGGGAGGGGATGATATGATGCAGTGTGCAGATGATACATGAGCTTTTGATGTAACCAAAATCGATAAAGTATCAAGTGAACAGGGAGATAGGGTTAGAGAGGTACCCGAGACCTGAGCAGCCCTTGTTGCTGCCTGAGCCCTGGTCATCGGCGGGGAGGACGATCTGAATCCCTTCTTTCCTGATTTCTGCGGAGTAACTTGAGGAGAGACCTGTGAGACAGGAGAGGGACCCTGAGGCTGTCGAGTTATAACAAGGGAGGCACCTCTGGATGGGATTGGAGTAATCTTAGGTGACTCCTCCGATTTTTTATTGAGCGGACAATCCTTGAACAGGTGCCCCACCTGATGGCATCGATTGCAGCGAAACGGGACACCTTCGTAGTCCAGGATCTGTATTCTGCTGTATTTTCCCCAATGCAGTGTGATCTTTTCTTCCAACCCTTCTTGTGTGTCTAGGTGAACGAGCACACGAGCAAGTGTACGCTTCTTTGATTCCACAAACGTGCGGTCATGGTCCAGGTATGTGCCAAGCGCATTGCCAATCCTTATGAGTACATCCTCGTTCCAGTATTGTAGCGGTAAACCCGGCAATCGAACCCACAGGGGTCCCGCCCCAATCTGTTCACGCTCAGGGTCAAAAAGGGGACTCCACCTCTTGAGAAGGAGTGGTGCCATTTCGATGTGCCAGTACCTTGCCAGAACCAGGTCTGTGTAGATTTCTTTTGCGAAATGAAGAGAGAACCATCCACGGGGGAGAACATGGACATCCGGCAATTCTTTTAGCAGACCACCCCAGATCTCCTTTACCCATAGCATCAATCTGTTGGCTGAGTATGCCCGCCCTTGCACATGTCCTACCAGAACGGTACGAGCCATAACTACCACTTCCCCGATGGTTGATGTTTCTCCAAACCTTATGTTAATGTCCTTTGACGTCACATTGATGCACCTAGATTTCCGCTTCTTGGTGCGAGGAGCCGAGGGATGATCCACAAAGGGGTTCTATGTCCCCTCAGGAGATGTGGATTTTGTGGCTTTTACTTGAACCGCCAGGGTTTCAAAATAGCCGGATGGCGAAACCCAGACACAGGGGGTGCTTGTGATCCAGAAACAGGGGCCGCCACCGAAGGGGTTGAAAGAACTGTGGAGAGGGGCGGGTGCGGATCAAAGGATAGCTGGTGAGGCGTGAAGGTAGATAGGATATGGAGGGTACCAGGTGACAGGGGAGGTGCTTCCAGACCCGGCGAGAAATCAGAAAACCGTACAGAGGCCGATGGTTCCGGTATATATTCGGGCAAAGAGACCACGGGCGAGGTGTCCTGCGGAAAGGAGTCTGAATCCCCCAGAAATCGTGAAACCGACACTGAGAAATTAGGGTTATCGAAAATGACCTGGTCTTCGAGCGGATCTGCGGAGTAGTCGACTAGGTCGGTCTCCATGTGACCTTCCATCTTTGCTAGCGGGAACGAAACGGACAACAGCGATGCGAGGACGGTGGGGAAAATGACGCGGGTGCAACAGTGCGAAATGACAAGAAATGGTGAGAGACAGTATAACCCTCATGCGCCTGCAGTATCTACAGGTGCCCTAACCCTTGTTAACCGAGACCAGCGCGCTCCATCATGTCCTCATTTCAACACATATAAATCCTCTATATATATATATATATATATATATATATATATATATATATATAGATATATATATAGATATATATATATAGATATATATACATATATATATATATATACATATATATACATATATATATATATATACATATATATATACATATATATATATATATATACATATATATATATATATATATATACATATATATACATATATATATATATATATATATATATATATATATATATATATATATATACATATATATATATATATATATATATATATATATATTGGATAAACACCCATGGGAATTTGAACCGATGACCTTTTTGGATGAAGTTCCTTAAGAATGCACCCATTCGTTGCCAATCCAAAACCTTGTGGGAGGCATGGAATCAATATTGAGGAGATGTTATATGAAAGTTGTGTTGCGGTGAAGGGTGGATTGGAACTTTTGAAAGGTAACAAATATAAAAATGGGTTAGGTTCTTCTTCCAAAAGGAATCTTTTTACAGTTGAAAAAATAATGTAATAGTGGTTTTGAATGTACAAACATGGAGACAGGTGTCCCAAATGTGTAGTGACCTATGTGATGGTCTATGGGAGTTAATACAAAGGATGGGGCTCGTTTGGTTAGTCTTGATGTGAGGAAAATGAAATTGATTGATTGTGCAAATGTTTTACTACAATGTGGTGGTGTGAGAGGCCAAGTGCAAATGTCGTCATGCATTTCTTGTGATTAATCAAATGAGTGCCTAGGAAGGGCGATCACTAATTAATAAAGAAGAAGAAATGTGGAAATCTTTCAACTCATGCAAATGAATGGTTCCTAGGTGGACGGGGATGGTAATCGATGCTTGTAATGTAATGGGGACTACTATATGGGTCGACCCATGGCAGTCAAATCTTACTGACTATCGTAAAACTTTATCATGTGTAAGTACAAGGTGATGGTAAATGTGGTAAGAGATAAGGGTTCAATGTTTAGCTTAGGGGTTTGCATTGGGCTATGCAAATTTTATGGGGGGGAGCAATCTATCATGCTAGTGAGAAATTATACCTTAGTTTTCAAACCAAATGTGTGGCCATCATGCCAAGTGTGAAAAGTATCATATGATCATGATACAAGTACCCCACATGAAAGTAATACATAGATATAATCGATTTAAAAAAACATATAATTGGCACATTGAATTGAATATTCCATGGCGAAGTATGTTGTGACCTATACCAATCATGCAAATGGTTTTGAAAAGAGATTTCATGGGTTTAAGTAAAAGTGTCTAGAATATGTCAATGTGGGGCATATCCAAGGTGGTGAGGCCCATGATTCCACCTCATTTATAATCTAGTGAGTTGGCGAGTGAGTGAGCCAATAAAAACTTCTATAGTTATTTCACATTCAATGGAGTAGCTATTTTAGTTGCAATTGTAGCTAAGAGAGTACTACCTCTTTAATCATTGTCAAGTTTTTAGCTAGGGAAGGTGGCCCATATAGTATGGTGTTTTGTAATCTACATTAGTCTCTACGACCCACATCCACATAGGCATCTTAATGTGTGTCACGGGGTTCTCACAGTAAGGCAGTGATAGTCATGGAAATGGTCATTAGTATAACATGTGTATTGAATATAGAAACCACACAAGAAAGTGATGCATGATTTCATATATGTGTGCAGCTATGAGGGATTTTTTTTTTTGCGTAGGGTGGCACACCTAAATGGTGAAAATTTGTAGAAATTGTCACGACCATGGCTTGAATAGCTGCAATGATATCCCCTTTCTAAGGTATTGAACAGATATTGTGATCAGACAGTTGTTTTAGGAATAACTATGTTGTCACCCACACAATTGTAATTGGCATAATTGTAAGTTAGGTGTGCTTTTACATGACCCCTCCTTGCATGCAAATGGTGCTTCATTAGTGATAGTTAACATACACAAATATTAGTGATGCAGTGGCTGACAACCGACATGCTTCAACTCACCTAGTGAGGTGGGGTCTACTCTAGTACTTTGACTTCCTTTTAATATGTTCATAGGAGGATCTCTTAAATTTTTCGATAGGTTAACAGTATCCACACCATGAGGTTTTCAATGTGTGAAGGAGTGAACTTGCAATATTTGATGAGGTATATATTTACTTCTTGGCAGGGCTACACCAATGGTGGAAGGAGGTGCTCGCCGAGCCTTCACACTTAATGATAAATTTGGAGGAATGGGTTGAGTAGTGGTGCAATGTTTAAAAAATTAACGTTGGGACTATAAAGATCACATTGATCAGGTATGTGGTACTCTTTTTCGCCACCACCATGAATTTTCATATTTTTAGAGGGGTAAACCCACACCATATTATGGGATAATATATCAGAATACTACACCGATTGCATAGGGGAAGCTTCTACGATTTGACTTATTTGATGCATGATACCCTATTATTGTAGTTTACGAGGGAGGTGGGTGGTCAACACAAGTAGTTCAAATTCTATACTCTCCTCTATACTCCTTTTCTGAGTGTGTCATTCTAATCCAACCCATCAACATGGCACTAGTGGCTCCTAGTTTACATCGAGTGTTGAGATGGGGACAATTCATGCTTTGAGAGGGAGGGGAGAGGTTGGTAGATACTTTATGAAGATGGCTCTATCATGTTTGCTATTGAAGCCATAAATCATACTAGATTTCCTCTATGTGAGGATGGCTTTTCATGATGACCCAGACATGGGTCATCCCTTAGGTGTTAGATGGGCTCCCTTAGGTATGTATTTGATTTCATTTGTTATGCTATTTATGTTATTTAGTACATTTTTCATTTAAATTTTTATGTGATGACACTGATAGTAGTTTTCTTTGTGTTTGTAGATATGGGACCTCGCAGTTGAGAAATATTAACTATATGAGATCAACCTCATGGAAATAGTCATAGACGAGGAGTATTGCATATTGGGTAGGTGTGAATTGTTATGGGGGAACTAAAGTGGCACTAGATACCACAACAACATGGTCAATTTGACATAGGGGGTGGGGCTCGAGGAAGAGGGGGCCCAAGCAGAGCTTCGTGAGGAGAAACGAAATATGCAAGATTGAGTACTTTTCCTTGAAGCTAGGGAGATTAATGTGCACCACTGGATGGTGATGATTCTCATGGGGATCCTAGAGCCTAGATCAACAATGCTAGGTGAGGACGTAGTTTATGCTTTAGTGACATACATAATGAGTGGTAGTCAATATTGGAAAGGGAAATAGTGGCAACATTGACAACTTGACCGATACTAGTTCCTAACTACAAGGAGTCACATGAGTCTCCTGTTGGTGGTAGAGGAAAATGGGGTTTTTCTCCAACACTACCTCCTCGTTAGATGTTATATTGGCATATGCACCAGGGGAAGAACCAATTATAAGGATTCCCCTCACTTTTTCACTATGGCCTATTTTTGATGGTTAATAGCACCTTGATATATGAAAATTGTATATTTGATACATACATACAAACGGACAGACAGACAAACATACACACATACACACACACACTTATATATATATGATATTTTGAGCTCTCATAATATGTCTTATTTATGTGATGATATGTATCATGTGATGGATACTTATTATGCCATGTATGTTTGATATGCTTCTAAATGTTGTTTGTATGGTTAATGTGATGCTTGTTAGTCTAGGATGTTATTTTCTATTTTATTGATATCATGGTTCTTATGTCTTGGCATGTGTGAGAAAGTAAAATGATTAAAGCTCCATACTAACAATTTAACATGTTGGTACTTATGAAACAAGCAAGGATCACCAATTTGGAATGTCTTATTTAGTTGTGCAATGACATGCTAGGAATCAATGAATGAATGTATGTGGAAAATGCAAAGGTGGGTGGCATCAACCAAGAGCCCTTTATTATTATTGTATCAGCTTGGTTACCAATAGGTGACCCGATACAAACTCTATTTCTATGAAGGGGGTTATTATCTAGGATACAATGGCCTAGGCTACCAAAGTTATGTTTTGCAACCATCAAGTACTGCCACCAAAAAAATCAACGAAGTAAGTTGGTGGTTAGTTCATCTGTCACACAATGAAATGAGTATAAATTAACATACATGATAAAGACGTTATTGACATACAAAAATTGTAAAGTATGTACAACACAGTAATGTAGGGAGAGATAGGTTCCATCGTTATGAGCAAAACATTTTCAGATAGAGTTTATTAACAAGGTCTTTGAGACATTTTCGATCAGGCTCACTCAAGTTGTATAATCCTTTGAGGATACAATTCTTGAATATATAGGGTCCCTTCCATAATGTATCAAGATTCCTTAAACCTAAGGCTTCATTAGAGACATCATAAAATAATACTATATCTCCCTCATGGAATGAGTTGGGAGATACACTGTAGTTGAAGAAGGTTTTGGATAATTTCTTGGTATCCTCATTATGATGGGGAGAGGTTCATCCATTTTCATCAATGTGTTTGAGTTTTATGAGGCACTACTCAAGGGGAGTAGTGTTAGGGCGCAGTTCCACTGTGGTGCACAGTGTAGAGATTTCACACTCAATTGGGACTATTATTTTTATTTCTATTCATTTCCTTCCAAAGATTTCTAACTTATATTATTTGTATGCTCCAACCAACTAAAATCAAGCATTCATTAATAGTAGCTTATCTTATAAAATCCTCATGAGAGAATGTGATTGACCATACATGAAATCAAACAAATTGAAAGCAATCTGTGAAGTATTTGTTACCATAGTTGGGAACCATTATCAGGATTATTGTTACTAATAGTCAACGAAAATGGTTGCAAGTCGAAATAGCCACTTGTTAGCAACAATAGCATGGAAAACTATATTTCTTGTTACATTAATGTATATTTTTTATATGTGCGCTATACGTAAAATTTCCATTCTCAAATTTAATTGTTTCTAATGATTGTCTTATTGCAAATGTTGGGTAATTGTGTCATTGTCGTTTTTTTAATATCATTTTTCTGCACCAATGCAATCTGAAAGAGCAACACAATCACTAGTGTGTAATAAAACAATTCAGCTAGTGACCATTTGTGATTTCCTATGTGGCCTATGATAGTGGGGTAAACTAATGATCACCTTCTTGACCTGGAAGAAGCATGAAAAGGAGTCATATTTGGAACAAATATTTGTTCTAGTCAAGATATATTTGGGGAAAGATTGATTGCATGTTCAATTCCCAAGGTCTCGAAGCTATGAATCTAGTGATTGTGGAGGAAATATGTAGTGCACTTTAGTGCAATGACAATAATATAAATGTTACAAGAATAAAAAACGTAGCTTTTGAATTCTATAGGATGAATAGAAAATCCAAACATGCACTCTATTTACATTGGAGAGTGGTTACAATCTTCCATTATTAGTGGTTTCAATCTATACATTGATAATGTGTGCAAACTTGTCCCCTACGACACCATGGAATGCACAACCAATGTGAATCCATTTTGTTCCAAAGAATTTAAAAGGTTGAAGAGAGTGAATTGGACTACCGCATGCAGTGGTAGTCACAAGGGTTATGTGCCCTTGTTTCCCTCCTACAAGACATTTGAGGAAGTTTATCCACACACTTTCCCTATCCAAAAAAGCAAGGAAAAAAATGCTTTGTAGCTCCCATTACGAAATCTCAAACTTAGTTATATTAAGTAAATTGTCATATCACTTATCCTTTTACCCCTTGTAACTTATATATGCTCTGAATATTCGATATTCAAATGGGATTTAAACCTAGAATCTCACCTTTTATATAACATGGCATTGCCAATTAGACTAGGCTTAAACAAATATAGTTTGATTATTATTTAAGTAATATATAATAAAAAATAAAATAAAAATAAAAATAACAATAATTTATTTATCTTATCCTATCATATATATATATATAGATAGATATATATATAAAGTAATAAATAATAACAGACATTTGTGTATCTTCTTAATACTAAAACAACACATCAATTCACAATTAAAATATCAAATTGATTTAAAGTTTAATTTCCACATATTAAAATAATTTTTAGTAGTAACTACAAACATAATCCAATTTATAAATGGTTTGGATTCCTAAAAATAACATTGGTCCAAACAAAACATAAATCCATTTACATATTTGCACAAAATGTAATCTGCTCCCTTAAAAAAATTTGATTTATGGTAGCTCCACCTTTCGCAAATACTAGTGTACTCTATCTCAGATACAATTTAGTATATATATAATGGTTTTAAGATGGATATAGGCACAAATTTGATGTCGATTTGTTTATGTGAGCAATGAAGCCATATCAAAACTTTCGGCTTGTGGAATTTGTTTGTATAGGTAATTTGATTCCATGGCTTTTCGTGCATCTTCCATGAGATGGGTTGTGTAAGGACCTACGGTCCGGGTCACCTTCACCGTGCGAAGGACGAATGAGGAGCTCATGTGAAATGCGAAGTAAAATAACCAAGCAGCGACTTTATACAATGTTGGGCAAGTTGAGAGGGCGGTCCCACGAGTTGGGTGGGCCGACCCTCCACTCGGGCGAAGGCAACATGTTGAACGAGTTGGCTTGGGCGTTGGGCGTAAGTTGGCTGGTTGACATGACCCGTGACCCACCCATATATATTGGTGGAGCATTGTGGAGACGAGCCATAATCATTTAGCCAACACGAGTTCGATGAGCAGAGTTCTACGGTGCGTGGATGAGTCCACACGACGGGCGGAACTAGGGTGAAAAACTCGTGCAGGAAAGTTGGGCGAAAAACTCATGCAAAAAACTTGGGCAAGGGCGAACTCAGGCGAAGTCGAACTCAGGCAAGGTCACTCAGGCAGAACTCGGGCGAGGTCGTGGGGCAGAAAACTCGGGCGAGGTCGTCGAGCAGGACACTTGGGTGAGGTCGTTCGAGTGAACCAGATGAGGTCATCGGGCGACCTGGGGGAAGTCGTTCGGCCGAGCTGAGTGAGGTCATCGGGCGACCTGGGTGAAGTCGTTAACTGGGTGAGGTCATCGGGCGACCTGGGTGAAGTCGTGTGGCGACTCGGGTGAACGAGTTCGAGTGAATGAGTTTTGGGTGAACGGGTGGAAGTGCGGACGGACGGCCAGGCGAGGGCACGTCGTGCATGCTGAAACGAAGAATCATGCGGACGGGCGACCGGGGTAGGGTGCGTCGTGCATGGTGAAACGTTGGAAATGGTGAAGTGTTGGAGCTGTGAATGGAGGTGTGACTTGTGTGTAGGTGTTGGTGTGTCGCGACTTGGTTACAACGAGTCGCACCCAAGTTGGGCAAACGACACAATCGTGGGACGAGGTGAACAAAGGGTTGGTGAGTCGTGTGGCGACCGTGCGGAGGTGGTGACGAGCTGGGCAACCGAGTTTGCTAAAGTTGGAAATTTGGCTAAGTGTAAATTTGGGGTTTCCCAAGATTTAACTTGCACTTATAAAAGAAGATTATATATATTGATTCGGGCAGACTCATATTGCGGGGAGTTGACCCTCCCTTTATACTGTTATGCATTTCTATTGTATAACGCTGTTGATGATGAATATGTATGGGTTTTCATCTGTATAAAAGATAAAGATAATACTTGGTAATGAAAAATAAGCTAAGTATGAAATGTTAGGCATAGTCTACAATCGTAAGTATTGGTGAAAAGAAAACAGTTGGTAGTGCTCCACCTTGCTATAGTGCGGTTGGAAGAGTACCGCTAGTGTAGGGGTGTGACAGGCGGTATCAGAGCTAGTGCCAGGGAGCTGGTGCTGGTGTTGAAGTGTTGAAGCTGATACACAAGATGATACACATCTACACTTCGTGACAAGTGGTATCAGAGCTGGTGAAATGCAAAGGGGATTTGTGGAAGAAGGTGATCCCATTGTCACTTCATGACAGGTGGTATCAGAGCGGATCCAAGTTTCATAGAAAACTTGGTGAACTGAATCAAGTGGTTGATTCTATGAAGACCAAAGACTTGAAAGGGAGTTCAAGTTTTGCAGGTGACAAGTGGAATATCAGGGTGATTCAGGTGAATGGTGAAACAGGTTTAGCAGAGGTGAAGCTTAGCGCTTGGGCCAAGCTGAACGATAAGGCATGGCAAGTTTAGAAGAATTTGAAGGGAAGCTCTTGCTTACTTTATATAGGTTGAAGCGGATGAAGGAAGAGAACCCCCAGATTCGAAAGGAACTTGAAGTCTTGGAAAAGAATGTTGAAGACGAACTTCTTCAACTTGGTTGGACAATGGAGTAGGATGAAGTTACAGATTGTGCTAACAAGGAAGAGGGAGCTGTGATGATTGAGGATGTTGCAGATATGACCACGATGGAGGATAAACTTGATTTTGATCAAGTTGGACCAGGATCGTGCAAATTGCAGACATGGATGGACGAGGATACTCACATGGAGGAGCCTCATGATGATGATATAAGTACTATTGATACTTGTGTTTCATTTGAGCTTTTGGGAGATGAACCATATGCAAGGAAGAGCAAAGCCAGTTTGCCGATGTAGGGGAGCATCTTACCATGGATGTCTATGATGAGACCTTGTATGGGGAGGCAAGGATTGTTAACTGTTGCAGGACTTGTTGGGGTTGTTTGTGACCTTATGATAGAAGGTGCAAAGGCCCATGACAAGGGAGGAACATGATGATCATTGCGAAGGATTGGGTCATGCTTTAGCCACATGGAGAATTGGCTAAGTGCCCGACATGACTCATGGAAAAATTGGAGAAGGGCACACAGTTGAGTTGCTTGGGTGGACTTCTCATGGCTGACACCAAGAGATAGCCTTGGTGGAACCTTTAGTGGGGAAGCTATGATGGAAGAGACTCATGATATGATGATGATATGGTTGGGTGACTGATTTCACTAGACCGGATTTGTAGACTTGGATGAGGATGATCGATTGTTGTGATGGGTCTACTTGGTTGGACTACATGGGCAACTTAGTCATGGACATCAGGTTGGAGACATGGAGCATGACAGTCTTATGCAGGGACATTATGCAAGAGAACTTGTAGAGGTGTCACTTATGTGCATCCAATGAGGAGTGCCGAGGCAGGGATGTTGTGCAGGTAGATTTGCTAGTGTGACATGGAGACTTATTATTTATGAGCCGATGGAGAGGTTGTGCACTTATGTACAACAAGGCCATGGACTTGGATGGATTTTTGAGAAGACTATGGAGCATTCCTACTACATGGAGAGCTGAGGCATCTTGTAGAGACCTTTGGGCCGAGACTTGTATTCTTGCTGGATGTTGGTTGGAGATGACACATGGAGCTCATGGTGACATGAGATTGTTGTGACTTTTAGGGACTTCATATATGGTGGACTTGGAGGATCTCATGCATTGAGGAGCTGAGGTCAGAAACTTTGATGCAGAATGGGATGCATACTTTCGAGTACATGTATGGGTGTGACTTGAAAGAGTGACTTGATGAGGAGGATCGATATGAGACACTTTGGAGTGATAGAGTTACAAGGATGATGATGCCTTGGTGGCAACACTTGGGCATGGGTTAAGCCGAGACTTAACCACTTTGACACATGGGAGCTGATTGATCTATGATCATGGGTAGCAAATGGATAGATGAGACAGGTGTATACTTGTTTTTATGGCAAACTTGAGGGATGGCACATTACAGATGTGATGGAGAGTTGTTGCATGAACCTGGATGTGGCATATCGAGAGTCGGGATTGATGAGAGAATCTCTTCACCTTGAGGAGATGGATGTTTTGCAGATGGATGATGATGTTGGGATATATGCGACTGATTTCATGCAGCACATTGACACCAAACATCATGGACAACGTGTTGCAGATGAGATGGACACTACTTCATGGACCTGAGCATGGCTTACTTATATGGAGATGGATTCTTGATTGAGTTAATGATATGACGGGATGTTTAGAGAAATGACTGATGATGGCATGAGGATGTTCACTCTCATGCTTTGGGCGTGACAGTTGGATTAGCTACCCAACTAGTTCAAAACATGGGGTCCGGAAGTGTACAGAGATGTGTTAGCATTGTGTTGGAGTATCATGGCAACAGTTCACACGAGGATGACACATGATGAGGTCAACACAATACATTGCAGAGAGCATGTAGCTTGAGATGGAGGGGCCAGCCTTCCACGATGGAGAGCAGCATGTGGAGATTGCGACAAGATGATTGATGATCATGGATTGAGATGATTTCCGATGTATGACATACCAATGTGGTGTATGCCTTGGTATGGATATCTTGGTGATAGATGGTTTCCGAGACGAGATATTGTCGAGGACGCTAATGACTTCAAGTGGGGGAGGATGTAAGGACCTGCAGTCCGGGTCACCTTCACCATGTGAAGGACGGGCGAGGAGCTCATGCGAAATGCGAAGTAAAACAACCAAGAGGCGAGTTTATACGATGTTGGGTGAGTTGAGAGGGCAGTCCCACAAGTTGGGCGGGTCGACCCTCCACTCAGGCGAAGGCAACATATTGAATGAGTCGGATTGGGCGTTGGGAGTAGGTTGGTCAGGTGACATGACCCACCACCCGCCCGTATATATTGGTGGAGTGTTATGGAGACGAGCCATCATCATTCAGCCAACACGAGTTCGATGAGAAGAGTTCTACGGTTCATGGATGAGCCAGCACGATGGGCGGAACATAGGTGAAAAACTAGTGCAGGAAAGTCAGGGGAAAAACTCATGCAGAAAACTAGGGCAAGGGCAAACTTGGCCGAAGTTGAACTCGGGCGAGGTCGTTCAGGCAGAACTCGAGTGAGGTCATCGGGTAGAAAACTCGGGTGAGGTCATCGGGCAGGAAACTTGGGTGAGGTCATTCGGGCGAACTTGGCAAGGTCGTCGGGCAAACCTGGCGAGGTCTTTCGAGCGAGCCGGGTGAGGTCGTCTAGCGACCCGGGAGAAGTCGTTCAGGCAAACCAGGTGAGGTCGTCAGGCGACCCGGGTGAAGTCATGTGGCGACTCGGGTGAACGAGTTTTGGGTGAACAGGTAGAAGTGCGGACGGGCGAGGGCGCACCGTGCACGCCGAAATGAAGAATCGTGGGGATGGGCAACCTGAGTAGGGCGCGCCGTGCACAACGAAACGGTGAAGTGTTGGATTTGTGAATGAAGGTGTGACTCGTGTGGAGGTGTCCGTGTGTGGCGACTTGGTTACAACGAGGCGCGCCCAAGTTGAGCAAACAACACAATCGTGTGACACGGTGAACAAAGGGTTGGTGAGTCGTGCAGCGACCGTGCGGAGGTGCCGACAAGCTGGGCAACCAAGTTTGCCGAAGTTGGAAATCTGGCTAAGTGTAAATTTGGTGTTTCCCAAGATTTAACTTGTACTTATAAAAGAAGATTATATATATTGATTCGGGCAGACTCATATTGCAGGGAGTTGCTCCTCCCTTTATACTGTTGTGCATTTCTATTGTATAATGCTATTGATGATGAATATATACGGGTTTTCATCTGTATAAAGAATAAAGATAATACTTGGTAATGAAAAATAAACTAAGTATGGAATGTTAGGGGTAGTCTACAATCGTAAGTATTGGTGAAAAAAAAACATTTAGTAGTGCCGCATCTCGCTATAGTGCGGTTGGAAGATTACCGCCAATATAGAAGCGTGACAGGTTGGGTGGTGATTAAGAAGGTGGTAGCCAATTTCAAATAATAAAACATTTAGTGAGATTAACAATATATAGTGTGGGCAAAGCTATATATGCTGACGAGTGAGTCAAACAGAGACTCCCCATTGTTTTCTAAAGCGTGGAATGGGCCTATCTCCCGGTATGTGGGGCGCTTCAGCAATTTCCGAAAATGATTTCACGGTGCCCGAACCAAAACGCGATGAGAATCGAACTTGGGCAACTCGGAGCTTTCTCAATTCTTTTATATATATATATATATATATATATTAATTTCGGTAATCGACTGTGAAAACTCGCGTCTCCCGCAGTGGTAATCTGAATAGCGGGCCGAAAAGTCCGCAAATCCTGAGGTTATAACTCGCATGGCGGATGTGATAACCACACGTATGCTATGAATTGCTTCCTCTGTGACCGCAAGTTTCCGTCCAACTGATCCTACAACTACGGTCACGGCAGAATTGCGGTTCCGGTCTTCATGTTATTGCCCAGCACGCCTATGGTGCGCGGTTGGAACGACAGTAGGAGCACATCACAGGCTCTTTCTTCGTGGAAATCTTGTCGTGGGAAATTTATTGTATAATTATGGCTGTCTCCGTTTAGGTTCCTTTTCAACTCCGAGTCAGGAAAACATAACATTGTGAGAACATTAAATATATTTAACTCTTTACTAAAGAAAATATAGCCTAAAACAAACTTTAACTCTTTAGTCAGGAAAATATATATAGCCTAATGATTTGCTTTTAAAAGTTTCTTAAATAAAATTATAAGAATATTAAATAAATTCAAATCTATAAAATCAATTATAACATAAAACAACACAATCAATTAACTAATTGCTTATCTAAATGAAACACATCCCTACCACAAGAATTAATTAAAGTTATAGTAATAAGAAGTTTATACCCATTACATAATCCAATGAACATTAACGGCTACCACACACATTAGAGCCAGCGAACTGCCCACCTCGGCAGGAGTTTCAAATCCCGTGACCGCAAAAATTGGCTGTGTTCTGTAACAAATCAATTTCTTGAATTTTTACTCCCACAAAAATAGAATGACTCTTCCGGGATTGTTTGCCATAATATTTGGACTATACGAGAGATCACAGACGACTTGCTCCCACTCCATACGAAGTCATAAAAAATAGATTATCGATGTAAATTCCTTGCTCGGACGGAGGAATTAAAATTGGAATAATAAATTCCGCTTTAGAAAAGAAAATTCTTTTCATCAGAGCTCAAACCCCATGGCGCCATTCATATTTTTTCCTCTAAACTGTCGTTCATTGATCTCGAAATCGCCAGAGAGAATATCAGGGTCGCGGTCACAGTAACTGTAAAGGATGTTGTTCTTATTTAGCTATGAGTCAAAGAAACGCTCCCCATTGTGTTTCAGCGCCTGGAATGGGCCGATCTCCTGGTAAGTGGCGCTTCAGCAATTTCCGAAAATGATTTTACGGTGCCCGAACCAGAACGCGATGAGAATCGAACTTGGGTAAATCGTAGCGTTCTGAATTTAAATATATATATAAATTAATTTCGGTAAAACGCGAGAAAACTCGGATATGAGGATAATGATCTGCATATCGTCCGTGATAACCGCCTATTTAGTATGACATCGTATAACACATGGTGATAACCAGATAATCCGCTGATAATTCGTGTATCTTCCGATAATTCGCGTATTCAGTGATAAGTTGCGTAACCCTCGATGATAACTCGCATATCGGCCGTGATAGCTTGAATAATGAGTGGGATTGTCGCATATTCGCCGGAGCTTACTCGCATATCCATGCGAGATCGTCGGATAAACGACAGAGACCTCGCGTAAACGCCCGCATATCTATTGAAGACGATGGCATATCAGCGTAATGACCCGCTTATCCTTCAGTGATAATCAGCGTATCGTTGACAAAACACATTGAGATTGTTGACGCCTCGCGTATCCTATGATAGATCGCATCTAAAATGGTGATAACTCGCGTATCGAATCAAAATTCGCGTATCTGGCGATAGATGGCGTTATAATTCACATCGCCGGTGTGATAACTCGGGAGATAAGCCGTGGCTTCTTCTATTATGGAAAGTTTCCGTCCAACTCCTGCGACGGCAGATTTGCGGCTCCGCTCTTCATGTAATTGTTGACCATTGTGCCGCCGCAATGGTCTGCGGAAGACGTGAAAACTTCAAGTTAAAAGGACATGAGACCTCCATTAAAAATTCATGGTAATTGTAATAAGATACCTGCCAGGGAAAGAAGGCAATCAAGTCCTCAAAACCAATCTGCATATTTCAAACCACCATACCCAGCGTCGTAAGGAATCAAGGACTACAATGCAGCGTGCATTTTTATGACCAGTTTGTAGATAATTGCATCCTAATATTCAAAGCAGAAGCACAGTCTATGTCTGCAGAATTGGAGAATAAGATTGATGTTAAATAGGGAATCCATACAGGTGAGGATGGTTTTAGATAGAGGAGGAATGACTTGTTGAAGAGTTTTGAGAACCTAAAGTTTCGGACTACCAAGGGAGTCCATCATCAGGGGACGCGACAATAGATAATCTTCAATCTTAATGATGTATCCATGAGATGGGTTTAGGATATATATATCTAGATTATTAAAAAATGATGTGAAAATTAGGTCGGACAATGTATTTATTAATTTGTTTAAATATTTTATTTTTTATTTGTTTATTATTATTATTATTATTATTATTATTTATTATTATTTATTTTTTATTTTATATATATATATATATTTTTAATGAAACCACTTATCAATTTAAATAGCATTCTGGAGAACCAATTTAACAGATATTCACATTAAAAAGTAACAATATACTTACTTATTTCAAGCCCTGCTTGATTATGCAATAGACAACATTTATAAATCTGGCATCTTCTTGTTCGCGAGAGCCGTTAAGATTGCGCATTTATCATTAAACCAAGACAACGCTATTAAATTCAATAAAACTCTAAACGCGGGTATTAAAATATTAAAGTCTTATCAATTTTATAAAATTCAAATTAAAGAGGAAAATGTGCACTCTCTAGTCTCTTTTCGTTATAAAAGAAAGAGTCAAAGGAAGAAAATTATTTCAAGAATTGAATCAAAATGAAGGAAAATCTACCTGCTTTTAAATTTTCTATATGTAAAGGAAACCAAAATCTGAACTATTTCATTTCTCATCATAAAAAAACCGTAGACAAATATCGTTGAGGGTGAATAGCTGACACATACAGGCCGGCTCGTAGGCAGTTTTGAGCAGCAATCTTCAACTGGACTAAAACTAACCAGTTTGCAATCTTCAACTGGACTAAAACTAACCAGTTTGCACAGTCCAGACGACATGCAAAAGGCCAAACATAAAATACACGAACCAGTCTCTTCTGCCCTCCTTCACATAAAATAGACTAACCAACACACATGAAGACAGATGACACATAGAAGCAAAAGAACATTGTGCAGACAACACAACATAGTGCGGACAGAGAGCCCTTGCATTTCAGTCTTTGACAAATGTCTTCTACTCAATGGGCCATAAATTTCGCACGTTGTGATTTTCAAAGTCCAACTATATATCTGTGGCATCTGTCCCCATACCATTTCGGCTAGGGACGATGGAGCACCGTCGGATTGAGAGATAGTTATAACCTGTCCAATGAAAAGTTCTTTATCCCCCAACGGTTGTCTGTCAGAACCCTTGGACACCGTTCTTGTAAGCAAGCGTGCCGTTCCTACAATCATCCCCCGCTTTAAGTTGTAACGAGGGTTGGAATTTGACGGGCATTTTGCCCGTCGGAGGCCATTTTGCCCGTAAAATACGTTGAAATTTTTTAAATGACCGTCGAGCATGACGTATTTGGAAGAGTGCAGAACGTATTTTTGACGGCCAAGTTATTTTTGAAAACGTTATTAATATTTTATATAACAACTGACACCTTTTCACTTCAATCTGGAACATACCCTCTAATAAGTCCATCATGATCTTATCAACCAATAAAGTTTAATTTCGAATCCTGGCCTGGAGATTTCAAAATCTGAAAATATCTACTGCAAAACATTGGAATTCGAACCAAGTGTTACTGCGACATTTAATTTTGAAATACAAAAAGCTTTCCTTATCAGATGTGACTTGCATTGTAATTTTATCTTCTTAAGTATAGGAGCTCCTAGTTATTCAGTCTTGCCGTTATAACCATAATATTTGTAGAGTTGTATAATGCAGAGAGCCAGAGGACTCTTAGTATGAGAGACAACTCTGTGAGTTTCGGCATAAGACCATGGCAACTTCCCGATCTTCGAATAGATTATAAGTCTCGATCCTGAAGAAAAAATTGAGATATGATTGTTTCTATACTCTGAGCAGAGTTGCTTTTGATCTTCAGTGGATGTGATAATCTAACATTTAAATTTGAAGCCGAGCTTTTATGATAAATAAACTCTTCCAACGGTTTGAAGAGTAGACACCATTGTGATAAATTTCCATTTAAATCAATTAGTTTGCATTTTATGTAATTTAAACAACTTTTTTTTAAATGTATTTTGACTAATATTTATTAAAATAATTAATTTTTTTATTAATTTAAAATTGGAAAAAATGTTATTTTTTATATTAATTTTATAAAAAATATTAGTTTTGGTTTTAGTTTATTAATAGATATAATTATTGTTATTTTGTTTTGTTTTCATTGGATATAGAAAACTTAAATTTAGAAAAGTGTTTATTTTATAAATATAATTTAAATTTAGAAAAGTGTTTTTTATATATATATATATATTAAAATTATTATTAATTATTTTAGTTTTTTGGATTGGAATCAAGTATGGCATGTTTTAAAGAAATTGTAGTTTTGTATGGTTTAAATCATTTTTTGTTAATGTATAAATTAATTTAGTATGTTTAAAAATCTCTTCAACTTTAAATAATTAAAAATTAATAAATACAATCTTTTTAAAAAGTTTAGTGTTTTCTTTATGATGTTTTAGTTATTTACATTGGGGACAATCATCACTAGAAGCTATCCATAATCCAGGTTGACTTATCATGGTTATTCAAGAAAAACTAAGTCTGAGTCTGGATTTCACTCTTACCAAATGTGTCTTGGGCTATTAACCTATTTCCTTACATTCCATGAAATCAAACTCTTAGCCAAACAAAAGCAATTTTAAGACACACTCTAGAACTAAAAAGAAAATTGTCAACAATTCCAATTTATATTTATAAAATTTGTAAGAAATGTGTATATATTTAACTATTGCTCTCGTTTATGTTTTACTCTATCTATCACCAACTAGGTGTGTTACTTAAACACATACTTGTAATAGTTTAAGTGGCTTAAGCATTCAAGTAAACCGAAATCTAATTTGTTAATTGTACAATTTGACCATCAAAATGAAATATGTTTTACTCTATCTATCACCAACTAGGTGTGTTACTTAAACACATATTTGTAATAGTTTAAGTGGCTTAAGCATTCAAGTAAACCAAAATCTATTTTGTTAATTGTACAATTTGACCATCAAAATGAAATAAATCTAAAACATTACTGGAAACTATTTATTAACTTATTAAAATTAATAAATGGTGTTGAAGAACTCAATTGTAAACATGAAAATAATGTAGATATCTTACCTTGGAAACCATTTTTGACAAAACCATCTAGAAAGGGCCTTTCTTTGGCTCTTTTATGCTTTAGGAATTATTACAAATAGAAACTAGACTTATAGATAACAATTTTGCATATTTTTATTCCTAGGCTTCACATTCTTAGTCTTTCTCTATTTTCTTTTGTGACATTAATATTGCAAGCTTTCAATTTTCCATGGGTAAATCTATTTAGGCCCCTTTTCACCTTTGATTGATTTGTTTTCTTGTTGATGTAGCTTGAGGTGCATGTGAGTGGACCATGTCAATTGAAGAGAGCTCTCGAGTGAATTCAAATATGCACACACATAGAAAGAAAAACATATTTTTATTAAAGTAGGAATTAAGATACTTACAACTTGCACAAAAGCACCTATAGCCTAAGGAAAAACAACCATGGAAAATGGATATGAGACCATTCAACAAAGGTTATTACCTAGTTTCCTTAAATATATGTCTACAAAACTAAGTGATCAATAAGCATCTAGTCTATAGAGACTTTATATCAAATAATGTCATTCATATATATATATATGCCCACAAAACAACAAATTTGGCTTGGTTTAAAATGTCTTGTTCATGATGAGATCTCATCAGATGCTCAATCTAGTATGATTGAATTCTCATAGGTGTCACCTAGAAGGGACAAGGGGCAGAAAACATATCTATTTCATACTCCTTAGAAGGAATGTCATTCAATAACTCACAATTCGTTCATTTGATCAGGGTAAGTTGGATTAGAATCCAAGTTCAATTAGTTTCCTTGAAATCCAATGAATATGCATCTATCTCTTATCCAAACAACATTAAAATTCCCACTTGAATGAAACAAACAATCAATCCATGAGTGTGCTAGTGCATATCGAACCTACTTAGCTGAAAGAAAAAAACCTCTTCCTTGTCATAATAAATTTGGACCATATTTCTTATTGCCACTTGCTCTCCCTGAATGTAAATTCCCACTTGAATGAAACAAACAATCAATCCATGAGTGTGCTAGTGCATATCAAACCTACTTAGTTGAAAGAAAAAAACCTCTTCCTTGTCATAATAAATTTGGACCATATTTCTTGTTGCCACTTGCTCTCCCTAAGTGTATTGGCCACCCACCTTTATTGGATTATTTGGGCCAGAGGCTTGTCACAGTGTCACTGACTCACCACTCACTTATGAAAGTTATCCTATGTCACAATGTCATCTGTGGAATAGATGAAGTGTCACTTCGACTACAATCTGCACCATATATCGAGTGTCTCAACATATCACTTAAAAGTTGTGAAAGATATGGCTCATGAAGAACGACATCTACCGCCACTTATGAAATATTAAAACACTTTAATACATTGTACTTTATTCACTACAAACTCTCTATGGTGGACCCCCACATTGCTTCCATGTGATTATGATCATGGAGAGGATGCAGAGGATAGTCCATCTTATAGTTTTACTTTGTTGGTCATCTTATACGTCCCATAAGATCTCCTTAGTAATATCTCATATATACAAATGCTATGGCATGTATGAGTAAGGGACAGTTGATTTCAGAATTATGGAGATTTTATTGTGAGTGTTCCATACAATTTTCAAACAAAATTGAGAATTCAATAGTCATTTTGTTTTTTTTTCCTTATGATAGATATGTGTTTTTAATGAAACCTTTATTAGTGAAGGGTTAATTTCTTATCAAAACATCACCCTTGAAAGGCAAAATTTTAAACATAACGTTTTTTGAAGGGCAACATAATGACCTAAAACGTCAAAAAAAAATTGTATGATGGGTAAAGAGGAATCCAAATTCCAACCCTAGTTGTAACAATATATAAATAATTTAATTATGATTCAGATCTAGAAAACCTTGACCACCACTTCGAATTGTTAAATGATGCTTCTTATTTAAATTTAGACTTACTGCATATTTTTAACACATTTAAATTAAAGTTATATAATATGATGATTTCGAGGTCGCACTTACCCCATAACATAATTGGTATATAAGTAAATTAACATATTTATGAATATAAAATAAAATTTATTGTTAATTTTATTTGATATATAATTCTATGTTGAACTTAGATATATTTATTTTAGTAACTTTTTTATTATATATTTTTAATTTAATTTTTATGTTAAGTAATTGTATTTTTCGACAATTGTTGTTATTATTTAAGGATATGTTAAATTTATAATCAATATATACTTGTAATGGTTTTGATTTTAATTATGAATATAAAATATACAATATAGTGGTTTATTATTTAGTTTTAGGGAAATTCTTCCTTTCACAGTGATGATGATTTACATTCATTAAGCCAGAAGATCAAAATTTATTCTAAAAAATATTAAGAGAACTTCAAAATTTTAATAGTATTAAATAAATAAAAAATTATTATTTAATTAAATAATAATTTATGATATTTTTTATTTGATTTTTATTTTGTGAATTAAGGCATTTATATTAGTCAAAAGCAGATTTACATGGCTTTACAAAAGTTTTCACAAATATCAAGGACGACCCTAGGTCCTTGCTCAAACCACATCAATCAAACCAAACTACAAATCCTTAACTCACCAAAACTACATGCAAATGCACCCATACATCAGATACCCATAGCCTTTAAGTGGCTTGCATACCAATCACATACACACAGGAATTATACATATAAGAAGCCAAATTACCATTATCCATAGCCTTATTGCAAAGAACAGATAGCAAAACAAGTGTAAAACCAAACATAAAATCACATCTCATAAACTATTGGATGAAGTTCTTGTAATCAAAAGGCAACATTCTTAAAATCACCCTGCATAATCAGTTTAAGTACAATTTAATTATGATTTAGAATTGTTAAAAGAGGCCTCCCATTTAAATTTAAACTCAGTACCTATTTTTAAATACAGCTTTAAATTCAAATTATATAGTAGAATAAGTTTTAGTTCCCACCTAGGCCCTAACATAATTAGTTTCTAAGAAAATTAACCTGTTTAGTTAGATAAAATAATATCTATGGTTAATTATATTTAATATATAATTTATAATTTGATTTAATATATTTAATTTATTAATTTTATTTTAATATAATATTTTGATATTAATTGATAATTTTAAATATTTATAACAATTTTTCTGTAAAAATTATATAAGAGATAATCTATTGGAGGTGTTTTGAAGAGCGAGTGTGGTTCATCTTCACGACAAGATGACGAACTCGATGTAGAGAGCATATAACTAGCCATTTGAGAGTAACAACTAGTTTGACTTAACACAGAAATTAATAATTAAGATTTAACCGAGAAGGAGAAAGGAGTCTAACTAAAGAATTTTAATTTATAAAAATATTATTAAATTAAATTCTTGTTAATATTATAAATAAATTCAATTTTTTAGAAGTTATAATATAATTAATAATCAGTATTTTAATAAAATAATATAATAAACCATATAGTTATCTGTATTATTATTAATAAAAAAATATTTTTATTAAAAAAATTAGCCCCTTATAACCCTATTATTATTTATTATTATATATAGTATTCTAATAACTATTATTATTATCAATAGGTTTAAACATATTCTTAACATCACTTATTAATATATTATTATTACTCATACTCCTAAAAACTAAAAATAGATTATAAAGTAATATATAACTAATTTTAGAATATTATAAACATTATTGTTAAATTAAGTATTTTTTTTATTATATATATATATACTAGGAAGAAAGAGCAGGGATCCAACATCAACTGATACTCCAGCAATCATCTCTATTCAAATTAAAATTAACATGCCTCTTTTCAATTTCTAAGGCCTCCCTAAATTTACGATGATGAGTATGGTCAATCTTAGAAATGACCCTAGCCTGTTCAATGCAAATGCGATGATTGGTTTCTTCTACATGCTCTACCAAAGCGGAGGAGCAAGACCTTCCATGCTTGATGTTCATGGCATGCTCACAAATCCTTTGGTTTAATGATTGACCGATCTCATCAATATAAGGAGTTTCACAAGAATATCGAATGATGTAAACACCCTTCACATCCTTGGGAGTAACGGGTCTTTAACAGAACAAAGAGAACTTTGTATAGTGTTAAGGGGGGTAAAAGAATAATTAATCTTATGTTTTCTCAAGATCCTTGCTATTGTATCAGTTGTCCCCGAAATAAAAGGAATATGAACTCTAAAAGACCAATCCTTCGGACCAATATAATTCTTATGACATTTTTCAGCATTTAGAAAATCTCTAAGACCTTGGGACCTACTATAACCATTCCTATTAAAAACATTAAGGAGGTAGGTTTTTTCATCTTTGAGGTGATTTTCATCAGAAACTCGTAACGCCTGAGTGGCTAAGGTGTTGAGAACACCTAGCTTTTGAGTCAGGAAATGATTGGAACTAGAATGGAGATATTTCTCTGTGTCAGTTTTCTTCTGAAATATTTGATGAGAGAAAAAACCCTCATCCTTCTTTGAAATAAGAACATCAAGAAAAGGAAGGCTACCATCAACTTCAAATTACATGGTGAACTTTATGTAACTCAATTGATTATTAAGATGATGGTAAAAGAACTCCAACTTTTCCTCACCATGAGACTAGACGAGACAAGTGTCATCCACAAACCTTTTCCAAAGCTTAGGTTGGTAAAGAGAAAATGACAAGGCCTTAGTTTCAAAGTCCTCCATGAATAGATTGGTGACAACGGGGGAAAGGGGAGAACCCATAGCCACACTGCAGGTTTGCTCATAAAATTCACCCTTGAAGCTAAAGAAAGTATAGGTGAGACAAATTATAGCTAAACTTGCAGTATCACTATTAGTAATGTGATTGATGACATCAATGGCCTCATTAATAGGGATATTAGTGAATAAGGAGACCACATCGATACTTACCAGCTAATCATCGGGATCAAATCTAAAATCCTTTAAGTCGTTAATGAACAAAGGCGAACCTTCAACAAAGAATTTAGTCTAGCCAATGAAAGATTTGAGCTTATTAACAAGAAATTTCACTAGAAGATAAGTTGGTCCTCCAATAGTATTGACAATGGGGCGAAGGGGGACCCATTCCTTTTGGATCTTGGGGAGACCATAGATCCTAGGGGTGAGAGGGTTTCTCTCGATAAACTTCTTAGTAAGAGGGCTAACAGTGCTACTAGATTTTATGGCTACAACAATTGTTTTAGAAATACTTTTTAGGGGGTTCTTAACAAGCTTTCTATAGCTCTCACTATTGCAAAGGTTATCTAACATCTTATCAAGGTAATCCTCCTCGTTAAGAATGACAGCCGCACCCCCTTTGTCAACTTTTAGAACAACTATGTCCTTGTTATTGTTCAAAGCGTTGAGAGCTTCAAACATAAGTTGTTATGTTATAATTATTATAGATCATAGAATTCTAAATTCAAAAATTTTAAATAGTTACGAAGAATTTTGTTATTATTTTTGCATATGAAATGTTAAACTTATAATAAATATATATTTAAAATAAGTTTAAGTTTTATTGTGAATATAAAATATATAATATAACTGTTTTTTAGTTATTAAAAAAAAAAAAAACTTATTAATGATGACCAACATCCATACAAACTATATATCTATAAAATCTGAAAAAAAAAAATAAATAAATAAATAAATAAAAAAAAAAATAAAAATAAAAATAAAAATATATATAGATATAATAATAATTATATTTTATTATTTAAAACATATTATTATTTCTCTCACACATAAAAATATAAATATAAAATTTATTTATATTTATTTTTTAATTTAAATCCTATCCATTTAAAATAAAATCTTTTATTATAATTTAATATATTTCATAATATATTTTTAAATATTTATATTTATTTTGAATAATTGAAAAGAAAAATATCATCACTCCTACCAGTGTTAGATTGGTTGGATCCACTAACATTTAAAATGTCTAATAATTTAATCAGAGCTAATGAATCGCATTAAGACATGTCATTATATTTAATATTATTATCACTATTATCTATAGAGAAGTTAAGTTTCTTTCGCTTATTATTAAATTTATTTTGTTTCTAATTATATTGAATTATTACAAATTTTGAATTATCATAAAATTTTATATTACTATCAAAATAGTATTTAATACTTGTTATAATAATATTATGAATATTCATATTAAAAGTTTAATTTTATTTATAGTTTTAATAGTTTCTATTGATTTTGTTTATTTAAAAATAGTAATATAATTTGTAAATTATATTTTAATATGTTACTAAAACTACATTAACCGTTGTAAAATAGATCTAGCAAGTTTCTGTGTTAAGGAAATTCATGGTTAAAAGGTTATCGATTTGACTCTTATTGGCTAACAAAAAAAATTACATGACCACTATATTATAATATATATGATGATTCATTTAAGCATGATTTTTAGCAATTTAAGAAAAATTTTATACGATTTTATAATATATGATGATTCATTTAAGCATGATTTTTAGCAATTTAAGAAAAATTTTATACGATTTGTTTAACTAATTATGATATAAGAACAATACCACAACAATAAATAACATTATAATATTATAGGGTAGTATGAAGATTTGATTTTCTTGTGATTTGACTTATTATTATGTCTTTATGTAGATACCAAAGAAATGTTCAAAATAATATTATTAGAAAAAATAAAAAATAAGTGATGATCCAATAATGAATAATATGTTATAAAATAATAATGAATAGTATAAACAATAACTGTTAAAAAAGATATTAGTTTATCAATGAAGTAGGGGTGTTATTATCCCGAAGGCAAATCCTCAAATGCCCCCAACGATAGTTATTCCTTGATATAACGGTCATTATTTTATTATTAATATAATTTTTATTATATTGATCGTGCTAAGGAGTATTATCCTTGATATTATCATCACTTTACAAAAGTTTTAACCATAGATCTGTAATACCTAGATAACCCATATAACCTCTAACCCAGTCATGCCTATCACACTATGAACTTAGAAACAAACATTCCCCAATATACCATAACCATTAGCCACTATGTCTAGGCTATAGAGACTACAATGTATAACTCAAAAAACCATTATTAAACTTTTGTCCCTAACTACTCAAACTAACAACACATTACACCCTTTTACTTAATGACCCCAAATATAATTACTATTGCACACATTATGAAACTGAACATACTAAACTCCTAGTATATCTAACACCTACTCCACATGACCTTGAATACACTATGTTGCACCAAACGTTAATCCATTAAAACATATTTACTCCTAGCCACTATAAACCAAACCACACTAGAAATCTAATTATTATTACTAATCACACAATTACCCCAAACACATTAAAACCATCATATATATGATTCTTAATTTCAATGAGATTTTATGAAATCTCCCCCAAAGCATACTTGAGATTGAATGCACTAATGCGTTGATATATTATAACCATAATTAATCACTATGACCTAAGGAACATGATACCTTCTATTCACTATCACCTTTAATATGAACACCATAAATTCATTAGTCCCTAAACACACATTGATGATCAACCACTATGAATCCAAACATCTTATAACTTGTGACACATATGAACCCTAATAGGTTCTCAACTCTAAGACAATCACTTGGTAATACATTGACCCCTCAAAGACACCTTGAGCTTCAACATATTATACCCATTGACCTTTTCGAACCCTTCCCACAATCATTCCTTCAAAAAATAATGATCACTAGCCATTATGACCTTCGATATTATATGATCCCAAATAAATTATGACCCATTACATTCTAACCCCTTAAAACACTAATACCCTAATATAGAATAAGCCAAAAGTATTATGTCCCTAAAAACACCATTACCCTAGCATTATAAATGCTTATCGCACCTTAACCCTTAACTGTTATGACCCAAATAACACTATATCCTCTTACATGCATAATGCACTGCTATATTTGGGTGAAACGTTTAACTGCGGAATCGTGATAGAATGGATAAAATCGAAAAAAGTGTTAGAAGTTAAATGTATTTTTTTTTCTAAAATCTCGACGTCCATTGAATATCCAATAGGAGTTGTTTAAAGGTTGAATATTCGATCGAATGTTCTATCTCGTCAATTATTTGATGTTTTCCCTATAATCACTCTTATTGTTGAATATCTAATGGGAGTTCTTTGATCGCCAGATATATGAAACTATATCCAATATGAAAATGTGTAATCTAAATTTAGCCAAATGGAAAATAACCATACAATAACGTTCAATTCCATCATTAATGTATTTTTCCACTGACAATGTCTAATATGAGAGCACTTTATGTTGATCAATTTAACTAATTAAACTAAATATAACATTAATATTATAATTAAATATAATATTATTAACATATATTAATATTTTTTTTTTCTCGGTAAGACTAATCTAAGTACCCACGGGGGATTTGAACCAATGACCTATCGCAAGGAGTGCCTTAACAAAACACCCATTCACCGTCAATCCAAAGCCCCGTGGGCTTAACATATATTAATATTAATATCTATAATATATTAATATCAATATCTACAAATATATTAATATTAATATAATATTATATTATTATAACATAAATTATATATATTAAGCTATTATAGGGAGAGGGGGGCCTAACATCATCTAACTTTGACATAGTTGCTATATATATTAGCTGGGATTGTTTTGAAAGGTTGTACCTCCTTTTGAGGTTAATTTTTGAACAAAATCATGTCTCAAATTTTGGTGAAAAAAAATATCACATATCATTGCTCAAGGAGACAAAAGATATGTGGGATCAACATTGAGGGCTTCTGAGGATCAAAAATGTTATTGCCCTTGTAGAAATTGCAAGGGCTTGAGGACGAGGAAAATTTTAACAAAATTAACTAAAAGGAATTGTGGAGACTTTGGACACACTGAAGACAGACATGAATATCATCCATTTGTAAGTTATTTATTATATGCCTTTGTATTTTAGAATATTTTTATAAATGTTTATATGTGTATTGTATTTTAGATTGTATTTCTTTGTATTGTAAATTGTATTATCTTTCTATTGTGAATGTATTTTATAATATTCTTTTGAGATTTGTTTGAACCATGTTGTCATCTTGATGTAGAGAGGAAATATTATTTGATTATTTTCATTATGGTCGATTAAGGGGTTAGGTCGAGTTAGGGTTTAATTACATTATCGTTTTAGGGATAAGGGTTTATTGTTTAATGATTTAGGGGTTAGGGGATACAAGCTTAGGGGTTAGGGATTTAAGGGCTTAGGGGAACGTGGTTAAGGTGTTCGGGGGTTTATCTATGTTTAAGGGGTAATTTGGACCTAGAGGATTTAGAGGCTAATCATAGGTTTTCATGGAGCATTCTTAATAAGATTTAAAAGTATATTATGCAAAATCTGACAATAATAAAGAATATCACATTATACTGATGACAACAAAATAAGATCAATATGTTTTTATTATGGTCATGAATATATATCTCAGAAAGTGTGTGACGTCCTACATGTCAACAAAATAACATATTTCTTTGATTTTTTCACCATATTCTTAAATATCTTGATAAATTACAGAAGTATCAGCATTGATTTGTTGTCTTTGTTTCTTCGTCTAACCTAAGTTGTCCTTCTCTTTGTCTTTGTTGTATTTCTTTTCCTTATATTATATTTGTAAACTATTGTTATCTCTACATTTCAATTTGTTCTATGTCTACCAATATTACTTTATTTATTTTAATTATATAGTAAGCTCCTGCTAGGGAATTGCTAAATGAGGAAGAGGTGGTTGCATTAAAAGCGCTTGTTTAAGAAGATGGATCACTTAATATTGAGGATCAAGATAATGATCCTATGGAAGGCAATAATGATGATGATAGAATAGTTGAAAAATATGGGACAAACAGATTGATCAAGGAAACATTGAATAATGTTGGAATGAATGATGATGATAAGCCATACACTGATCATGTTTTTGATTTAGATGTATTTCAGTCAGCAACTAAACCTTTTTATGAAGGCTCAAAAACATGTATTTTCTCTGCTGTATTGTTGTTGGTCAACTTAAAGGTGGTGAATGGTTTTTCAAACACATGTGTGATACAACTCATAAGGTATTTCATATATTTTGTTACATTTAGTACTATATACATGATAAAGAAATTATTTTCCCATTGTTTTTAATTTCAGTACTGCATCATTTCATTAATTTGTAAGTTTTGGATGCAATATGTCTGAATAATATTGTTTAATACATTAACCACTACTAATTTATTTTTATGTTGTAGATTATTAGGTCAAATTTTTTTACCACTGTGAAATGTTTTACCTCGTACGTACCAAAATTTACATGCCATTATGAAAGATATTGGAATGGAGTATGAAACTATCACTGCATGCCATAATAATAATATTCTCTATTATAAAGAACATGTGGTGAAAGACAAATGCATAAAATGTGATGAGAGTAGATATCAAGCAGATAAAGTATCAAAAAAGGTGCCTCACAAGGTTTTAGTTATATTCCCATAATTCTATGTCTCAAACAATTCTTTAGGTGCAAAAAAGTAACAGAACTTATGGATTACCATGCAATGAATAGAAGTGAAGATTGTATTCATTGAATGGATACAGATGAATATGCATTTAAGAAAAGTGGCAAGAGTTTAAAAATGAACCTCGTAATCTTAAGCTTTCATTAATAACTGACGTTGTCAATCCATTTGGAAATACCAAATCTACTTACTTGGTGTGACCCATTTTTGGATCCAAATATATCCTAACTTTGACTAGTCATTTACTTCATTACGATAGTAGGAAGAATACCTAAATATCAAAAATTCCATGGCAATGAATGTTAATTATACCTCACATAGGTTTGAATTATTGGGAACAGAATAAGACATGGTGAACTGGGCTTGTAGTGCAGTATTATTATTATTATTACACTTTGATGCAATGGCCATGGTCAGATCACAGGAACAACCCGAAGACATACCAATCTCACTTGTTCTATGCCATGGACTTCTCATAATTCGGAATGTTCATGAAGCGATGGAGGTGAACCGATAAAAGGTTCCATTCAATGGGTGGTAAATGTGGGGTAACAGTAGCGTTTTGATTTTCAAATTCCACCTATATATCTCTGACATTTGTCCCATACATACACCAATTCGGCTGGAGCTTTGTCTGATTGGTGACAGTTATAATCAGTTCTGAGAAAAATTATTTGTCCTACAACGATTATGTGGCATAATCCTTGGATGTCATTGTCATAATAAATAGTGACATTCAACCTTGACAAAATTACAATTTAATTATTATTTAGAATTGATAAATGATGCCTCACATTTAAATTTAAATTTATTACATACTTTTGAATAAAAAATTAAATTCAAATTATACAATATGACGATTTTTAGGTCCTAATTAGGACATATCATAATTCCTATCTAAGCCAATTAACATGTTTAATTAGATAAAATAATATTTATGATTAATTATATTTAATATATAATTTTATAATTTACTTTAATATATTTATTTTATTAAAATATATTAATTGTTCTAAAAATTATTAGCTTTATTTTAATATTTCTTAGATTTAATATTTTTTATATAAAATAATAGCTTTTAAATAGTTATGAGGAATATTTTTTTTTTTTATTATCATATGACATGTTAAATTTATTTTTTTGCTAAGGCAAGAGAAGATCCTTCATTTCAATTAAAAAGGAGAAATAGTGTACAAAAGGCGACCACTGTGGTGAGTCCCACCAATATGACAGGCCTACCCCAATTCATGGTCTTAAAATGACAAAGTGGACCCAAAGATGCGGGCCTGCGAAAACAAACAAGCAGCCCAAAACTGACTGTTGGATCTTGAGCTTAAGATCCAGTGAATGAAAAACAAATCGGGTGGCCAACAAGCACACCTTTGAACAAAGAAATCGGACCTGATGAATCCAATAGACCATAATCTATAATCCTATGGGGTCCATTTTTGACTTATCATTCGATCACTTTAACCATCTGAAATCCACCATCTTTGCACGATTCTGGAGAGGACTTGCAAACAGCTTGAAACATAACCACTGTTGCGGACCCACCAACTTGCACGCAAAATCCTGGCCGTAGATTATCCTCACTAGATCCAATGGTTACGGATCATATCGTGCAGACTAAGAGCGCCGATAGTTAGCGCGTGATGAAGGCGGTCGCCACTTGTCGCGTGGTGAGTGGAATCACTCCCAAATGAGAAAAACTGCTTCCCGCTTGATGAGCATGTGATATACCGGAAACCACCCCAAGGGCAGTAAAGTTATTCACCAGAATAAAAGCTGGGGTTTTACATTTACCGAGAAGGTCTGGGTTCTGGCACATGGGCCAAAGGGAGCTGAAGGTCCCTGCATCTAGCCGTCCCCCCTAAGACATCTGGTTTGTCATTACTTGAGTTAATGAGGTCGACATCGACCTGCATCCGAAAAAGGATCTCACTTATGTCAAAACAATTCATAATGAAACTAGACTTACTGGACCCTGTCACTGTGGCTCTATGTCAGCAAATACTATCTCTTGATTTTCATGATGCTGTTGTCGGTCATTGAGGGCCCTAGATGAGCATCCCTCCTTGAACGTATCATCTGTTATGTCCTCCCACCAGCAGCATAAATTTATATGCTTATTTCGAACCCCCTCATTAGCAAGCTAGTCCGCAACTTTGTTCGCTTCCCAATGAACATGCACCAGCCTGAGGGTTCTCAACATTATTAGGTGCACTTGGATTCTTTGGTACACTTGCAAAATCTACCAATGTTTTGAGATTTTCTTAGGAGCAGCGCCAACATTTATCCTCTTCACTGAGTTAATGACTAATTCTGAATCAGCCTTAATGATGACATTTTTAATGTTGTACTTGAGCAGTATTTCTAGGCATAATTCCATCGCCATGAGCTCAGCCATATTGTTAATTGCTTTACCTAGATAACTGTGGAAGATGACTTGTATGTTTCCTTCCACATCCCTCAAGACCCATCCATAACCAACTTCTCCCGGATTCCCTTTTTAAGCCCCGTCTATGTTGAATTTTAAAAAACCATGAGATGGGGGTTGCCAAGAAGACTTTTCTATTGAGGTTTTCTTGATAATCTGCATAGAACCCTGAGGGGGAATAACCTTCAGCTCTAACTTCTCCAATATTATGGCCTCTCTTTGTCTTATGGGTTTACCTGTAGTTGCACCTCCCAAAATATGAACATTTTCTTTGAGCTGTTTAAGGACTAGTTTGAGGATGTTACTCACTGGACTCACTTTCTCCTTGAAAATCCTATTGTTGCGCTCCTTCCAGACATTCCAGATTAAGAATCTTGGGGTCAACATCCAAGCAAAGTTTATGATCTCATTATCCAAGAAATGTTTCCTCCAATTCTTCAAAGTAGTGATAATGTCATTAGCATCTCTATCTGTCTGCTCATAGACTTCTCCAACCCAATTCCAAAGTGTTGTGGTTAAAGTGCATCTATTCAAGAGATGATTTGTAGTTTCTTCCTGTTGTCTACATAAGTGACATCTTGAGGGGCCAACAAAGCCTCTTTTTTTAAGATTATCCCATGTCAGAATCTTGCCCTAGAGAACCAGCCACTTGAACATTTTGACTTTCATCCAATGAGGGTTTTCCCAGATTTCTTTCCAAATCTTATCTGTGTTTAATAGGTTAAAACCTGCATCTATCCTTTTGGCTTCCTTGAGGTTGAAGAGACCTACCTTGTTCTTTTCCCATCTTAGTTGATCATCAAAGTTTGAGTTTAAGATTTGTCTCTTGTCTAAAAGACCTTTAAGGGCTATAGCTTGAGTATGCACCATGCCCATTTCTCTATAATCTAGAAGTTTCCATGTTCTCCATTTCCCATTATTCCTTGATTGGTCCTAGTAGTCACTTAACCACCTTAATCTTTTATTGATGGTATCAGTGTGAATGTCTACTAATTCTTCACTTCAGAGATTGTGCTCTTGCTGCCAATTATCCTCCCAGAACCAAGCCAGGTTTCCATTTCTGATCTCCCAGTAACTATGATTTTGGACTAGGGCCCTGTTCTCCCATGCCCTATTCCAAATTGTAAAACCTTTTACTTGTCCTATCATTCTAATTAGATTCTTCTCCTGCCATTCACTAGCATATTTTTTCTTCCAAAGTTTTGCCTAGGGGGCTTGTATTTCTTTTAGCCAGCTCCACCAGATTTTGGCTCCAAAAACTCTATTAATAATTCTTGGGTCATGCAGCCCCAAGCCACCATGGGACTTAGGTTTGCACACTCTTTTCCATGCCACAAGGACCCATTTATTCTTTTCTTGACCATTCCCCTAGAGAAAGTCTCTCTGAATGTTTCTTATATTAGTAACTACACCTGTTGATGCTGGAATGGAAAATAGCATATAGATAGGGATACTTTGGAGGCTAACCTTAGTGACAATCAATCTCCCTACTAGATTCAGTGCTCTATTTGTCCATTTTCAAATATTTTCTTTTATCTTATTGAGAATAGGCCCCTAGATATCTTTGTGAAGCGGTTTGTTAGTGAGAGCAACTCCCAGGTACTTCGTAGACAGTGACTCCCTTTGAAAGCCCAAAATTCAGGAAATATTTCTTTATATTGAAATATTCGTATTGACAAAGAAAATATTTGATTTAGTAAGACTTACCTATGTGCCTGAGGCCCTGGCAAACTCACTCAGAATCTATTTGAATGCTTTGGCTTCCTTGACAGTGGGTGTGCCTTGAAGCATGGTATCATCCACAAATTGATAATGTGTCACCGTGTCCCCACCATGAGTGAGTCTCAAACCCTGAATTCTCCCTTCCTCCTTAGCAGCTTTGATATCTCTCTCTAATCCTTCCATCATTAGAATGAAAGGGAAAGGAGAAAGACGATCTCCTTTCCTGAGACCTCTAGAAGGCTTGAAGGTTCTTGAAGGAGAGCCATTGAGAAGAATTGAACAGCTGGCAGTGGTAACTAGCACCATAACCCATTTAATCCAATTGTGATCAAAGCCATAGGCCTTTAATGTTTCTCTTATGTACGACAAGCTAAGCTTTTCATATGCCTTTGCTATGTCCAGTTGCATAATCATTCCTTCCTGTTTGTTGGTAATGAGTGAATGAACCATGTCATGAGCTTGAATTATATTATCTAGAATTTGTCTTCCTTCCACATAGCCTGTTTGCTCCCCTGACAATAGGGTTGGGAGGAGAGGTTTGAGCTGGTTGGCAATGACTTTGGATATAATTTTGTATATCACATTGCATAATGATATAGGTCTAAATCTGTCTGGAGAGGTGGTCTTTTCTTGTTTGGGGATTAAGGCTATGAAAGGTTCGTTGAGCACCTTTAAGACTATCTTAAATCTTCGAGAGTCTTCCACTACCTCCAGGATGTCCTGTTTCACTATCCTCCAACAGGCTTTGAAAAATTCTACATTAAAGCCATCCGGGCCTGGTGCCTTCCCATTTTGCATCTCTTTCATGGCTTCCTCTATTTCTTCCTCTATTACTGGTCTGTTGAGGTTGAAATTATCTTATCTAGTAACCAATTTAGGGATGTGCTGAGTAAATCTTTTCATGGACTGTGTTATGCTCTTAACCTGCAAGATGATACTAGAATACCAAATATGCAAAGCAATATACCCAGAACATAGACAGTGAGAAACAACAACAAGTATTTTATTATTTAGAAAGCAATGTTCACTTGCCTCTTTGAGGGGGCAACCTCCAATATAGCCAAGCTCGATTAAAAAATAAGACATGATGCTCCTCGCAAAGAGTCTCTATCCTTTATATATGATTTGTACATGCATTACCATGGAGCAACGCCATGGTTTTTATTAATACCACTTATCTAATACAATGGCCCTTGTGCAACTAACTGTGGTCCTGTCATTAAATGTGCGTTAACCACTTACAATTATTAATATGGGCTTTATTGACTCTTTACTTAACTATACTTATGACTCGATCCTACTACATAAATAAGGGGGTTAGGGTGGGACCCTAACATGCCCTCCCCCATAAGAATAGCCTTGTCCTCAAGGCTAAAGCTACGGAAACTGTTGAAGAATAGTAGCTGGTTGCTAGGTTGCATCTTCCGAAGACGTGTCTTTGCACTTGACGAGGACTTCCTTGATCATGCGGCCATGCACGTTCCATTCCCGTGTGTCTAGGACCTATTCAGGTTGGAGCCAGATTGACCCTTCTTCATCCAATTTAAGTAGAATGGTTTAAATTCTGCAATTGTTCCCAATCAATTTCTTGAGGCATGAGACATGGAAAATTGGATGGATTTTGTAGTGGGTGGCAAGGCTAGCTTGTAGGCCACTTCTCCAATGCGCAGAAGTAATTGATACAGTCCGTAGAATTTTGGAGATAGTTTCTGACACCCCTTGTCATTGAGTGATGTTTTCTTATATGGTTGCAGCCTCAAAAATACCTGATCTCCTTCTTGAAATTAGCGTTCTAATCGATGTTGATATACCTATTGCTTCATGTGGTTTTGAGCTTGCTGAAGATTCTCTATAAGATGGGCGAGCATGGTTGTGCGGTTTTGTAGGAGTTGATCAACTGCTTATACCTTTGAGCACCCCTCGATAAAAGAAGTAGGGGAAGGAGGTAGTTGACCATAAACTGCTTCATATGGAGTCATTTTAGTGGTGGCATGATAGTTGATGTTATACCACCATTCAGCTAAAGGTAACCACTGTACCCAGAGATGTTGCCTTTTTGAAGCGAAACACCTAAGGTAGGTTTCCAAACATTTGTTGACTGCTTCAGTTTAACCACCAATTTCTGGATGATAGGAAGTACTGAGCTTTAGTTGGGTACCTTGTAGCCTGAAGAGTTCCTGCAGAGAATTACTGGTGAAGACCGGGTCACGATCAGACACAATGGAAGTGGGCATGCCATGCAATTTGAAGATCTGATCCATGAAAGAATCAGTGACCAAAGTTGGTGTAAAAGGGTGGGGTAGGGTGCAAAAATGAGCATACTTAGAAAGTTTGTCCACCAACACCATGACGACTCACTTGTTTCCTGAATTTGGAAGGTCTGTAATGAAATCCATAGAAACCTCTGTCCATATTGATGTTGAAATGGGCAATGGTTGTAATGTGCCTGGTGCTTTGACAGTCTCTCCTTTATGGCACTGACAGACGTCGCATTCTGCTACAAAAGTAAGAATGTCCCTGTTCATTCCTGTCCAAAAAAATGATCTTCGAGTGCAAGCATACGTCTTCTGAAAGCCTGAATGTCCTGCAGTGGGGGATCAGTGCAACTCTGCCAAAATGCTACATTTGAGGGTGGACGTTGGTGATAGTATGACTCTGTCCTTGTGGTGCAGAATCTCATCCTACCACGAGTAGCCCTTAGTGGAATTTGGATTTTCTTGCAATTGAGTAATGAGTTGGGAGAGCAAGGGATGTGAAAACCATTCCCTACGAGCCTCTTCAATCCATTTTGGAATGGGAAGGGAAATTGTGAGTAGGGTACTTTCATCCTCAAATTGGCGATATAATGCATCTGCTACAATATTTTCATGCCCTTTCTTGTAAATTATCTCATAATCATATCCCAGCATTTTGGTGAGCCATTTATTTTTTTGTGGTGAGGATAGGCGTTGCTCCAAAAAATGTTTAAGACTTTGATGGTCCATGTGGATTTGGAAGCATTGCCCCAACAAGTAAGGTCGCCAGGTATCTACTGCATGTAAGATTGCCATCATCTCCTTCTCATATGTAGATTGTCCCAAACTCTTCCCACTTAGTTTTTGGCTTGTGAAGGCCAAGGGTTGACCTTCCTGTATTAAGACTACTCCAATACTCGTACCCGAAGCATCACATTCAATGACAAAATATTTGGTGAAGTCTGGTAGTGCTAAGACTAGAGTGGAACACATGGCATTTTTGAGAGTAGTAAAGCCCTATTGTGCTTCATCATCCAGAAGAATGAATTTTTCTTGAGGAGTTGAGTGAGGTGCCTCACAATGCGACCATAGTTGCAGACAAATTTGCGATGGTAGCCCGTGAGACCCAAAAATCCTCTCAGGCTTTTCAAGGTCTTAGGTTGAGGCCACTCCTGCATTGCCTGGATCTTTTTGGGGTCCACCCTAACACCTTCATGCCCCACAATGTGGCCCAAATACTCAACTTCTTCCATGTCAAAAGAACACTTGGACATCTTAACAAATAATTTATGCTCATGGAGCAGGTGCAAGAGCTGATCTACATTCTGAAGTTGTGTGGCCCAAGTGCGACTATAAATGAGGATGTCATCGAGGAAAACAAGGACAAATTTTCTGAGATATGGTTTGAGTAGGTGGTTCATAAGGCTCTGAAAAGTAGATGGGGCATTGCAAAGACCGAATGGCATGACCAGAAACTCATAATGGCCTTCATGAGTTCGGAAAGCAGTCTTTGGAATGTCGACTTCTTTCATGCGAATTTGGTGGTAGCCTGAACGAATATCAAGCTTAGTGAAGAATTGAACCCCATTTAGGTCATCCAACAAATCATCAACAACCGGGATGGGAAATTTATCTTTGACTGTCAACTTATTGAGGGCCCTGAAGTCTGGACACATACGCCATTCCTCATCTTTCTTGAGCACCATGACCTACCGATGATGAATAAGGACTAATGCTGGGACGAATGACGCCTACTTCCAAAAGTTCCTTGATGATTTTTTCTATTTCATTCTTTTGGGCAAATGGATATCTATATGGGCACACATTTGGTGGTTGGGCCCCTGGGACCAAAGTGATGTTATGATCATGTTCCCCTCTCGAGGGTGGAAGCTCATGAGGCTTGTCAAAGACTGGCATATGGTTATTTAAGATCAGTTGCATCTCAGGATGAATTGAAAGAGAATTGGATTTGACGGCCTGGATGGCATTAAGTTGAGCTATAACTCCATGAAGGCCCTTTTTTAACAATTTTTCCATCTATGTGAGCTAACGATAGAGGGAGCTCCCCCCTGGAGTCTGCGGAGGGTATTTGTGTGGTTGTTCTGCTTAAAGCTCATATATAACTCCTGGAAATCCATCGTGATTGGGTCCAGTGTGTGAAGCCATTCAGCACCAAGGACAATGTTGCACCCTCCCATGTGGATGGAAAACATGTGGGTATTTAACTGATAATCCCCCATTTGAAGTTTGACATTTTCACAGCGGCCGTCACATTTCATTGTTCCCCCATCCACAATTTGGACTTGGAAGTTAGAAATTGCTCGTACAAAACAATGCACTGCTTCCGCAACTCTTTGATGGATAAAATTATGTGTACTTCCACTATTAATCAAGACTACCACTGGGTGATGCTTAATAAAGCCTCTAATTTTGAGAGTTTGAGGTGAAGAAATCCTTGCCAAATCATGTAGTGAAATAACTGGTTCTTTAGGGACATGGTCCTTTTGGTTGTCCTCTTCTTCCTCCTCTGGTTCCTCAAGTGGTGGGGCTTCCTCCGATGAGTTGTGATCAGTAGCATCAATTTGAAAGAATTTGGGTTCCTTGCATGTATGACCGGGGGAGTATTTTTCATCAAAGTAGTAACATAATCCCTACTTTCTTCTTTCTGCCATTTCTGTCGGTGACACCTTTTGAACCTTAAGTGTTTGGGTAGTGTTGTGAGCTTGTGGGGGGCGACCCTTGGAGGTGAAATTTGGGCGATTGGATTGGGCCACTAACGCACGCTCGACTTTACAAGCTACCTTGCAAGCCTCCAACCATGTGGGAGGGTGGTGTAATCAAATGTAAGCTTGTATGGCCTCTTTAAGACCATTGATAAAAGATTCCCTGTAGAACTCATCTTGTATACCTATAGTGCGGAAAGCTAAAGCTTCAAAGGCTGTAATATATTCATCCACTGTGCCAGTCTATCGGAGCTTAGTGAGACGAACCAAAAAAGCAGAGTCATGGTCAAAGTGCTCCATAAGAGCTTTTTTGAATGTGTCCCAAGTCAAGGGCCTTCCATTGCAACATTGATGCCATTGCCACCATTGCCATATTTCATTTTCCAAGTACATGCTCCCCACCATAAGCTGAGTCTCATTATCCAAGATGTAATTCAGATTGAAATATTGCTCCATTTGTGCTATCCATGCTGCCGGTTGAGAGCCATCAAATTTATACATATCCAGCTTGGGTGGTCACGGACAGGATTGTTGATGGGTGCCCCAGAGGTGAAGAGAGTGGCTACACTCACCCTCACTGTGTTCATTGCCAATATACGCCTCCTCGTAGGCTTCTGCCTTGCCCTTAGAGAGTGTTGTAGTTGTTTTCGCCAGCTGGTCTTGGATGTCTTTCAAGGATTGTTCAAGTTTTTCGATCTTCTCATTGGCCATAGCTTGAGCTCTAGTTTCTACCATGCACCGATCCGATGTACTTGAAATTTGGGACCGCCCGATTTTTTTTATTTTTTTTGGCACTAACAATTGAATGGTACCACCTTGCTCAGCTCGTCGTCCTGATTCTTATGGGCTAAGTCACCAATAAGCGCTATGGATCTAATGGATCTAATAGATCTAAATGTCTATTCTAATAAATCGGAACAACGGGACTGATTGCGGCTACTGTTGCAAAACCCCCACTTGCGAGATCTAATCTGGCAGAGATTATGCATGATCTAGAGATAGAGAAGGGAACTATGGTCTCGAGGAGTGTCATGTGCTACAAATCACAATATACATAAGGTTCTGACAGTAGTACTCAGCCTAATGTTTCAGGGCACTAACTAAGGAGGATCAACCCTACCCTTAGCCGTACAACTCGACTACCCTATCGTATGGGTGAGTAATCTCTCTGAGTGATGTTCTCGGTGTACAGCAACAGCAAGATGGTCGACGGTTTATCTATGGCGAGGTTTCAAAGGAGCTAGGGGGCTTCCAATATACCCAGAGGGTACTTGGAAGATAGCTCGTGTGCAGTTCTGTCTAATGCGCTACTACTTGAAGGGGTACCCACAAGGGTTACAAGGGAGTCTAACAAGCGTGACCACCTCTTGTATTTCCTACGTGCATGCCTCCCCAAATCTGCAGGTTTACATGCTCAACGACAGATCCCGTGGTTTAAAGACGCTAGAACACGTCTCTAGCCAAATTTTTTTTTCCTTAAAAATAGAGATCCCACCGGCCCTAGAAAGCACTCTAATACCACTTGTTATGCTCTTCAGCTACAAGATGATAGCAGAATACCAAATATGCGAAGCAATATACCCAGAACATAGACAGTGAGAAACAACAACAAGTATTTTATTATTCAGAAAGTAATGGTCACTTGCCTCTTCGAGGGGGCAACCTCCAATAGAGCTGAGATCGATTAAAAAATAAGACACGATGCTCCTTGCAGGGAGTTTCTATCCTTTATATATATTCGTACACGCAATACCATGGAGCAATACCATGGTTTTTATTAATACCACCAATCTAATGCCATGGCTCATGTGCAACTAACCGTGGTTTCGTCATTAAATGCGGTTTAACCACTTACAATTATTAATATGGGCTTTATTGACTCTTTACTTAACTATAATTATGACTCAATCCTACTACATAAATAAGGGGGTTAGGGTGGGACCCTAACAGACTATTCTCTGTCTTCTAAGGTTTCCTCAGTAATTTTCTAAAAATGCTGGAGTAAAACCTTCTCCATCTCTTCATGAGTGTTTCTCTCTACTCCATGCTGGTATATAAGTTTCACAATTCTATTGTTGTTTCTGTGAGCTATGGTGGATCTCTGAAAGAATTTGGTGTTTCTCTCCCCTTCTTTAATCCATTGTACTCTATATTTCTGTCTCCAAAATATTTCCTCTTGAAGGCATCTGTTGTGCCACTCCTACTGGAGTGACTCTGCCCTCTCTTTCCTTTCTTCTGTATAGCCTTCAGTGGTAAGAATCTGGTTTATTTTCTTTAGCTTCTTTTCCACATCTTCCTTAGCTTTGAATATGTTACCAAATTCTTTTTTATTCCACTCTTTCAGTTTACCTTTAATGTGTTTGAGCCTGCTATGTAGAAGGAACATTATTGTACGTTGAAGGTGAAGCTCTTCCTTCCACCATTCTTCAATGTTGGTGAGGAAATATGAATGTGTGAGCCAAGTGTTCTCAAACCTGAAGGGGGTGTTCCTTGGTTTTCCAAAGAGGGAAGCTTCCAATTGGATAGGCCAGTGATCTAAACCTCCAAAAGGTAGAATGAGTGTAGTAATGTTGCCTCCCCTAAGAAGAAGTTCCTTTGAAACAATAAATCTATCCAATTTTGAGGCTACTTGGGTAGGTCCCCCTCTTTTGTTATTCCAAGTGAAGATTCCATTGCTTGTTTCCAAATCAACCAATTTCATATTGGTGATAAAGTTATGGAAGGCAATTGAGTCTCTGCCAAGTGTTCTAGTTCCTCCTTTCTTCTCCATGAGTGATTTTGTTATGTTAAAATCACCTCCAAGAATCCAGGGTAGAGTTGGGTATCTCTTCTTCATATCCTCTAGAGTAGTGAGGAGTCAAAGTTTTTCCTCCATTCGCTTCAGACAATAGACATTGGTGATCATGTAACATTGTCTGTCACCCACCGGTTGGAAAATCAGTGAAAGGTGATGTCTAGATGCCTTCGCATCAATCACAACAAATTTCTGTGGATCCCATAGAGTGAGAATGCCACCAGCAGATTTATTTGCCTTAACTTCAAGGTATTCATATCTATTTAACCATTTGTTGTGTTTTTCGCGGATCCTCTCCACATAGCATTTTTTTTCTTGTATGAATACTATGTCAAGTCTTTCCTCTTTGATTTTTTTACCTAGATTCCTCCATTTTCTTCTGCTCCCGAGTCCTCTAATGTTCTAGGTTGTAATTTTCATTGAGGTGGGGTTTTAAAGGAGTAACTGGAGAGGTTTTTCATCCTTCCTGAGTCAATCATGAGTTTGCCACACTCCAGTAATAGTTCTTACTGTCTTTTTCTTCCCCTCCTCTTGCCTAGATTCTTTGTTAGCTTTCCTGTTACTAATCCTATTGAGGAAGTCCCTTTGTTTTCCTGGTTGTCATGTCCTCTTTTAAATTTTGCAGCTGTTTGGTTTTACTTGTCAAGGAATATCTATTGGACCTTGTCCACATCCTCCTGAGGGATGGAGTTTATTCCCAGGTTTCCTCCCTGTTCTAGAAACTTTCCTAGCTCTAGGTTTTCCCTTTCTAGGATCTCCTGTAAGTCTTGATCCTCTGTGCCACTTTCACTTTGAGACATTTCCTGTTCTTTTTCTATTTCCATGTTACTCAAAGGATCCATTGTGCATTCGATCTGTTCCTGAGTGAACTCCATGCTGGTCCCTCTTTCATCCCCCCTTGTTGTCTTCTTCTTTATACTCTCTTGATCCCCTCCATCTACCTCTTGTCCTCCTAAGATCTCAAACCTGTTATAACTTTTAGTTTTATCATTCCCAACAGGGTTCTTTTGTGTCTTCCTTCCCCCTCCTTTTCCTCTTCCTTCTACTCTAGTGAAACCTATCTGGTCCTTCCCTTTGTTAGTATTTGGGTTTTCCTCCCTTCTATTAAGAGGACTGTCTCTGAATAGGTGCCCATGCTCATGACACTTGTGACATCTGAACAGGAGATGTTCATAGTCAATTGTTTGAAACCATTCTTCATCATAGACTTCTAGAACGACCTCATCTGGAAGGGCTCCTGATAGGTCCATCTCCACACATATATGGGCATAGGATGTATATTTTCCCCGTAGAGTTGCCTCTGAGATTTTAAATAAATGGCCTAATTTATTGCTTATAGCTTTTAAAGATTTTGGCATCCAATAATCTAAAGGTAAGGAGTATAGTCTAATCCATACTGGCACCAAAGTGAAGGTTTCTCATTCTGGCACAAAGTCATTGTCCATGGCTGCATATAGAGACCAGCAACTGCAAAGAAGTATGGCCCTCCTTCAAAAATCCTATCTCTGTCTTCCATGTTCATAAACACCATAGTAAAAAGATTTTTGGATCCAAGATGTATATTTAACTCCACCTTTTGTTTCTAGTTGTATTTTATCCAGGTGTACAACACTTTCTGTGATGGCCAGATTCCCATAAATTTTCATATGATGGCATAGTTTTCCATGTGATCCTTGTGCGCTTGCACAGCTGGATCGTTCAGAATAACCCAAGGTTTAGTAATGGTTTTGGGTTTACAGGGCCCCATCTTGGCTCTATTATCTGATCCCTGACCTCTGTCTTCCTCTTTTCCTCCTGATAGTCTACTTCGTGGGTCCCTTGCTCTGCATGGGTTTTGCTTCCTTCCGCCTTCTGCGTTTTGGTGTTTTTTTGTGTTGATCTCCAAGGGTTGTGGAGGTTTGTTCTTTTTCCCTCCTCTTCCTCTATTTGCTACCATATTACTGTATGAGAGAGCAGAGCTCCCTCCTCCCTATGTCTCCATGGGTGCCTGTTGCCCTCTGTCCCTCGCTTAGTGAAACCCTAGAACCAAAGCTCTGGCAATCCATTCTTCATTTCATTGTTTCGAAGAATCTTTCAAAAAGTAAGAGGAGGCTTCAAAAACCCTAGATGCAGTCAATTCCCTTAGGAAATTGATTAAATTCAACATGTTAAATTTATATTGAATATATATTTATAATTTAAAATAAATATATATTTGTGCATATAAAATATATAATATAGTTGTTTGTTAGTGATTTTTTTGATATTTATTTTTTTTTATTTCGAAATTAATAATGGCTGATCTCTATTAAAATTATAAAACTATAAAATATTAAAATATTAAAATATCAATAAAAGAAAATATTCTATAAATTAAAAAATTATATTTTATAAAATAACAATAATATTTTTTTATTTAAAAAATGTATCTTCATATTATATATATATAATTAAATTTATTTATATTTATATTTTTATATCAAATTAATTTGAAATAAAATAATTATTAATTTATTTTATTTTATAATATATGTGTAAATTTTTATATTGATTTTAAAAATGTTTTATGAATTTCATATATTTTTAAATATTTATATTGATTTTAAATAATTAAAAAAAAAAATATTTATATAAATAAATAAATAAAAATTAGTAAAAATCACATAAGAAAAACATTATCACTTTTATGATTTTTACATTGACTTGTACATTTAAACAAAAATCAATATCTTAACTTCAAAAATTTCCAAAACTTAATTCACTAACTTTTGACATGTCTAATAATTTAATCAAAGTTAATAAATGATGTTCCAAGATATATGTCATTATATTTGATATTATTATAAATATTGTCTATAAAGAAGTTCATTTTTCTTTTCTTATTATTTTTTTATTATTAAATTTATGGTGTTTCCAATTATATTTAATTATATATCATTATATTTAATATTATTATAAATATTGTCTATACAGAAGTTAATTTTCCTTTTATTCTTATTTTTGTAATTAAATTTATTTTATTTCCAATTACATTGAATTATTATACATTTTTATTTTACTATCAAAATAGTATTTAATATTTTTTATAATAAAGCTATGAATATTTATATGAAAACTTTAATTTTATTTATAATTTTGATAGTTTCTATTGATTTTTTCCACTTAAAAATAGTAATATAATTTTTTATATTTATATTTATATTTTGTAAATTGGATTTTAATAGGCTAATAAAAATATATTAAGTTATGTTAGGACATTCTATGGTGAAAAAGTTATTTGTTTGAAATGTGTAGTCCAAGCTCGGTGTGATCCTTGGGTAATTTTTAAGGCCTAAATGCCTATGGGTTGCAATTACATAAGTCACATGTTATGCATGCAAGTCATCTCAAGACTCACATTACCTAACAAAAAAAAATACATGACCACTGTATTGTAAAATATATGATGATTCATTTAAACATGATCTTTAATAACGTAAAAAAATTAGTATATGGTTTCTTTAACTAATTATGATATAGGAACAATACCACAATAGTAAAGAACATTACAGGGTAAGATGAAGATTTATTTTTCTTATGATTTGACTTATTTCTAACAATTGCCCCTAAAGGGGCAAATATACACCAAAGGAATTGAACATGCCTATGATGTTACCACGAAAATGTTGTAGCAAACAAATGATATCAACCTAAAGAGTGGAGAATGGAGGAGAGGAAATGTGTTCAGACTTGCTATAGTCTCACACTATCGATATCTGTCTAAGAGATGTTGAAGGGGGCATGCTTTAATTTTTAACTATCTTCTTTCAAAAATTTTAAATTAATTTGGAGCTATTTTCCTCGAGCCAATAATTGTAGTTTTAAATTTAAATTGAAATTTTGTCTAGCAAATCATTGTTCGAATTTCAAATTTATGTCATGTAGTTTACACATTCCAAGTGTCCAAGTAAACTTGCAAGGCATTGTATCCATTTATGCATTCAAAAATGGAGGTTTAAAAATGCAAAGCTACACGTCCTATATACATATATAGAACCACTATAGATCCATTTTGAAGATGATTAAATCTCTTGAGGTGCATACTTTTTTTCGACTTTTGCACACTAAAATAGGTCCCACAAGTTATCTTTAGACTTGTGCACGTTACAATTTTATTTCTTTCTTTTTCATCTTTCCAGAAGTAATTACGGTTGCCTTTGCACAACTTATGTGGGTCCCATAATAACGAGTGACAATGTAAGTTAACTGTAGTTAAGAAGTCTTTATGTCAATGATGGTCATTCCTAAAAGAGAAAATACCCAATAACGTCTCAAGTTGAACACGATTTAATGTGGGACTTTATCATAACTACTTAAAGTGGACTTTGTGTGGGAGTTATCTTAATAATCCCAAAAGTCAAAATTTCTATACGAACTTGACCAAAAATTAATATATTTTATGTTATATAAAAAATATGGTTAGGATATGATCTAGCTGTAAATTGGTTGAAAAAAATCAAAATTAAATCCATTTAATTTTTCAATTAAATATTTCATATCATTCTAGCAAAAAAAATATCGTAAACACATAATGGAAATCTTATCATATTTATTAATATGTTAGAATCATGAATAGTGTAAAATGTCATGTTGAAAATGGCTTGTTTAAATCATTGAATGTGTCAGTTCCCCACTATATCATAGGTATCATTGATTTTGAACATGAGGCTCCATAACTACATCCTAAAATGAATATATTTAGCTTTTATTTATGATATATAAATAAATATTTGATTGCACATTACTCATATTATAATCAACCTATGTAAAACCCTTATAACTTTCCGAGTCCTGAGATGAAAATAATTCATTATATTTTAATAAAAATGAGTATTATTTTCTTGTAATTTTTTTTGTAACTTCCGTAATTTATCTGTCACATGAGCTTGCTTATTTATCTTTTATTTTCTATGTTATATTATAGTGATGCATATTTATTTCTTATCTCTTAGTAATTTAAATATGTAATATAATTGTAAAAAACAAGGTTATCAAGTTTTTATTGATATAAGGAGTTTATTGTGATTTTTTTTTAATAATGCTTATTAAAAGTGAATTTGATTAAGTGGAATCCTTTAATAAATAACTTAAAAAATAAAATAATTATAATATATATTTTTAAATGGAAATATTTAGTTTAAATTAAAGTGAGTTATTTAATTGATGTGATATTTTTTCTATCACTTGAATGTTAACATTGTTAATAATTTTGTTATTATGCTTTACTTTTCTTTAATAATGAGATAATGAGTGACTAAAAATTTTCCTCATTTTTAATTTGAAATAATAAGTAAACACTCCTCACCCTTTATTTGGAGTACTAAGTATTCAATATGCATTTATAGTTTCAAAATATTTCACATTTAATTGTCTATTTTAAATATATTTGTTTTGTATGTGGAATGGAGAAATTGTAAATCTCAATTTCATATTAACAAAGTATAATATAAATGAGCAAAATTAAATAGATATATAACAATGGTTAAGAGTATGTATTTTTTTCGTAAAATGTTATAGGTTCAGACTTAATGAGAATTAAAATATCTATAATTTATAAACTTTAAATGAAAAACTGTCATATATCCATTTAATATTTAATATAGACATAATTTTAAAATTAAATTATCATTATCATTATTATTATTCCTTTTCAAAAACATTAAAAATAAATAAATAACAAACTTAATTTTAATTTAGATATTAAAAATTAATTAAATATATTTATCCCTACTTTGTCATGGAGATTATTAATTTGTAAATAGGCTTTGCTATAATATCATGGACCATTACTATTACTTATCAATACTAAATGGCCAATAAACCATAACTCAATATAATATTTTTTAATTAATTAATTTAATTAAAAGGATAAAAAAGACATAACTAATTTGTAGATAAATCTCAATCATTGATTTGTGTATACTACTATGAAAATTCTACAATATTTCATGGAGGTTAAATTCTTACCATCCACCTAATAATTATTGATAAGAATTCGTAAGTGGTTAATTTGGAACTCCAAGCGACCCACTGTGAGAACATGGGTGCCTTGATCTTCTTCAGCACAATATTAAAACCAAGAAATATCCAACTATTGCATTTATGAATTTGGGATTGATTTCTTCTTATGTTTTTTTGCTTTCGTTTCACTTTTAATTAGGTGTGTGTATCTTTGTATTATTATTATGTGTTATTTAGCGCATAAGCAAATGGATATATGTATTCTTTTTTTCTGCATAACAATATATAAATATGTTTTTATTTCTATGTGTAAATTGATGGCTTCATCAATGACATGCTGAAATGTTTATCAATGAATATGCACTTACTTCTGTATGTAAACTCATGGCTTCATCAATGATGTGGTGAAATGTTTATCAAGGGGTATGGTGTGTAATGTCCTCTAATAATAATAAATAATATAATATAATATTAAAATATAAGAAAATAAGTGATAAACAATAAAGAAAATATAATAATAGTAAATAAATAATAAATAATGAAAAAATATAATAATAATAAATAAATAAAATATTAAATAACAATATTAGAGTTCTAAATAAATATACATAAAATAAACTATAAAAATAAATAAAGTTATCAAAAAGTAAAATAAAATAAGAAAGAGTTGAGAACTATAAAAATAGTAAAAATAAGTAAAGTTATCAAAAAGTAAAAGAACAAAATAAGAAATAATTATATTAAGAGAATTACTAAATTAAATTAAACTTAAAATAAAGAAATAAAAGTTGCATGTTGACATGGAATGTGTGGGTGTGGTTTCCCTTCCAATGCTTGCTCTATTTAATAGACGGTGAGGAAGATGAGAGATTATTCTATGATTCCATCACCCACTCTCTTGGGGGAAAAGTGTTGTGAGACAAAGGATTCCCTGACAGTAGTACATTGATTGAGAGCTCGAAGGTGGCTAGTTGTAGCAAGATTTTGTGCAACTAAGCTTACAGTTGGGTGGAGAGTCGTCCCCAAAACTTTGTTGCGGTTAGCAGGATTCAAATAGCGTTCAACCCCAAAATCACAAGTGAGGAATATCATCACCACAGGTAAATTGTCTCTGCTCATATTTCTGAAATTCGATGTTAAATAGTTGATAAATTGCGTGTTGATTATAAATCACATGATTAATGTAATTAATTGTATGTTTTAATTTCGGAGTTGTTATATATGTTATCAGATTAAATTTCCACTCTGTATGACCTGTATATAAAAGTTTAAGAAAAATACTTAATTAGATTTATCCATTGCCAATTATTTATCATATTGAAAAGTACTTAATTAATGTTCTTATAAATACTCTATGTATATTATTTTTTTAAGAATAAAAGCTTTTCGCTTTCAGTGCGAGTAGTAGTTTCATTCTTGTGAATGCCCCACTATTTCATTTCGCTTAACGAAGTGTTTAATGGTTATTTCCCAAACAAATTAGGAGAAATTAAAGATTCCCAGATAGAGAATATCTCGGAGTGTCTCTTAGAACATACTCTGTTAGAACATGAGCCAAACGATCATGACGTCTAAATTACAATAATATTCTTTTATGGTATTACAAAATAATGTCACTGAACAATGTGCTTTAAATATTGAGAAGGGAAAAAGATATCGAGGGTTATATTACATGTTATTTTATAAGTAATATAAAGTGAAAGTTAAGAAAAGTGGGTAATGAAGTTTGAAATCAGATTTTTTTTATTATTAATTATTTTTATCTGGTTATATATATAACATATTAATAAAGTGCGGTAGATTATTTTATATGATGTTGGTAAGTTATTATTTATTAAACTCGAGAATATTGGTAATCATAGACAATTATGGTATCACTCAGTACTATTTGTGTGTTCAATTATTTTTATTTTAATTAATTCTTTTCATTTTCAGCACAAAAAAGGTTAGATTGCTATTATTTCATTATGATAAAGAAACAATACATCATAATATTACAATGATAAACACATAGCTATGCTAATCTTTGACAAAATAAGACAAAAATGAAGAAATCCGAAATCATAGTCAATGACTACAATTCTTCGTTTTATTCATTTTTAATTTTGATAACTTTACTTATTTTTACTATTTTTATAGTTCTCTTAATTTAACTCTTTTTATTTTATTATACTTTTGTTAACTTTATTTATTTTTAGTATTTTTATAGCTTATTTTTATCTATATTTATTTGGAACTCTAGTATTGCTATTTTCTATTTTATTTATTTATTATTATAATATTTTATTCATTATTTATTATTTATTTACTGTTATTGTATTTTCTTTATTGTTTATTATTTATTTTCTTATATTTTAATATTATATTATATTATATTATATTATATTATTATTATTATTATTATTATTATTATGGGGCATTACATACTCCCCCTCTTTAAAGAACTTTATCTCAAAGTTAATTTGAATTATTTAACATTTTATTTATTTAGTTATTTATTACTTCATGTTTGCCCTACACTCTTTGTTGAACTAGTATAACCAGCAGGCATTGAAAGTTTTCACAACATCCACGAAATCTCAAGGAATCTCTATCATTTTTCCCACTTTCAGAACCAGGCATAAGCCTCCCCGGTCTTTATTCTAGTCCAAAGTTGGCTCCAAGGCTTGCGCCCGACTCAGACCTCATCTGCTCCAAGACAGGCATCCGGTATGGTACTCAATGACTCCAGGCATCTTGCAATGTTGGCCAACTCCCTCCACAGCTACTAAAGCGCACAACCCCAGGCATCGAAGTCCTTACACCCCCACCAGACTTTAGCATCTCAATCCAATACTAGGCACCTAGCCTATAATATCAGGCACTTGCCCTCATCAAGATGGTCCCATAGCCCCTCAAGAGTTGTCCATCAAGAACTATACAAGACAAAGGAACCACTAGCATATGTAGTGATGATTATATATATATATATATATATATATATATATTTCAAACTTTCCAAAATCACTTATATGTATTATAAATATTCATTTTCAATTTATATACCAAGCATCCCACTTTTATATCTTTCAGAAATATTATACTTAAACAAATCATATTCTTATTATCTAAGATTTTATTTTATCTTTATTTTTTTTCTACATAGATAAAATGGAATTTAAAACTTTTCACATTAAAAATATACCATCCATCCATCATCAACAAACATTAAATTGGATAAAGTTCATTAATTTATAGTATAAAAATCACTAGTTATTCTTGTTTTTTTAATATTTTTTATTTAATAATTTTTTAATTTATCTAAAAAATTATTTAATTAAAAAAAACACGAGAGAAATGTACTTATCGTCATTTTAAATTTATGCCATATTAATTTTTAACTTAAATTTATTGAAAAACATATAACTACGATACATTTTTACACCAACCAAATGAAACTTTTCCCAAACTTTTATTCACCTTAAACCTAAATCAAATAGTGACACCTAAGTCAAATTAGTTGCAGTAAATACTTGTTAGCTCTCTCGTAAGTGAAGTAAAGATCTAGTTAATAATGAAAAGAATTAATTAAAATAAAAATAGTTAAACATGCGAACAGTCCGTGACATCATATTGGTTTATGATTACCAATATTCTCGGGTTTAATAAATAATAACTTACCAGTATCATATAAAAGAATCTACCACGCATTATTAATATGTTATACATATAACCGATATGGTATATGGTGAAAATATTCTCGAGTTTAATAAATAATAACTTACCAATATCATATAAAAGAATCTACCACAATATATTAATATGTTATATATACAACCGATGTGGTATATGATGAAATTGTTATATGTTATTGTTATATATATTTTTATTTAAATGTTAAATAAGATTTATGGTCATTAAGTGATTCATAAAACTATTATATAGTAACTATAGGGAGATAAGTAAAATATTAGAAATTCAAAGTTTAATAGAATGAATATCATTAATAAATATTGGTTTAGATATCATTTTTGGGATTCAACTGTGCTAAGTAAGTCATTCACGTATAACCATTTCCATGAGAGATAGTCGTAATAGACTAATTTCTCATGATTTTTGAATAGTTCACTTAGCACTCATTGCATCGGGTGATGCTCACAGGGGTGAAGAAGTGGGATTGAAACTAGTGAAATGAATCACATAGCATCAATCATCACTTCCAGGGCTTGCACCTAGTAACCAGGACTTCCCAGGAGGTCACCCATCCTAGATCTCCTCTGGTTCAAGCGCGCTTAACTGTGGAGTTTTCCCCACAATCAAGCCCAATTAAGGGTTTTTTTGTTTAATAAGGTGTAACAAGTAAATAATTCATGACTAATGATGAAATAATAAGATGACCAACTTGGAATGATGTTCATGAATAGAAAATAGTACTAGATAGACACTTAGGGTGATTGAGAAAAAAAATCAACAAGTTGCAATAGCATACCCTAGAACATGATGGAAGATTTTGGATTTCGGAATTGTCATGATTAAATAGATTCACACTCTTGATATCACAAGTGAATGATATTGAGGATGATTAGTGAGGGTCATAGTGATGACTTATACAATTTCAAATGGCCAAGATAGAAAGTATGAACTAAAACACTCATATTGGTGTAAGTTGACAAGTGATAGACTAAGAAAACATATATAGGAAAATATTAAATGATAACAATTGTATACCATTAACAAAGAAGATAAATTTTATAATAAGTTGTGGCTTAGAGACTTGATATGGAGTAGCACATCAAGTTTATGATATTGTTGTTGAAAGAAGCTATTTCCAAGCACACTAGCCATTTGGAACATTTTGGTGATGTTAGATATGGGAAATAGTATCAACATTCCCAATTTTTTGAAAATAAGAGAGGAGAAAGAAACCACCTTCACTAGGGGTAAGAATTCAAAGTTAATATGATAATAAGTACACTAAATTCAAAAATGTGAGGAAGTTCGAACTATGAAGTTAGTAGATATGGAATTTTAAGAATTTGAAACTATTATAGGAAGAATTTTTTTATTCTCTAGTATGAGAAAGCAAAGCACTGACAAGCTTCCTCAACGATTTTGATAAATGGATTAGATAGCATGAATAATGAATAACAATGAATAGTAAAGGTCATATGAATGTTCCCTTTAGTTTTAAGGTTCAAGATAAGGAATGGTGAACTAAAAACACACACAACTAGCTAAGGAAAGACAAGGGAAATTGTTTACAGGTTATGTTATCGATATAACGATGAGGAAATAAACCATATGAAGTAATGAGATTAAGTAGTATTGAGATGGGAATTGGATGAAATAGGGAAATATTTTGAGGATGAACAAGGATAATTACCCAACGATGAATAAATCACTAAGGACTTATTGACCATATGTGCAAGTGAATTAAGCATGATAGAAAATTAAACCATGACGATATAGTGTACAACATACTTTGAATGAGTAATCTAAGGGTGTAAATTGATGCTAAACCAAAGGATATTAAATTTGATATTAGAAATTTAAGGAATGATTATATGACCATTAATACCTTAATGGTGAATTTCACTAAATTCCCTTGGGGAAGCAAGAATAAATGACTAGAGATTAAGGCTCAAGATGATGAGGATCAATTGAATTTTAACGATGTGTAATCGTTAGTTCCTAGTTGAAGGAATAGGGAATGATTATTGAAAGTAATTGGCATCTTAATGAAAACATGACATAATAGTAATTATGAAGATTAGTATTTTCTATGACTCAAATCAAGCTCAAAACCTTAGATCTGGCGGGTACTCATTTTGCAAAAGATATCGTGTAACAATGAATGATATAATGACTATTAATAGTATTCATGAGATAACCTAGATCCTAGATGGATGTTGAATAAGTTTACTTTATAGTTGGTATTCATTATTTATACAAGAAAATGATTTTTTTTTTTTTTCTAATGAATCACGATAAGGATGCTTATAATGTATTATTGGTCTATATCTGATAAGTATTGAGATGATTCTCATTAATGATGTTTCATGATGTGATGGTATATAGTAAATAGAGGTTAATTATGCATATGTGGTGCATATTTATTTATTTTGTTATGATAATGATGTTGTATGCTCATGATGGATAAGATGTGCATAATGTGGCATAGGAATTATGATGTTATGATATGAGGTATATTGACATGTGGTTCATTTACTATGTGATGTCATGATATGTCTTCGATGCAAATATGTTAATGTTATAACTTATTATGGTATTTCATGAGGTGAAGCATGTGATAGTTGCATGCAAATTTATGACATGCATGAGCATGCAGTTTGTTATTATTCATAATGTTGTGATTAACAATGATGTATTTTCTCATGACGACATGCAAGACTTGGCATGTGGATTATTTTCTATGATACTATGACGGTATAGCTAATGCATCAGTTGCATGTAGAGGTGTGATGATTGAAAGGACTTCACAAATGGTTTGAGAGGGCTGGTTTATTTGATGATCTCGTGGGAGCCCATACTCACGAGGGAGAATAAGTAACACCATATGGGCTGGGGACATACTCAATAAACACTACATATGCCAGTGGTTCCTTTGTCTTGTATAGCTCTTGATGGATAGCTCTTGAGGGGCTATGGGACCATATTGAGGAGGCCAAGTGCCTAATATTCTAGGCTAGATGCCTAGTATTGGATTGGGATGCGGAAGTCTGGTGGGGGTGTAAGGACTTCGATACTAGGGGTGGTGTGCCTTAGTATTTGTGGAGGGAGTGGGCCAACCTTACGAGATGCCCAGAGTCATTGAGTACCGTACTGAATGCCTGCATTGGGGCAGATGAGGTTTGAGTCAAGCGCGAGCCTTGGGGCCAGCCTTGGACTAGGATACAAACTGGGGAGGCTTATGCCTTGTTCCGAGAGTGGGAGAAAGGACATAGATTCCTTGAGATTCCTGGGTGTTGTGAAAACTTTCGATGCCTGCTTGTTATACTAGTTTAGCAGAGGGTGTAGGGAAAACATGAAGTAATAAATAACTAAATAAATAAAATGTTAAATAATTCAACTTAACTTCTGGACGAAGTTCCTTATAGAGGGGGAGTATGTAATGTCCCCTAATAATAATAAAAATAAATAATAATATAATATAATATTAAAATATAAGAAAATAAATGATACACAATAAAGAAAATATAATAATAGTAAATAAATAATAAATAATGAAGAAATATAATAATAATAAATAAATAAAATATTAAATAACAATACTAGAGTTCTAAGTAAATAAACATAAAAATAAACTATAAAAATAGTAAAAATAAATAAAGTTAACAAAAAGTAAAATAAAATAAGAAAGAGTTAAATTAAGAAAACTATAAAAATAGTAAAAATAAGTAAAGTTATAAAAAAGTAAAAAGGAACAAAGTAAAGAAGAATAATATTAAGAGAATTACTAAATTAAGTTAAACTTAAAATAAAGAAATAAAAGTTGCATGTTGACACATGGAATGTGTGCATGTGGTTCCCCTTCCAATGTTTGCTCTATTTGATAGATGGTGAGGAAGATGAGAGATTATTCCATGATTCCATCGTCCATTCTCTTGGGACAAAAGTGTTGTGAGACAAAGGATTCCTTAGCAGTAGTACGTTGATTGAGAGCTGAGGGGTGGCTAGTTGTTGCAATATTTTATGCAACTAAGCCTACGATTGGGTGGAGAGTCATCCCCAAAAATTTATTGCGATTAGCAGGATTTAGATAGCATTCAACCTCGAAATCACAAGTAAGGAATATCATCGCCACAAGTAAGTTGTCTCTGCTCATATTTCCGAAATTCGATGTTAAATAGTTGATAAATTGTGTATTGATTATAAATCACATGATTATTCTAATTAGTTGCATGTTCTAATTTCAGGGTTGTTACATAGTGTATGGCATAGTTCATTAGGTTACATTGACTTTTGATCAATTTAAAAAATTAGATTCGTGCCACGTGGCTCCACCCACCAATTTCCTAGGGATTTGGGATTATTCAAATTCTAATAAGTTCCTCCATGATAAGTTCCTAATTATTATTTATAACATTCATTTATGTATAAGAAAAATTTATTTAGCAAAATGATCCATTACTTTTAATAAATTTAAAAAATTATATTCACGCCACCTCCTCACCCACCAATTTCTTAGGGATTTGAGATTATTCCAATTCTAATAAGTTCCCCCACGATAAGTTCCTAATTATTATTTATAACATTCATTTATATATAAGTAGATTTTATTTATAAAAATTGTCCATCTTACAATAGGATGTACAATTCATTTTTTTCTTAAGTTAAAGTTGATCCATGTGAAAACAATAGATTGACAAATGTCAATTGGAGATTACAAAGGTAGACAATGCTGAGCCTCACCAATTTAAAAAATGGACACGTTTGGTGTAATTAGGTATTTATGTATATACCAACTAGAAATTTCCCCAAAAGGTATAAATATACACCAAAGGAATATAAGGTTTGGGAAGATTCTCTTTGAAAGAATATAACAAAAAATAAACTCATAATTAAATTTTAGAATTCGAAATCGGCTACATAATTTTAAAAAATAAATTTAATAACAAAAATAATCATTTATTTTTATTTATAAAATAAAAATAACTAAATAAATTTAATTGCATTCAACATGACAATGACAAACAAATATTCATTTTTCCTAAAACTTTACATGCACAAAAAATTTGTAATAAAAAAAATTCTAAATCTTACACCCTGTTTAATTTTGAATATAGAATTTATAATGATTTTATTGTCCCAACATGATGAAAAAAAATAATGTGACAATGCGACGAACAATAAATGATATGGAAATTGGACAAAAAAATGATGTCTTAATGTGACAAACAACAAATTCCATCTCCCATTTTACGAACAAAAAATGATTCTGCAATGTGACGAACAATGAATGTTGTCACAATGTGATCAATAATAGACAACGTTGTAATTTTATGACATCAAAATGTGTTGAACAAGAAATATCATTACAATGGGATAAACATCAAGTGTTGTGACAATGTGATGAACAACAAACAATGTTTTAAAGTTACTAATAACAAAAAAATCACCATGTAACAAATTATCAAATTGCCTTAGTTTAAGTCCATCGATGCGTAGCTAGAGATAATGTTTTACAGTTATGGCTATAATTTACAGGGATGTGCCCATTTATGATCCATTGGGTCATGCCCTTTCCTTTTATTTCCAACTTTTCAGATTAAGATCTTTCCTTTTCTTGAAAAAGAGCACACCCATCTTCTGATATATATCAAGAACTTGTCAGTTTAAATCTTTTCTCTTTCTTGGTTGATTGTAAATGTATAATTTAATAGAATCAACATTAGGGACTTGGCATGGAAGACTAGATGATCACTAGTGAAGAGGATTTGATGAGCCTGAATGAGGAAGCTGAAGGAAGTGAGAACTACGATGAAGTTGTTCCCACCTCCAAGTTTGTCCCTGCGCAAACCATCTAGCTCATCATAGAAGAATCATTATTACAATCACAATTAGAGGTTCTAGATAAGGTGATATATATCTTTGATGTAAAGGAACAACATGCTCATGCACTCTTAATACACTATCACTGGGATTTTGAAATATTACTTGATGCAGTTCCTAAAAGAGGAATTAACCAGTTGCTTTCACAAGCAGGGGTTTCCATTAGACTGGAATCCACAAATTTTGTAGTTACCATCTAGACTATCCATTTCAAGGAATATTTGGAGAGGAACACCATAATGATGGATTGTGGTCACACATTTTTTAAATTCCGTTGAACGCAACACTTTTTTACTAATATAAGCGAGGGACAAAGAAAGAATATTAAGTGCATGGCTCCTGATTGTAATATCATCTGTGATGAAGACATTATAAGAAAGCTAGTCACTACAAAATATTCTGAAGTGGGCCCACGCTTCGATCACTATGTATTTGAGTACTATATCGATGATAATGGCGAAATGAAACAGTGCCCTAGTGTTTCCAATTGTGGAAATGCAATTCAAGTTGAAGGAGATGTTTATTGTGAACTCTGGTGTAGTTGTGGGCATCAATTCTTCTTCAATTTCTTGGCTCATCCACACTCTCCTTGTTCCTTCATGATTTGGGATCTTCGGGAAAATAAATGTTGGGACAAGTCTAAGAGTTAAAATTAGATTTTAGCTAATACCAAGTCTTGCACCAAGTGTCAGATGAATGTGCATAAATATTGTAGGTGCAACTTCGTGAGCTACGTATGGAGCTAACACTTTTGTTGGTTTTGTGGTTGTGACAATGGACATGGACACACATGGGAAAGAATTAAGTGGTAAACTTGTGGTCAATATAAAGAAGATCAAGAGAAGGATATTGAGAAGGCACAATGTGATTTGAAAGGGTACATAAATTATTAATCTAGATGGAAAGCATATAGGATTCATTGAAACATCAATAAGAAAATTCTTCCTTTCATGAAACACAGCAAAAATTTGCCTTCACAAAACATCACCAACCAATTTTTTTAAATTACTCACCTCACCAAAATCAAACTTTTCGTAAAATTTTTGAACACATGTCACTTAATGGGCAAAGAAATAGACATACATATGTCAAAAGGAGATGAAAAGGGTAGAAAATGCCTAGCTTGACCAATTTCAAAAAGGAAGACCTTGAGTGTAAATATGTTAAAATTAATATTATAGACAAAATAAAGAATATGTAATGATCCAATAATGAATAATATTTGATAAAATAATAATCAATAATATAATTGATAATTATAAAAAAATTATACTAGTTGATTAGTTACATAGGGGTGTTATTACCCTTACACAAATCTTCAAATGACCCGAGAGATAGATATTTCTTGATATAATGATCGTTATTTTATTATTATTATAATTGTTATTATAATGATCCTCCTAATGAATATGATACAATATTATGGCCCCTTCACAATAATTTTGACCCTAGATGTGCAATACCTAGTTAGCACCTATAACCTCTAATCTAGTCATCACCAGCACACTATGGACTTAGACACATAGATTCCCCATTACACTATAAACATTAGCCACTATGTCTAGGCCACACACACTATGATGCATAATTCAAAGACCCATTATTAAACTTTTGTCCCTAACTACCCTGACCTATAGCACATTACACCTTTTTACTCGATGATCCTAGATATATTCACTCCTACACACATTATGAAATTGAACATACTAAATGCCTAGTATATATAACACCTCCTCCACATGACCTTCAATACACTATGATGTACAAAAAATTAATCTATAAACATATTTACCTCTAGCCACTGTAAACCAAAACACACTATAAATCTAATGCTTGTTACTAATCACACAATTAACCCTACACCTAATATGAACACCTAAAATGTAATAATCCCTACACACAGATTGGCAATCGACTATGAAATCTCCCCCAAAGCATACTATGATATTAAATACATTAATTCCATGAAATATTATAACCCTAAGTTATCACTTTGACCTAAGGTATATGATACCTTCTATTCACTATGACACGTAATATGAACATCTCAAATGCACTAATCCCTAAACACACATTGACCATCAACCACTATGACTCCAGACATCTTATAACCCCTAAAGTAAATTACTCGTAATACATTTTCAATTGTATCACAATCACCCCCTAACACATTGAACACTCAAACACACCCTAATCTCTAACATGTTATATCCACTAACCCTTACCAACCCTTTCTACAATAATTCTTTGAAACAACAATGATCACTAGCCATTATGGCCTTGGAATTCATATGATCCGAAAAAAAAAAAAACTATAAAAATTTACATTCTAGCCCCTTAAAACACTAATCCCCTAATATACAATAAGCCCAAATATTTATGTACCTAAACACATCATGAGCCCTAACATTATAAACCCTTACCATAGGTGAAATCTTAATTTTTATGGCCCCAATAACATTATATCTGCTTACATGTATAACCTATTATAAAACCATACCTTAGCACATTTAGGCCTCTAGGATAACTAACTTTTCAAATCCCTAACCTTTGCGACCTTAGTTACACCATGTATCATAACCGTTATGGAATCTAATATAATTTCCCATTAATCATCATGAGATTATACCTATTGAACCAACTCACCTACTACAAGATCACACCTTAATGATATTAACTTGAATGCATTAAGCATCAAGTACACATTAACTCCTAACAAATATCGAGCATATTTGAATGTAACAACCCTTGGTTGATTTTCTTTGTAAAAAGATAAATAAGACCAAGGTCATGGGATAGTTATTCGAAGATGAATAGTGGGAAAAAAATCCTAATGGGTGTTAATTTAGTTTATTATGGCTAAGGAAATTGTCAAAGGCAATGGAAAAGGGTTTGGAAAGGAAAGATGCGTTACTTAGCATTTATTCATGAAAGTAATGGAAATTAGGAGAAAAGGAAGGTGAAAGGTCACAAGTTGCATGCGAAGAGGAAAATGAATGAAAAATAATGGAAATTGAAGAAAATAGAGGCCTCAAAGATAAATGGGCTTCTGAGGATGAGTTCATGGCTTTTGTCATTGTTAACTTTTGTCAATTCATTTTTCGAGCTCTCATTCTATTCTCTCTCTCACAGATACTCTTGGGCACTTAGAATTTTCCTGGAACAGTCTGGAGGATCGTGGCATACTTTGGATTTGAAGAAATAAGACAAAGGAAAGCAGGAAAGTGCAAGTGAATAGGTGGATCGCCAGCTACCACTAGATTAATTGTAGGTATCAGTTGCATGTATGATTTCCTTGCTACTTTTGGCATGCATGGCACATGGATATGGTTTCTTGGTTATGACTTATGACTGGCATGGAGGATTTGATAGATTGATAGTGATTTTTCCTAAGCTTTCCATTTGCTATATAGTCATGGTGTTGTGTGTTTTGTCTCCTTTTTTTCTGGTTAGTGCTCCTGTTCCTTTGGTTATGAGTTGAGTTACTAATTCCTCAAGCCTTGGTTCAATAAATGCTCTAGAAGCCCTGTAACAAGTTGGTTTTAGTTATTAGTTCTAGAAGCCTTGCTTAGACAAATTCTCTGGAGCCCTTGGTGGGTTAAGTTATTAGTCTTGGAATCCCTAGTTGGAAAAATTCTCTTGAACCCGATAGCAGCTTTGGGTTGAGTTACTAGTCCTTCAAGCCTTGATTGGAAGAAATTATCTAGAGCCATAATAGTCTGTGTAGAGACCGATTTGGTGATGGTTAGTGATTTCCAATGATGAGGTGGAATCATTAGTTGAGGGTTGAGTTGGTTTTTCGTTTGCAATCCCTGGTATGGTTTTCTTTGGTTTATTCTATGAGATCCCACACTCATGCTTGGAATATGGCACAGGGGTGACTAGTTGAAAGAAATACTTGGTTCAACCTAGTCTATGGTCAGCTGGTATGTGGATGTCCCTAAATTGGTTGAAAATTTCATATATTAAGAAGAGGTATTTTCTATTTTGATCTATCATCATGTTTATTGATTATGATGGTGACATTATGGTTGAGTTTAAATGGTTTATATGTTGGTTATTGTTGGTTTATATGTTATTTATTGCTAGTTTATATGCAAGTTATATGATGTATATTGTTTATGGCTCCTGGCATGTTCAATGAATATGTGATTCGTTTTCAAATGCATGACCTAATAGATGTTATTGCAGCTAATATGAGAGGGAATTATGCCTTCTTTATGATTCTTAGATAAGTAAGTATGAGACCCATATTTTCATATGTGTATTTATGATAAGTAGATTTCATGTTCATGATATGTTTGACGTAATGACCATCATGGCTAGGCCTTGTTAGGCCAAGTTCCTGTCCAAGATTTATTTCAAACAATTTTCCTTATGTCATTAATGGTTCTAGAAAGTTTCATTAAGTTCTGGGCAGAGGTATGTATCCTAGCATTAAAGCTTGCTTAAATCTTGCAGTTGCAGGAACAAAATTAGGTGAAAAACACTATCATCACTCCTGTATAGGAATCATGTGTGCAACTAGATGGTTTGAGTCGAAATAAGGCAATTTTGTGACAACATATGGGAGATAAGGGCACTAAAAAAGGTGGTTTAACTCAGGGTCTAGGCACCTGGAATGGTGGTTTTTCCCTTGGGGGTCCTATGGCACCTGATAGGGAAGTCATTAAGGTTCTTGGTTTGTCGAATCCACTTACTTAAGGTGATATCAGAGGTTGCATCATATCATAGTAACTCTTCATTACTTATTTACCCTAGTAGGCCGGTAACTTGGGTAAATGTCAAAGGAGGGTGTTACAAAGTGGTATATCAGAGGATGGTTCAACACATGGAATGGATGGGTGGAATGTGTTTGTCATGCATGCATGAAGGTTGTATATGTTCTTGTTATGTATACACGGTTGTGGTCATTGTTACAATTGTGTTACCATGTAGGAGGCGAGGATGTTGTCATTGGGATGTTTTAATCATGAATGCGTGTGAGTTGTATATGCATTTTTTATGCATGTCAATGTCTATATGTTGTTATGCATTAATTGACATGGTTATAACTATGCATGTATAGTAGGTCAAACATGCATTGTGAGGTCATTGTATGTAGTTTGTGTCATCACTATGTGGTTTGTTGTTATGATGCTAATGTGTTGAATGAGATAGAGCATGAGATGTAGATTATCAAAGCAAGGTTGCAGCACTTGGCCTCGGGGTAATTGAAAATAATCATACAAGTTTGTATGGTGGGAATGCAAGTATGTTCATTAATGGTTGTTATAAGATTTACAGGTATGTACATGTCTATCAGTCTATTGTTGTTGCAGTTACATGTATGATAGATGTTAATTAATAAGTGCAATCATATGTGCATGTGCCGGTTAGTCACAAAGGATAGTAAGTTGTTGTTATATGAATTTTTCTCATATACATGATGGTTATGGTCATTGTACTTAATATCTTGATGGTGTACATATCGTGTAATTATCAATTGGTATATGCAAATGATTATGTTTTTGATACTAATGTATGAGTCAATATAATTGTGAAATTGTGTCATACTAATCAGGAATGACTTGTGTAGATGTGATAGCTTCCTCTGAGATACATTGAGACATGAGTTTTATTATATCATCTATTTAGTGTTTGAGTGTTTGATTATGTGAACTATTTGGTTTATCTAGCAAGGTATGTTTACATGTTTCTTGAATGTTTCATTAATTGCATGGTATGAGTATGTGTCTATAATATTGCATGAAGGAATGATCTTGTTATGGTTGTACTAACATAATGTTTGCTGACACAACTGATATGTACTTGAGTGCAAGTGGGTGCCAGTTGTAGTATTATCACTGATGACTATTAATTGATTATTACATAGTTGTTAGTCTTCGTAAAAGTTGATTTCAAATCCATGGTTCAAATGATGTCTTGATTTTTGGAACATGTGACTGGCATGTGTGAACAGTTGGAGGGAAACATGATTGGTATTCACATGACAAGGTAATACTTGATTTGTTTATATAACTAACAGTTGGGTGATATGATAGTGCATAATAAGATTCAATTGTAGCAAGGTGAAATGTAAAAGTAAGGATATGGGTGAGAATTCCTTTGGCTATGTTTAGAAACTGCAATTCCAAATGAATGAGTGCTTTGCCTACATGAAGTATTCTTAAGCTTTAGTTTGTCTCACATTATGTGGATATGTTCTATATTAATGAACATGTATTTGATAGGTATAACAGTTGGTTTCCTAGTTATAGTTGGATTTTTTAAGAAATTGGAGTCCCTTCAGAGTTGATATATGTGCATGCTCAATTACAAGTCAACATGCTTGGGTACACCAATGTAAGGCAACTCCTATATTGAATATCTATTTAGGCACTGATAGTTATGTGTTTATGGGAGTATGATGCAGGGGATTGCATCACAAAAGAGATTGCCATGAAAACTTGAAGAAGGATCGGGTAGATGTTTCCCTTGGAAGCATTAGGAACCCATGGGGAATTGAGTCATGGTGTATCTATCTAGTTTTGTGCTTTCGGTCTTTTGTGATTTATTTTTTATTGGTTTGTAGTTTTGTTTATGCCTAGTGTATGGCCATACCACTTTGTTCGTGGTGTTGTATTGCTATTGGTTTCTCATGGTTTTCTTCATATTTGTTTCTTGCCATTTCCTTTTATGTTTTGAGGCTATTATGAATTGGATTGGAAGGGGGAATTTAATAATGCTCGGGGAGAGATGAATGAAACCCGATAGATAATGTAAGACCCAGATGAATCTAGGTGCATTTATAAGGGAGTTTGAAGGCAAGAGTATGAAAACTAGTTGGATTGTTTCTTTCGATTGAGGTAAATTAATGATGTTAGGAAAGTAATGAGAAAAGTAATCATGAAAGGTAAAGTAAATGGATTTGAGGCATCATCTGCCTTGCCTAAGTTGGGAACTGTTGTTCTCAATGTTTTTCATGTTGTCTATGGATAAATGGGGTTCTCTTAACCTTGCCCTTATTGTATTTGGTAATTATGTTGTGATCATAATTATGTTTATGTATTTATATATATACATGCATGAATGTATGTCGTTGTATGACAAGGTCATCAAAGATCATGATTGTTGTATTCTAATGTTTATATGTATGTATGTATGTATGTCATTGTCTAAGGGGGTTGTCAGGGATCATGTTTGTGGAGGAATGATTCTTATGAACGTGAATGGCATGAAGAGGTTCCTTCTCTTATGAGAAATCAAGTGGGAAGAGTAGCCCTGAAAAATATATGAGGTCAGTATCATGTGGCTATGAATTGATATTATGTGATTATATCGTGTCTATTTTATGGTAGGTAATTTTGAGGGACACATCAACAGAATGAAGGTATTGTGATCTGCGTATACTGTGGCAGACATGGATGGTGGAAATACACTATAAGTAAGGTTTCCTGGTATAGATAGTATGGTATCTGGATGTGCAACACTACTATTGTGTATATGTTGTACATATTTTACATGTTTTACATGTGATATTGTATACATATGGTGTTGTGTCATTTATGCAGTGTTGTGTATAGATGGTGTTGTGCACATGTCGTTTATGCAGTGTTGTGTATAGATGATGTTGTGCACATGTTGGATATGTTTTGTTGTGTATAGATGGTGTTGTGCGCATGTTGGATATGTGGTGTTATGTATATATGGATTTGTTTTCATGTTGTATATGTGGTGCTATGTACATGTGGTGCTGTGTGCATGCGGTGATGCGTACATGTTATACATCGGGTGTTGTGTACATGTCGTGCATGTGGTGTTGTGTATATGTCGTGTATGTAGTGTTGTGTACATGTTGTGCAGGCAGTGTTGTGTACATGTGGTATTGTGTACACGTTGTACACATTGTGTTTTTCACATGTGGTATTGTGTTATTGTGTTGTGAGGATTGTATAGTCGTTGTATCATGACATGTGTATTCATTTTGTTGTAATCTATGTACGTATGTGTATTGTGTTGTGAAGTATACTTTGTGTATGTGTATGTCATTGAAGAGAAGAGAAGGAACTAGGTGCTTTCCAAGTATGCTAACTAATATAGTGTGTGTACAAAAATGATAAGGACAAAGGTAGAAGCAACAGATTGATTAAAGGATCAATATCAGTATTTTATTTTACTTTTATTATACATGTGATCTATGTCTCTAATTTAGGATGGTTACATGTGATCTATGATTTTATTTTATGATGATTTCGTGTAATTCATGATTTTTATTTATAATGGTTGCGATTTGAGTTAACGAAAAATTATTTGTTTGTACATGATGATTTGATCAAACAACTAGTTTGACCTGTTGTGATATGAAGTAGACAAAATTACAGGTGTAGCTTATTGATGGGCCACCGATGAGGTATGGTGTGACTTGATTTCAATTTGTTTTCAGTCTAATGGAAATTATGTGCTTTGTGCAATAAAGCATAGAAAATGCCTGGTTTGGGTAGTTGAAACTGACTACAACAATTAGTAGTATTAGTAAAAGGAATTGGAACATGAGGCAATATATTGGTAAAGCACTTCAAGAGCAAGGTCATTGCACGAAAATGGTACCCAATAGTGTCCATTGATTTCCATGAGCATGCTATCAACAGTATGATGGTTTTGAGGTAGGGACATGCCTTCATTTTTGGACCTTCCAATGCGAGGAAACATTTCCAAGGGAGGGGTCACCCAAGGGACTGTGTAGCAAAGACGGGGATTCCCATAGAAATTGCAGGGTATGTGACTGCATGATAGGGGTGACTCGATTACCCGAAGGGTTGTGTAACAGAGAGGAGAAGGTTGAGGATGTATTTTTTTTTTGGTCATTATCATTTCCAGATGTCATCAAATGCACATTGGGAGTGTGCCCTAGAAAAATGAGCCAGTAAATGTTCAATGAGAGGACAAGTGGCACAGGATTGTAGTGCATGGCAATGGATGGAACTTTTAAATTGACAGTGGATTTTGTACTTTGTGGGAAGGAAGTGAATCCTGGTATTACTTTGAGGGTAGAGGTACAGAACTCTAGATTCCCTTATTGCTGATACGGAAATTGTATCCTTTTATTTCTTAGTTAAAAAAAGTGCATATGTATATATGTATATATTATTATAAATATGGTATCGAGCTCAATTTATGAAGATCCATCGATAGTATGATAATTTGGTGGTTGAAACAAATGTTTATAGGTATAGATGTGGTTATTATTATAAATATCGTAATAAGTTGTGTTATAAATATCTAGTAAAATCTATGATTGTCATATCTTCAACAATGGTCATTGTAAATACTACAACGAGTTGTGTGATAAAGATCCATAAGTAGTATTTTTTTCAGTACTCTTTTGGTTTACAGGTGTCATAAAATATTGAGGACAATGTTCCCCCAAATGGGAGGGTTTTGTAACAACCCTTGGTTGATTTTTTGTGTAAAAAAATAAATAAGGCAAATTTCACGACACTTGTATTCCAGTCTAAGTGGTGAGAAAAACATCCTAATCGGTGTTCATTTGGTTTATTATGGCTAAGGAAATTGATAAAGGAAATGGAAAAGGATTTGGAAAGGAAAGAGGCATTATTTGGAATTTATTTAAAAAAGTAATGGAAATTAGGATAAAAGGAAGGTGAAATGCCACAGGTTGCATGTGAGGAGGAAAATGAAGGAAAAGTAATGGAAATTCAAAAAAATCAAGACCTCGATGATAAAAATGTGTCTAACGACCAGTTCATGGCTTTTGTTCATGTTATATTTTATCAGTTCTATTTTGGAGTTCTCATTCTATTCTCTCTCTCTCTCATACTCTTGTACATATAGTTTTCTTGGAGCACTCTTGGAGGAGTATGGCATACTTTAGATTTCGAGAAATAAGGAAAAGGAAAGTAGGAAGGAAAAAGGGAATATGTGGATTGACAACCACCGCTAGATTAGTTGTAGTTATTGAATTGCATGTATGGTTCCTTTACTAGTTTTTGAATGCATGACACATGCATGTGGTTTATTGGTTATGAATTTACATTTGCATGGATTGTTATGAAACCAACTCACAAAAATATAGAAAAGATTGATCAACGCCTTAGAATTCAGCCTCTTTGTGGGGGAAACCTCCTTTACATTACACAAATGAACAATTCTTGGATGATACAAATGAAAAAACCTCCTTTCTATATATAGGAGTCAAGGGGTCACAATATAACCAAGTCGGCCTAAAAATAATAATATAAAGGCACAAAAATAACAATAGTGGGATTCTATGGGGCACAATAATAACAATAAGGGATACAATGACAATAGTAATGGGGGAATCACTTATATTATAGGGGCCTAACATGCCCCTCTCCTATTGGAAATAATACGGAGAGGGCGGTGAATCAGTATTATCAGATCAATAATATTATTTCCCAAACAGATTTATATATGCTACTTCAATGAAGTGAACTAGCGTGTACATGCAACTGTGATTAGAGAAACCAACGTATATCTAGAGAACTTGTGATTTAGACAATTTATCATGTGTTAATCTTAAACCATTACATCAATAACTTATTAGACAGTGAAGTAAAAGTAGAATAAAGCATCACACATAAGCAACACACATGAACACCATGATTTAAGGTGGAAACCCAATGTGGGTGAAAACCACTTGCTGCTGTCACCTATGTCTTCTTTTAATGATAAGAAAATCTGTTTACAATGTTGTACTGGTGCAGACTCATACCATTATGCAAGCACCCACCTGCAGAAGGCTATAGCCTTATCTCGTTTTCTAGCTTCTACAGGAAGGGAGCTGCAACCCCCTAGCTCTTGTACAAGCCAATTTGTTTACTAATATGTAGGTGCCGACCTACAGAAGGCTACAACCTTCTTTCTTCCTCCAAGGACCATGTTTCAAGAATTTTCAGACTGGATACTCCTAGATCACAACACCACAATCTGAAGGACACGTTTCATCTAATTTTCATAATGGACCCATAAAAAAAATTTAAACTTAAATTGCGTCACCCAACATTCAGTTAATTTGAACAATCAGATCACTAACACCAGAACACTATGCTGAACCCAGAAACCTGCATCATCATTCAGAAGCAGCTGTAACCTCAAAAACCATACATAATAGTGTATACTCTACTTGGATGAACCAAACTATGTGTATACGCTACTTCCATTAATCAAACTTGCGTATACCTTCAAAACTACTACGAACATAAAATTTTGAATCAAGTCTGTACCAACCATAAATATACTGAATATCTACCGTCAACTTACATATATTTACACAGGAAACGACAGAGATCACTTCTTCTCACTTATACAATCAATCAATCAAATACCAGCCTCCTTATGAAGTGAGTTTTACTTTCAGATCTAAGAAGACTTCATTGACAGACAGTAGTAATACAACAAAATTTGATCAGATAGATGAGTCAGATCTTAGAAAGAATCTTTTCTTTTGTACACGCTATTTTGAAGGGTATAACCTGCGTGTACATGCACTTTTGAAGAGACGAACCAACGTACATATCTGCAAATATCAATTCATAACTTTTCTGCACTTCTGAACTTCAGACAAACCGAGATCACGACATTTAAAGAATAAAATAGGTCTGCACAGTCAGATCTAGCCCAACGAATATCAGATCATCCAATAATAAGTCACTTTAGGTCTCATGATCCTGATCTAACATTGAATTCAACGTGCACAAAGTATTTTAGATCAAATCATGAACATAGCCCCTACAACATAAAATATACTTCAGATAGAAGTATTCCTTAGAAACCCATACACTTACACACTTGGCCTTATGATCTTCTTCTCCTTATATAGTTTTAAGCCCTTTTTAAATACCTTGAACGAAAACCACTTAGGACCAATACATTGGACCAAATACCTAGGGTCAATACCACGAACCAAATACCTCAGACAAAATACCTAGGGTCAATACCATGGACCAAATACCTCAGACCAAAACCTAGGTTTTCCAATCATGTACATGCTTTTCTTTCTGTGGGAGTGAGTGTATACATATATGCCCTTTTTGTTATGTGGAACAATGTGCATACACTATTTTAACTAAGTGGACCAGCGTGTATCAACTTTTTCCTTTACCTCCTTTATTATGATTAGTAGACCTTAGTTCCATCTTCCTATTCTTTTGTACCATTGCCCTATAACCTCTGAATATACCTGTTGTACTATGAGTTTCCTTTTACCAAATCTGAATTGACCTGTGAGTGAGTTTCCATCAAGGAAAACACTTGTATCATAATGCCGACAATATCCCCCTTTGGACTTGATGGCAATCGTGATGGTGTTGATTTTTGCAAGCCATAGAAAATGTTAGGGATAACAAGCAACACCAAGATTTTCTCCCTCTTTGACATCAAGGGAAAAGGGAAAACCAGGATGCTCTTCATATCTGAATAGCTGAATATGATCATGCTCCCCCTAGGCACATGTTGAATTTTCTGATTAAAGTACCTCTTTGTGCATGCTCTGATGTCATTGTACATGTTGTGATGGACTAACCGTCCATGCCCCCCTTGAGCAGATGTAGAGTCTGCAAAAATATTTTCCAAAATAATAACATGACTCTATAACTCAACTATGTGTGTTTGACCTTCCTATCACCAATGACTCATACATACATCAATCTCCCAATCAAGTGGGGATATACCAAATTTGACTCATCCACCCAACCAAGTGGGGATATACCAATTGTTTATACATGACATAAATACAATAAATATTACATCATCCATCCCATGCAAAGTGGGGATACAAATTACATTATTTGTTCAATAGGACTCATTCAAATGTATGAGAAGTCATATCACACCCTAGACTTTTACATGACTTAAGCAACAAATGGTATAAATATCTGAAGACATAGCTAGACTTAGCAACCATAATGCAAATAATGCAAAATGCGTGTGAAGGCTAATGATCCCCCTGAACCTATGCTACCTACGCATTGTTAACAAGTCATTAATCAAGTCATATTTGTCAGTTAGATAAAAATTAATGAACAAAGCATATCGTTAGACTGTAATCATCAACATCAGACAAAGCACCCATATCAGAGTCTAACCCACTGTTTTTCCTATCAGAAAAACATATACGCTTCTTCAACCACAGAAACCTGAGTGTATACGCAACTATACTTCATGAAACACGCATATAATAACCTTCCCTCTAAAAAACTATATTTAACAGTAGGATGATGCAGTAACTACTCCCAGCTTTTCTCTGAGATATTCAAATGTTTCTCTGGGTAGTGGTTTATTGAATATGTTAGCAACCTATTCTTTGGAGGGAACATACTCCAATTTTACCTTTTTCTCAAGCACTTATTCTTGTAGAAAATGGTACTTGATGGGTATGTGCCTGGTCTTGGAGTGCATGACTGGATTTTTTGAAATACTGATGGCACATTTATTATCACATAGAATGGAGATGGGTGGAGTATATGTGATCTGAATGTCTTGTAAATCTTGCATCATCCAAAGTAGTTGTGTGCAATAAGATGCAACAACCACATATGCTGCTTCAGCTGTAGATAAAGCAATCGAACTTTGTTTCTTGTTGAACCAAGATACTAACTAGGAACCCATATAGAATGCATCACCACTAGTGCTCTTTCGATCATCAAAACTTCCTACCCAATCAGTATTTATATATGCATGAAGAGTAAGTTTTATATCTTTAGGATACCATAGTCTAAAGTCCTCAGTTCCTTGAAGATATTTGAAAAATATTTTGACTGCCTAGAGATGTTATTCCTTTGGATTTTCTTGGAGCCTTCCAACAATTCCTATTGCATGCATGATGTCAGGTCTGGTACCTATTAGATAAAGAAAACTTCCAATCATAGATCTGTAAGTTGGTTGGTTTACTGCTGGTGATTCATCATTAGAGCTGAGACTGCATCCTGTTACCATTGGAGTACATACTAGTTTAGAATATTCCATTCCATACTTTTTCAAGATCTACTTGAGATATTTGGTTTGTGACATAAAGATACCATCTTTTGTTTGCTGAACTTGTAAACCAAGAAAATAAGTGAGTTCACCAAGTAATGACATTTAAAATTCTTTCCGTGTTACTAAAGCAAAATTCTGGCTCATGGATTCTTCATTGCTACCAAAAATGATATCATCAACATAAACAACAACAATTAGCAATTTATCATTTTCAATCTTTGTGTATAAATTGCTATTTGCAGAAATTTTTGTAAAGCCTTGTTGTTGTAGATATTTGTCAAGGTGGTAATACCAAGCCCTTGGAGCCTTTTTCAGACCATAAAGAGCCTTTTTGAGTCTACACACAAGTTTTGCATCATTTCCAAGAATGAATCCTTCTAGTTGTTCAATATAAACTTATTCTTCTAAATTTCCATTAAGAAAGGCTAATTTTACATCCATTTGATATACTTTGAATTTTCTAAAACTAGAAAGAGCAAGAAACATACTTATGGCTTCAAGTCTGGCAATAGGTGCAAAAGTTTCTTCAAAATCTATACCTTCTTGTTGGGCACACCCTTTGCAAATAGGTCTTGCCTTGTTTGTAATAACTTGTCCATTTTCATTCAGTTTATTCTTAAATACCCATTTTGTTCCTATCATATTTTTGTGATGAGGTCTAGGAACTAACTCCCAAGTATCATTCTTTTCAATTTGATCTAATTCTTCATCCATCACCTTGACCCAACATTCATCTTTACAGGCTTCATTTACATCTGAGGTTCTGTGGAGGATAGTAATGCTAGATAACTTGAGGTTCCTATAAGAATTCTTCTTGTCTGTACTCCAGACGATTTTTCTCCTATAATTTGAGATTCTAGATGATTCTTCTGAACATACCTGGATGGAGTCTTTTCCCTCTCTATTGTATCTTCTTCTAGTGCTTCATTGGTTTCTTCTTTAATATAATTTTGATTTGTTGCAGGAAAGCAATCCCCATCTTCCTCATTGTCATATTCCTCTATTTATTTCATTTGTTCTAGATTTCTGCATGTTTCATCAACTACAAAATCAATGCTTTCAACAATTTTATGAAGTCTTTTATTATAACATTTGTATCCTTTACTTCTGGAAGAATAACCAAGAAGAATACCTTTGTCTGCTTTGCATTCAAACTTACCAAGTTTTTCATCAGTCCTTTTGATAAAACATTTGCTTCCAAAAACTTTAAAGTATTTTACAGTAGGAGGCTTACCATGCCAAAGTTCATGTGGAGTTTGAGTGCTATTTACCCGACCATTTACTTTGTTGAGAATAGTCATGGCGGCAAATGCAGCTTCACCCCAGAAGGTTGTAGGAGTTCTAGATTCATCTAGCATAGCTCGAGCCATTTTTTGAATTGTTCTGTTCAGTTTTTCTACCACACCATTTTGCTAAGGAGTTCTTGTGGTGGAGAATTTCCTTTTTATTTCATGTTTCTCACAAAATTCAAAGAATTCATTTGATATGAATTCTTCCCCTTGATCAGATCTGAGACATTTGATTTTTCGATCTGATTCATTTTCAACCAAAGCTTTGAAGGCTTTAAACTTTTCAAATGCTTCATCTTTATGCTTTAAAAGACCTATCCAACACATTCTGGAAAAATCATCATTAAACAAAATACAATATTCTTCTCCATGAGATGACTTTTTCCTTGTTGGTCCACATAAATCAGTATGGATAAGTTCAAGAGGCTTACTTGCTGACCCTTCCTTTTCAATGAAGTGAACTCTAGTTTGCTTACCGATTTGACATGGTTTGCATATGGTATTTTCTGGGATGCTGATATCTGGAAGATCATGAACTGCCTTGAGCCTGCATACTTTTCTTATTTGAGAAAAGCTTATATGTCCTAATCTTCTATGCCACAACTAGATTTCATTTGTTTTGCTTAGATATCATTGTTGTTTTCCTCCTTTGAGTATGTGTAATTTCTTTGGAGTTCTTGTACCTTTGATCACGGTCTTTCCTGTATCAAGCTCACGAAAAACATATTTCTTTGATCAAAACACCACTTCATTTCCTTGATCACACATTTGACTGACACTCAAAAGATTATGCTTTAACCATCTACATACATAAGATTTCCAACTTTAACCTTTTCTTTCAAGAAAACAAAACCTCTACCTTTAATGACAGCTGGAGTGTCATTTCCAAATGAGACATTCTTTTCTTTTTCTTAAGAATTATATGATTGAAGTTTCTTTTTATCACCTATCATGTGTTTAGATCATCCACTGTCGATGTACCACTAATTTTCTTGTCCTTCTGCATACAAGGCTATACCACATCTTTCTGATTGAGATTCCTTCCTTCTCCATATCTTGGGATTTAATAACATTTTCTCATTTTGAAGTGTTCATCGAAATTTGCTACTGCATTCAAATTCTTCATGACCAAAGTTGTTGCAAATTGCGCATTCTATTTCTATTTCATTCTATTTGAGCAGCATTATGCCCAATGTTATGAGATGAAAAACATTGCCCATTAAAGAAGTTTTTGTGACCATCAAATATCTTGACATTGTTTACCTATTACTTGTGGATTCTATTGATATTTGTCCTTGGAGTAAATTGAGTATGATTTACCTTATAATGGGTTTTAGGCCTTTTCTGACGATTGACATACTTTTCACTGGTCTTTGTTGCATCAAGATAGCTTCTGGTGGAGGTTGACAACTTTTGTCATCGAGATGATTCTTTAATATATCCAAGACTTGTCTTTATTAGAGGAGAACGCTGAACTTTGATAATTTCATTTAATGTTTTTGATCCTTTAGAAAATCTAAGATTGAGATATTTTTTCTTCTCAAGATCTTCTCTTAGACCCAAAATTTCACATTCTAGATTTTCATTGTGTTTTTCTCTTTCACAAGTTAGTGTGTCAAAGTATCTATGATGATATTCTTTTCTTCTAAACATATTTTGAGTTTAGTGATTTGTTCAAGAAAGTCTTCCTCTTCTAGTGCATCCAAAAAATCATCATTGTCATAGGCCATGAGAAGTCTATAATCTTATTCAGTTTCATCTTGATCACTATTAGATAAACCATCACTATCTTCACGTGTACAATAACTCCTTCTATTCACAACCTTTTTCCTATTGCCTTTTTCATATTCCTTCCCTTTCTCATATTTATTTTTATGAGGACATTTGGCAGCATAATGACAGACTCTACCACAAGAAAATCATTTGAAAGGTAGCTTACTGTTGAACCTTCCAGAACCGCGTTGAAGCTTCTTGACGAAATTTTCCTCATCTTATTCTTCAGAAATGTGTCCTGATTCACTGTTCTCTTCCTTTTCTTTTCGCTTTGCTGATGATTTAAATGCAGCTTCTCTCATATCTGATGGACCTCCTTTTCTCATTTCAAAGGTAGTTAGGATTCCATGAAGTTGAGTCACAGTGATAGTTTGAAGATCATGTTTTTCTTCTATGGAAGACACTTTTTACTCAAATTTAGAAGACAAAGATCTCAAAATTTTCTCAACTAAAGTAACTTCCTTTATTCTTCACCCAGATTCTTCATACAATTAACAATCTCATCTATACATAAAAATTAATTGGCTACACTCTGATCATTATGCATCTTAAGAGTTTCATACTGGATTCTGAGAGTTTGAAGCTTAGCATGTTTTGCCTGAGAGTCTCCTTCATAGCTATGAATGATTTTGTCCCATATTTCTTTGGCTCTCTTGAGTTGCATGACCTTGACAGATTCTAATTCTAACAGACTTCCTAGTAATGTATTGACAGCTTTAGCATTAGTTTCGTATAACTTATTACCTGCAGAGTTTGTAGGAGTTGTTGTTGGAAATTGATATCCTCCTTCAACAATTTCCCAAACATCAATTCCAAGCGATTGTAGATAGCCTCTGGTTCTTATTTTCCAATATACTAAGTTTTTCCCACTGAATATTGTGGTCTGATGGATCCCATGCCTTCGTGATTATTCATCTTGAAAGATCTACCTTCAAGCGATCAAGCTTCTTCTGAATGACCTACTCTGATACTAATTGTCGGAAATGATACTGAGAGGGGGGTGAATTAGTATTATCAGATCAATAATTTTATTTCCCAAACAAATTTATATACGCTACTTCAGTGAAGTGAACTAGCATGTACACACAACTGTGATTAGAGAAACCAGCATATATCCAGAAAACTTGTGATTTAGACAATTTATCATGTGTTGATCTTAAACCAGTACAACAATAACTTACTAGATAGTGCAGTAAAATCAAAATAAAGCATCACACATAAGCAACACACATGAACACCAAGATTTAAGGTGGAAACCCAAAGTGGGTGAAAACCACCTGCTTTTGTCGTCTCTGTCTTCTTTCAATAATAAGAACATCTGTTTACAATCTTGTACTAGTGCAGACCCAGACTAGTACATAGGCACCCACCTGTAGAAGTCTACACCCTTCTCTCATTTTCCAGCTTCTACTAGAAGGGAGCTGCAACCCCTTAGCTCTTATACAAGATGATTTTTTTAATAATACGTAGGAACCAACCTACAGAAGGCTACTGCCTTCTTTCTTCCTCCAGGGACCACGTTTCATGAATTTTTAGACTAGATACTTCTGGATCACAACACCACAATCTAAAGGCCACATTTCTTCCAATTTTCATAATGGACCCATCACAAAATTTTAAACTTAAACTGCATCAACCAACATTTAGTTAATCAGAACAATTAGATCACTGACACCAGAACACTATGTTGAACCTAGAAACTTGCATCATCATTCAAAACTAGTTGTAACCTAAAAAATCATGCATCAGAGTGTATACCCTACTTGGCAGAACCCAAACTGTGTGTATACGCTACTTCTGTTAATCAAACTTGTGTATGCCTTCAAAACTACTACAAACATAAACTTTTGAATCAAGTATGTACCAACCAGAAATATTCTAAATATCTATTGTCAACTTACAGAGGTTTACACAGGAAGTGACAGAGATCACTTCTTCTCACTTATACAATCAATCAATCAAATGCCAGCCTCCTTATGTAGTCAGTTTTACATTCAGATCTAAGAAGACATTATTGATGGATAGTAGTAAAACAACACAATTTTATCAGATAGATTAGTCACATCTAAAAAGGAAGATTTTATTTTGTACATGCTATTTTGAAGGGTATAACTTGCATGTGCATGTGCTTTTGAAGAGACGAAACAACGTACATATCTACAAATATCAACTCATAACTTTGTTGCACTCCTGAACTTCAGACAAACCTAGGTCATGACATTTAAAGAATAAAACAGGTGTACACAGTCAGATCTAGCCCAACCAATATCAAATCATCCAATAATAAGTCACTTCAGGTCTCATGATCCTAATCCAACATTGAATTCAAGGTGCACAAAGTATTTTAGATCAAATCACAAACATAGCCCCTGCAACATAAAATATACTTCAGATAGAAGTATTCCTTAGAAACCCATACACTTACACACTTGGCCTTATGATCTTCTCCTCCTTATATAGCTTTAGGCCCTTTGTCAATACCTTGGACCAAAACCACTTAGGACCAATACCTTGGACCAAATACCTAGGGTCAATACCATGGACCAAATACCTCGAACCAAATACCTAGGGTCAATACCACGGACCAAATACCTCGGACCAAAACCTAGGTTTTCCAATCATGTACGCGCTTTTCTTTCTATGGGAGTGCGTGTATATGTATACACTCTTTTTGTTATGTGGAACAACATGTATATGTTGTTTTGACTAAGTGGACCAATGTGTATCAGATTTTTCCTTTACCTTCTTTAGTCTGATCAGTAGACCTTAGTTCCACCATCCTATTCTTCTGTACCATTACCCTATAATCTCTGAATATACCTATTGTACTATGAGTTTCCTTTTACCAAAACTGAATTGACTTGTGAGTGAGTTTCCATCAAGGAAAACACTTGTATCATAATGCTAACATTTCCTTCAAAAAAGTGTTGTCCTCAACGCTTGAGTAGTTCTAGATGCTTCTGTATAAAATTCTCATGCTCCCATGTGGAATATTCAATGAGTAAGTTCTTCCACTTGATGAAATACTCTAAAATTGATCAATTTGTAGCTGTCGAGTTCTTGCTTCTTTGACTGCTTCAAGTTCCAACATAATTTTTCCTTCCTCATCAATTTCTGGCAATATTGTTTGAACTAGAATCTTGTCACCTATAACCTTCTTTAAGCATGAAACATGGCAAACTGGGTGCACTCAGGAAGCTGTAGGAAGCTCCAATTTGTATGTCATAGTACCTATCTTTTGCAACACCTTGTACAAACCATAATACTTTGGTGATAATTTATTATTGTTCTTAGCTTGGTTGAGGGACATTTGTTTATATGGTTGTAGCCGTAGGAATACCCAATCATCTACATCAAAACTTCTTTCACTGCGATGTTGATATGCCTGTTGTTTCAATCTATTTTCCACCAAGGTGAGGTTATCCTTTAAGAGTTGGATAACTTGTTGCTGATGCTCGATCTGATCTTCCATTGCTTGAACCTTAGAATTTTCTCTTAAATATGATGTGATGGATGGTGGATGATATCCATAAAGTGTCATAAATGGGGTCATTTTTGTTGCAGTATGGAAGGAAGTGTTATACCACCATTCAGCTAGAGGCAACCATTTGACCCATTGTGTTTGTTTATCAAATACAAAGAAATGAAGATATCCTTCCAAAAATTTGTTTACAATCTTAGTTTTCCCATCAGATTGAGGATGATAAGATGAGCTATGAGCTAACTGAGTACCAAGACAAGAAAATAATTTTGTCCAAAATTTTCTAGTGAAAATGGGATCTCTATCACTTACAATAATATTTGGGTTTCCATGTAGCTTCTGAATTGTTTCCATAAATGCAGTGGAAACTGTACTCACTTTAAATGGATGAGATAATGTACAAAAGCGTGCATACTTGGTAAGTTTGTCAACTACCACCATGATAACACTCTTTCCTTTAGACTTGGATAAACTTTTGATAAAATCCATTGAAACCTCCTCTGAACGTTGGCTTGGATCCTCGGGTCTTAATTGTTTCAACTTTATTTTGTTGGAAAACCAAACATTCTGCCACAAGCTTTTGAATATCCTATTTAAGGCAATCCCAAAAAAAATCCTTCTTAACCTTCTGGTAGGATTTTAGAAATCTTGAGTGCCCTCCTAAGGGAGAGGTGTGCAATTCCCTAAGAATCTTTTGCTTGACTTGGGAATTCTTACATAGGTATAACTGTTCCTTATACCATAACGAATCATTTTTCTAGCTAAATGTATCAGATGTACTGGGATCTTGTTGTATATTTTGAATGAGTGCCCACACTTCCTCTTCATTCTTCCATTCATCCCTTCTTCGTTTATCCAATCTAGTTGGATAATAGAAATGGCGCAAAGAAATGCTTCCACATCCTCATCCTTTCTTGAGAGTGCATCTGCCACAACATCTTTTCTCCCTTTTTTGTAGATGATTTCAAAGTCATAGCCCAACATCTTTCTGACCGATTTTTTCTGCTCTTCTAAAGATAACCTTTTTCTAAAAAGTATTTAAGACTATCATGATAGTTTTTTACCTTGAAGTGTCTTCCCATTAGGTAGGGTCACCATTTCTTAAGTTCACGTAGTATTGTCAACATTTCCTTCTCATAAATATCTTTGTGTAAATACTTTCCTTTGATTGGAAGACTTTCGAAAGCAATGGGTCTTTCTTATTGCATTAAAAGAACACCAATTCCATTTCTCGAGGCATCACATTCCATAATAAACGTTTTTGTGAAGTCCAATGTAGCTAAGACTAGTGCTTGGCACATTGCCTCTTTAAGATGTTCAAAGGCATTTGTTGCTTCTCAAGTCCATAAGAATGCATCTTTCTTCAATAATGTTGTTAGAGGTGCTGCTATTCTCCCATAATTCTTAACAAACTTGTGATAATACCCTGTCAACCTGAGAAATCCACATAGATGCTTTATGGATGTGGGGATTTTACATTCCTTAATGGTTTTAATTTTGTTAGGGCATACCTTAACACCTTCATGAGACACAATATGACCTAGATATTCCAACTCTCGTACTCCAAAGAAACATTTGGAGATTTTTTCATATAATTGTTTCTCCTCCAATAGTTTGAACACGATGTGAACATGTTGGACATGATCCTTCTAGGACTTGTTGTAGATTAGTATATCATCAAAACATACTAACACAAATTTCCTAAGGAAGGGTTTGAAAATGGAATTCATCAAACCTTGAAATGTAGAAGGTGCACTAGTAAGGCCAAAAGGCATGACCAAAAATTCATAATGAACCTCATGAGTTATAAATGTTGTTTTTGGAATGTCTTCAGTCTTCATTCTGATTTGATGATATCCTGAATGAAGATCCAACTTGGTGAAGTAAATTGATTCATGCAATTCATCCAGTAATGCATCAATGATAGGGATGGGAAATTTATCTTTAATAGTGAGCTTTTTGAGCTCCCTATAATCTAGACACATGCGCCATGATCCATCCTTCTTGTGAACTAATACTACTGGAGTAGAGAAAGAACTTTGACTAGGTTGAATTATACCGACCTCTAGCATTTCTGCAACGATACTTTCAATTTCACTCTTTTGGACATAGGGATATCTATAAGGCCTGATGTTTGGAGGAACACTTCCTGGAATCAAATTGATAGCATGATCATGATCAAAAATAGGTGGCAAACCTTTTGGAGTCCCAAATACCTTGGAATTATTGTCCAAGACTTTTTCGAGATATGGAGAAATGGATGATTTTGATGTGGGAACCTCTAGTGCACACAACTGCGCAATTATGCCTCATTGCTATTTCTTTAGAAGCTTTGTCATTCCATTAGAGCTAATTATCTTTCCTGATTTCCCTACGATACCCCTTAATTCAACTTCCTTTCCTTCTACAGAGAATTTCATGAAAATTTCTTGAAAATTAAAAGGTATTGTACCCAAGGATTGTAACCATTAGACTCCTAGCACAACATTAGCACCACCATTGGAATGGATATTATTGGGCTATTCAATACATATTCTCCCATGGATAGCTTGATATTATGGCACTTTCCTCAGCAATTTATGGTTCTTCCACTTGCAACCATCACTTGACACTTTGATGCTAGACACAGGAAGCAATTCAATTCCTTGGCTATCTTATAATGAATAAAATTATGGGTACTTCCCGAATCAATCAACAAGATTACCTTTTTCTTCTTGATATGCCCTTCTATCTTGATAGTTTGAGGAGTGGTAATTCCAGCCAATGCATTACAAGATATGGTCGAATTCATTTCTTCTTTTTCTATGGTTTTTTCCTGGTGTATATCCTCTTCTTTTGACGTTTCTTGTTCCTTGTCTTCCTCCTCTTCACAATCTATGTAAAATAATTTCTTCTCGGCACACTTATGACCTTTAGTGTATTTTCTATCACAACTGTAACAAAGCCCTTTTGCTCTTTTATCTTCCAATTGTTGTGGTGTCAACCTTGTAGGTTGTGTATGGCTAGGGGCAGCAATGCTTCAATCTTTATGATTATGAGTGGTAGGCTTCCTTGTTGCCATAATTTTTCTTTCCATTTTTCTTGCCAGCCTGAATGTCTTCTCCAATGAATCTGGTTCCCAAAGGTGTACCTCATGTTGGATGTTATCTTTTAAAGTCCCTATGAAAACATCAATACTATGCTCCTCTAGAATATCTTTTACCCTTATATTCAATTTTTGGAAGTCCTCAATGTGCTCCATCATTGAACCCTTTTGTTTGATATTTACCAATTGGCTAAAAACTTTCTATATCCTCATAATGTGTTATCATTTCATCCGTAAAAATAGCCCAAGTGAAAATTTGTTTACGAGAGCAAAGCCATCGATACCATGCAAACTAATTTGGTTAAAATATAAAGTTGCAATGCGTACCTTTTGTGTGTTTTGCACATTATGGAGATTGAAAAATTGCTCCATCTATAGTATCCATGTTCCAGGATCCTTGCCATCAAAATTCCTCATATCGATGTTTGGAACATTGTGGTTCTTCAATCCAACGTTAGATTCTATGAAATCATGACTAACATTTATTTTTTTCTCATTAGGAGTTCCCTTTACTACTCTTTCGCCATTAGTAAGCATTTCTTGTAGAAACTTTGTCAAATCTCTCTTCAAATTTGTCTTCAAATCATCCATCTTAGCTTCCATGCCATCCATCTTAGCTTCCACGCCGCCCATCTTAGCTTCCATGTCATTCATCTTAGCTTCTACGACTTTCTTTAAACGATCCATCTTAGCTTCCACACCTTTCTTTAAACCATCCATATTAGCTTCCACACCATACATCTTAGCTTCTACGTCTTTCTTTAAACCATTCATCTTAGATTCTGTTACTTTTTGTGTAAGTGACATTTGTTGCACTTGGTCTCGCAATTTTGATATATCATGTTGCATTTCCTCGTCTTCTTCATGAGTCATGCTATAGATTTCAGGTTGATTACTAGGTGTTTCTATTTTCTTTCTTCGGGGCATCAATTACTGATAATAATGCTTCACTATGCCCTTTGAATTCCTTCAAACTAATTTTTCAAGCCAAGCTTATGCAAAAATTTAAAAAAAACTACACACCTTTTTTTTTCACTTTGTAGGAGCTCGATATTGAATCTGATTTATTTCTATAATTTTGTATCTCCAAGGTCTGAAATTTCTTCCTGCGCTAACCCTATGAGTATATTTCTAACTTTGCAAGTCTGATCAAGATTTGATTTTCCAATGAAGAATTAGGTCAAATCTCCCACGATGACCTGACTATAGACTTGTTCAGTAGATAAAACTTGTACCACATGCCGTGGGTCACTGTTTCAACCTTAGGTTTTGAAAATGGTACCCAAAAAACTATAGTCCATACTCTTTCTGCAACTTCTTACAAACATTCAATCTGATGCTGAGAGAGAAAGTTATGACAATTTTCCCAAGGTGACCTGTTTGGAATGTAATTCAAAGGTGTGCAAAAACCCTAACTTCCCCAAATTATATCTCTGAAAATATAGTGAGAGAGGATCTAAAATTCAGAGCTGAGGTTCAAACCGATTGCTTCTCAAATGGGTTTGTCTTTTAGCTTCTTAAGCTTCATAGAGAAATCGTTATAGTAAACATTCCATGATAACCTATTTTAGATGAAATTCTGGAGCTTTCAAAAACCCTAACTTCCTTAGATCATATGTCCGAAAATATATAGAGACGAGATATGAAATTCGGACCCAAGGTTCAGCAAGATTTTGTCTCAAATGTTTTTTTTTCACCTCATCACACGATCGTGTTGTTTGCCCAACTTGGGTGCACCTCTTCGTAACCAAGTCGCCACACACGGGTGCCTCACAATCTCAACACGTCACCAAAAATCACACCGTGCTCACTTGAGCCACCCAAGAACTCGTGTCGCACAAACCGAGCGCCCATGCCTTCGTTTCACCATCGGGCGCTCCTTTGCACAACCCAGGCGCCACACCCGTGCATGCCCTACTCCAACCGGCAGGCAACCTCTACCTGCACCCTTCACCCAAAGCCAAGATGTGCGTTTACCTCCGTGTGGCCATGCCCAAGAACAGGTGCATCTCCAAAACTGCACCTTCCTTCTTTGGTGCGTCCACACCTTAGATCTGTGAACTTATTCACATGATGAGTGAAGTCATTGTGTTTGAGCGATGGTGGAAATGACCTCCACGCATCACCAATATATATGACAGGCAAGGCAAGGTCATAGCTGCCCAACCGACATGCCCACGCCCTCACTCCATCACAAATACACTCTAAACTTGAGTCGGCCTTGCTACTTTTGTAGGTCAGCCCCATGTGTGTTCAACCAAGCTCCCACGCATATATAAACTCCTCGTTCCTCCTCTACGCACTTGTATTATGACATAACACCTCCGCGTTGTAGGTCCGAGCTCACACTTCCTCCATTTGTCATTGCACTTCATGCCGGAGCATGCAAGGACTGCAGGTCCTTACATCCTCCTCCACCTGAAGTCATTGTCATCCTCGACAACATGCCATCCTGGTAGCCATCCACCAAGATCATCAATATATGTCTCATCCTTGGTCCATGATGTCAAATCCTCCACATACTGCAAACATCCCTGCAACATATGTAGAGCTTCCATCTCCATCATGTGTCATCCTTATCCTGTGAACTATCATCCTTCTTACATGCCTGATGTCAGCATCTCTCTGGTACACTGCTAGCCCTCATGACTCGAACTAGTCGGGTGATCAGTCCAATTGTCACGCTCAAATCATAAGAATGTCCATCCTTATGCCTTCACCAGTCTATCTCGGATTCTGCCACATCCTAGACTCACCAAGAATCTCTCCCATGCTCAGGTCCATGGAAACTCCATTCCATATGCAACATGTCATGATGCTTGATGCCAAGCCCTCCCAGCACCATCTACCATACCTGCTCAACCTATTTTAAGGACTCACCGCCATGAGCAGATAACAATGAACCCCATCTTCTTTCCCATCTAAGAAGATTTGGAGGGAGTAGATCCTGAAGGCTCACCCTCACTAATCAACTCAATCCATTTGTCAAGATTTTCTATCTCCATCCTCTATAAATAAGTGACCCAATCCTCCTCCCGGACATTTGGCCTCACATAAGCCTCATCATCATCATCATCATCCTCGACCACCTCTATCCTTCTTGACACATCCAAGATACTATCAGAAAGAGTCCTAATGAACAATGATTGCTCGGTAAGCTTTGTCTCAACCATAGACAACTGCTTACTCATATCTTCCATTCGCTTCTCATCTTCCATTTACATTACTGCCAACTTACAATTAGGCTTTGTCACTCCAAAGGTTGGTACACCAATGGGTACATATTCCCTTCCATCGTAAATATACAACCTCTTCAAATGTGGAACAATCATAGCATCGAATTGTTTCAAGAATTCCATCCCCAGCACAGCTTCGTAGTCATCAATCTGCATTATAGTGAAGTCGACCTTCCCTGTGCACTCACCTAGTATTGTGTCCACTTTTTCAGCTACACCAAGAACATCATCAAGAGGAGAATTGACTGTCTTCATCTGTGCCTTCACCGGTACAAATTTTAGCCCAATTCTTCTCGTGGTTTCTTCACCCATGAAGTTGAGAGAGGCCCCATTATCCACCATAGTGAGTATATCAACACCTCCAACCTTCATCCGAACATACTCCAACCTGTTCCTCTCAAGATCCCTCCAAGAGATCACATCTGTAGCAGTAGTAGCACCAAGTATCTGAATCATCCCCACAGAAGTTTCTTCATTCTTCATATTAGATTGTGCAATCGCAGCGACTTTTGGTCTAGAAGGAAAATTATTCACTGTATGTGGTTCAGCACATATCCAACACTTTAAGACTTTCTTCATCTTCAACTTATCATCCGATTTTCAAGCATCCTCTTTCTTCTTCTCTTTCGGTTTATCAGAATTTTTCTTCCTATCATCAGAAGTCTCATCATAATGCTCCACCAACTTGTCCACAATAGCAAAAGCTTCCTCAAGTGTTCTAATCCTTTGCCTCTTCACTTCATTGCATGACCAAGTCTTCAACCCGATAATGAAATTGAACACCTTGTCCCTCTCTGTCATGTCAGGAAGTTCTAGAACCGCACTTTCAAACTCCCGTTGATATGTCTGTAGGTTCCTTGTCTGCTTTATGAACTTTATCTTCATCTTTGCTTCCCACGTTTCATCCTGAGGACTGAAATGGGTCCACAAAGCTTTCTTCATCTCATCCCACATAGTAATGTCACCAGCACTGCCATTGGCAATCTGATCCATCCTCCTTTGCCACCACATCATAGCATCTTTCATTAAGAACTGAGCAGCTACTTTCACCTTCGTCTCATCATCGGATAAACCCAAGTGTTCGAAGTATTTCTCCATGTCTCATAGAAAGTTTCCAAGAGTCTTTGCACTCCTTGTACCATCATAATATTTCAGTTCCTTGACTTTCACATGAGGCACTCCTCCACCTAAGTTATGCCTCACGGCCTTTCTCAACACCACAATCTCATCCCTGGCTTCGTCAAGAGATTTCTGCAAGTTCACGATCTCAGTAAGACCCTGATCTCTTGCCTCTTCAACCTCCTTGACCCTTACTTCAAGTTGTGTACACATAAGATCAGTGTACTCATGTTGAGTCCAGATTTCATTGAGCTTTTCCTTCATCTTTGAATGGACCTCTTGATCTCTCTAGATCAAGTCCATCTTCTTAGTCTAGAAAGCTTCTAAGTCCTCCATCTTCTCCAACACTTTTTCCATGAATACCATAGTAGCATCCTTCACACCGTGACTAGACCCAGTCTGAGATTCAGCTGCCATTCCTAATAGCCTTATTCTTCTTTCCAATCTAGTTTCAACCATCCAACAGCTTCACCAAGATGCCTACAGCCTTAACTAGCTCTTGTTTCACTTGTATGTGAAACCAACTTTCTTCACCTGCAAGTACCTGCTTCCACTGTCATCAACTGTCAAGCTTCTTCAACCCTGAATCAGCTTCAATCTCTACACTTCGTCATAAGCAACCCTACTGTGATACCACCTGTCACACCCCCAAGCTGGCGGTAGTCTTTCAACTGCTCTAGGCGAGGTGCGGAACCACCGAACACTTTCTTTTCACCAATACTTATGTTCGTGGACTATGCCTAACCACTTTCTTACTTAGTTTGTACGCAACCAAATATTATTAATGTTTCCTTTATACCAATGAACACCCATACACATTCATTAACATCAGCAATTATACATGAAGACCACAATTTCACATTATAAAGGGAGGGGCAACTCCTTGAACAGGGAAGGTCGACTTCACTATAGTGTAGATTGATGACTACGAAGCTATGTTGGGAATGAAATTCTTGAAACAATTAGATGCTATGATTGTTTCACATTTGAAGAAGCTGTACATTTACGACGAAAGGGAGGATGTACCCATTGGTGTACCAACCATTGGAGTGATAAATCCTAATTGTAAGTTGGCAGTGATGCAAATGGCAGATGAGAAGTGAATGGAAGACATGAGTAAGCGGTTGTCTACGGTTGAGACAAAGCTTACCGAGCAGTCATTGGTTAACAGTACTCTTTCAGATAGTATCTTGGATTTGTCAAGAAGGCTATAAATGGTCGAGGATGATGATGATGATGAGGCATATGTGAGGTCGAATATTCGGGAGGAGGATTGGGTCACTTATTTATAGAGGATGAAGATAGAAAATCCTGACAGATGGATTGAGATGATTAGTGAGGGTGAGCCTTCAGGCTCTACTCCCTCCACATCTTCTTAGATGGAAAAGAAGATGAGGCTCATTGTTAGCTGCTCATGGCAGTGAGTCCTTATAACAGGTAGAGTAGGTATGGTAGATGGTGCAGGGATGGCTTGGCATCAAGCATCATGACATGTTGCAGATGGGATGGAGTTTCCATGGACCTGAGCATGGGAGAGATTCTTGGTGAGTCCAGGATGTGGAAAAATCCGAGATAGACTGGTGAAGGCATAATGATGGAAATTCTTATGATTTTAGCGTGATAGTTGGACTGATCACCCGACTAGTTCGAGTCATGAGGGCTAGCAGTGTACCAGAGAGATGCTGACATCAGGTAGGCTAGAAGGATGATAGTTCATAGGATAAGGACGACACATGATGGAGATGGAAGTTCTACATATGTTGCAGGGATGTTAGCAGTATGTGGAGGAGTTGAAATCATGGACTGAGGATGAGACAGATATTGATGATCTTGGTGGATGCTACCAGGATGGCATGCTGTCGAGGACGAAAACAACTTCAGGTGGAGGAGGATGTAAGGACCTATAGTCCTTGCGCGTACTCTAGCATGGAGTGTGATGACAAATGGAGGAAGTACAAGCTCAGGCCTACAACGCGGAGGTGTTATGTCATAATACAAGTGCGTAGACGAGGAGCGAGGAGTTTATATATGTGTGGGAGCTTGGTTGAACACACATGGGGCCGACCTACAAAAGTAGCAAGGACGACTCATGTTTAGAGTGTATTTGTGATGGAGTGAGGGCGTGGGAAGGTAGGCTGGGTAGCTACGACCTTGCCTTGACACTCATATATATTGGTGATGCGTGGAGGTCATTTCCACCGTCGTTCAAACAAAACGACTTCGCTCGTCATGTGAAGAAGTGTGTAGATTTAAGGTGTGGACGCAACAGATAAGGAAGGTGCAGTTTTGGTGATGTGCCTGTTCTCGGGCATGGCCGCACTGAGGTAAACACACATCTTGGCTTTGGGTGAAGGCTGCGGGTAGAGGTTGCCCGCCAGTTGGAAAAGGGCGTGCATGTGTGTGGCGCCCGGTTTGTGCGAAGGAGCGCTTGACGGTGAAACAAAGGAATTTGCACCCTGTTTGTGTAATGACTTGGCTCGAGTCCTTGGGTGGCTGGGGTGAGCGCCCGCCCGTCGTGCATGTGTGCATGATGTGACTTTTGGTGAAGTGTTGAGATTGTGAATGGAGGTGCAACTCGTGCAGAGGTGCCCGTGTGTGGCGACTTGGTTACGACGAGGTGAACCCAAGTTGGGAAAATAACACGATCGTGCGACAAGGTGAATGAAGGGTTGGTGAGTCATTCGGTGACTGTACGGAGGCGCCGACGAGCTAGGCAACCGAGTTTGCCGAAGATTGTAAATTTTGCTAAGTATGAAACTTGGTGTTTCCAAGTATACTTGTAAAGCTTTGTAAAATTGAAGATTTTATAATATATTATTCGGGCATACTCATTGTTTAGGCAGTTGCCCCTCCCTTTATACTGTGCAATTGTGTTCTTCATGTATAATTGTTGATGATAATGAATGTGTATGGGTTTTCATTGGTATAAAGGAAGCATTAGTAATACTTGGTTGTGAAACACAAACTAAGTAGGATAAGTGGTTAGGCGTAGTCCACGAACATAAGTATTGGTGAAAAGAAAGTGTTCGGTGGTGCCGCACCTTGCCTAGTGCGGTTGAAAGACTACCGCCACACCTTTTCACCTCAATACTTTCTTTCTTGCAACATGACGATTTTAGGGATATCCTTACTAATTCGATATTTTGGAAGCCTTTATTTTCAATGAAAATTGAGACTTTTTTATTCCATCAAATTATCTTCACTAAGTTTGAGGTTTCTTGGAGGAAAATACCTCTCACTCGATAGCCAATTTACCTAGGTTGATTGATTCTTCTCCCACCATCGAAATAAGGATTCTATTTCTTCCTAGCCCATTTAATGATCTTATTTTTGTTTTTTGGGAGGGTATTTTAAAGATTATGTTTGAACATCTAAATTTTCAATGCAAGAGCATGATACATTTGTTGAAAAGCCTCGTCAATTCCTAATACGTAAATATGTTTGGTGGAGCAACTTCATTTCAAATAGATTGGGATTGATCTTGGATATTTCCCTTTTTGTTCCTCTATCAATGTTGATAGTTATGGCCTCTCCATGTCCATGTCCTCTAGTTCTTATTTGGGTCGTATTTCAGTAGCATCTTGCATGTCACTTTCCCATACATTATAATTTTGATACAACTCTTCCACTGTCTTCCTCTTTTGCACAATCATTTCTTGATTTTTCTTTTAAAATTTTGGATTTTTTTTCCTTGTGGTATGTTGTATCATGAGTTTATTTACATTCTCATATTAATGGCTTGAATTCATTTTTGGATTTAAATAGCTCCTTAGTTACTAATGAATCTTAGATTTTCATATTTATATGTTAGTTTAAAACTTTACTAAAATCCTCCGAGTCAATGTTTTTTCTATTGTTCCATAGATGGTTCTAAATGGACCAAGAAGAAATCCCTATTAAATTACCCATATTCATGAAATCTATAATAATGGAAGGGTACATGCTCATAATCAAGTAGTTGTTTCCAAGGCTCATCTCGGTAACAAATTTCTATCGATTCTAGTATTTGCTCTCGGGCATTCAAGTAGACACATATCCATGCATAAGAGGTGTATCATACTCATTTCATAACCTCTAATATTTTTCACAAAAAATCCTATTATATTTCCAATTCCCTCATATATTTCCTCTTCCTAAAATTTCCTTGGAAGGGAGAACAACCTAACCCAAAATGGGGCTAATCGATAGATCTCCTTTTTTGGGATATATTACTCTTTCTAAAAGTGCATAGATAACCATGCATAATTGTAAAAATAAGGGACATTATCAAAAATTATTTTGTTGTTGTAGGTTTGCAAATAATGCCATAACAAAACCCTTTGACCCTAGTTTAACATTTATATGACCCTTGGGTTAACATTTTTTTCTAGAACAGCCCATCAAGGACATTCTTTGTTAGACAATTATTGATGAACTTGTAGATCAAGGATTGATTATTCATATGTTTTATGTAACTAGTGATTTTTTTACGACTCTACCAGGATGCCCCTAGTGGAGGATCTTCCCCATGCCCCCCCGATTAGATTTCCTAAGAAGCTTGTCTATGAAGTTCATTTCCTTGTTTTTTCATCTCATGATCCTATCACATATTACTACATTTTTTCAAGAGGAAGATCCATCTCCACCCACAAGACATGCCATTTCTTCACCTCTACTGCAAGCTTCAAAACTGGCTTGAATACTGAGAAAAGGATAGAAGATTGCTTATGGAATTTAGAAAACCTAGCCATGTGGCCATTAGATGTAGAGGTTGTGGATAACAAGATGATATCATAAGTAAGATTTGAACTCTCCCTTTCCCTATCAATATTTCTAAATTTCCCCTTCTCCCTCTCTCCCTCTCTCTCTCCCCGTATCTCTCCCCTGTATACTCTCCCTCTGTCTCTCCCCTCCCTCTCTCTCACTCTCACTCTCTCCCTCTCTCTCCCCCACCTCTCTCTCACTCTTTCTCATCCCCTGCTCTCTCTCGATTTCTTTCCCTCTCTATCAGTCTCCCATCACTTATTTGACTATGCCCCCCCATCTCCCTCCCTCCCCCTCTATCTCCCTACATATCTACCTGCCTCTCACTGTCACTCCCTACCTCACTCCACCCACCTCTCTATCACTCTCTAACACTCTCTTCTCTCTCCCCTTATATCTACAACTCTCTCTCTCTCTCTCTCTCTCTCTCTCTCTCTCTCTCTCTCTCTCTCATGCGTGCGCTTACCTTCTCCATCTACCTACCACCCCCTACATCCCCTTCCCTCTCCCCCATACCTCCTTCTCAGTTTCTCTCCCCCTCCCTCTCACACTCTCTCTCTCTCTCTTTCTCTTTCACCCTTCTCTCTTTATCTCACTCTTTGCCTCCTTATTTCTTTATCACTTACTCCCTTTGTCCATCTCTCTCTATCTCCCTCAATTACTCTCTCTCAATCTCCCCCCATCTCTCTCTCCCCTCATTCCTCTTATAATCTTCCTCTCCCGCTGGCACTCTCCCTCTCCCTCTTTCACTCTCACTCTCCCACTTCCCCTCTCCCTCTTTCCCTTCTCCCCCGCCCCCCATCCCCTACTTCCTCTCTCTCCTTCTGTTTTCTTCCCTCCCCTCTCTCTCATTATTTCTCTCTTTCCCCATGTCCCACTGTCTCCCTCCCTCCCTCTTTCTCTCACAATATTTCTCCTCATCTCCCTCTCCATATCATAGTCTCTCTCTTTCCCTCCCTACTCTCTCTTTGTCCCTCCCCCATCTCTCTCCTACTCTATCTCCCCTTCTCTTTCTTTTTCCCCTACTCTCTCTCTCCCAATCCCCCCCTCTCTCTCCCCCTCCAACCTCCCTCACTCTTCCCCCTACTTTCTCTCTCCCCCTCCCCCTCTCTCTTTCCCCTACTCTCTCTCTCCCTCTCTCTCTCTCTTGCATGCACTCGCTTACCTTCTCCATCTATATACCACCCCCTACATCCCCTTGCCTCCCCCTCTCTCTCAGTCTCCCACTCTCTCTCTTTATCTTTCCTCCTTTCTCCCTTTATCACTCTCTTTGCCCCTTTATTTCTTTCCCACTTACTCCCCTTCTCTCTCTCTCTTTCTGTCTCCCTTGCATACTCTCTCTCCATCTCCCCCCACTCTCGCTCTACCCTCATTCCTCTGACACTCTCCCTCTTTCACTCTCACTCTCCCACTTTGCCTGTCTCTCTTTCCCTTTCCCCTCCCCCTTTATCCCCTACTCCCTCTCTCTCCTTTCACTATCTCCCCTCCCCTCTCTCTAATTCTCTCTCTTTTCCCATGTCCCACTATCACCCTCCCTCCCTCCCTCTCCATATCACAGTCTCTCTTTGTCCCTCCCCAATCTCTCTTTATCCCTCCCTATCTCTCCCCTACTTTAGCTCCACTTCTGTTTCTTTTTCCCGTACTCTCTCTCCCCCTTCCCTCCCTCTCTCTTTCCCTACTCTCTCTCTCCCCATCCAAACTCTCTCTCTCTCTCTTTGCCCTACTCTCTCTCTCCCCCTCCCCCTCTCTCTCTTTCTCCTACTCTCTCTTTCTCTCTCTCTCTCTGTCTCTCTGTCATTGCCTCACTTGATCACTCTCTCCCTCACTCTCTCTCTCACTCCTTATCACTTCCATCTCCATATCCCTGTCATATTCTCCCTCCATCCCCCCTCTCTCTCTCCAATACTCTCTCGCTTTGTCACTCTATCTACCCTCCTTTCTCTTTCCCCTATTGTCTCTTTCCCCCTTACCCCCTCTATTACTCCCCTCATCCCTTTATTATTTCTCCCCACTACTCTCCCTCTCTCTCCCTCCCCTACTTTGTCTATTCTCCCCTCCCCCCTCCCCCCTCTCCCTATTCTCGCTACTCTCATTCTCTTTCTTTCTCATACTCTTTCTCTCCCCTCCACCTACACTCTCTCCCATGTACTCTCCATTTCTCTACCTCACCTGTACACTCTTCCTCCTACCCTCCCCCCACCTTCTTTCTATGCCTCTTCTGCTCTCTCTCCTTTACTTTATTTTCTTCCTCTCACTCTCTCTTCCTCTTCGTTACCATCTCTCTTGCCCACCTCTCTTACCCTCAATCTGTCTCTCCCTCTCCTTGTCTCTCCACCCCTCCCTCTGCACCACTCTTTTCTGCCCCACTATCACCCTCCTCCTACTCTCTCTCCCATCTAACTCTCTTTCCATTACACACACTTTCTCTCTCCGTCTGTATCACTCTCTCCCCCTGAATCTCACACTCTCCCTCTCTCCCCCCCTCTCTTTCACCCTCTCTCTCCTCTTCTTTCACATTCTTCCACCTCACCACCTCTATTTCTTCACCACTCCCTCTCTTCCCCATCCAACTATTTTCCTCTCCCTCTCTTCCTTGCTTTCTCTATCTCTATATCTCACACTCTCTCCCTCTCTCCACCCCTACCTCTCTCTCTCTTTCTGCAACTCTCTCTCCTTACCTTCTCATCCTCTCCACTCCTCTCTCACTTTCTCTCTCCCCCCTCTTTCCCCTACTCTCTCTTCTCCCCTATTCATTCTCTCTCCCCCTCCCCACTCTCTCTATCCCCACTACTTTCCCTATCTCTTTCTTTTCTACAATCTCTATCCCCACTAGTTTCCCTCTTTGTACCTCCCCTTCCCTCTCACACTCCTACCTCCACCAACTCTCTCCCTCTCTCTAACTTGTTATCTCTCTCCCCCATTGTTATCTCCCTCTCACTATATTTCTCTCTCTCTTCCCATATCTTTCTCCCCCTCTCTCCTAAGACTCCCTCCTTGCCTCCCTCCCTCACTCCCCCCTCTCCACTCTATCTTCGTCCCTCTCTCTACCTCCTCTCTCTACCCCTCTTTATTTCTCCCTTTCTCTCCATTCCTCTTTCTTTCACTCCCCATCTCTGTGTACCCTCTCTCTTCCCCCACTCTCTTCTTCCCCTCTTTCTAGCTCACCCATTCTTTCTCTCTCCCAATACTCCCTCTTTCCCTATCCCACTATCGCTCTCCCCCTCTTACTCTCTCTGCTATCCATCCTCTCACACTAATTTTGAAATTAAAACTAATGAAGTAATTCTTTAATATTAAAAAAATGACATTAATTGAACAAATTCCTAACGGTCTCTTAAAAATATACTTGTTCATAATTAACTGGTCAAACTTGAATTAGAAACAAAATTAAAACTAATGAATTAATTCCATCCAACTAAAAATACACACAATATATTTGTTCATATTCGACTCGTCAAACTAGAGTTAGCATTAGCATTAAAACTAGTGAACTAATTCCTTCATACTAAAAAACACAAATATATTTTAGAGATGGTTTAGATTCATAAATCAACATTGTTGAGGACAAAACTGAAATCCGTTTACATATTTGCACGGAATGTAATTGACTCCATTTAAAAATTAAAAGCTCTCGATATATGGCAGCTTCACCATTCCCAAATACCAATGTACAAACATCTCAGATGAAATTTGATAGAAATTTTCCATTTCTCAATGGTTTAAGATGGATTCAATGACAAATTTGATGTAAAATGTTTTCTGCATATGAAAATTTTGGGTTTCTGGTTTTCATTGTGTATAAGGGGAAAATTGATTCCATGGTTTTTCATGCATATTCCATAATATGAGATGGTTAGTGATTAAAAAGGTAGCAGCCGACTTCAAACAATAAAAAATTTCATCAGATTCACAGTATGAGATGGCGAGCAAAGATGTATATGTAGAGAAGTGAGGTTCCTTTCAAATGGTAGTGTAGAGAAGTTGAAGATAAGGTAGAAGGCCCGTAATCTTAGCCAGACCTGGTAACATACAAGTTACTTTTCAAGGCTATGGTAGGGTAGAGAAGTTGAAGATGAGATAGAAGGGGAGTAGGCTTAGCCAGTAATATATAAGTTGAGCTTACTATTTTGAAAATCAGGTCTAGTGATTCTCAAGAATTTAAGTTAATATGAGCATCAAACCTCCATTAAAGATTCATGGTAATTGTTGTAAGATGCTGACTAGAGACAAAAGACAATGAAGCCCTTAAAATTAATTTTCTTATTTGAGGCCACCTTAACTCATAAGGAATTAAGGAATACAGTGTTGTGAGCTTTGTTGTGACCAGTCTGTAAATAATATGATGTTAATATTCATAACAAAAGCACAATTTATATCTACAGATTTGACTAACAAAGGTGGTATTTAAATTTCTATTCTATGAAAGTCTTATATGAATTTAAAAAATAAGCTGGAGAACTAATTTAAGAAATACTAACAAAGGTGGTATTTAAATTTCTATTCTATGAAAGTCTTATATGAATTTAAAGAATAAGCTAGAAAAGTGATTTATGAGATACTCGGATAAAAAATAACCATATACATCCTGATTTCAAACCCTGTGTAATTAAATAGACCCCTTTTTTGAATTAGGCATCATATTGTTCACAACTGCCATTGAGATTGTGCACTGATCATTAAATCAAGATCCTCCTCTACCACAACTATGCTATCAAATTCAATAAAGCACGTTAATTTAATCGTTTCAGCCTAAACGTATGTTTTAAAAGTTTAATTTCTCATCAATTTTCAAGAATTAATTAAAAGGAGGGTAATCTGGACTCTGTTGAAAATAATACTGAGAGGGGGGGTGAATTAGTATTATCAAATTCTTTTCAATATTCCTTCCAGATTTATACTTTAATTTATTCTTCAGATATTGATCATTAATTTGTATGTCAGTGCCATATAATAATGAACAAGAGCAAGAAAAATAGATAAGCACACCAAAGAACACCAGATATAAGGTGGAAACCCAATGTGGGTGAAAACCACCTGCTGCAATATGTCTCTATCTTCTTTCAATTAGAAACTTCTTTTACAAGGATTTTGTACTGTTGCAGTCCTTTACCAGTACGCAGGCTACAACCTGCAAAGAGCTACAACTCTCTCTCATTTTCCAGTCTCTCCTGGAAGGGAGCTACAACCCCCTTTGCTCTTCTACTTCTTTAAGGACCACGTTTCATAAATTTTTAGACTGGATCCAAGAAGATCAAATAATCATCAAGTACATGCAAATCACCTAATCTCCCTATACAATCAACCAATGAATCACCCAACTTCTTAGAATGTTGTAAACATAAAAGTAATACTAGAAATCTAAACCCATAACTCTGCAGCAATAGATAAAAGACAGTCAACAAATGTTTTAAGACAGGTCCGCAACTCCACTGATAGAAACTTGCGGATATCTGCAACCTTTCTGTGCCTGAACTGTGCATATCCGCACCATATCCTTCTGTTGCTCTGTGTACCACCGCACTTTCTCCTTCTGCTGAACTGCGTACCTCAACTCAGATACGCACTATACTCTCTGTCTGACCGCGTACCTCCGCACTATTCCTTTTGTGCCTCTGCATATCTCTGCACCTTGTTTTCTTCTGCGGTGCGTACCTCGCACTGCGCCTTCTGTTGCACTGCGTACCCCCGCACTGCGTCTTCTCCTGCACTGCATACCCCCGCAATTACACCGTGGATTGCCTGTGAACCTCTGATTAGGGCCAAATTAACAGTCCTCCAATGTGCCACAGTCAGTCAGATCCACAGATCTGATCATGCGCTCGAGAGATCATGACTTATCAATAGATTCACCTTAAATTTTCTCCTTGATTTAAATCTAGCTTTTAAAACCAATCACCCAAACATTCAGATCTTAAGATATTCAAATTTCACAAGTGTCTAGCCAAGTGATCTCCTTCCCCTTTTTATAGTCAAACCCTTATCCACACCATGGGACAAAACCATCAAAAACCAATACAAGGGATCCAAACCGGGGTTCAATAAATTAGATCCTATACCACGGGCCAAAACCATAGGATCGTAAAAGACGGGCTAAAAACCAAGGGCCAAACATAGGATACCCCACGTGAGCGTGCTTCTCTGCATTGGAGTGAGTGAACTGGGGGACCGCACCTTATGAACGGTGAACCTGCGGGTATGTCCGCACTCCCTGGACGGCGAACCTGCGGGTCCGCACCTTTTGAACGATGCACCTGTGAACCTCTTATTTTCCATTATTTTAAGAGCTTGAATAGAGTTTTGCCACTTGAGTGAGTTGCCATCAAGTACAACACCCATCAAGTACAACACCTGTACCATAGAGCCAAACCAGAATCATAATGCCAACAATCTCCCCCTTTGGACTTGATGGCAACCTCAAGATCCTCATCATCATTCTCCCCCTTTGACATCAAGGGCAAAGGGTTATGCTCCCCCTGAGACCATGCTTAAATCTTTAATCATGCTCCCCCTGACGGTAAACCAGATCTACAAACCATAATCCACCATACACCATAAGAGAAAGAGATAGAAACATATTGCAGCAATATTTAGATCAGCATCCATGATCTCCTTCTGTGCTACCATAATGCCAACAATGCATTATATGTGCTCCTCCTGAACCTGTGCCATTCGATTTTTGACCAATCCATAAGCCAGAAAATGTACGCGTATACCCCATATGAACCTCACGTACAACCAACAATCTCTGAAACAGATGATTAACAACAAGATGATACATCAACAACCCCAAGCTTTTGCCTGGGGCATTCAAAGGTCTCCCTGGGAAATGGTTTGGTAAGTATATCAACAACTTGTTCCTTAGAAGGAACATACTCCAACTTGACCTTTTATTCTAGCACTTGTTCCCTGAGAAAGTGATACTTGATCAGTATGTGCTTGGTCTTTGAATGCATGACTGGGTTCTTTGAAATGTTGATTGCACTTGTATTATCACATAAGATGGAGATAGGTGGAGTACAAGTGATTTGAAAATCCTGCAAGGTCTGCATCATCCAAAGGAGTTGAGTGCAACAAGATGCAACAGCCACATATTCCGCTTCAGCTGTAGATAAAGCAATCGAACTCTGTTTCTTGCTGAACCAAGATACTAATCTGGAACCCATAAAGAATGCACCACCACTTGTGCTCTTCCTATCATCCACGCTTCCGGCCCAATCTGCATCTGTATAAGCATGAAGTGTGAGATCTGTATCTCTAGGATACCATAAGCCATAATTTTGAGTTCCTTAAAGGTACTTAAAAATTCTCTTCACTGCCTGAAGATGAGTTTCCTTTGGATTTTCCTGAAATCTTCCTTCTATTCCCACTACATGCATGATGTCTGGTCGGGTACCTGTTAAACAAAGTAGACTTCCAATTATAGATCTGTAGGTTAGTTGGTGCACTGCTGCTGATTCATCATTTGCACTGAGGCTACATCTTGTGACCATGGGGGTACATACTGGTTTTGCATCTTCCATGCCATATTTCTTCAAAATCTGCTTGAGATACTTGGTTTGAGACAAGAAAATCCTGCCTTCATTTTGTTGGATTTGCAATCCAAGAAAATATGTCAGTTCTCCAAGTGAAGACATTTCAAATTCTTTCTGCATCACCAAGGCAAAGCTTTGACTCATAGCTTCTTCATTGCTGCCAAACATAATATCATCTACATACACAACAAGTATTAGTAATTTTTCATTTTCAATTTTTATGTAAAGATTGCTATCTGCTAATCCCTTTGAAAAACCTTGTTGATGAAGATATTTGTCCAAACAGTAGTACCCCCACACTTTCTCCTTCTGCTGAACTGCATACCTCAACTCACATACGCACTGTACTCTCTGTCTGACCGCGTAGCTCCGCATTTTTCCTTTTGTGCCTCTGCGTATCTCCGCACATTGTTTTCTTCTGTGTTGCGTACCTCGCACTGCGCCTTCTGTTGCGCTACGTACCCCCGCACTGCGTCTTCTCCTGCACTACATACCCCCGCAATTACATCGTGGATTGCCTGCGAATCTTTGATTAGGGCCAAATTAACAGTCCTCCAATGTGCCACAGTCAGTCAAATCCACAAATCTGATCATGCGCCCGAGAGATCATGACTTATCAATAGATTCGCCTTAAATTTTCTCCTTGATTTAGATCTAGCTTTTAAAACCAATCACCCAAACATTCAGATCTTAAGATATTCAAATTTCACAAGTGTCTAGCCAAGTGATCTCCTTCCCCTTTTTATAGTCAAACCCTTATCCACACCATGGGACAAAACCATCAAAAACCAATACAAGGGATCCAAACCGGGGTTCAATAAATTATATCCTATACCACGGGCCAAAACCATAGGATCATAAAAGACGGGCTAAAAACCAAGGGCCAAACATAGGATACCCCACGTGAGCGCGCTTCTCTGCATTGGAGTGAGTGAACTGGGGGACCGCACCTTATGAACGGTGAACCTGCGGGTATGTTCGCACTCCCTGGACGGCGAATTTGCGGGTCCACACCTTTTGAACGATGCACCTGCGAACCTCTTATTTTCCATTATTTTAAGAGCCTGAATAGAGTTTTTCCACTTGAGTGAGTTGCCATCAAGTACAACACCTGTACCATAGAGCCAAACCAGAATCATAATTCCAACAGACTCTCTGTTCTTCTCACTATTGAGCAAATATTTAAGGATATATTTTTGGAATTTAAAGTAAAATGAAGGAAAACGTACCTTCTTTAAAGTTTTCTATTGTAGACATGGACTTTAAAGCAAAAAACGTAAATTTAAACTATTCATTCTCATTGTAAATTTAGTTTTTAAGAAAAATCTAGATAAATTTTCAGGAGTTCCCTTGAAACTAAAAAAATATTTCTGTGTTCAAACTTCAAACTACAAGTTATAAAAGGAAACGTCCGATAACTTTTGTCACACTCAACCTAAAACTATTCTGAAAAAAACTTAACCTATACTGTAAAAGAACAATAACATGGGAAAAGAACAGTAATAGGTGCGGCTTTCAGGAACAAAACTAACCTGGGCATTTAGAATCTACCTTCAGGAACATGGCGAAGTGAAAACACAAATGTAAAAGAACCATGGCCAAGTGCAACAATATATTCGTGATCGATTATTGGTGAGAAACAATATTGTAACGTCAAATATTCAACCAAGACAGGGAAATGGAAGTCAATGTTAAATATAACTCACAGAGCTTTAAATAATTAGAAACAAAATAAAATATGGTGAACTAGACTTGCAGTGTAGTGTTCTTATTATTGGAACTCGAATCCATGGCCACTGTAAGATCACAAAACAATGCCACTAAAATATCGATCTCACTCGTTCTGTGCATTCCATTTCTCATAATTTGAAAGTACAACCCTACATGATCCACAGAGTGAATGGCAGTTTTGAAGCAGTGTCTCCTAACATTTCACCTCAGTAATGTTATCGCTAATGGTGTCCAGTCGCAGTCTTCAGTAGGTCGTACTTTGGCTACATGGTTGAGCACATAATTGGGATCATGTGACCTGAAAAGATGTGACTGGGGTAGAGGTCACATTTGGGGATGTCTTCCGAGACCCAGAAATAGAGACCATTAGTAGCAAGGAGACCAGTCGACAATCTTCAAGCTGCTAGTTTTTTCCACATTTGTCCACCAGGCCTAATGGATGATGGGTGCTAGGGACTGTTATTTTCTATGATGTGATTTTTTCTGCTGGTTTTGGCCCTTTCTCATCTGTGGCTGCCATTTTAGGGAATGTTTTCCTTCAATGTGATGGGTGATGTGATGGGGGACATCACTTTTTAGATGATACTTATATTTCATTTGAGGGGTCCTTAATGTTCTGGATTTATTCTCTGGGAACTTTCTCTGTATGAATAGCATGTTCTTTTTTAGTTTTTTTACTGTCATAATTCCTTCACATTTTGATGTTATAACATGTTCCTTTTTAGTCTTTCTACTGTCATAATTCCTTCACATTCCGATGTTAATTTCTATCATGATTTATATCTTTTACTGTATCTTCTCAACACATTCCCTCCCGTCAAAGCACATAAATGGCTTATGGGACTGAATCTTTTATGAATGCTTGTCCATGGGAGGACTACTGTCTCTTGTCTGTATACAACTAGTATTCCCTTACTCTGGCACCGGTGGATTAATTCTTTCATAATCTTCGGGCCTTACAATTTTTTTGTTTTCACATTCGCAATATTTGGTTGACCTGCATGGGATGTTATTGCTGCTATTGTTGTGAAGGTCTTTAGTTTCTCTACTCCTACATGATTTGTGGTAAAGATCTCTACCTTTTCTGCTTAACTTGTTCACTAGTTTTCACCGGATTTTAGTTCTGGTTCTTATTGTCTACTCGGTGCATGAATTCTATATACTTTGGTGATATTAATGGTGGGTGGCTTAATTCCCTGCTTCGATCTTGGATCTTATGCCATTTAATTACATATGCCATCTGGACATTATTACATGTGATTTAGGGACCTCTTAGTCCGTCCCTTATCTAGCTAATTATTCTTATATTCAGTGCACCACCTTTTAACCTGTTTTGGATGTCGAACTAGAAATGGTCCTTTTGTTATGCTGGATGTGGTTTTTATTCCCTGTACACTACACATCCTCCTAGTCTGTGAATTTCTTAATCCCTAGATTTGGACGGGTATATCTAGTACAATTTTCCTAATTTTTCACATCTACCACTCTGGCATCCCCATTATTACTCTCAAGGACATCTCCACTCGAGATATATCATTTTGGTTCTTCATTCCTTTTTGGTGCTATGGACGTACTTGACTCCAACACGTCAACCCACGAAGCATTCATTTGGGGAACCATGGATGTTGAGTCACATTTGCTTCAATCATCTAGGGTCGATCGCTGAGGTGGCACTCAGTATCTAGATGCTTGGCACACTATCCTAGGTGATTCTCCTATGCTAGATGATGTTCATGCATCCCTTGATCTGCATGGTGTCGAACATGCCAGCTTTGCATGACGATTAATGCATAGGAAATGTTCTATCAAGACTACCATCTAGCCACCTGCATTGATTTTTGACAATGAGGTATTGATCATCTATATTTCTAGTTTAAAAAAGTGTGCTCTCGTCAGTTGGTGGAATTTTACAGAGATTAGTGATTCTAAGATGAGAATTTGGGTGGATAAAAAATGAAAATCCTTACTGGGGTATATGATAGTTGTCGTGTGGTTTCTTTGGGGTTTGTACAACTTTCATTTTCTCAGCCAGGATGATTTATTGAAAATCAAGGCAATTACGTACATTAATGGCATAAGTTTCTTGGCTCTCCACTCCTGGCACATTGGTTTCAACCTTCTTAACAATACGCCGTAGAACAAACTTATTTGGGTGAAATTTCCCAGGTTGCCTATCGAAGTCTAAACAAAGCAGGTTTTAATGGACATCGGAAATGCCATTGGAAAGTTTGTTTTTGTTTATCCATGGTGTTTGGGGGCACCGGATAAGAGAGTAACATGGATATTGATAGAGAAGGAGTATCGAGGTGGCTTTCTGAATCACATTGAATTGCACTAGGGGGAGACTCACTTATCTCAACAACTGGATTTCTAGGGCGTTCCTTTCAGATGTTCAAATTGTCATCATACTGGGCACCTCTTGACTCATTACCCTTGTCGACCAGGAGGTCGTTTTCATGGATGGAACTGTTTTGGTGCATTAACGAAATCTCAATATGGCGAGGGTCATCCTGGGAAATATGGAGTGGCACAACACCATGGGGATGTTGCACAGTGTAATTCAGGTATTCTTCATGACCCATATTATTTTTGTCTGCCTATTAATGGTTCCTCAAAAAATGTCTCTTCGCCCATCATTGTTCCATCATCCCCTTTGTCTTCAGTGAAGTCAGACATCCCTGTCACAAATTTTCCAGCCCAACATATTCAAAATTCCCCTCCGGGAAACACTTCTCCCCATCATGACTTCCCAACCCCTTTTTCATCACATGGTGTTCACTCAATATCTCATATTACCTAGGTACCTGCCCCATCACCCTCTCGTTTTACTAATCGGCCTCAAGGGCCTAGAAATAGTCTTACACCACTAAACTCGCCACTTTCTTCCTCCACTAATTCTGTTGACACTAATATGGACTTCCTTCTTGAGAGGAAGAATTTGGACTTACGCACTCTCACTATCCATAAACCATATGGCTCCTCTTCTCCCCACATCATTCCTACCTCCACTGGAAATATAACAATTTGATGAAAGCAGAACTATGGTAGTCGACATTTCCGAGGACGACCAAGACCTATCCCTCTTAACTTGCCTATTGACTATTTCCTTGTTGACATTCCTATTGTTGATATTCCTATATCACGGGCCCTTGGAGCATTGATGCCCGCACAGGGATTGACAAGACTTTCATCATTTCTCTCAACATTCGGGGTTTCGAGGCTGCCCCAAAATATCTGGCTCTTAAGCAACTTTTTCTCTCTATTCATCCTTACATAATTCTCATACAGGAAACCATGCATTCGGTTCCACATGTTATTCGATATTTCAGGAAAATGTTCCCGGACTAGCATATTGCTGCCACAACTATTGTTGGTTTATCTAATGGCCTTGTGGCCTTATGGGACCCTCGATTGGTTAAGGTCAAGGCCTTCACATGTCTTTCTAGTATACTACTTGAAGGATATATCTATGATCTAAGTGGTCATATACACATCCTGAATATGTATACCCCCTATAGAGATAGGGTTGTTTTTTGGGAGAAGTTGATTTCTTCTAGGATAATGGAGCTAGTCTCTCTCATCATTGCAGGAGACTTGAACTACACTGTTGGTTTGGACAAAGTCTTGGGTTGGTCCAGGAAAATTTACCCACTGGCAGATTTGATTCATGACGTGATATTGGACCACAATTTTGTTGATATATGTCAAAAAAAGATGGTTCCTACATGGGATAATGGTAGAGTAGGTATGGCGTATGTTGTAAAGATGCTGGACTGATTCTTATTACATGACTAGATGGTGGAGCATATCGGAGAAGTACATGCAGGGGTTATCAATAATTTTCTATCTTATCACTGGCCCATTAATTTACAATGGAGGAGGACGGATTGTAGACATGGGATTCCTTTTAAATTCACAAGATTTGGTTGGATGACCGAGATATCAATGCACTGGTCCATTCTCTATGGACCGATAACAGTGACCAGGGACCATCTCCCATGGTTAACATCCTGGATAAGCTGGATATCCTTCGTGGGGAGGTAAAAACATGGCAGAAACAGAAGACTAAGAAATTACATAAGGAATTATATGATATTCAACATGAACTGGATGCTCTACGCCCCTAGATGATTTCTAATTGTCTACCTGAATCTACCCGGAAACGTATCCATGAATTAGAACTCAAAAAGAAGAAAATTTTATCTATCAAAGAAGCCACCTGGCGCCTCAAGAGCAGGGCTTTATGGATTAGAGAAGGGGATCAAGACACTAAATTTTTTCATCGCTTTGCAAATAATAGGTGTAGAATAAATTTTATCTAGGAGATAAATGATTCTCACGTTCATCGTATTCAATCACAGGAGGATATTTGTAAAGTTGTTGTCTCACATTTTCAGATGGCTTATGGTCGTAATGAGGGGATTGAAGTGGAAGATATATTATTGGGGGTTGATCCATATCCCACTATGTGTGATGCTGATACAAACACTGAATTGCTTAAAATGGTAATTAAAGATGAGCTCCATGAGGTATTAAAATCCTTTAAAGGTGACAAGAGTCTGGGACCGGACGGGTGGACGGTGGAACTATTTACTCATTTCTTTGATCTCTTTAAAAGTGACCTCTTGGACATTGTGGAGGAGTCGAGGGTCATGGGGTTCATCCACCAACATATAAATTCCACTTATATTTCCCTCATCCTAAAGGGGCGCCCATCTGCAAGTTTATCAGATTACCGTCCCATATCACTTTGTAATCTCATCTACAAAGTCATATAAAAAACTATTGCAAGCCACATGAGGAGTACATTATCATGCTATATTTCACCAGAATAATATGTCTTTCTCTAGGACAGACAAATACATGACGTTGTTGTTATTGCCCAAGAATGTACGCATACGATTCACACAACGCATCTAAGTGCCTCCATTATAAAGGTGGATTTATAAAAGGCTTATGACTATCTGGACTAGGGATATCTCAATCTGGTTCTTCATAAGATTGGTTTACAACACAAATGCATGGCTTGGATAATGGGATGTGTTACAAATGTAAATTATGTGGTGGTCATCAACGGATATCCAACACATTTCTTCAGGGTTGGTCGGGTACTTCACAAAGGTTGCTCACTTTCCCCACTCTTATTTATTTTGGTGATGGATGGGTTGAGTCTGCACATCAATAAAGCGGTGGTGGATCGTTAGTTCGAGGATTTGCACATGTGAAATAACATCAAAATTTCACATGGTTTCTTCATCGATGATGTGATTATTATGGGTATGTTAAATCAATTTGCATGGTTGATTCCTTTTCATGTTCTTAAAAAATTTGCTAACACCACTGGTTTGCATATGAATATACCAAAGTCCATTATTTATGACAGTTTGTGTGATATGGAGGCTATTTCTTATATAAAAATCCTATTTGGAATAGAGGCAGAGATGAGGAGAACTGGTATGAAGTATCTTGGTTATCATATCAAACCATGCAGCTACAAGATTGTCAATTGGTAGTGGCTCGTGGACTATTTCTTCAAAAGGATTTCTGGATGGGAAGTTAGATGCCTATCTCTAGGAGGCCATGTTATCCTTACCCAAGATGTTCTCGCGTAGTTGTGGGTATACCAGCCTCACCTATTTCATATCCCACACTGCATTATTAACAATCTAAATCAAATCATGGCAAATTTCATTTGGGCGGGGAGCTATGCACAAAATAAATTTCATTTGGCTAAGATGTCCCACATTACATTTCCAAAGCACATGGGAGGCTAGGGGATTATGAATATTCAATGCTTTGGATGGTATTAACTGATCAAATCATTAAGGAGAGGTATATTTGGGGTTGGTACTTGGAGTAAGGTGATTAGATGCAAATACCTAAAGGAACGTCACTTTTCTATTTTGGTATAAGAAAGGAATTATAGGTACCCTGACAGGCTTGGTAATTTGGCTTAGCTTGCAAAAGATAGATAAAAATTTTCTACAATATCTTGCCTAGTCTATGGGGTCGAGCCATAGAATCCTCATTGGCGCGACCATATTCTGGGTGATGGAATGGAATGCAACATAGAATAGGAGTTCATTCATTGTTTAAATGGGCGCATATATATTTATGGAGTCTAGTTTTATCTTATTGGCGGAGTCCTCGTCCTGTTTGGAAAAGCACTCAAGAGATGGGACTAGATGGGCCAATGGAGTTGGAGTGGAACTAGATTAGTGTCAACATGAGACTTCTCGGTATATGCCGTGATGGACAATGAGAAAAAATTGAATGGTCAGGAAACATGAAGGCGAGGAATATCATGGTTGCTGATATTTATAACACCCTCTGTGGTAGGGAGGCACAACATGGAGAAAATTATGTATTATACGCTCTCTCGAAGACCAAAATTCCTATCAAAATCATCTAATTCTCTTGGTTGGTTTATCAAAACGAAAATCTAACTTGGGAAAATTTGCAAAAGAGACAGTGCCATGGTTCTAGTATCTGTACAATTTGAAAAATGGAAGTGGAAAGCAATAGTCACATGTTTCTCAAATGTTATCGCACAGTTTAGGTATGGGAAAAGCTGGCATTTCATTTTGGTTTTCCTTATAAACAATATGACAACATTGTGAACTGTATGGAGTGGTGGAGTACACAAAAGCTATCATGGATGATTATCCCCCCATTTTTATTTTGGGTTATATGGAAATGGTGGAACAAGTGCATTTTTTAGAATTCCATTGAAGACTTCATGCTCGTTTATGAGTGTCAATAAAATGTCACTATATGATTTCTTCACAGGATACTAGTAATACAAAAACACAACACAAGCAAATTGATCCCCATCTAAAGCATCCAACAGGTTTCTTCGATGGTGCGACACAAATGAACATTTGTGGATGTGTCTTTTGGATAGCCATATCAAAAGAATTGGAATACAAGATTCGCTAGAATGTGGGAAGCGACACAAATACTAGGACTGAAGTAATAGCCTTGTGGGGTATTTTATGGCTCACAAACTTCCTCAATATACCTGATATTCATATTTTTGGGGATTCCAAGATTATTATTAATCATGTAAATTGTTGTGTAAATATCAACAAACCACTGCTCCTTGGATGGCTATGGAGAATTAACAATCTATGAACTCAGTTCAATAATTCAACAATTAAGCACATATGCTGAGAACATAACCAACTAGCAGATGAACTTTCAAACAGGGGTCTTCAAGGTAATCTTGGTGATATGCACATTGAAATAATTTTGGGAGACAATGTTCTAGATGTTTAGGAATTTCCATTTACTGAGTAACTTCAGTTTTCTCTTTTTTCTATAATTTTGTGCATCTTTTTCTTTTTATGAATCTCTTGGCCACATTATTTCTCATGTATGAGATGGGATGGAAAATATAAGGGAGGTATTATGATACACTATGTATATCCACATTGGCCACATCGTTGGTTCACTTCTTTTTATCCTCTTCTAAATTTCTGAACCATTCTGGATATTGGACATGTGTGATCATATGATGTATATAGTGCTATTTGGTTTTTTTTTTTGGATTGGGAAGCATGTTTCCTTTCCCATATGGATTGATGTTGTAACTGGGTAAGAATGGATGATGTCTATATTTGTATTTTGATCCTATATGATAATACATTATGCTTTTTTCGTACTGAAAACAAAAGAAAAAAAAAGGATGGAGCTAAACCAATGAAGGTGGGTCCTCCATTCAATGGGCGGTAAACATGTGGTAAATGTAGAATGTGGTGAATTTCAAATTTCACAAATATATCTCTCTGACAACTGTACCATACCATTTGGGACAAACGTCAGAGCATCATCAGATTGAGAGTGTCTTAATCTGCATGGAAAGATGTTGTGTGGGATTGAGAGGATTTTAAGCCGCCAGGAAAGATGCTTTTTATCCTCTAATGGTTATATGTTAGAAAGCCTCAATATGGATCTTGTAATCGAACTGCCTATTCTTATAATCTTCCTCCACAGTGTGTTTAATTGCAATTTGATTATGATTTAGAAAACCTTCACGGACCACAGTTTAGAATTGTCTTCCAATTTAAATTTAAATTAACAAATATATTTTTGAATAAATATTTAAATTAAAACTATAACATAATCGTTATCAGAGTAAACTAACACAATGGTATTAATAAATGCCATGGTTATATAGTAGGTGCTAACATAATATATGTTACTGAAATTATATATATATATATATATATATATATATATATATATATATATATAGATATATATATATATATATATATATATATATATATATATATATATATATATATATATATATATATATACTATTGTCTTATAACTTGTCTAAATTCATTTTAATTTAGAATGTTCAGTAAATTTGAAGTTAAGATGAATTTACACTGGTTCAATTTCTCTCTTTAAATAAATTATATTTCATATAAATACAATAAGCCATTTGTATTTTTATTATTATTTTATTTTTATAAAATTATTATTTTATTTTATTTTTTTATATACCTAAAATATTCCTATTACATGATATTGTAGTTTTTTTGTTTTTTTATCTTTTGTAATTATGTAATTTGATTTAATCATACTATTAAATATTACATCGCAACATATCACTACCATATTAGAGTGAAAAGGGCTTTTCAGAATAATACAATTCTAAGTCTAAACAATTCAATGTAGAGAATTTTTCTTAAAACTCTACATCTCTTAAAAAAACATCGGGGCCTTTATACCGTTATAATATAAGTGTAGGTTTCTCCATTTTTTAACCCATTGGCACATAGCTCAAGAGTACGGGAAATAATGTGCTCATAAAATTATTTCAGAGAGAGCTTTCTAACATATAATACTGCATATATGAGAGTTATCATTATAATGGTCAATGATATGTCCACAGACATTAATCAAATTGGGAAATCAAGGATCTGCCGTATAAGGTCCTGGGTGAGTGGCAATATATGTTATTCACACGATGGTTGCAACAAGTTTATGAAAATCTTTTCGGAGTTGAAACTATTATTAATGTCACCGCGTAGCGCACAAACTCCGAAACTGAAATCTGTGAGTTTTGCTTTCACAAAATGTTATTTTAATCCATGCGCTAGGTATTAAAAATGTTGCTATTGTTTCTTCGTGGAAAAGGTATTGAACCCGAAACCTATCGGTACTTAACTCCCCCCCAATTAAGGAAATCACTGATCCAACTAACCCGTGGACTCTTAGTGTAACATATTAAAATCATAGTAAACGTACATTTAGAATGTTTTTTAAATTTTAAATCATAATAAATATACATTTAGAATGTTTTTAAGTTTTATTATCAATATACAATATAGTTTATTTAAAAAATCATCATAATTTTATTAACTAAACTAACACAAGATATATTTTAAATTTTAAATTTATTTTTGTTGGAATTTTTTTTTATAATTTATTTAATTAAAAGTTTTTGTTAATATTATAATATTATAATTATAATATTTTTTATTTAAATTTTTTTTATATAATTTATTAATTATTTTAATATATTTTATAACATAGTTTTGAATTCTTATATTAATAAACAAAAAATATTTTCATTCCCACACTTTTTACATTTATTAATATATTCTCTCCCAAAAAAATCTAGTTCCCTATTTCCCTATGTTCAAAAAATTTCAAACTTGATCAACAAGTCTATAATAATTTAATCAAAATTAGTTAATCTTCTGCATATTTAGTATTATTAAAAATATATTTGGTCTCATAATGTTTGGTATTATTAAAGATATTGATTATGGAGAAGCTAATTTTCCTTTTCTTATTAATTAATTAATTTTTTTATTAATATTAATTTTTGCAACTATATTAAAATTATTATAAAATTTTATATTGCTATTAAAATAGTAATTAATACTCATTATAATAAAATAAAGTTATTAATATTCCTATTAAAAGTTTAAATTTATTTATAATTTTAAAACAGACTATATTCTAATATATATCATTATTTCCTTAATTGTGATTTCTAATCAGTTAAAAAAATCATTATTTGTATTATTTAACCAATTATAAAATAAGAACAAAACAATAATAGTAAAGAATACTAGAAGGTAATATGAAGATGTGATTTTCTTGTCATTTGAATCATTATTACGTCTTTATGCATATACCAAATAAATGTTCAAAATAATAACATTAACAAAATCAATAATAAGTAATGATCCAATAATGAATAAGATGTAATAAAATAATAATTTACAATATAAACTATATAGCTAAAAAAATCATAATAGAGCACTAACTGATTAATTAATTAGGCCTGTCATTATCCCCTACACAAACACTCTGTGTGTGTGTGTGTGTGTGTGTCAATCCTCGCTCTCTTATTCCTTGTTGTTAGAGATTTGATGCAAGGGTTACATGCAAAAGAGTAGCAAACATATGATTGGAGTGGTAAATAAAAAGGGAATATGCAATGACATGACTTCTACGAAAGAATATGAGATACAAAGCAGCACAATATGGAGAATATAAAAGAAGTGAACACAAGTACACGGGAAACAAAATCTTCTTTATTCATTGGTATAAAGAAATACAACAAAATCATCCCAAAGAAACTAAAGGGAGTATGCTGAGCAATTCAGATCTACAACTCCCCTAAAGGAAAGTCACTCTTCGCTATCCTATGCATGAAAAAATATCCTCAAAGAAGCTACAAGAAAGGTCTTAGTAGTAAACTCTCTAAATGCAAAACAATGCTCATTGAATTAGCAATTTTGAAAACATAAATTCGCATAATCTTCTCATGTTGAGCTCCAATTCTACTAGTAGATACAGGCATAAGTTCAATCATGTGCTACCTCTATCTCATTAAGGATATTTGGCCTAGTGGGAGAGCAGAGGAGTGATTTGAGGGTTGATTAATCCAAATTTAAGAGTGGAATGGATCAAGTCTAAGCTATCAACACTCATCCTTTCAATAGGAGTCAGCACATTCATATGGAGTGGTGCATGGGATATTGAGTTGTACTTTCATAGATTGGTGAAGCTATCAAAGAAATAACCATGATGATCCATGCAAAAACTACTATAGTGCCCTTGCATAATTTGACCTTTTAAATGAAACATTAAGACTCCTTGATTTTTGTTGGTTCATGATTCTTTCCAATTTCAGTAATACACTTGTACATGCCATTTTTTTTATGTTCAACATGTCTTGACATGTGTGATTGGGTGTGCTATTCTTTTGTGATAACAGATCACCCTGGCATATGAGGTGAGGAGAAAATATATAGCCGATACATCATTTTTTCTTGCGTGATGATGAGTCCTACTAGATTCTTAGGAGATATGAAAGAGTTGAGATATTTTAAAAAAGACCATAGAGCCCAATGTTTATAGAAGATATGTATAAAAAACCCACACGACGTTTTCGATCCTCGTCAACATGGATGTTGGTCAAAATATATTTATTATATTTCCAAAATTTAATTATCGATCTAAGGCCGTAATACTTGGAGATGCTAGAAAAATATATGTTGGATCAAAGCATATTCTAGTCTATGCTAACAACCAATGCTAGAAGGAACTAACACTGAGGATTATAACTTGTCACTCGACAATGAGATTCTAATGCTTACCAACTTTTGAACCACAATCATTACTGATAGACAATGTTCATGTTGTTTTTCTTATATATTAGGTCTTGAGAGTTTAACAGTTTCAATCTTGTACTGATGTATACCAGAGAAAACAATAAGCATCCTACCCAAAAGTTACTTGAGAAAAAAATAAATGCCTCAAAAGAAATCTCAAACACACACATTTGATGCATGAAACGAAGTAAAATAATGCAATATAAATACATCAAATGGTACACACTTCATTTCATAAACTTGTACAAAGCAAGTAAATGTGAGTACAAGATGAATTTTCTCCTATACTATTTATATAAAAAAAATCTCTCTACAAAATAACCCATCTAACACTTCATTTACACTCGTATAAAAATAAAATTTAACAATAAATAACAAACCAACTTATTTACCATACATTAAAAAAATCAACATAATAACAAAATAATCAATATAAAGAATTACAAAATAATAAACATATATATATATATATCAAATACATGTATTAATAAACTTGATAATGCACATGAAATCTGTACCAAACAATAAACCTACATATATTAACAAATCTTGATAATAATTAACTAAACAATTCATAAGCAACAAAATAGGATAACATGTAAACTAAACATTATACCAGATAAATAAACAACGAAGAGAAGAGAATACCAACTAAATAAACAACGAAGAGAAGAGAATGTATAACAACTATGTAATAATTAACGTGAAAATGTAAAACAATTATGTAATAAAAAATAATATAATATCAACACACAATAGCAACGGCTTATCGATAACAACAAAATAAAAATCGCTTTAACACCAAACCTAAAAATCTATGTGCATCTATATTATGACACGTAGAGAGTTATGGCTCGTTACAGTGCTATGATAAAGGCATTGGATTTTAGAATAGAGGAACTCAGGGATATTAAAGTAATGTAGAAATATTGTGGCTCAAGGAAAGTAAATGAACAAATCGTGAAGTGTTATCACTTGTACAGGGTGGAATATGTAATGAGCAATTTGGAGTATGTGAGAAAGAAAAGTGCCTAGCAAGAAAAATGATAAAAATGGTATGTTTATTAATTTATAATGAAATTAAAAAATTAAAATAGTGGGAAATTGGAATTGAATAGAAATTAAATAAGAAAATGAGGTGATAGTTTAAATTAATAATAAAAGGGGAGGAAATTATTTGGATTTAGTTTCCTTTTCTGGCTTAGATGACACTTTTAGAGAGATTAATTCAATTCATAGTAGTGAATACATAGAGTTATAGACAAAATTGTAGCAACAATCAATTCTTCATTTAAAACTCAAACTTTAACTCCTCAACAACACAATAGTAGAATTTATATCCACATGATGATGATCACCTCTTACAATAATTCCATTTATACATGGACACATCGTGCCTCAAACTTCAACAAATATTTCAAGTGCATCGAAGTCTTATTCTCATGGATGGTATAAATGAATCATGCCTTATTTCCTTGGATCAACTACGCAATCAAAGAAGAACTACAACCAATAGAGGACCCTCACACTAATTTGGATTGATCTAGTAGCCGAATAGTGCATACTTTGCAAATGGTCCAAGCACAATAGAGAAACTAACTATATATTTTGATCCAAAAATTATAGATATCTACAATCTTGAACCTATCCTCTTTAGAGCCCACATGGTAGTTCTAGTATCGGATTCATGGAGGTATGTCAACAACCAAAGGCATGTACCAAAAATATATCGTTGGTGCCAAAATTCTCTTCTTCTTTTTTTAAATATGTTTATTTATGCTCACGTGAATGCCAACTATAGTTTTGAATGCATTATATAACCATCATATATTTATCCTTTTAAACATTAAAGATATGGAAAAAATATGCATTAACCATGCAAAATGTATAACAATGAATGGCAGTAGATACTGGAGGTTTATGGTACATTTTTAGCAAAAATACAAGAAAAGGTGTAATGATGAATCTATTAAAAAATGTGACAAAAGTGGATGCAAACAATAACTTTAACTAACATGATTACAAATACAGAAGACAAGTTATGTCAAAAGATGTTGAAGAACATATTTTGCCATATTTTGAAGTAGATGACATGAAATATATATATATATATATATATATATCTATATATATATATATATATATATATATATATATATATATATATGGGATAAATGACCATGGGAATTTGAACCGATGACCTTTTTACATGGAGTGCCTTAATAATGCACCCGTTCATTGCCAATCCAAAGCTTTGTGGGAGACATGGAATCAATATTGGCTAGATGTTATATGAAAGTTGTGCTGCAATGAAGGCTAGCTAGAATCTTTTGAAGGGTAACAAATTTGAAAATGGGTGAGTTTCTTGCTTCCAAAAGGAATCTTTGTACACTTGCAAAATGAATGTAATAGTGGTTTGGAATGTACAAACATGGAAACAAGTGTCCTAAATGTGTGGTGACCTATGTGATGATGTAAGGGAGTTAATATAAAGGATGGGGGGTCGTTTCGTTAGTATTGATGTGAGGAAAATGGAATTGATTGATTATGAAAATGTTTTACTACAATGTGGTGGTGTGAGAGGCAAAGTGAAAATGTTGTGGTGCATTTGTTGTGATCAATCAAATGAGTGCCTAGGAAGGGTGGTCGCTGATGAAGCAAGAAGAAGAAATGTGTACATCTTTCAACTCATGAAAATAAATGGTTCCTAGGTGGACGGTGATGGTAATCGATGCTTGTAATGTAATGGGGACTACTATATGGGTCAACCCATGGCGATGAAATCTTACTAACTATCGTAAACATTTATCATGTGTAAGTACAAGGTGATGGTAAATGTGGTAAGAGATGAGGGCCCAATGTTTAGCTTAGGGGCCTGCATTAGGATATGCAAATTTTATGGGGGGGGCATTCTATCATGTTAGTGAGAAATTATACCTTAGTTTTCAAACCAAATGTGTGGTCATCATGTCAAGTGCGAAAAATATCATATGATCATGACATAAGTACACAACATGAAACTAAGACATAGATATAATTGATTAAAAAAACGTATATTTGATGCAGTGAAATAACAATGATTTCAAGCATGGTAAGTGCCAAAAACTAAAAAAATGGCACATTCAGTAGAAGATTCCATGGTGAAGTATGTTGTGACCTATACCAATCAGGCAAATGGTTTTGAAAAGAGAGTTCATGGGTTTAAGTACAAGTGTTTGGAATATGTTAAGGTGGGGCATATATAAGGTGGTGAGGCCCATAATTCCACCTCATTTGTAATCTAGTGAGCTGGTGAGTGAGTAAGCCAATAAAAACTTCTATAGTTACTTCACATTTGTTGGAGTAGCTATTTTAGTTGCAATTGGAGCTAGGTGAGTACTACCTCTTTAATCATTGTCAAGTTTCTAGCTAGGGAAGGTGGGCCATATAATATGGTGTTATATAATCTACATTAGTTTCTAGGACCCATATCCACATAGGCATCTTAATGTGAGTCATGGGGCTCTCACAATAAAGCAGTAATAGTCATGGAAATGATCATTAGTATAACATGTGTATTGAATATGTAAACCACACAAGAAAGTGATTGACGATTGCATAGATGCGTGCAACTATGAGTGATTTTTTTTTGCATACGATGGTGCACCTAAATGGTGAAAAATTGTGGAAATTTTCATGACTATGGCTTGAATAGCTGTGATGATATCCCCCTGCTAAGGTATTTAACAAATATTGTGATCAGGCAGTTGTTTTAGGAATAACTATGTTGTCACCCACACAATTGTAATTGGCATAATTGTGAAAATTTCCACGACTGCAAAAGAAATAATCACGGTGATCTAGTAGGTTAGGTGTGTTTCTACATGACCCCTCCTTACATGCAAATGGTGGTTCATTAGTGATGGTTAACATACAAAAAGATTAGTGATGCAGTGGCTGAAAACCCACATGCTTCAACTCACCTAGTGAGGTGGGGTCTACTCTAGTACTTTGACGTCCTTTTAATATGTTCATAGGAGGATCTCTTAAGTTTTTTGATAGTTTTATGGTAGCCACACCATGAGGTTTTCAATTTGTGAAGGAGTGAACTTGCCATATTTGATGAGGTATATATTTGCTTCTTGGTAGGGCTACACAAATAGTGTAATGAGGTGCTCATCGAGCCTTCACACTTAATGATAGCTTTGGAGGAATGGGTTGAGTAGTGGTGCAATGTTTCAAATATTAAGGGTGGGACTATATAGATCATATTGATCAAGATGTGGCACTCTTTTTCGCCACCACCATGAATTTTCATATTTTTAGAGGGGTAACCCCACACCATATTATGGGATGATAGAATAGAATACTACACCGAGTGCATAGGGTAAGCTTCCATGATTTGAATCATTTGATGCATGATAGCCTATTATTTTAGTTTATGAAGGAGGTAGGTCGTCAACTCCAGTAGTTCATATTATGGACTCTCCTCTATACTCCTTAATGAGTGAGTCTTTTTACTCCAACCCATCAACATGGCACTAGTGGCTCATAGTTTACATCAGATGTTGAGATGGGGGTAGCTCATGATTTGAGAGGGAGGGTGGAGGTTGGTAGATACTTGATGAAGATGGCTTGATCATGTCTATTATTGAAACCATAAATCATAATAGAATTCTTCTATGTGAGGATGGATTTTCATGATGAACCAGAAATGGGTCATCCCTTAGGTGTTAGATGGGGTCCCTTAGGTATGTATTTGATTTGATTTGTTATGTTATTTATGTTACTTAATGCCTTTTTCATTTAATTTTTTTTGTGATGACATTGATAGTAGTTTTCTTTTTGTTTACAGATATGAGACCTTGCGATTGAGAAATATTAGCTATATGAGATCAGCCTCATGGCAATTCTCATACACAAGGAGTATTTCATATTAGGTAGGTGAGAATTGTTAAGGGGAAATAAAGTGGCACTAGATACCACAACAACATGGTCAATTTGACATAGGGGTTGGTGCCCACCCCGAGGAAGAGGGGGATCAGGCAGAGCTTCGTCAGGAGAAATGTGATATGCAAGATCGATTATTTTGCCTTGAGGCTAGGGAGATTGACGTGCACCAGTGGATGGTGATGATTTTGATGGGGATCCTAGAGGCTGGATCGACCACGCTAGGAGAGGACATAGTTTATGCTTTGGTAACATCTATAATGAGTGGTGGTTGATATTAGAAAGGGAAATAGTGACAACATTGACAACTTGACTGATACTAGTTCCTTACTACAAGGAGTCACATGAGTCTTTTATTGGTGGTAGAGGGAAATTGGGTTTTTCTCCAACACTACCTCCTCCCTAGATGTTAAATTGGCATATGCACTAGGGGAAGAACCCATTATGAGGATTCCCCCCACTTTTTCACTATGGCCTATTTTTAGTGGCTAATAGCCCCTTGATTATGTAAATTTTATATTTGATACATACATACATACACACACACACACACACACACACACACACACACACACACACACACACACACACACACACGCACACACAGATATAATATTTTGAGCTCTCATAATATGTCTTAGTGATGTGATGATATGTATGATGTGATGTATAATTATTATGTCATGTGTCTTTGACATGATTCTAAATGATGATTATATGGTTAATGTAATGCTTGCTAGTCTAGGATGTTATTTTCTATTTTATTGATGTCATGGTTCTTATGTCTTGGCATGTGTGAGAGAGTGAAATGATTAAAGCTCCATGCTAACAATTTAACATGTTTTTGCTTATGCAACAAGTGAGGATCACCAATTTGGAATGTATTATTTAGTTGTGCAATGACATGTTGGGAATCGATGAATGAATGCATGTGGAAAATGCAAAGGTGGGTGGCATCAACTAAGATCCCTATGTTAGTATTGTATCGGCTTGGTTACTGATAGGTGACCCGATACAAACTCTATTTCTATGGAGAGGGATTTTATCTAGGATGTAAATGTCCTAGGCTACCAAATATATGTTTTGTGACCATCGAGTAGTGCCACCAAAAAATTCAATGAATTAAGTTGGTGGTTAGTTCATCTGTCACACAATGAAATGAGTATTTATTAACATACATGATAAACAAGTTATCAACATACAAAAATTGTAAAGTATGTACAACACAGTAATGTACGGAGAGATAGGTTACGACATGATGAGCAAAACATTTTTAGATAGAGTTGATTAACAAGGTCTTTGAGACAGCTTCCATCAGGCTCACTCAAGTTGTATACTCCTTTGAGGAGAAAATTCTTGAATACAGAGGGTCCCTTCCATAATGTTTCAAGATTCGTTAAACCTAAGGCTTCATCAGAGACATCATAAAATAATACTATATCTCCCTCATTAAATGAGTCGGGAGCTATAGTGTAGTTGAAGGAGACTTTGGATAATTTCTTGGTAACCTCATTATGATCATGAGAGGTTCGTCCATTTTCATCAATTTGTTTGAGTTTTATGAGGCACTACTTAAGGGGAGAAGTGTTAGGGTGCAATTCCACTGTGGTGTATAGTGTAGGGGTTTCATACTCAAGTGGGAATATTATTTTCATGTCTATACATTTGCTTCCAAATATTTCAAACTTCTATATTTTGTATGCTCCATCCAATAAAAATCAAGCGTTCATTAATAGTAGCTTATCTTATAAAATCCTCATGAGAGAATGTGATTCACTATACATGAAATCAAACAAATTCAAAGCAATCTGTGAAGTATTTTCTACCATAGTTGGGAATCACCATCACGATTATTCTTACTAATAGTCACACAAAATGGTTGCAAGTCGAAATAGCCACTAGTTAGCAACAATAACGTGCAAAACTATATTTCTTGTTACGTTAATGTATATTTTTCATATGTGCCCTATACATAAAATTTCCATTCTCAAATTTAATTGTTTCTAATGATTGTGTTATTTGAAATTTTGGTTAATTATGTTCTTGTCGTTTTTTTAATTTAATTTTTCTGCATCAATGCAATCTGAAAGAGCAACACAATCACTGTTGTGTAATAAGACAATTCAGCTAGTGACCATTTGTGATTTCCTATGTGGCCTATGATAGTGGGGTAAAGTAATGATCGCCTTCTTAACCTGGAAGAAATGTGAAAAGGAGTCATATTTATGGAACAAATATTTGTTCTAGTCAAGATACATCTAGGGAAATATTGATTGCACGTTCAATTCCGATGGTTTCAGAAGGTATGAAACTATTGATTGTGGAGGAAATATCTAGTGCACTTTAGTTCAATGACAACAATATAAATGTTACAAGAATAACAAAAGTAGCTTTTGAACTTTCTAAGATGAATAGAAAATCTAAACATGCACTCTTTTTATATTGGAGAGTGGTTACAATCTTCCATTGTTTGTGGTTTCAATCTATGCATTGATAATGTGTGTAAACCTATCCCCTATGACACCATGGAATGCAAAACCAACGTGAATCCATTTTGTTCCAAAGAATTGAAAAGGTTGAAGATAGTGAATTGGACTACCGCATGCAATGGTAGTCACAATGGTTATGTGCCCTTGTTTCCCTCCTCCAAGACATTTGAGAAAGTTTATCCACACACTTTCCCTATCCAAAAAAGCAAGGAAAAAATTATTTGTAGCTCCCATTATGAAATCTGAAATTCAGCTATATTAAGTAAACTATCATATCACTTATTCTTTTCACCCTTGTAAATTACATATGCTCCAAATATTCGATATTAAAATCTGATTTGAACCTAAAATCTCACCATTTTTAATATATAATATATTAAAACTAATAAACCTATTTTTAATATATATATATATATAACAAATACATATATTAATACACATAAAATCTGTACCAAACAATAAAACTACATATATTAACAAAACGTGATAATAATTAACTAAACAATGCATAAGCAACAAAATACGATAACATGTAAACCAAACAATATAACAATTAAATAAACAACGAAGAGAAGACAATGTATAACAACTCTGTAACAATTAACGTGAAAATGTAAAACGATTATGTAATAAAAAATCATATAATAAGAACACATAATAGCAATGGCTGATCCATAACGGCAAAATGAAAATCGCTTTAATACCAAACCTAAAAATCTATGGGCATCTATATTATGACACGTAAAGAGATATGACTCATTACAGTGCTATGATAAAGGCATTGGGGAGTAGAATAGAGGAACTCATGAATATTAAAGTGATGTAAAAATATTGTGGCTTAACAAAAGTAAATGAACAAATCGTATATTGATATCAATTGTAGAGGGTGGAATATGTAATGAGTAATTTGGAAGATTTAGAAAGAAAAACGCTTTGTGAGGAAAATGATAGAGACTGTAGGGTTTTTAATGGGAAGATTAGTTGGTTCTGAGGATAAATCATATTAGTTTATTTGAAATGTCAACCAAATCCTAACGATGTGATTAATCCGAAAGACTAATATCTATATTATGGATCACAAAAATCTTAGATTTAAGACTGATCTTATTAATTTATAATGAAATTAACAAATTAAAATATTTCAAAACTGGAATTGAATAGCACATAAATAAAAAAAAATGAGGTGATAGTCTAAATTATCAATAAAAGGCGAGGACATTATTTGGATTTAGTTTCCTTTCCTACACTAGATGATACTTTTAGGGAGATTAATCCAGTTCATAGTAGTGAATGCATAGAGTAATAGACAAAATTGTAGCAACAATCAATTCTTCATTTAAAACTCAAACTTTATCTGTTCAACAACACAATAGTAGAATTTATATTTGCATGATGATGATCTCCTCTTACAATAATTCCATTTATACACAGACACATCATGCCTCAAACTTCAACAAATTTCTTGAGTGCATCGAAGCCTTATTCTCATGGATGGTATAAATGAATCATGCCCTATTTCCTTAGATAAACTATGCAATCAAAGAAGCACTGCAACTAATATAGGAATCTCACACCAATTTGGATTGATCTAGTAGCTGAATAATGTATACTTTGCAAATGGCCTGAGCATAATAGAGAAACCAACTATAGATTTTGATCCAAATTTTTTTATAGATATCTACAATCTTGAACCTATCCTCTTCAAAACCCATGTGGCAGTTCTAGTATCGGATTCATGGAGGTATGCCAACAACCAAAGGAAATTACCAAAAGTATATAGTTGGTGTCAAAATTCTCTTGTTTTCAAAATATTTTTATTTATGCTCACATGAATGCCGACTATAGTGTGAATGCATTATATAACCATCATATATTTATTGTTTTAAACACTAAAGGTGTGGAAAAATTATGAATTAACCACAGAGAATGTATAACAATGAATGGCAGTGGATAATGGAGGTTTGTGGTGCTTTTTTAGCAAAAATGCAAGAAAAGGCGTAATGATGAATCTATTAAAAAATGTGAAAAAAGTGGATGCAAACATTAACTTTACCTAACATGATTACAAATACATATGACAAGTCTTGTCAAAAGATGTTGAAGAACATATTTGCCATATTTTGAAGTAGATGACATGAAATGAATATATATATATATATATATATATATATATATATATATATATATATATTGGATAAACACCCATGGGAATTTGAACCAATGACCTTTTTGGATGGAGTGCCTTAAGAATGCACCCATTCATCGCCAATCCAAAACCTTGTGGGAGGAATGGAATCAATATTGACGAGGTGTTATATGAAAGTTGTGTTGCGATGAAGGGTGGATAGGAAATTTTGAAGGGTAAAAAATATAAAAATGGGTTAGGTTCTTGCTTCCAAAAGGAATCTTTGTACAGTTGCAAAAATAATGTAATAGTGGTTTGGAATGTACAAACATGGAGACAGGTGTCCCAAATGTGTGGTGACCTATGTGATGGTCTATGGGCGTTAATACAAAGGATGGGGCTAGTTTGATTTGTCTTGATGTGAGGAAAATGAAATTGATTGATTGTCCAAATGTTTTACTACAATGTGGTGGTGTGAGAGGCCAAGTGCAAATTCCGTCATGAATTTCTTGTGATTAATCGAATGAGTACCTAGGAAGGGCGATCACTAATTAATCGAGAAGAATAAATGTGGAAATCTTTTAGTTCATGCAATTGAATGGTTCCTAGGTGGACGGGGATGGTAATCGATGCTTGTAATGTAATGGGGACTACTATATGGGTCGACCCATGGCAGTGAAATCTTACTGACTATCATAAAAATTTATCATGTGTAAGTACAAGGTGATGGTAAATGTGGTAAGAGATAAGGGTCCAATGTTTAGCTTAGGGGTTTGCATTCGGCTATGCAAATTTTATGGGGGGGAGCAATCTATCATGCTAGTGAGAAATTATACCTTAGTTTTCAAACAAAATGTGTGGTCATCAAGCCAAGTGGGAAAAATATCCTATGATCATGATACAAGTACCCCACATGAAAGTAAGGCATAGATATAATCAATTAAAATATATATATAATTGGCACATTGAATTGAAGATTCCATGGCGAAGTATGTTGTGACCTATACCAATCATGCAAATGGTTTTGGAAAGAGATTTCATGGGTTTAAGTAAAAGTGTCTGGAATATGTCAAGGTGGGGCATATACAAGGTGGTGAGGCCCATGATTCCACCTCATTTGTAATCTAGTGATGTGGTGAGTGAGTGAGCCAATAAAAACTTCTATAGTTATTTCACATTCATTGGAGTAGCTATTTTAGTTGCAATTGTAGCTAAGAGAGTACTACCTCTTTAATCATTATCAGGTTTTTAGCTAGGGAAGGTGGCCCATATAGTATGGTGTTGTGTAATCTACATTAGTCTCTGTGACCCACATCCACATAGGCATCTTAATGTGAGTCACGGGGTTCTCACAGTAAGGCAGTGATAGTCATGGAAATGGTCATTAGTATAACATGTGTATTGAATATAGAAACCACACAAGAGAGTGATGCATGATTGCATATATGTGTGTAGCTATGAGGGATTTTTTTTGCGTAGGGTGGTGCACCTAAATGGTGAAAAATTGTGGAAACTATCACGATTGTGGCTTGAATAGCTGCAATGATATCCCCTTGCTAACGTATTGAACAAATATTGTGATCATACAGTTGTTTTAGGAATAACTATGTTGTCACCCACACAATTGTAATTGACATAATTGTGAAAATTTCCACGACTGCACAAGAAATAGTCACAATGATCCAGTAAGTTAGGTGTGTTTTTACATGACCCCTCCTTACATGCAAATGGTGGTTCATTAGTGATATTTAACATACAAAAATATTAGTGACGCAGTGGCTAACAACCGACATGCTTCAATTCACCTAGTGAGGTGGGGTCTACTCTAGTACTTTGACTTCCTTTTAATATGTTCATAGGAGGATCTCTTAAATTTTTCGATAGGTTAACGGTAGCCACACCATGAGGTTTTCAATGTGTGAAGGAGTGAACTTGCAATATTTGATGAGGTATATTTTACTTCTTGGCAGGGCTACACCAATGGTGGAAGGAGGTGCTCGCAAGCCTTCACACTTAATGATAAATTTGGAGGAATGGGTTGAGTAGTGGTGCAATGTTTCAAAAATTAAGGTTGGGACTATAAAGATCACATTGATCAGGTATGTGGTACTCTTTTTCACCACCACCATGAATTCTCATATTTTTAGAGGCGTAACCCCACAACATATTATGGAATAATAGATTAGATTACTAAACCAAGTGCATAGGGGAAGCTTCTATGATTTGGCTTATTTGATGCATGGTAGCCTATTATTGTAGTTTATGAGGGAGGTGGGTGGTCAACATAAGTAGTTCAAATTCCAGACTCTCCTCTATACTCCTTTTCTGAGTGTGTCATTCTAATCCAACCCATCAACATCGCACTAGTGACTCCTAGTTTACGTCGAGTGTTGAGATGGGGGCAACTCATGCTTTGAGAGGGAGGGGAGAGGTTGGTAGATACTTGATGAAGATGGCTTGATCATGTTTGCTATTGAAGCCATAAATCATACTATATTTCCTCTATGTGAGGATGGATTTTCATGATGACCCAGACATGGGTCATCCCTTAGGTGTTAGATGGGGTCCCTTAGGTATGTATTTGATTTGATTTTTTATACTATTTATGTTATTTAGTACCTTTTTCATTTAAATTTTTATGTGATGACATTGATAGTAGTTTTCTTTGTGTTTGTAGATATGGGACCTCGCAGTTGAGGAATATTAACTATATGAGATCAACCTCATGGAAATAGTCATAGACGAGGAGTATTGCATATAGGGTAGGCGTGAATTGTTATGGGGGAACTAAAGTGGCACTAGATACCACAACAACATGGTCAATTTGGCACAGGGGGCGGTTCCAACCCTGAGGAAGAGGGGGCCCAAGGAGAGCTTCATGAGGAGAACGCGATATGCAAGATCGAGTACTTTTCCTTGAAGCTAAGGAGATTAACGTGCACCAGTGGATGGTGATAATTCTGATGAGGATCCTAGAGGCTAGATCAACAATGCTAGATGAGGACGTAGTTTATGCTTTGATGACATACATAATGAGTGGTAGTCAATATTGGAAGGTACAATAGTGGCAACATTGACAACTTGACCAATACTAGTTCCTGACTACAAGGAGTCACATGAGTCTCCTATTGGTGCTAGAGGAAAATGGGGTTTTTCTGCAACACTACCTCCTCACTAGATGTTATATTGGCATATGTACCAGGGGAAGAACTGATTATGAGGATTCCCCTCACTTTTTCACTATGGCCTATTTTTGATGGCTAATAGCCCCTTGTTATATGAAAATTGTATATTTGATACATACATACAGACAGACAGATAGACATACACACACACACACACACACATATGTGATATTTTGAGCTCTCATAATATGTCTTATTGATGTGATTATATTATCATGTGATGGATAATTATTATGCCATGTATGTTTGACATGATTCTAAATGATGTTTGTATGGTTAATGTGATGCTTTTTAGTCTAGAATGTTATTTTCTATTTTATTGATATCATGGTTCTTATGTCTTGGCATGTGTGATACAGTAAAATTATTAAAGCTCCTACTAACAATTTAACATGTTGGTACTTATGAAACAAGCGAGGATCACCAATTTGGAATGTCTTATTTAGTTTGCAATGACATGCTAGGAATCAATGAATGAACGCATGTGGAAAATGCAAAGGTGGGTGGCATCAATCAAGAGCCCTTTGTTCGTATTGTATCAGCTTGGTTACCGATAGGTCACCCGATACAAACTCTATTTCTATGGAGAGTGTTATTATCTAGGATGTAAATGGCCTAGGCTACCAAAGCTATGTTTTGGGACCATCAAGTAGTGCCACCAAAAAAATCAATGAAGTAAGTTGGTGGTTAGTTCATCTGTCACACAATGAAATGAGTATAAATTAACATACATGATAAAGATGTTATCAACATAAAAAAATTAAAGTATGTACAACACAGTAATGTAGGGAGAGATAGGTTCTGTCGTTATGAGCAAAACATTTTGAGATAGAGTTTATTAACAAGGTCTTTGAGACATTTTCGATCAGGCTCACTCAAGTTGTATAATCCTTTGAGGATACAATTCTTGAATATATAGGATCCCTTCCATAATGTATCAAGATTACTTAAACCTAAGGCTTCATTAGAGACATCATAAAATAATACTATATCTCCCTCATGGAATAAGTGGGGAGCTACACTGTAGTTGAAGGAGGCTTTGGATAATTTCTTGGTAACATCATTATGATGGGGAGAGGTTCATCTATTTTTATCAATGTGTTTGAGTTTTATGAGGCGCTACTCAAGGGGAGTAGTGTTAGGGTGCAATTCCACTGTGGTGCACAGTGTAGGGATTTCACACTCTATTGGGACTATTATTTTTATGTATATTCATTTCCTTCCAAAGATTTCTAACTTCTATTATTTGTATGCTTCAGCCAATTAAAATCAAGCATTCATTAATAGTAGCTTATCTTATAAAATCCTCATGAGAGAATGTGATTGACCATACAAGAAATCAAACAAATTGAAAGCAATCTGTGAAGTATTTGTTACCATAGTTGGGAACCATTATCAGGATTATTATTACTAATAGTCATAGAAAATGGTTGCAAGTCGAAATAGCCACTTGTTAGCAACAACAGCATGGAAAACTATATTTCTTGTTACATTAATGTATAATTTTTATATGTGCGCTATACGTAAAATTTCCATTCTAAAATGTAATTGTTTCTAATGATTGTCTTATTGCAAATGTTGGGTAATTGTGTTATTGTCATTTTGGGTCATCGCATGTTAATGTGTCTCATTATATGGCAAAAGCAAAAAAGTACTCAAATGAAAACAGATAAAAAAAATAATATAAAAATATCAATTAAATGAGTTGAGTTTCATACTTGTTAATTATAAAAAATAAATGCTAAATTTGTAACAAAGCTAACTCACAATAAATTTTGGTAAAAGCCATAGTGAACCTATTTAATGGGTTTAGAAAATATAAATAATGTTATAAAAAGTAAATACTAAATTTGCAAATAAGTCCACTGATAGTAAATATTGGTAAATACTATGGTTAATCACTCACAAACTATTAATATCTTTATGTAAAGTTAAATGAAATGCTAAAACTCTTTAAAAATATATATAAAAATAGAAGTAGAATTTCTAAACAAATAATTTTATATATTATATTTTGAATAGTATAAAATACGTTATTATAATCATAATTAAAAATTTTATTATAAAATATATTTTAAAAATTTTCAAAAAATAATTTTAACACTTTGTTATATGTTATTTTCAAATTTCTATTAAAAAAATTGATTTTATAAACTTGAAAGGGTAGTTTCTTGGGTCGCGGTTTTATATATATGAAAATATGAACATTTTTACTAGTATTTTAATAATAATTAAAATATATGCTTACTTTTTTATTTTTAAGTTTGTTTAGCAATCTCTAGAATGTTTACAACACATCTCTTAAAGAAATTGGAATTAAAAAACATAAATCAATATAGAAATGGGGGGTCGTGGTTTTGTCACTACTTAAAAATTTATGTAAAATATTAATGATATCTTTTAAAGAAAATGAATAAATTAGATAAAAATTATATATTAAATTTTAGAAAAAATATGACATGAAGTTGAATTTAAATTGACATGTTTTGTCTTCTTTTGCCACCACCTAATTTTTGATGATTTTGTAAATTTAAGAGTAAACATTCCAACTCCATTTATTTTTATAAAACTTCTTTGCCACAAAAAGGGAAAAAGTGATACACATTAACATGCTTTTACCCTTTTGTTAATTTCATTTTTCTGCACCAATGCAATCTGAAAGAGAAACACAATCACTAGTTTGTAATAAAACAATTCAGCTAGTGACCATTTGTGATTTCCTATGTGGCCTATGATAGTGGGGTAAACTAATGATCACCTGTTATGAAACCAGCTCAAGAAAAGATAGATCAGCGCCTTAGAATTCAACCTCTTCGAGGGGGCAACCTCCTTTGCATTACATAAATGAACAATTCTTGGATGATTCAAATGACAAAACCTCCTTTATATATATAGGAGTCCAAGGAGTCACAATATAACCTAGCCAACCTAACAATAATAATATAAAGCCACAAAAATAACAATAGAGGGATTCTATGGGGCACAGTAATAACAATATGGGGATAATAAGGGCACAACAATATTAATAAGGGATGCAACTACAATAGTAATCGGATAATCACTAGTATTATAGGGACCCAACATGCCCCTCTCCTTCAAAAAAGTGTTGTCCTCAACGCTTGAGTAGTTTTGGATGCTTCTGTATAAAATTCTCATGTTCCCATGGGGAATGTTCAGCGAATAAGTTCTTCCACTTGATAAGATACTCCGAAATTGATTGATTTCGTAGCTGTTGAGTTCTTGTTTCTGTTACTGCTTTTGGTTCTAATATAATTTTTCCTTCCTCTTCAAGTTCTGGCAATATTTTTTGAACTAGGAGCTTGTCGCCTATAACCTTATTTAAACATGAAACATGGAAAACTGGGTGCAATCGAGAAGTTGCAGGAAGCTCCAATTTGTATGCCATAGTACCAATATTTTTCAACACCTTGTGTGGACCATAATACTTTGGTGATAATTTATTACCTTCTTAGCTTGCTTGAGGAACATTTGCTTATATGGTTGTAGCCATAGGAATACCCAATCACCTACATCAAAACTTCTTTCACTGCGATGTTGATCTACCTATTGTTTCATTATATTTTGTGCCAGCATGAGGTTATCCTTTAAGAGCTGGAGGACTTGTTGTTGATGTTCGATGTGATGTTCCACTGCTTGAACGTTAGAATTTTCTCTTAAATTTGATGCGATGGATGGTGGATGATATCCATAAAGTGCCATAAATGGGGTCATTTTTGTTGTTGTATGGAAGGAAGTGTTATACCACCATTCAGCCAGAGGCAACCATTTGACCCATTGTGTATGTTTATCAAATACAAAGCAACGAAAATATCCTTCCAAACATTTGTTTACTATCTCAGTTTTCCCATTAGATTGAGAATGATAAGATGAGCTATGAGCTAACTAAGTACCAAGACAACAAAATAATTCTGTCCAAAAATTTCTAGTGAAAATGGGATCTCTGTCACTTACAATAATCTTTGGGTTTCCATGTAGCTTTTGAATTGTTTCCATAAATGTAGTAGAAACTGTATTGGCTTTAGATGGATGTGATAATGCACAAAAAGTGTGCATACTTGGTAAGTATGTCAACTACCACCATGATGACACTCTTTCCCTCAAACTTGGGTAAACCTGTGATAAAATCCATTGAAACCTCCTCCAAATGTTGGCTTGGAATGGATAAAGGTTGTAATAGGCTCGGTGTCTTAATTGTTTCAAATTTATTTTGTTGGAAAACCAAACATTCCACCATAAATTTTTGAATATCCGATTTAAGGCCATCCCAAAAAAATTCCTTCTTAACCCTATGGTAAGTTTTTAAAAATCCTGAGTGCCCTCCTAATGGAGAAGTGTGCAATTCCATAAGAATCTTTTGTTTTAGTTGGGAATTATTACAGAGGTATAAGTGATCTTTGTACCATAAAGAATCATTTTTCCAGCTAAATGCATTAGACGTATTGGAATCTTGTTGTAACTTTTGAATAAGTGCCCACACTTCTTCGTCATTCTTCCATTCCTCCCTTGCTTCGTTTATCCAATTTGGTTGGATAATAGAAATGGCACACAACAATGCTTCCACATCCTCATCCTTTCTTGAGAGTGCATCTGCCACCACATTTTGCTTCTCGTTTTTGTAGATGATTTCAAAGTCATAACCCAACATCTTTGTGACCCACTTTTGTTGCTCTTCAGAGGATAATATTCGCTCTAAAAAGTATTTAAGGCTATCATGATCCTTTTTTACCTTTAAGTGTCTTCCCATTAGGTAGGGTTGCCATTTCTTAAGTGCATGGAGTATTGCCAACATTTCCTTCTCATAAATAGCTTTGTTTAAAAAATTTCCCTTGATTGGATGAATTTCAAAAGCAATGGGTAATTCATCTTGCATTAAGATAGCACCAATTCCATTTCCTGAAGCATCACATTCCACAATAAAGGTTTTTGTGAAGTCCAGTGTAGCTAAGACCGGTGCTTGGCACATTGCCTCTTCAAGATGTTCGAAGGCCTTTGTTGCTTATGGAGTCCATGAAAATGCATCTTTCTTCAATAATGTTGTTAGAGGTGCTGCTATTCTCCCATAATTCTTAACAAACTTGCGATAATACCCTGTCAAGCCAAGAAATCCTTGCAGATGCTTTATGGATGTGGGAATTTTCCATTCCTTAATGGATTTAATTTTGGTAGGGTCTACCTTAACTCCTTCACGACATACAATATGTCCCAGATATTCCACCTCTTGTACTCCAAAGAAACACTTGGATCTTTTTGCATATAATTGTTTCTCCTCCAATAGTTGTAGCACCTTGTCAACATGTTCAACATGATCCTTCCAAGACTTGATATAGATTAGTATATCATCAAAAAATACTAACACAAATTTTCTAAGGAATGGTTTGAAAATGGAATTCATCAAACCTTGAAATGTTGAAGGTGCATTGGTAAGGCCAAAAGGCATGACCAAAAATTCATAATGACCCTCATGAGTTATACATGTTGTTTTCGGAATGTCTTCAGTCTTCATTTGGATTTGATGATATCCTGAACGAAGATCCAAATTGGTGAAGTAAATTGATCCATGCAATTCACCCAGTAATTCATCAATGACAGGCATGGGAAACTTATCTTTAATAGTGAGCTTGTTGAGCTCCCTATAATCCAGACACATGCGCCATGATCCATCCTTCTTGTGCACTAATACTACTAGAGCAGAGAAAGAAATTTGACTCGGTTGAATTATACCAGCCTCCAGCATTTCTGCAACCATATGTTCAATTTCACTCTTTTGGGCATAGGGATATCTGTACGGCCTGATGTTTGGAGGAACACTTCCTGGAATCAGATGAATAACATGATCATGATCAAAAATTGGTGGGAGACCTTTGGGAGTCTCAAATACCTTGGAATGATTGTACAAGACTTTTTGGAGATCTGGAGAAATAGATGATTCCAATGTGGAAACATCTAGCGAACATAATTGTGAAATTACACCCCTTTGTTCCTTTTTTAGAAGCTTTGTCATACTGTTAGAGCTAATTATCTTTCCCGGTTTCCCTAAAATACCCCTTAATTCAACTTCCTCTCATTCCACAGAAAATTTCATGAAAATTTCTTGAAAATTAAAAGCTATTGTACCCAAAGATTGTAGCCATTGGACTCCTAGTACAACATCAGCACCTCCCATTGGAATGGAAAGCATTGGGCTAGTCAATACATATTCTCCCATCGATAGCTTGATATTATGGCACTTTCCAGAGCAATTTATTGTTCCTCCATTTGCAACTATCACTTGACACTCTCGTGCTGGATATAAGAAGCAATTCAATTCTTTTTCTACCTTACAATGAATAAAATTGTGGGTACTTCCTGAATCAATCAACACTATTACCTTTTTCTTCTTGATTTATCCTTCTATCTGGATAGTTTGAGGAGTGGTGATTCCCGCCAATGCATTACAAGATATGGTCGGATTCATTTTTTCTTTATCTAGGCTTTGTTCCTAGAGTATATCCTCATCTTTTGACCTTTCTTGCTCCTTTTCTTCTTCCTCCTCGCAATCTATGTAGAATAATTTCTTCTCAACACACTTATGACCTTTAGTGTATTTGCTATCACAACTGTAACAAAGCCTTTTTGCTCTTTTTTCTTCCAATTGTTGTGGTGTCAAACTTATAGGTTGTGGAAGACTAGGGGCAACAACACTTCCATCTTTATAGTTGTGAGTGGTATGCTTCCTGGTTGCCATAATTTTTCTTTCCATTTTTCTTGCTAACCTCAATGCCTTCTCTAATGAATCAGGTTCCCAAAGGCGAACATCATGTTGGATATTATTCTTTAAAGTTCCTATGAACACATCAATCCTATGCTCCTCTCGAATATTTTTTACCCTTATGTTCAATTTTTGGAACTCCTTAATGTGCTCCATTATTGAGCCCTTTTGTTTGAGACTTGTCAATTGGGTAAAAAAAGTGTTGCTTTTTGTATCGTCATAATGTGCTGTCAATTCTTCTGTAAAAATTGCCCAAGTGATAATTTGTTTATGAGAGCAAAGCCATTGATATCATATAAATTAATTTGATTCCAAATATAAAATTGCAATACATACCTTTTGTGTGTTTTGCACATTATTGAGATCGAAAAATTGCTCCATCTGTAATATCCATATTGCGGGATCCTTGCCATCAAACTTCCTCATATCGATTTTTGGAATATGGTGGGTCTTTGATCCCACATTAGGGTCTATGAAATCATGATTAATATTTATTTTGTTCACATCATGACTTTCCTTTACTACCTTTTCACCATTAGTAAGTATTTCTTGTAGAAAATTTGTCAAATCTGTCTTCAAATCTGCCATGTCTCTCTTCAAATCTATCTTCATATCGTCCATCTTAGCTTCCACGCCCTTTATCTTAGATTCCACGCCATTTATTTTAGCTTCTGTTAGCTTTTGTGAGAGTGACATTTGTTGCACTTGTTCTTGTAATTTTGATATATCATGTAGCATTTCTTCCTCTTCTTCATGTGTCATGCTAGAGCTTTCAGGTTGCCTACTAGGTTTTTGCGTTTTCTTTCCTCGGGGCATCAGTTACCGATAATAATTCTCTACTATGCCCTTTGTATTCCTTCAAAATAAAATTTCAAACCAATCTTAAGCAAAAATTTAAAAGAATTTACACACCTTTTTTCACTTTGTAGGAGCTCGATATTGCCTCTGATGTATCTCTGTACTTTCGGATCATCCAATTCTGAAATTGCGATTTGCAGTAGTCCTCTGTGTCCACTTTCCAATGCCACTAGTTTGATCCAAATTTGATTCTCCAAGGAATAGTTATGCGAAATCTCCCACAGTGACCTGATTATAGACTAGTTCAATAGAGCGAACTTGTACGATGTGCCATGAGTCACTATTTCGACCTTTGGCTCTAAAAAATATATACAAGAAACTACAGCCTGCCCTCTTTCTGTAACTTTTTACGAAATTTCAATCGGATGCTCAGAGAGATAGTTATGATGATTTCCCCAGGTCACCTGTTTGGAATGTAATTCAGGAGTCTGCAAAAAGACCAACTTCCTCAGATCATATCTCTGCAAATATAGTGCAAAAAGCTTTGAAATTTGGATACGAGGTTTAGCGTCATTTCTTCTCAAATGGGTTTTTTTTTAGCTTCTGAAACATCGCAGAAGAAACGTTATAGTGAAAATGCCATGATGACCTATTTGGAGCAGTGAAACCCTAGAATCCAAAGCTCTGATACCAAATGTTATGAAACTAGCTCAAGAAAAGATAGATCAATGCCTTAGAATTCAGCCTCTTCGAGGGGGCAAACTCCTTTACATTACATAAATGAACAATTCTTGATGATTCAAATGACAAAAACCTCCTTTCTATATATAGGAGTCTAAGGTGTCACAATATAACCCAGCCGTGCTAACAATAATAATATAAAGCCACAAAAATAACAATAGAGGGAATCTATGGAGCACAGTGATAACAATATGGGGATAATAGGGAAACAACAATATTAATAAGGGATGCAACTACAATAGTAATGGGGTAATCACTAGTATTATAGGGACCCAACATCACCTTCTTAACCTGGAAGAAGCATGAAAAGAAGTCATATTTATGGAAGAAAGATTTGTTCTAGTCAAGATACATTTGGGGAAAGATTGATTGCATGTTCAATTCCTAAGGTCTCGAAGTTATGAAGCTAGTGATTGTGGAGGAAATATCTAGTGCAATGACAACAATATAAATGTTACAAGGATAACAAATGAGCTTTTGAATTCTCTAGGATGAATAGAAAATCCAAACATGCACTCTATTTACATTAGAGAGTGGTTACAATCTTCCATTATTAGTGGTTTCAATCTATGCATTGATAATGTGTGTAAACCTGTCCCCTACGACACCATGGAATGCACAACCAACGTGAATCCATTTTGTTCCAAAGAATTTAAAAGGTTGAAGAGAGTGAATTGGACTACCGCAAGCAATGGTAGTCACAAGGGTTATGTGCCCTTGTTTCCCTCCTACAAGACATTTGAGAAAATTTATCCACACACTTTCCCTATCCAAAAAAGCAAGGAAAAAAATGGTTTGTAGCTCCCATTACAAAATCTCAAACTTAGTTATATTAAGTAAATTATCATATCACTTATCCTTTTGCCCCTTGTAACTTATATATGCTCTGAATATACGATATTAAAATGGGATTTAAACCTAGAATCTCACCATTTATATGACATGGCATTGCCAATTAGACTAGGCGTAAACAAATATAATTTGATTATTATTTAAGTAATATATAATAAAAATAAAAATTCAATAAAAATAACAATAATTTATTTATCTTATCCTATCATATATATATATATATAGATAGATAGATATAAAGTAATAAATATTAACAGACATTCGCGTATCTTCTTAATACTAAAACAACACATTAATTCACAATTAAAATGGCAAATTGATTTAAAGTTTAATTTCCACGTATAAAAATAATTTTTAGTAATAACTACAAACATAATCCAATTTATAATTGGTCTGGATTCCTAAAAATAACATTCATCTAGACAAACATAAATCCATTTACATTTATGCACGAAATGTAATCTGCTCCCTTAAAAATAATTTGATTTCTGGTAGCTTGACCTTTCCCAAATACTGGTGTACTCTATCTCAGATACAATTTGGTATATATATAATGGTTTTAAGATGGATCTAGGCACAAATTTGAAGTCGATTTGTTTATGTAAGCAATGAAGCCATATCAAAACTTTCGGCTTGTGGAATTTGTTTGCATAGGTAATTTGATTCCATGGATTTTCATGCATCTTCCATGAGATGGGTTGTGTAAGGACCTACAGTCCGGGTCACCTTCACCGTGCGAAGGACGGGTGAGGAGCACGTGCGAAATACGAAGTAAAACAACCAAGAGGTAGGTTTATACGATGTTGGGCGAGTTGAGAGGTCAGTCCCACGAGTTGGGCGGGCCGACCCTCCACTCGGGCAAAGGCAACATGTTGAACAAGTCGGCTTGGGCGTTGTGCATAGGTCGGCCGGTTGACATGACCCGCCACCCACCTGTATATATTGGTGGAGCATTGTGGAGATGAGCCATCATCATTCAGCCAACACAAGTACGATGAGAAGAGTTCTACGGTGCGTGGATGAGTCCGCACGATGGGTGGAACTCAGGTGAAAAACCCGTGTATGAAAATCGGGCGAAAAACTCATGTAGAAAACTCGGGCAAGGGCTAACTCGGGTGAAGTCGAACTCAGGCAAGGTCATTCAGGCATAACTCAGGCGAGGTCGTGGGGTAGAAAACTCGAGCAAGGTCGTCGAGCAGGAAACTCGGGTGAGGTTGTTCGGGTGAACCGGGCGAGGTCATCAGGCGACCTGGGTAAAGTCGTTCGGGTGAGCCAGGTGAGGTCGTCAGGCGACTCAGGTGAAGTTTTTCGGGTAAACCAGGTGAGGTCATCGAGTGACCCGGGTGAAGTCGTGTGGCGACTCGGGTGAATGAGTTCGAGTGAACGAGTTTTGGGTGAATGGGTAGAATTGTGGATGGGCCGCTGGGCGAGGGCGCGCCGTGCACGCCGAAACGAAGAATCGTGCGGATGGGCGACCCGGCTAGGGCACGTCGTGCATGGCGAAATGGTGGAAATGGTGAAGTGTTGGAGCTATGAACGGAGGTGTGACTCATGTGGAGGCGCCCGTGTGTGTCGACTTGGTTACAACGAAGCATGCCCAAGTTGGGCAAATGACACAATCGTGCGACGAGGTGAACTAAGGGTTGGTGAGTCATGCCGCGACCGTGCAGAGGCGGCGACGAGCTAGGCAACCGAGTTTGCCGAAGTTGGAAATTTGGCTAAGTGTAAATTTGGGGTTTCCCAAGATTTAACTTGTACTTATAAAAGAAGATTATATATATTGATTCGGGCAAACTCATATTGTAGGGAGTTGCCCCTCCCCTTATACTGTTGTGCATTTCTATTGTATAATGTTGTTGATGATGAATATGTATGGGCTTTCATCTGTATAAAGGATAAAGATAATACTTGGTAATGAAAAATAAACTAAGTATGGAATGTTAGGCGTAGTCTACAATCGTAAGTATTTGTGAAAAGAAAACAGTTGGTAGTGCCGTACCTTGCTATAGTGCAGTTGGAAGAGTACCACCAGTGTAGGGGTGTGACAGGTGGTATCAGAGCTATTACCAAGGAGCTGGTGCTGGTGTTGAAGTGTTGAAGCTGATACACACCCGCACTTTGTGACAGGTGGTATCAGAGCTGGTGAAGTGCAAAGGGGATTTGTGGAAGAAGGTGATCCCACCGTCACTTCATGACAGGTGGTATCAGAGCAGGTCCAAGTTTTGCAGAAAACTTCGTGAACTGAATCAAGGGGCTGATTCTACGAAGACCGAAGACATGAAAGGGAGTTCAAGTTTTGTAGGTGACAGGTGGAATATCAAGGTTATTCAGGTGAATGGTGAAACAGGCTTAGGAGAGGTGAAGCTTAGTGCTTGGGCCAAGCTGAATCACAAGGCATTGCAGGTTTGGAAGAATGCGAAGGGAAGCTCTTGCTTACCTTATACAAGTTGAAGCGGATGAAGGAAAAGAACCCCCTGATTTGAAAGGAACTTGAAGTCTTGGAAAAGAATGTTGAAGACGAACTTCTTCAACTTGGTTGGACAATGGAGCAGGATGAAGTTGTAGACTGTGTTAACAAGGAAGAGGGAGCTGTGATGATTGAGGATGTTGCAGATATGACCACGATGGAGGATGAACTTGAGTTTGATCAAGTTGGACCAGGATCGTGTAGTTTGAAGACATGGATGGATGAGGATACTCACATGGAGGAGCCTCATGATGATGATGTAAGTACTATTGATACTTTTGTTTCATTTGAGCTTTTGGGAGATGAACCATATGCAAGGAAGTGCAAATCCAGTTTGTCGATGTAGGGGAGCATCTTACCATGGATGTCTATGATGAGACCTTGTATGGGGAGGCAAGGATTGTTGAATGTTGCAGGACATGTTGGGGTTGTTTGTGACCTGATAGAAGGTGCAAAGGCCCATGACAAGGGAGAAACATGATGATAATTACGAAGGATTGGGTCGTGCTTTAGCCACATGGAGAATTGGCGAAGTGCCCGGCATGACTCATGGACAAATTGGAGAAGGGCACACACTTGAGTTGCTTGGGTGGACTTCTCATGGCTGAGACCAAGAGATAGTCTTGTTGGAACCTTTAGTGGGGGAGCTATGATGGAAGAGACTCATGATATGATGATGATATGGTTGGGTGACTGAGTTCACTAGACCAGATTTGCAGACTTGGATGAGGATGACCGATTGTTGTGATGGGTCTACCTGGTTGGAATACATGGGCAACTTAGTCATAGACATCAGGTTGGAGACATGGAGAATGGTAGTCTTATGCAGGGACATTATGCAAGAGCACTTGTAGAGGTGTCACTTATGTGCATCCAATGAGGAGTGCCAAGGCAGGGATGTTGCACAAGTAGATTTGCTGGTGTGACATGGAGACTTATTATTTATGAGCCAATAGAGAAGTTGAGCACTTATGTACAACAAGGCCATGGACTTGGATGGATTTGTGAGAAGATTACGGAGAATTCCTACTACATATAGAGCTGAGGCATCTTGCAGAGACCTTTGGGCCGAGACTTGTATGCTTGCTGGATGTTGGTTGGAGATGACACATGGAGCTCATGATGACATGAGATTGTTGTGACTTTTAGGGACTTCATATATGGCGGACTTGAAGGATCTGATGCATTGAGGAGCTGAAGTCAGAAACTTTGATGCAGAATGGGATGCATACTTTCGAGTACATGTATGGGTGTGACTTGAAAGAGTGACTTGATGAGGAGGATCGATATGAGACAATTTGGAGTGATAGAGTTACAACGATGATGATGCCTTGGTGGTAACACTTGGGCATTGGTTGAGCCGAGACTTAACCACTTTGACACATGGGAGCTGATTGATCTATGATCATGGGTAGCATATGGATAGATGAGACAGGTGTATACTTGTTTCTATGGCGGACTTAAGGGATGACACATTACAGATGTGATGGAGAGTTGTTTCATGGACCTGGATGTGGCACATTGAGAGTCGGGATTGATGAGAGGATCTCTTCACCTTGAGGAGATGGATGTTTTGTAGATGGATGATGATGTTCGGATAGATGTGACTGATTTCATGCAGCACATTAACACCAAACATCATGGACAACCTTTTGCAGATGAAATGGAGACTACTTCATGGACCTGAGCATGGCTTACTTATATGGAGATGGATTCTTGATCAAGTTGATGATGTGACGGGATATTCAAAGAAACGACTGATGATGGCATGAGGATGTTCACACTCATGGTTTGGGCGTGACAGTTGGATTAGCTACCCAACTAGTTCAGAACATGGGGTCCGGAAGTGTGCAGAGATGTGTTAGCATTGTGTTGAAGTACCATGGCAGCAGTTCACACGAGGACGACGCATGATGAGGTTGACACGATACGTTGCAGAGAGCATGTAACTTGAAATGGGGGGGCTAGCCTTCCACGATGGAGAGTAGTATGTGGAGATTGTGGCGAGATGATTGATGATCATGGATTGAGATGATTTCCGATATATGACATACCAGTGGGGTGTATGCCTTGGTATGGATATCTTGGTGACAGATGGTTGCCGGGACGAGATATTGTTAAGGACGACAATGACTTCAAGTGGGGGAGGATATAAGGACCTGCGGTCCGGGTCACCTTCACCGTGTCAAGGACGGGCGGGGAGCTCATGCGAAATGCAAAGTAAAACAACCAAGAGGCGAGTTTATAGGATATTGGGCAAGTTGAGAGGGTGGTCCCACGAGTTGGGCATGCCGACCCTCCACTCGGGTGAAGGCAACATGTTGAATGAGTCGGATTGGGCATTGGGCGTAGGTAGGCCAGGTGGCACGACCCGCCACCCGCGCGTATATATTGGTGGATCTTTGGGAGACGAGCCATCATCATTCAGCGAACACGAGTTTGATGAGAAGAGTTCTACGGTCCATGGATGAGCCCACATGACAGGCAGAACTTGGGTGAAAAACTCGTGCAGGAAAGTTGGGCCAAAAACTCGTGCAGAAAACTCAGGCAAGGGCAAACTTGGGCGAAGTCGAACTCGGGCGAGGTCGTTCAGGTAGAACTCGGACGAGGTTGTCAGGTAGAAAACTTGGGTGAGGTCGTCGGGTAGGAAACTCGGGTCAGGTCGTTCGGGCGAACCTGGCAGGGTCGTCGGGCGACCTGGGCGAAGTCGTTCGGGCAAGTCGTGTGAGGTCGTCCAGCGACCCGGGTGAAGTCGTTCGGGCAAACCAGGTGAGGTCGTCGGGGGACCTGGGTAAAGTCATGTGGCGACTCGAGTGAACGAGTTTTGGATGAACGGATGGATGTGGGGATGGGCAGCCGGGCGAGGGCACGTCGTGCACGCTGAAATGAAGAATCGTGCGGATGAGCAACCAGAGTAGGGCACGCCGTGCATGACGAAATGGTGGAAACGATACAGTGTTGGAATTGTGAACGGAGGTGTGACTCGTGTGGAGGCACCCGTGTGTGGCAACTTGGTTACAACGAGGTGCGCTCAAGTTGGGCAAATGACACAATCGTGCGACGAGGTGAACGAAGGGTTGGTGAGTCGTGCAGCGGCTGTGCGGAGGCGCCGACAAGCTGGGCAACCTAGTTTGCCGAAGTTGGAAATTTGGCTAAGTGTAAATTTGGTGTTTCCCAAGATTTAACTTGTACTTATAAAAGAAGATTATATATATTGATTTGGGCAGACCCATATTGCAGAGAGTTCTCCCTCCCTTTATACTGTTGTGCATTTCTATTGTATAATGTTATTGATGATGAATATGTATGGGTTTTCATCTGTATAAAGGATAAAGATAATACTTGGTAATGAAAAATAAACTAAGTATGGAATGTTAGGCATAGTCTACAATCGTAAGTATTGGTGAAAAGAAAACGGTTGGTAGTGCCGCACCTCGCTATAGTGCGGTTGGAAGAGTACCGCCAATATAGAGGCGTAAAAAGTTGGGTGGTGATTAAGAAGATGGTAGCCAATTTCAAATAATAAAACATTTAGTGAGATTAACAATATATAGTGTGGGCAAAGCTATATATGTTAAGAAGTGAGTCAAACAGACACTCCCCATTGTTTTCTAAAGCCTGGAATGGGCGTATGTGGAACGCTTCAGCAATTTCCGAAAATGATTTCATGGTGCCCGAACCGAAACGCCATGAGAATCGAACTTGGGTAACTCGGAGCGTTCTCAATATATATATATATATATATATATATATATATATATATTTCGGTAATCGACTGTGAAAACTCGCTTCTCCCGCAGTGGTAATCTGAATAGCGGGCCGAAAAGTCCGCAAATCCTGAGGTTATAACTCGCATGGCCGATGTGACAATCACACGTATGCTATGAACTGCTTCCTCTGTGACCGCTAGTTTCCGTCCAACTGATCCTCCAACTACGGCCACGGCAGAATTGCGGCTCCGGTCTTCATGTTATTGCCCAGCACGCCTATGGTGCCCGGTTGGAACGACAGTAGGAGCACATCACACGCTGTTTCTTCATGGAAATCTTGTCGTGGGAAATTTATTGTATAATTATGGCTGTCCCCGTTTAGGTTCCTTTTCAACTCCGAGTCAGGAAAACATACCATTGTGAGAACGTTAAATATATTTAACTCTTTACTAAAGAAAATATAGCCTAAAACAAACTTAACTTCCTAGAGATTTGCTTTTAAAAGTTTCATAAATAAAATTATAAGAATATTAAATAAATTCAAATCTATAAAATCAATTATAACATACAACAACACAATCAATAAACTAATTACTTATCTAAATGAAACACATCCCTACAACAAGAATTAATTAAAGTTATAGTAATAAGAAGTTTATACCCATTACATAATCCAGTGAACATTAACGGCTGCCACACACATTAGAGCCAGCGAGCTGCCCACCTCGGCAGGAGTTTCAAATGCGTGATCGCAAAAATTGGCTGTGTTCTGTAACAAATCAATTTCTTGAATTTTTTATCCCACAAAAATAGAATGACTCTTCCGGGATTGTTTGCCATAATATTTGGACTATACCAGAGATCACAGACGACTTGCTCCCACTCCATACAAAGTCATAAAAAATAGATTATCGATGTAAATTCCTTGCTGGCACGGAGGAATTAAAATTGGAATCATAAATTCCGCCATGAGAAAAGAAAATTCTTTTCATCAGAGCTCAAACCCCATGGCGCCATTCATAGTTTTTCCTCTAAACTGTCGTTCATTGATCTCGAAATCGCCAGACAGAATATCAGGCTCGCAGTCACAGTAACTGTGAAGGATGTTGTTCTTATTTAGCTGAGTCAAGGAAACGCTCCCCATTGTGTTTCAACGCCTGGAATGGGCCGATCTCCTGGTAAGTGGCGCTTCAGCAATTTCCGAAAATGATTTTACGGTGCCCGAACCAGAACGCGATGAGAATCGAACTTGGGTAAATCGTAGCGTTCTGAATTTAAATATATATATAAATTAATTTCGGTAAAACGCGAGAAAACTCGGATATGAAGATAATGATCTGCATATCGTTCGTGATAACCCGCCTATTTAGTAAGACATCGTATAACACATGGTGATAACCAGATAATCCGCTGATAATTCGTGTATCTTCTGATAATTCGCGTATTCAGTGATAAGTTGCGTAACCTCGATGATAATTCGCATATCGGCCGTGATAGCTTGAATAATGAGTGGGATTGTCGCATATTCGCCGGAGCTTACTCGCATGTCCATGTGAGATCGTCGGAAAAACGACAGAGACCTCGCGTAAACGCCCGCAAATCTATTGAAAACGAGGGCATATCAGCGTAATGACCCGCTTATCCTTCAGTGATAATCAGCGTATCCTTTGACAAAACACATTGAAATTGTTGATACCTCGCGTATCCTATGATAGATCGCATCTAAAATGGTGATAACTCGCGTATCGAATCAAAATTCGCGTATCTGGGGATAGATGGCGTTATAATTCGCATCGCCGGTGTGATAACTCGGGTGATAAGCCGCGGCTTCTTCTATTATGGAAAGTTTCCGTCCAACTCCTGCGACGGCAGATTTGCGGATCCGCTCTTCATGTAATTGTTGACCATTGTGCCGCCGCAATGGTCTGCGGAAGACGTCACCGTTGCGTAGAGACGTGCAAGATGAGAGAGAAGGCGAGTAGGTTTAGCCACGGAATATAAAAGTTCAGACTGCTCTTTTGAAAAAGCACGTTCAACATTTTCAAAACTTTAAGTTAAAATGGACATGAGACCTCCATTAAAAATTCATGGTAATTGTAATAACATACCTGCTAGGGAAAGAAGGCAATCAAGTCCTCAAAGCCAATCTGCATATTTCAAACCACCATACCCAGCGTCGTAAGGAATCAAGGACGTCAACGCAGCGTGCTTTTTTATGACCAGTTTGTAGATAATTGCATCCTAATATTCAAAGCAGAAGCACAGTCTATGTCTGCAGAATTGAAGAACCAGGGTGATATTCAGCTTTCTATTTAATGAAACCACTTATCAATTTAAATAGCAGTCTGGCGAACCAATTTAACAGATATTCACATTAAAAAGTAACAATATACTTAATTATTTCAAGCCCTGCTTGATTATGCAATAGACCACATTTATAAATCAGGCATCTTCTTGTTCACGAGAGCCGTTGAGATTGCGCATTTATCATTAAACCAAGACAACGCTATTAAATTCAATAAAACTCTAAACGCAGGTATTAAAATATTAAAGTCTTATCAATTTTTAAAAATTCAAATTAAAGAGGAAAATGTGCACTCTCTAGTCCCTTTTCGTTATAAAAGAAAGAGTCAAAGGAAGAAAATTATTTCAAGAATTTAAGCAAAATGAAGGAAAACCTACATGCTTTTAAATTTTCTATATGTAAAGGAAACCAAAATCTGAAATATTTCGTTTCTCATCATAAAAAAAAACGGTAGACAAATATCGTTGAGGGTGAATAGCTGACAAATACAGGCCGGCTCGTAGCCAGTTTTGAACAGCAGTGTTCAACTGGACTAAAACTAACCAGTTTGCACAGTCCAGACGACATGCAAAAGGTCAAACATAAAATACACGAACCAGTCTCTTCTGCCCTCTTTCACATAAAATAGACTTACAAACACATGAAGACAGATGACACATAGAAGCAAAAGAACATTGTGCAGACAGAGAGCCCTTGCATTTCAGTCTTTGACAAATGTCTTCTACTCAATGGGCCATAAATTTCGCACGTTGTGATTTTCAAAGTCCAACTATATATCTGTGGCATTTGTCCCCATACCATTTCGGCTAGAACGATGGAGCACCGTCGGATTGAGAGATAGTTATAACCTGTCCAATGAAAAGTTCTTTATCCCCAACGGTTGTCTGTCAAAACCCTTGGACACCGTTCTTGTAAGCAAGCGTGCCGTTCCTATAATCATCCCCCGCTTTAATTTGTAACAATATATAAATAATTTAATTATGATTCAGATCTAGAAAACCTTGACCACCACTTCGAATTGTTAAATGATCCTTCCTATTTAAATTTAGACTTACAGCATATTTTTAACACATTTAAATTAAAGTTATATAATATGATGATTTCTAGGTCGCACTTACTCCATAACATAATTGGTATCTAAGTAAATTAACATATTTATTTAAATAAAATAAAATTTATTGTTAATTTTATTTGATATATAATTTTATGTTGAACTTAGATATATTTATTTTAGTAATTTTTTTATTATATATTTGTAATTTAATTTTTATGTTAAGTAATTGTAGTTTTGGACCATTGTTGTTATTATTTAAGGATATGTTAAATTTATAATCAATATATACTTGTAATGGTTAATGGTTTTGATTTTTATTATGAACATAAAATATACAATATAGTGGTTTATTATTAAAATATACAATATAGTGGTTTATTATTTAGTTTTAGGGAAATTCTTCCTTTCATAGTGATGATGATTTACATTCATTAAGCCGGAAATAGTATATCAATCTTTAAAAAATCAAAATTTATTCTAAAAAATATTAAAAGAACTTGAAAATCCTAATAGTTTTATTAAATAAATAAAAAATTGTTATTTAATTAAATAATAACTTAGAATATTTTTTATTTGATTTTTTTGTGAATTAAAACATTTATATTAGTGAAAAACAAATTTTCGTGACTTTACAAAATTTTTCACAAATATCAAAAATAACTCTATATCCTTATTCAAACCACATCAATCAAACCAAACTACAAATCCTTAGCTCACCAAAACTACATGCAAATACACCCATACATCAAATACCCATAGCCTTTAAGTGGCTTGCATACCAATCGCATACACACAGGCATTATACATATAAGAAGCCAAATTACCATTATCCATAGCCTTATTGCAAAAAAACGGATAGCTCAACAGATGTAAAACCAAACATAAAATCACATCTCGTGCAACATTCTTAAAATCACCCTGCATAATCAGTTTAAGTACAATTTAATTATGATTTAGAATTGATAAATGAGGCCTCCCATTTAAATTTAAACTTAATACATATTTTTAAATAAAGATTTAAATTCAAATTATACAGTAGAATAAGTTTTAGTTCCCACTTAGGCCCTAACATAATTGGTTTCTAAGTAAATTAACATGTATTAACATGTTTAGTTGGATAAAATAATATCTATGGTTAATTATATTTCATATATAATTTATAATTTGATTTAATATATCTAATTTATTAATTTTATTTTAATATAATATTTTTATATTAATTGATAATTTTAAATATTCATAACATCTTTCTATAAAAATTATATAAGAGATAATTTGGTGGAGGGGTTTTGAAGAGCTAGTGTGGTTCATCTTCATGACAAGATGACGAACTTGATGTAGAGAGCACATAACTAGCAGTTTGAGACTAACAACTAGTTTGACTTAACATAAAAATTAATAATTAAGATTTAACCAAAAAGGAGAAGGAAGTCTAACTAAAGAATTTTAATTTATAAAAATATTATTAAATTAAATTCTTCATAATATTATAAATAAATTCAATTTTTTAGAAGTTATAATATAATTAATAATTAGTATTTTAATAAAATAATATAATAAACCATATAGTTATCTTTATTATTATTAATAAAAAAATATTTTCGTTAAAAAATAAGCCCCTTATAACCCTATTATTATTTATTATTATATATAGTATTCTAATAACTATTTTTATTATCAATAGGTTTAAACATATTCTTAACACCACTTATTAATATATTATTATTACTCGTACTCCTAACAACTAAAAATAGATTATAAAATAATATATAACTAATCTTAGAATATTATAAACGTTATTGTTAAATTAAATATTTTTATTATATATATATATATATATATTAGGAAGAAAGAGCAGGGATCCAACATCAACTGATACTCCAGCCATCATCTCTATTCAATTAAAATTAACATGCCTCTTTTCAATTTCTAAGGCCTCCCTAAATTTACGCTGACGAGAATGGTCAATCTTAGAAATGATCCTAGCCTCTTCAATGTAAATGTGATGATTGGTTTTTTCTACATGCTCTACCAAAGTAGAGGAGCAAGACCTTCCATGGTTTATGTTCATGGCATGCTCACAAATCCTTTGGTTTAATGATCGACCGGTCTCACCAATATAAGGAGGTTCAAAAGAATATGGAATGATGTAAACACCCTTCACATCCTTGGGAGTAAAGGGTCTTTAACAAAACGAAGAGAACTTTGTATAGTGTTAAGGGGCCTAAAAGAAGAATGAATCTTATGTTTTCTCAAGATCCTTGCGATTTCATCAACTATCCCCGAAATAAAAGGAATATGAATGATCCAGGTGGATGTTGGTGGCCACCCACCTATCCCATTTGGACCCCCACAACTGTCTCTTTCAACATTTTCAGTTTCCTAAATTGTAGCACAGATTACTATTTTTAGCATTTTTTCAGGTCCTGAACTTCCGGAGCCGTTTTGAGGCCCTAAACAATTTTTTTTCGGAAATCTGGAGCCATGTTGCCTCCCAAAGGGGTAGTGCTCGGATAGATATTTCTAACAAGCTATTGTACGCGTCAAACGGAGATCATATGCCAAAGTTACGACCCCGGGAAATTGATGTACCAATTTACCCAAACGGGGCCCACAATTTGGCGTTTCATCTTATAGGGTTAGGTTTTGGGATGTGAAGGGTTTTCCATTGTTTCTCAACAATAAATAGGCCTTCGAGCCTCATTGTAACATAGTTCAGAATAGTTCAGAGGCATGTAGCCGCACATCTCTTCTCAGAGATAAGCTACCATTGCCCTAGCTGGTTTATTTCCATTTCTGGTTGTAAGCATATTTCAGTATTTTAAAGTAATGAAATGAAGTATTATTTCCGTTGCATCTTTGTGTATATGGTTATCTCTGTAATTGGTTGCGTTCCTGTCTAAATCCGGATCAGTGATATCAGAACGGTCTACTTTTTCTCTGTTTTTCTCTGCATGTCACCAACGAGGTCGGGATATAAGGAGTTACGGCTTGAACTGGTCGAACCTTTGCAAGACCAGCCTCGCAAATCCCGACGACCTCCCATGGCGGATGAGAAGAATGATGAGGGAGGAGGAGATCCTATTAAAATATTGCTCGAAGAAGCGCTCGAGCGGCAAAGGAACGCGATGATGGATAGCTTTGCACAGATCCTTCAGCGGCTACCCAGAGGCGATGCATCGGCTTCCAACAGCGACTCTAGAAATGCCACACCGTTTAAGGTACAAGTTAATTTTGAAATCCCCATCTTCGAGGGTCAACTAGATGCAGATGCCATAGATAAATGGTTAAATCTACTAGATGGGTATTTTTCTGTTCATGAATTTTCAAATCGGGAAAAGATTGTTTTCGCTCTTCTCAAAGCAGCCCCCCACGTCAAGGACTGGTGGGAAACCTACTGCGAGCAGAAGGATGAAAGTACAGGCTCACTATTTTCAGTCGCACCCACTTGGAATGACTTTCGAGATGCCATCAAGGAGCAGTACTACCCTGTCGGAAGCTATGAGGACAAATACATCAAATGGACTACACTGTGGCAGGGACGAGACCAAGATGTGCCAGAGTTCACAAACATTTTTCATACCCTTCGCACACAGTGGGGTATCAAAGATTCTGAGCTACATCTGGTACTCAAATACCGTGGCTGTCTACAAAAATACATCTAGGAAGAGATGGTGTTCTTGAACATCTCCTCACTCGGCACAGCATACCGATATGCTGTCAAAATCGAACAAAAGTTCAAACAGAAGAAGCGAGACTTTGGATCTGCAAATCTGAAGCCCAAAGGACAAAGCCAAGGCGGGTGACCCAAGACAACCCTTCGAAGCCGCAAGAAAAGAACAATACCACGAAGCCGAAGAAGGACACGGGAAAGTGGTGTGAGTTCCACAAGAGTCCCACTCATAACACAAGTGAGTGTCAGACAAAGCAACTGTTGGTGGCCGAGTTGAAGGCTTCCGAATCAAATGCATGTTTTGACCCTGAGCCAGAACCTGACAAGGGGGATGGCAAATGGAAGCAGATCATTGATGCGGATCCCAGCGCCACTGTTGCCACCACCAAGATCCAGAAAAATGAGCTCGAAAATACAGAGGAAGGGGAGCGTCTTTTCCACTCACAGATGTGGGTGAAGGGTTCGCTGCTGCAATTCATTGTCGACAGTGGCAGCCAAAAGAACCTCATTTCAGCAGAGGTCGTGAAGCGGTTGGGCCTACCGACTACACCACACACGCAGGCGTATAGTATTGGGTGGCTTCATGAAGGACGAGATCTCACTGTTCGCCAGCAGTGCTGCCTTCCCTACAGCATCAAACCATTCACAGATGAGGTATTATGTGATGTTACACCTCCGGATGTTTGTGATGTATTATTAGGCCAGCCATACTTGTGGAGGCGACATGCTGTGTATGAGTCAAGGCCTCGTGTTGTCATTATTTCTTTGAGTAATTCATTATACAGGATACCACAGGTAGCCCCACCTACTGCCACCTCTTTGATCACTACTAAGAAAGGCAGCAAGCTCATGTCCCAGACAAGTAAATTCATCTGTCTAGTTCACTCCCAAAGAAAGGGCAAGATCGTTACTACATCCATGACCCCTGCAAAAGGTTCCTCCACGCAGCAGTAGCAACAAAGGGATATGGTCATGACAGAACACAGGAACAACTTCTCCTCACCCACAGGGGTACCACATAAGTTTTAGGTGGGCAACAAAGTTTGGTTACATCTGCAGAGAGAATGCCTTACCAAAATCCATCAGAAACTCAGAACACTCTGACATGGTCCTTACACCAATACCAAGGCTATGGCCAACAATGCTTTGAAGCACAGAATTCCCCCATTCCTTTGCTTGCACCGAGTGTTCAATGCGGACCATTGTCGACCATGCTTCCCACCATTTCTGGACACATTAGAGATTGCAGAATAGCTCACCAGAGACCCAGATCAGCAGAAGCTTCCTCATCTCAAGGATGAACTCAACGCAATGGGGACCATTGCTTTCTAAGGGGGGAGGAATGATCCAGGTGGATGTTGGTGGCCACCCACCTATCCCATTTGGACCCCCACAACTGTCTCTTTCAGCATTTTCAGTTTCCTAAATTGTAGCACAAATTACTATTTTTAGCATTTTTCGGGCTGTGAACATCCGAAGCCATTTTGAGGCCCTAAACAACATTTTTTGGGAAATCTGGATCCATGAAACCTCCCAAAGTGGTAGTGCTCGGATAGATCTTTCTAACGAGCTATTTCACGTGTCAAACGGAGATCGTATGCCAAAGTTACGACCCCAGGAAATTGATGTACCAATTTACCCAAACGGGGCCCACAATTTGGCGTTTCATCTTCTAGGGTTAGGTTTCGGGATGTGAAGGGTTTTCCATTGTTTCTCAACAATAAATAGGCCTTCGAGCCTCATTGTAACACAGTTCAGAACAGTTCAGAGGCATTTAGCCGCACATCTCTTCTTAGAGATAAGCTACCATCGCCCTAGCTAGTTTATTTCCATTTCTAGTTGTAAGCATATTTCAGTATTTGAAAGTAATGAAATGAAGTATTATTTCCGTTGCATCTTTGTGTATATGGTTATCTCTGTAATTGGTTGCGTTCCTGTCTAAATCCGGATCAATGAACTCCGAAAGACCAATCCTTGGGACCAATATTATTCTTATGACATTTTTCAGCATTTAGAAAAGTTCTAAGACCTTGGGACCTACTATAACCATTCCTATTAAAAACATTAAGGAGGTAGGTTTTTTCATATTTGAGGTGATTTTTGTCAGAAACTCGTAATGCCTGAGTAGCTAAGGTGCTGAGAACACCTAGCTTTTGAGTTGGGAAATGATTGGAACTAGAATGGAGATATTTCTCTGTGTCAGTTTTATTCTGAAATACTTGATGAGAGAAAGAACCCTCATCCTTCTTTAAAATAGGAAAATCAAGAAAAGGTAGGCTACCATCAACTTCAAATTACATGGTGAACTTTATGTAACTTGATTGATTATTAAGATGATGGTAAAACAACGCCAACTTTTCCTTACCATGAGACCAGGCGAGACAAGTGTCATCCACAAACCTTTTTCAAAGTTTAGGTTGGTAAAGAGAAAATGACAAGGCCTTAGATTGAAAGTCCTCCATGAATAGATTGGCGACAATGGGGGAAAGAGGAGAACCCATAGCCACACTGTAGGTTTGCTCAGAAAATTCACCCTTGAAGCTAAAGAAAGTATAAGTGAGACAAATTATAGCTAAAATTGCAGTATCACTATTAGTAATGTGATTGATGACATCAATGGCCTCATTAATAGGGATATCAGTGAAAAGGGAGACCACATCGAAACTCACCAGTTGATCATCAGGATCAAATCTAAAATCCTTTAAGTCATTAACGAACAAAGGCGAACCTTTAACAAAGAATTTAGTTTGGTCAACGAGAGGTTTGAGCTTATTACCAAGAAATTTCACTAGAAGATAAGTCGGTCCTCCAATAGTATTGACAATGGGCGAAGGGGGACCCATTCCTTATGGATCTTGGGGAGACCATAGATCCTAGGGGTGAGAGGGTTTCTCTCGATAAACTTCTTAGTAAGAGGGCTAACAGTGCTACTAGATTTTATGGCTAGAGCAACTGTTTTAGAAATATTTTTTAGGGGTTTCTTAACAAGCTCTCTATAGCTCTTGCTATTGCACAGGTTATCTAACATCTTATCATGGTAATCCTCCTCATTGAGAATGACAGCCGCACCCCATTGTCAACTTTTAGAACAACTATGTCCTTGTTATTGTTCAAGAGAGCTTCAAATATAGGTTGCTATGTTATAATTATTATAGAACAGAGAATTCCAAATTCAAAAATTTTAAATAGTTACGAAGAATGTTGTTATTATTTTTGCATATGAAATATTAAATTTATAATAAATATATATTTAAAATAATTTTAATTTTTATTATTAATATAAAATAAAATGTTAAATTTCTAATAAATATATATTTAAAATATGTTTAAGTTTTATTGTGAATATAACATATATAATATAGTTGTTTTTCTAGTTATTTCAAAAAAAAAAAAAAACTTATTAATGATGACCAACATCTATTAAAACTATATATCTATAAAATCTTAAAAGAAATATTTTATAAAATAATAATTATATTTTCTTATTTAAAGCATCTTCTTATTTCTCTCTCATATATATATATATATATATATATATATATATTATTTATTTATTTATATTTATTTTTTAATTTAAATCCAATCAATTTAAAATAAAATCTTTTATTATAATTTAATATATTCCATCCTATATTTTTAAATATTTATATTTATTTTGAATAATTAAAAAGAAAAATATCATCACTCCTACTAGTGTTAGATTAGTTGGATCCACTAACATTTAAAATGTCTAATAATTTAATCAGAGCTAATGAATCGCATTAAGACATGTCATTATATTTAATATTATTATCACTATTATCTATTCAATATTATTAACACTATTATCTATTCAGAAGTTAAGTTTCTTTCGCTTATTATTAAATTTATTTTGTTTCTAATTATATTGAATTATTACAAATTTTGAATTATAATAAAATTTTATATTACTATCAAAATAGTATTTAATACTTTTTATAATAATATTATGAATATTCATATTAAAAGTTCAATTTTATTTATAGTTTTAATAGTTTCTATTGATTTTGTTTATTTAAAAATAGTAATATAATTTGTAAATTATATTTTAATATGTTACTAAAACAACATTAACAGTTGTAAAATAGATGCTAACAAGTTCTTGTGTTAAGGAAATTCATGGTGAAAAGGTTATCGATTTGACTCTTATTGTCTAAAAAAAATACATAATCACTATATTATAATATATATGATGATCCATTTAAGCATGATTTTTAGCAATTAAAGAAAATTGTTATATGATTTGTTTAACTAATTATGATATAAGAACAATACCACAACAATAAATAACATTATAGGGTAGTATGAAGATTTGATTTTCTTGTGATTTGACTTATTATTATGTCTTTATGTAGATACCGAAGAAATGTTCAAAATAATATTATTAGAAAAAATAAAAAATAAGTGATGATCCAATAATGAATAATATGTTATAAAACAATAATGAATAGTATAAACAATAACTGTGAAAAAATGATACTAGTTGATCAATGAAGTAGGGGTGTTATTATCCCCAGGCAAATCCTCAAATGCCTCCAACGATAGTTATTCCTTGATATAACAGTCATTATTTTATTATTAATATAATTTTTATTATATTGATTGTGGTAAGGAGTATGATCCTTAATATTATCACCACTTTACAAAAGTTTTAACCCTAAAGAATGTAAACTTTGAAACGGGAACTATAAACTCAAAACGGGAACTCTGGCCAAAAAAGCCCCAAAAAACATCAAAAACAGTGCTCAAAATGAAAAGTGTGTATATTGCAACGATGTTTTTATTTTTTAGGCGTCAATTTTGAACATGTTTTAAAAATGGCAGTGACTACAAAATTTACTATGAAATTTTCGTGCAAAATATAGCTTCAAAATGAAAGTGATGACACTGGAACAATGATTTTTTTTTAGGGTCAATTTTCAAAATTTTAAAAAAATGCTAATAAAACCAAATTTTTATGTGTCAAACAAAGTTGTTTATGAGGGAAAAACACACACTAATGTTTTTGGTAGAGTATCATTTTTCTTTCCTAAGTATAAATTTAACATGTTTTCAACCATAACATGCTAGATACCAAAAAAATTGAAATTTTTTCAACTATAAAATTAAAAAAACATGACATTATGAACAAATTACATCACTAAATGCATTCAAAAGTCATTATTTGTATATTGAATAAAACATACATTATATCTCTAATTTAATATTGCATTGTAGATATTTTAAACAATAAAATTTATCATAATTAAGACATATAATCCAACAACATAAAAATGCCTCATAACTTCTCATTTAACACCACATGGAAAACATTAATTTTATTTGAAGATACGATGCATACATCAGTTATATAAATTGTCTTAAACAATTATTCAAAATCACTCATGTTTTCTAGCACACCATCAGAATTCACATCTTCAGATGAGTGACTGGATGCTGACGAAGATGTTCCATATTCTTCTCTTTCATCAACTAGTGCCCCATCTGAGTCCACATGCATGCCCAAAATTTCAGGTTTCAAAATTCTTATAGATCTACGACTAGTTTCAGGTGACTCCCATGTCAACATTGTTCCTTCTGGTAACAACCTTTTTAGAATCTCTATCGTCTCGAAGCGAAGAGTTCCTCTCTTTGTTAAATTGAAGTCATAAACAAGTATGTCTACATCCTCCAATTTTAATATGTCTGTGTGGCGGCGATTTACATTTGTACCCTTTCTTTTTCTTTTTCCGCCATTTTTTTTATCAACTACCATCTCTGGCTTATACACACCATTGAATGGGTGTGTATTTGTGGCATACCAGTGTACTTCAACACTTGTAACATCCTCATTTTCTATAAAGACCTTTATAACTTTAGCAACCCAAAATGGATAGTCATTGGGATCTCCATCTGCTAGCACTGCAATCATGCAACCCTCCTTAATATCCTGTTCTGAACCCCTATAAAGGTCTTCCATGGCTTCACGTTGTGCACGAGATCTTCCGGAACCAATATACATCTCTCTTTCTTCTACCTGTGAAGAATTAATAATACCTTGAGATTGTTGTTGTTCAACAATGTTTACTTCCTCAGGTTCATTCGACACATTTTGTGGCCAAATAAATGGATTTTTCAAAGGTATATCTTCATTTGTTGTTGTCGAAATGATATCACTTTGATTATTGAAAAATGACTCCCACCAAACTAAATCAGCAATGTCAAAGTACTCATATGTATATCTAATACATTTTTTAATTTCTTCCAGGCAATCAAAATAATTTATAGCCCTGTTTTGTCTACGTGAATTTTGAACTTCATGAACTGATTGTAATAACAATATTTTTGATGCAACTATTGGATGATCTGGAATGAACTTCAAAAATTGCAAACCTAATGATGGTGCTCATTCTGTAGTAGTTGAATACCTCTTGCCCCATATTAGTGTTTTCCCATCAATTTTTTTCATACGAAATTGATGTTGGAAGCTAATGTCATTAAGTTGTTCAATGCATTTCCCCTCACCATATGATCCCAGAATAAACCTTCGCATGTCAACAGTTTCTTCCAACACATCAAAAGTAGGCTCTGGCATGTATGATTTCTTAATACATTCAATTAGTGATGGCAAGCTCCCAACTTCCTTCCTCCTCAATGTGACTGAAAAACGACTGAACATCTGATCAATATGGTCATGAGTGTGCCCAACAAGAAGGAAACCAACCTTTACTTTTTGAAAAATTATCAATTCAACAAGCATGTTTAGATATCCAAAAACAACCTGTTTTTTGTTTTCACGGCAAGTGTTGTCCAATTGTAGATACAAAACTTCAAGAAGATTACCAGACCAATGAGAAATCACATCATGAATTATGGTTATGGTCAGATTTGCATCATTATGAATTTTTGGAGCTGTGAAGTACACCCTTGGCAACCTTTTCCCATTGAAGACCATACAACCGACCAAGTGAAATTGAATAAAGTTTTCCTCCTGTAAATTTTTTGGTGTGCGAACAAAATGTGGTAAAAGTGTTTTCTTCTGGTCCATACCATCAATTATCAAACCCAAATATTTATTCGGATTATCATAACACTTCTTTCGATGCTTGTACAACTTCTTCTTTTCGTTTGTTTTTTGTTCGAGATGCTCCTGAAGTTGTTTGACAATTAAATCTACACAACATAAAAGAGATTCATTAAGAAATATGTTTTCATAGTTGATGACTATACAATTTTAAAAGTTAAAGTTATGAACACTTCCTCTTTCTGAGCCTTCACATTTGTCCCTTTTTTATTTAAGAGAAGCACATGTACTGCAAATCCCCATCCTTGTCTTCTTAGGAATACGGACATTGTTGAATTATTTCTTCCATACCTTCACAAAATATTGATATGTAATAAATTGGCCATGTCCCTCACCACCTTCTACATATTCTTTGTATAAGTTGTAGATTTCTCGTCTTGAAAAATTATCTGGAATATGTATTGTCTCTCTATTTGGCATACACTCTCCATGCTTTGAAAAGAAATCTTTCATCCATGACATTGCATTATTTGATAATGGACCAAACTGTCTTTTATGACGTACTTCCGAATAAAATGTGGGACCCTTTTCCAAATTTTCTTGAATTCTCGAGAGACGAAAATTCCCAATCAAATGAAACATTTTGAAACCTTTTCTACAGATAAAAAAAGTCCCAATATGATAATCATAACATGACAATGTAGATTGCATGCACCCAACTGAATATGAATTTTGCATGCTTTTATTCATTGAAAAATATCTCTTCCTTCTTTCTAATGCAAATTTGAAATCCATATGTTTCATGCAATCTTTTTGGCAACATTCACTTGAAATGAGAGCACTGATAGAACTTATTCTCGTCAGATATTCTACTCTACCCCTTGTATAACTAGAACAACTTGCATTGATACGAAAAGGTCTGCTCCTACTCCTTGATACTATATTTCTTGGCAACATCTCCATCATTTGATCATCACTAGTATAAGGCTTTTCATCATTAAGAGGAATGTTATCCACACTATGATCAGCTCTGCTTTTCAAATATTGACTTGGAGGATATTCTTCATCTTCCGCTTCTTCAGTGCTACTATCATAGTCCTTAGAATTCGGACTTAATGGAAAATATGACTCGATGTTTAATGGATATTCTTCCTCATATGCATTGCCAGTGTTACTCTCATAGTCCATAGAATTAGAACTACGTTGAAAATGTGACTGTTTACTTATTCAAGATGCTACATCCCGTCCTTCGTCACTGCTACCTTTATACTCATTAGAATTAGGACTAAGTGCATCATCCTGTCCTTCATCACTGTTGCTCTCATAGTCCTTAGAATTAGGACTAAGAGGACACAGTGACACTCCATTCTTTTGAAATTCATCATCACGCTCTTCATAACTATTGCTCTCATAGTCCGCAGAATTAGGACTAAGTGGACACTGTGGTACTCCAATCTTTTGAAACTCATCATCCCACTCTTCATCACTACTGATCTCATAGTCCTTAGAATTAGGACTAACTGGACACCGTGACACTCCATACTTTTGAAAATCAACATCATGCTTTTCATCACTACTGCTCTCATAGTCCTTAGAATCAGGACTAAGTGGACACTTTGACACTCCATACTTTTGAAAATCAACATCATGCTTTTCATCACTGCTGCTCTCATAGTCTTCAGAATTAGGACTAAGTGGACACCATGACACTCCATTCTTTCGAAATTTGCCATCATGCGCTTCAAAACTGCCGCTCTCATAGTCCTTAGAATTAGGACTAAGTGGACACTGTGACACTCCATTCTTTTGAACTTCACCATCATGCTCTTCAAAACTGCTGCTCTCATAGTCCTTAGAATTAGGACTAAGTGGACACCATGACACTCCCTTCTTTTGAACTTCACCATCATGCTCTTCAAAACTGCTGCTCTCATAGTCCTCAGAATTAGGATTAAGTGGACACTGTGACACTCCATTCTTTTGAACTTCACCATCATGCTCTTCAAAACTGCTGCTCTCATAGTCCTTAGAATTGGGACTAAGTGGACACCATGACACTCCCTTATTTTGAACTTCACCATCATGCTCTTCAGAACTGTTGCTCTCATAGTCCTCAGAATTAGGATTAAGTGGACACTGTGACACTCCATTCTTTTGAACTTCACCATCATGCTCTTCAAAACTGCTGCTCTCATTGTCCTCGGAATTAGGACTAAGTGGACACCGTGACCCTCCATTCTTTTGAACTTCAGCATCATGCTCTTCAAAACTGCTACTCTCATAGTCCTCATAATTAGGACTAAGTGGACATCATGGCACTCCGTTCTTTTGAACTTCACCATCATGCTCTTCATCACTGCGGCTTTCATAGTCCTTAGAAGTAGGACTAAGTGGAATTTGTGACTCTTTATTTATTTGAAATTCTCCATCCCCTCTTTCATCAGTGCTGCTCTCATAGTCCTTAGAATCAGGACTAAGTGTAAGAATTGACTTTCTATTCATAGTGGAAGAATTCCCGCTATATTCATCAATATGAATAGAGTTGTTACGCGATGAAGAAGTTGATGGTGTATAAATCGAAACGTCACTATCAGAACAATCCATCCCTTTCAAATAGAAGATGTTGAATGATACAAATGGAGAGTCTCCTAAAGATATTATATAGCTTAAAGAATGAAATTTTCCCTCCAAAAAATTTCGCGAAAATATTTCCCTCCTAAAAGTTTTGCGAAAATATTTCCCTCCAAAAAGTCTGTTAAATTTATTTACCTTCATTATTTTGTTCTACAATTTATTGAAAAATGTAAACTAATTTTTTTATGAAATCATAATTAAAATTGTACACTACAACTTCTACATTAATTATTTTAATAGTTAAACCATATAATATTCGCTTTCCAATTCTATAATATTCACTTTATAATATTTTAAAACAAATTATCCCACATTCAACCCATTGTAAAACAAATCTATAATATTCACTTTATAATATTGTAAAACAAATTATCCCATATTAACCGTACAGTAAAACATCTCCGTAACTTCACTTATATATTAAAATTTCATTATCACTATTACTCACATCACATCCAGGCTTTCTGAAAATCGTTGAAAGACTCGTGAATTTGTGGAGTAGCTAAATCGCTATCAACAACATATTCAACGAAGAATTCTCGTAATTAAAAGGTAAGTTAAATCTTTTATATTAAATTAGTTTAATGAAAAATATATATATTTTTTAAATTAATAATTGTCCTGAGCCAAAATAACAATTACATCCATCGTGAGCATGGTGGGCCCGGTCAACCTCATTTGCTTAATACCCGTGGGTGCGCCCCACCCCCATCACCCGCCCGCCCCCTGGGCACCCTCACCCACCCAACCCACCCCTCTCGGCGCCCTCCCCGCCCGCCCCACCCCTCCGAGCGCCCAACCTACCCCCCTTCACCCGCCCACCTGGCCCGAGTGCCCTCACTCGCCTGCCCCACACCTCCCGGCGCCCTCACCCGCCCACCCCACCCCTCCGGGCGCTCTACCTATCCCCCCCCCCCCCCAACCTCACCTGCCCGCCCGGCTTGGGCACCGTCACCGGCCACCCACCCCTCCCAGTGCCCTCACCCGCCCGCCCCACCCCTCCAAGTGCCCTACCTACCCCCCTCCCACCCGCCACACCTCCACCTGCCCTCGCCCTCGCCCGCCCGCCCGCCTCGCCCACCCTCGCCACGCCACTCGGGGCGCTCACGCCCCCGCCCGGGAGGCGGCAGGGCGATTCCGGGAATCACCCTGCCACCTGCCGGGCATGGGCACGGGCGGCCCGGGTAGTGCCAGCCGAGGGCCACCTCGTGCAAGCGCCACCCGGGCCGCCCTCTCCCCCGCCCGGTAGACAATAGGGTGATTCCGGGAATCGCCCTGCCGCCTGTCGGGTGAGGGCGAGGGCAGCCCGGGTGGCGCCTGCGTGAGGGCGCCTCGTGTAGGCGCCACCCGAGCCGCCCTTGCCCCCACCTGGCAAGCGACAGGGCGATTCCCGGAATCGCCCTGCTGCTTGTCGGGCGGGGGCGCGGGCGACCCGGGTGGTGCCTGCACGAGAGTGCCTCATGCATGCGCCACCCGAGCCGCCCTCGCCCCCGCTTGGCAGGCGGCAGGGTGATTCCCGGAATCGCCCTGCCGCCTACCAGCCGGGGGCGCGGGCGGCCCGAGTGGCGCCTGCACGAGCCCGGAATCGCCCTGCCGCCTACCGGGCGAGGGAAAGGACAGCCCAGGTGGTGCCTGCACAAGGCACCCTCGTGCAGGCGCCACCCAGGCCGCCCGCGCCTGCGCCCAGTAGGCGGCAGGGCGATTCCAGGAATCACCCTGCTGCCTACCGGGCGGGGGCATGGGCGGCCCAGGTGGCGCTTTCCGAGGGCAGTCCTCGGCCGGCGCCACATGGGCCGCCCGCGCCCCCGCCCAACAGGAGGCAGGGTGATTTCGGGAATCGCCTTGCCGCCTTTCGGGCGGGGGTGCAGATGGTCGGGTGGTGGGGCCGAGGGAGGGTGGGTGGTGCGCTCGGGCGGAGGGAGGGTGGGTGGGAGCCCGAGCGAAGAGGGGTCGGGGTGGGGCGGGCGGGTGGGTGAGGGCGCCCGGAAGGGTGGCGGGTGAGGGCGCCCGGGCTCGGCGGCGGGCTGGTTGGGGGGGAGGTAGGGAGGGCGCCCGGAGGGGTGTGGCGGGCGGGTGAGGGCACGAGGAGGGGTGAGGGCGCCGGGATGGTTGGGGCAGGCGGGTGAGGGTGGGGGTAGGGAGGGAACCGGGAGTGGTGGGGCGGGCGGGTGAGGGGGCGGGGGGGGGGGGGGGGGGGGGGTTTAGGGAGGGCACCGGGAGGGGTGGGGCGGGTGAGGCCGCCAGGAGGGGTGGGACGGGTGGGCGGGTGAGGGCACCCGGAAGGGTGTGGCGGGCAGGTGAGGGCACCGGGAGGGGTGCGGCAGGCGGGTGGGTGAGGTCGCCCGGCGTGGGGGCGGGTGAGGGTGCCGGGCGGGGTGGGGCGGGCAGGCGGGTGGGGGAGGGCACCGGGCGGGGTGGGCGGGTGAGGGCACTAGGAGACGGCAAATGAGGGCACCCGGTGGGGGGGTGGGTGAGGACGCCGGGTGGGGTGGGGTGGGGGGGGGGTTAGGGAGGGTTGGGGCAAGCGCGTGAGGGCGCCCGGGCCGAGGAGGGTTGTGGGGGTTGGGCCGGGGTGCCCGGGCCGCCCCGGGAGGGGGTGGTTGGGATGCTTGGGGGGGGGCCGAGTGGGTGAGGGTGCCCGTGCCATGCAGGGGGGGAGGTTGGGTGAGGGTGCCCGAGCAAAATGTTTTATGCGTGATTTACTTTTTTTACACTAGAATGTTAATGCATGTCCTTTTGGAATATGAGGGGCGGTGGGTGGGGCGATTGTTGATTAAAATTTATGATATATTTTCGTTGTTAATTTAAGTTAATATGTTTTTATTATTTACCGATTTATGTGTTTCTCTTTTTCAGGAAAATGGCATCAAAGAGAATTTCAGTGAATCTTTCTGGACCAAAGACTCATAGAGGTGCATCTAAAAGAAACATTGGTGAATGAACTCCACCTAAGCTCATGACTACAAATCTTTCAAGTGCCTCAAGTGATAAGAAGATGATTTCAGACTGGAAGAATTCGAAAGAGGTGAAATTTCCATCAAGAATGTGGTATGTGAAAGAAAGAGAAAAGACAAATGTGAATATATATCTATATATCGATATACCGAATGATAATGGAATTTTTGAGGTGATGGGAAGAGTTGTAGATATGTGTTCGGTACCGGACACTGAAGTTGCTTACGTACTTACAAAAGCTCCCAAGTCACATGAAAGGGTTAAATACCAACTATCATGTTCATTGTATAACACGAGAGAGGTATCTACAAAGTTGTGTAGTCAAATCGTAAATGAGATGACACAAAACATCGTAAGTATTGTTATTTATATTTTTATTTTGTGTTTTCGAAAGTGTCTCGCTATATTTTTTAACTTTTTTTTTTATTAACATATGATATTTTGTTTGCCAGAATTTCGTTGAAAGTTGTTCAATTAGGTTGGGTGGCATTCATTTCATTGAGAATGATATCATGAAAGTTGTCAGCAGTTTTTACTCAGTGTCAGAAGAAGATATGGAAAATAGGAAAAATGAAGTAATTGATAATGCTACAAAACTACATCCAAAGAATCAGGAAAAAAGGTTTTTGGTGGATAAATCTAGCAAGGGTAAACAAGTTACCTTTGAGAACGATGAAGTTGAATTTGACATTGAAACATATGTTGTCATTACTGAAGATGACATTGGAACTGAGAAGAGCCATAAAAATCCAAAAGTAACAATGCCCAAGAATAACTCTGTTGGGAATGTTATGACCAAGAAAAGTAAAGTTGATGATTTTGAGGCAGTCATTACCAGGAGTCAAGAACCTAGTGAAACTTCAAAAGAAAGCAAAGAAATCATTACACCAGGAGCTGATTTAGAAGATGGAATTATGAAAACAAAACAAAATGTCATTCGAGAGAATTTGACAAAGAGAAACTTAATTGATGGTGGTCGCACATTTCAGCTTAATGTCAGGAAAACCTATAAAGCAAGTGAAGGACAATGTCAATATCAAGTTAGAAAGCTACATCATCTGTATGTTCACAACTTGAAGACATTGATGAGGTACAATCCATATGCTCATGTGGTTAGTTATGTGCTTCTTGTTGATCCACTTCAAGTTCCCAACAAATAAGAATTTGATAAGTCAAAATGTTTTGAATACAATTATTATGTGCTTGGGGGGAACCATTCTGTAGAAGCTCAAAGACAATTGATGGAGGAATATCCTAATAACCCACGTTTTGAAACAATGAAATGTATCATTTACGCGGGTTTATCTGATACAGAAAAAAAGTTAGTGGCATGGGATCATAATTCAGATAATGAATATAGGATGTCTATGACTTTCATCCAAAGGGTTAGATTTATTCATAGTGAATTTGAAGAAAAATGTGCTGGGTATAGGACAAATATTACTGCAAATTTCCGAAAGGAATGTTGTATGGAAATAGGATATCAAATTGAAGAGAAAACCAATTCAAAAGGTGGAAAAGGCAGCAAACATAGTGATTTATTCAGAGGTGTTGATAACATCTTCCAATTGGCATTTAGAACTGGAGATGTTTGGAGGTTGATTGATGAGATTTTTAGCATGTGGGAAGACATTGCCATTAAAAACCTGAAGGTCAAAAATTCTAAGCCATTGATATGTGGCAACAGTAAATTAGCTCCTGAAATGAAGCATCTTCCAGGCGATATGACTATCACACCTTGGAGGGCGATGCAAGGAGTGAAAGATGAAAAATTGTCAAATATTATCTCATGTGAGGTCAGGGGAATTATCATTGGAGGAAATGTCTAAAGAATTTCAAAAGTAAGTTTGTTGAAATATTTTTATTTATTTCTAGATTATAATTATATTTTAAATAAAACATGTTGTTCTTGGTAGTATTTGTTATACATATCATTATATTAACTTTATGTTACTTTATCTATGCAGTCACAAAGTTTACATGAAAATTCAAGAGCAAATGGTTAGATTGTTGAATGAAGATAGTTGGGATGACGTTGTACGCAACTATCTAGATTCAAGTTCTACATCAACATTAAAAGGATTTTATCTTTCATTTAAAAAGGTATTGTGATTTATAAATTCATTTTTATTCACCTGTGTACTATTTTTAATTTATAACTTACATATATATTTGTTTATTTTATAAAAGATGAGGAAGGATGATAATGGAGTGCCAGATAGTTTCAAAACCTTTCTTGAAAAAATAAAGATCGAAAGACCAAGGAAGCAACGTATTAAGGATATTCAACTTGATCCAACTCTTAATCATTTCATTTGGAATGGGCTAGACACTATTCAATATCAAGTAATACAAGGTGACTGTGAAGACATCGCTAAACTCATACCTAAAAGGGTTTATGCCTTAGTCATTGCAGATATTCCCCATGGTTTTAATATTCCAAACATTGACTATGATAGTGACCCTTATACTTATCAAGCTTTTAGTAAAGTGGTTGCGGGATTTGTAGAAGTCACGTCATCACCATTATGGAGATTTGTGACATTTCATTCAGACACACAATTGGCAACAATATTGTCAAGCTTCAAGGGGAAAACAAATTCAAGGATGCAGCTTACATGGTAAGACGTTTAAAATGTACATTTGATTAATGTTGAAAAAATTATTTATGTACAAGTTAATTGAAATTTTACTATTTCATGTTACAGGGAAAAGTCAGATCTTCTTCACAATGAAGATCAACAATTTATAAATGATTGTGAGTTCATTCATATTGATAGTTGGGAAAAAGATGATAGCCATATGTCTATGATTTTTAATCGGGTAGACAGAAAGAGTCATAGCCAAATACTGACTTATGATGTTGTTGTGAGAAAACTAACATATGAAGACAAAGAAGCAAAAGGAGAGATAGTTAACATTTATAAAAAACCACAATTATTGATTAACTATCTTATAGACATTTGTTCAAATGAAGGAGATTGGGTTCTGGATTTATTTTCTGGCTCAGGTAAGTTTTATTATATGGAATTGAATTTCAATATGTTATTTTTTTAATTAACATGTCATTGTACTAATTTAGTTCATTATTTCTTTTGTGCTTGATAATTAGGTACAACACTAGCATGTTGCCTTCAAAAAGGAAGAAATTTCACTGCAATTGAAAAATATCTAGTACAGTGCAATTTCATTCAGCAAAAAATTAATGCTCTTCAATTTCTTCCAAATGTAATGCAAGAAATTGGGTTGAATAAAGGGGACTTTAGTGAATCACGTGTGGCAAAAAAGGCAAAGGAACCCCAACCACCATTACATGGAATGTTTGGAAAGACATACATTGGGAAATTCGCAGACATCAAAGACCCATTAGAAGAGGAAAATGAGCAAAATGAAATATAAAATATTGTGGAAGAAGACAATGATGAAAATCTAGAGGGCGAAGAGTTTGGATTACGTGACATTGTTGATTAAATATAAGTTATGCTTGTAAATCAAGCTTTGCAATGTTTTGACTTTGACATTTTATGAGAAGAATAAACACTCAATTAGGGTTGTTATATGTTCAATATTGGTAATATGTGATTTTTGCATTGATTTTTAAGTTAATCATTATTTTTTGAAAAAAAAAGTGATTTTTATTATTTTTTTGACATGAAATTCATAGAAAAAGCTATTATTTAACCATTTTTAGTTAAAATTATCGTATAAAAATTGTGATTTTGACATGTCAATTCTAGTAAAAAATTATCAAAACGTGTAGTTTTTTAGTTATATTTATGTTAAAAATGGTTATTTTATGTCCATTGTTAAAAAATATTGTTTTTTAGAAACAATTATTTCATGTGGATTGAAAAATTAATTAAGGATGTATAAATATGTAGAATATCGAAAAGTCTAAATATCGACCTTGTAATTTAAAAATGCAAAACAATAAAAACCTCATGATTTTTTTTTTTTTAAATTAAAATAGAAAACAAGAAAATGTGAAGAAAACGACCACTTCAAAAATTAACCAATTTACAAAATAATTATTTACATTTTATACATTAAAAAATTTAAAGCCAAAAAACAGGGCTTTTAAAAAAAGAGTGTGATGCAGAATGCTCACTTTTTTAAATCAGCATGAAAATCACTACCATTCTAAAACGTGATGTACATAAAAAAATTAAAGTGCCAAAAACTATGCTCTAAAAAAAACATGTGTGTTCTGCATCACCCCTTTTCAAAATCACGTCACTTTTTTGCTATCTCTATGAAACGGGTAACATTATCAGTTCCCGTTTCAAAGTTTACATTGTTCCTAGATCTGTAATACCTAGATAACCCATATAACCTCTAAACTAGTCATGCCTATCACACTATGAACTTAAAAACAAACATTCCCCAATATACCATAACCCTTAGCCACTATGTCTAGGCTATAGGGACTACGATGTATAACTCAAAAAACCATTATTAAACTTTTGTCCCTAACTACTCAAACTAACAACACATTACACCCTTTTACTTAATGACCCCAAATATAATTACTGTTGCACACATTACGAAAGTGAAAATACTAAACTCCTAGTATATCTAACACCTACTCCACATGACCTTGAATACACTATGTTGCACCAAACGTTAATCCATTAAAACATATTTACTCCTAGCCGCTATAAACCAAACCACACTAGAAATCTAATTCTTATTACTAATCACAAAATTACCCCAAACACATTAAAACCATCATATATTATGATTCTTAATTTCAATGAAATTTTATGAAATCTCCCCCAAAGCATACTTGATATTGAATGCACTAATGCGTTGATATATTATAACCATAATTGATTACTATGACCTAAGGAACATGATACCTTCTATTCACTATCACCCTTAATATGAACACCTTAAATTCACTAATACCTAAACACACATTGATGATCAACCACTATGAATCCAAACATCTTATAACTCGTAACACATATGAACCCTAACATGTTCTCAACTCTAAGACAATCACTGGGTAACACATTGACCCCTCAAAGACACCTTGAGCTTCAACATATATACCCATTAACTTTTCCAAACCCTTCCCACAATCATTCCTTCAAACAATAATGATCACTAGCCATTATGACCTTGGATATTATATGATCCCAAATAAATTATGACCCATTAAATTCTAACCCCTTAAAACACTAATACCCTAATATAGAATAAGCCCAAAGTATTATGTCCCTAAAAACACCATTACCCTAGCATTATAAATTCTTATGACACCTTAACCCTTAACTGTTATGACCCAAATAACACTCTATCCTCTTACATGCATAATGCACTACTAAATTTGGGCAGAAAGTCTAACTATGGAATCGGGACAGAATGGATAAAATCGAAAAAAGTGTTAGAAGTTAAATGTATTTTTTTTCTAAAATCCTGACGTCCATTGAATATCCAACGAGAGTTGTTTAAAGGTTGAATATTCAATCGAATGTCCTATCTCGTCAATTATTTGATGTTTTCCCTATAATCACTCCTATTGTTGAATATCTAACGGGAGTTCTTTGACCTCCAGATATATGAAACTGTATCCAATATGAAAATGTGTAATCTAAATTCAGACAGATGGAAAATAACCATTCAATAACGTTCAATTCCATCATTAATGTATTTTTCCACTGACAATGTCTAATATGGGAGCACTTTACGTTGATCAATTTAACTAATTAAACTAAATATAACATTAATATTATAATTAAATATAATATTATTAATATATATATTAATATTAATGTGTATAATATATTAATATCAATATCTACAAATATATTAATATTAATATAATATTATATGATTATAACATAAATTATATATATTAAGCTATTATAGAGAGAGAGGGGGGCCTAACATCATCTGACTTTGACATAGTTGCTATATATATTAGCTATGATTGTTTTGAAAGGTTGTAGCCTTCTTTTGAGGTTAATTCTTGAACAAAATCATGTCTCAAATTTTGGTGAAAAAAAATATCACATAGCATTGCTCAAGGAGACAAAAGATATGTGGGATCAACATTGAGGGCTTATGAGGATCAAAAGTGTTATTGCCCTTGTAGAAATTGCAAGGGCTTGAGGATGAGGAAAATTTTAATAAAATTAACTAAAAGGAATTGTAGAGGCTTTGGACACGCTGAAGACAGACATGAATATCATCCATTTGTAAGTTATTTATTATATGCCTTTGTATTGCAGAATATTTTTATAAATGTTTATATGTGTATTATATTTTAGATTGTATTTCTTTGTATTGTAAATTGTATTATCTTTCTATTGTGAATGTATTTTATAATATTCTTTTGGGATTTGTTTGAACCATGTTGTCATCTTGATGTAGAGAGGAAATATTATTTGATTATTTTCGTTAGGGTCGATTAAGGGGTTAGGTCAAGTTAGGGTTTAATTACATTATCGTTTTAGGGATAAGGGTTTATTTTTTAATGATTTAGGGGTTAGGGGATACAGGCTTAGTGGTTAGGGATTTAAGGGCTTAGGGGAAAATGGTTAAGGTGTGCGAGGGTTTATCTATGTTTAAGGAGTAATTTGGACCTAGAGGAGTTAGAGGCTAATCATAGGTTTTCATGGAGCATTATTAATAAGATTTAAAAGTATATTATGCAAAATCTGACATTGATAAAGAATATCACATTATACTGATGACTGCAAAATAAGATCAATATGTTTTTATTATGGTCATGACTATATATCTCAGAAAGTGTGTGGCTTCCTAAATGTCAACAAAATAACATCTTTCTTTGATTTTTTCACCATATTCTTAAATATCTTGATAAATTACAAAAGTATCAGCATTTATTTGTTGTCTTTCTTTCTTCATCTAACCTAAGTTGTCATTCTCTTTGTCTTTGTTGTCTTTCTTTTCCTTATATATTATATTTGTAAACTATTGTTATCTCTAAATTTCAATTTGTTCTATGTCTACCAATATTACTTTATTTATTTTAATTATATAGTAAGCTCCCGCTAGGGAATTGCTAAATGAGGAAGAGGTGGTTGCATTAAAAGCGCTTGTTCAAGAAGATGGATCACTTAATATTGAGGATCAAGATAATGATCCTATGGAAGGAAATAATGATGATGATAGAATAGTTGAAAAATATGGGACAAACAGATTGACCAAGGAAACATTAAATAATGTTGGAATGAATGATGATGATAACTCGTACGATGATCGTGCTTTTGATTTACATGTATTTGAGTCAGCAACTAAACCTTTTTATGAAGGCTTAAAAACATGTATTTTCTCTGTTGTATTGTTGTTGGTCAACTTAAAGGTGGTGAATGGTTTTTCAAACACATGTGTGATACAACTCATCAGGTATTTCATATATTTTGTTACATTTAGTACTATATACATGATAAAGAAATTATTTTGCCATTGTTTTTAATTTCAGTACTGCATCATTTCATTGATTTGTAATTTTTGGATGCAATATGTCTGAATAATATTGTTTAGTACATTAACCACTACTAATTTATTTTTATGTTGTATATTATTAGGTCAAATTTTTTTACCACCGTGAAATGTTTTACCTCATACGTACCAAAATTTACATGCCACTATGAAAGATATTGGAATGGAGTATGAAACTATCACTGCATGCCATAATAATAATATTCTCTACTATAAAGAACATGTGGTGAAAGAAATTTTTTTAAAATGTGATGAGAGTAGATATCAAGCAGATAATGTATCAAAAAAGGTGTCTCACAAGGTTCTTAGTTATATTCCCATAATTCCATGCCTCAGACAATTCTTTAGGTGCAAAAAAGTAACAGAACTTATGGATTACCATGCAACGAATAGAAGTGAATATTGTGTTCATCAAATGGATACAGATGGATATGAATTTAGGAAAAGTGGCCAGAGTTTAAAAGTGAACCTCATAATCTTAAGCTTTCGTTAATAACCGATGTTGTCAATCCATTTGGAAATACCAAATCTACTTACTTGCTGTGACCCATTTTTGGATCCAAATATATCCTAACTTTAACTAGTCATTTACCTCATTACGATAGTAGGAAGAATACCTAAATATCAAAAATTCAATGGAAATGAATGTTAGTTATACCTCACATAGGTTTGAATTATTGGGAACATAATAAGACATGGTGAACTGGCTTGCAGTGCAGTATTATTATTATTACACTTTCATGCAACGGCCATGGTCAGATCATAGGAACAACTCAAAGATATACCAATCTCACTTGTTCTATGCCATGGACTTCTCATAATTCGGAATGCTCAAGAAGCGATGGAAGTGAACCGATAAAAGGGTCCATTCAATGGGTGGTAAATGTGGGGTAACAATAGCGTTGTGATTTTAAAATTCCACCTATATATCTCTTACATTTGTCCCGTACATACACCAATTCAGCTGGAGCGTCGTCTGATTGGCAATACTTATAATCAATTTTGAGAAAAATTATTTGTCCTACAACGATTATGTGGCATAATCCTTGGATGTCATTTTCATAATAAAAAGTGACATTCTTAAAATCACCCTCGACAAATAGTTTAATTACAATTTAATTATGATTTAGAATTGATAAATGATGCCTCACATTTAAATTTAAATTTATTACATATTTTTGAATAAAAAATTAAATTCAAATTATACAATAGGACGATTTTTAGGTCCTACTTAGGACATATCATAATCCTATCTAAGTCAATTAACATGTTTAATTAGATAAAATAATATTTATGATTAATTATATTTAATATATAATTTTATAATTTACTTTAATATATTTATTTTATTAAAATCTGTTAATTGTTCTAAAAATTATTAGCTTTATTTTAATATTTCTTAGATTTAATATTTTTTATATCAACTAATAGGTTTTAAATAGTTATGAGGAATAGTATTTTTTTTTTCATATGACATGTTAAATTTATTTTGTTCTAAGGCAAGAGCATATCCTTCAATTCAATTAAAAAGGAGAAATAGTGTACAAAAGGCGACCGCGGAGGTGAGACCCACCAATATGACAGGCCTACCTCAATTCATGGTCTCAAAATGACAAAGTGGAACCAAAGACATGGGCCCACCAAAACAAACAAGCAGCCCAAAACAGACCGTTGGATCTTGAGCTTAAGATCCAACGGATGCAAAACAAATCAGGTGGCCAACAAGCACACCTTTTAACAAAGAAATCAAACCCAATGAACCCAATAGACCATAATCTATAATCCTATGGGATCCATTTTTGACTTATCCTTCAATCACTTTAACCATCCGAAATCCACCATCTACGCACGATTCTGGAGAGGTCTTGCGAATAGCTTGAAACATAACCACTGTTGCGGACCCACCAACTTGCACGTAAAATCCTAGCCGTAGATTATCCTCACTAGATCCAATGGTTACAGATCATATTGCGCGGATTAAGAACTCTGATAGTTAGCGCGTCATGAAGGCGGTAATTCCACCCCACCCTTAGCCACATGTCGCGTGGTGAGTCGAATCACTCCCAAATGAGAAAAACCACTTCTCGCTTGATGAGCATGCGATATACCGGAAACCACCCCAAGGACAGTAAAGCTATTCACCAGAATAAAAGCTGGGGTTTTACGTTTACCGAGAAAATCTGGGTTCCGGCGCATGGGCCTAAGGGAGATGAAGATCCCTCCATCTATTCATCCCCCTAAGACATATGGTTTGTCATTACTTGAGTTAATGAGGCCGACATCAATATGCATCCAGAAAAGGATCTCACTTATGTCAAAACACTTCATAATGAAACTAGAATTACTGGACCCTGTCACTGTGGCTCTGTGTCAGCAAATACTGTCTCTTAATTTTCATGATGCTACTGGCGGTCGTTGAGGGCCCTAGATGAACATCCCTTCTTCAACTTGTCATCTGTTATGTCCTCCCACCAACAACATAAATTGATATTCTTATTTCGAACCCCCTCATTGGCAAGCCAGTCCACAACTTTATTGGCTTCCCTATGAACATGCACCAGCCTAAGGGTTCTCAGCATTCTTAGGTGCGCTTGGATTCTTTGGTAGACTTGCAGAATCTGCCAATGTTCTAAGATTTTCTCAGGATCAGCACCAACATTTATCCTCTTCACTAATTTAATGACTAATTCTAAATCAGCCTTAATGATGACATTTTTAATGTTGTACTTGAGCAGTATTTCCAGGGATAATTCCATCGCCATGAGCTCAACAATATTGTTAATTGCTTGACCTAGATAACTGTGGAAGATGACTTGTATGTTTCCTTCCTCATCCCTCAAGACCCCTCCATAACCAGGTTCTCCCGCATTCCCTTTTGAATCCCCGTCTATGTTGAATTTTAAAAAACCATGAGATGGGGGTTGCCAAGAAGACTTTTCTATGGAGGTTTTCTTGATAATCTGCATAGAACCCTAAGGGGAATAACCTTCAGCTCTAATTTCTCCAATATTTTGGCCTCTCTCTGTCCTATGGGTTTACCTGTAGTTGCACCTCCCAAAATATGAACAGTTTCTTTGAGCTGTTTAAGGACTAGTTTGAGGATGTTACTCACCGGACTCGCTTTCTCCTTGAAAATCCTATTGTTGCACTCCTTCTAGACATTCCAGATTAAGAATCTTGGGGTCATCATCCAGGCAAAGTTTATGATCTCATTATCCGAGAAATTTTTCCTCCAATTCTTCAAAGTAGTGATAATGTCATTAACATCTCTGTCTATCTGCTCATAGACTTCTCCAACCCAATTCCAAAGTGTTGTGGTGAAAGTGCATCTATTCAGGAGATGATTTGTAGTTTCTTCCTATTGTCTACATAAGTGACATCTTGAGGGGCCAACAAAGCCTCTTTTTTTAAGATTATCCCATGTCAGAATCTTGGCTTGGAGAACCAGCCACTTGAACAGTTTGACTTTAATCCAATGAGGATTTTCCCATATTTCTTTCCAAGTCTTATTTTTGTTTGATAGGTCAAACCCTGCATCTATCATTTTGGCTTCGTTGAGGTTGAAGAGACCTGCCTTGTTCTTTCCCCATCTTAGTTGATCATCCAAGTTTGAGTTTAAGATTTGTCTCTTGTCTAAAAGACCTTTAAGGGCTATAGCTTGAGTATGCAGCATGCCCATTTCTCTATAATCTAGAAGTTTCCATGTTCTCCATTTCCCATTATTCCTTGATTGGTCCTAGTAGTCACTTACCCACCTTAATCCTTTGTTGATGGTATCATTGTGAATGTTTGCTAATTCTTCACTTTAGATATTGTGCTCTTGCTTCCAATTATCCTCCCAGAACCAAGCTAGGTTTCCATTTTTGATCTCCCAGAAACTGTGGTTTTGGACTAGGGCCCTGTTCTCCCATGCCCTATTCCAAATTGTAGAACCTTTTACTTGTCCTATCATTCTAATTAGATTCTTCTCCTGCCATTCACTAGCATATTTTTGCTTCCAAAGTTTTGCCCAGGGGGCTTGTATTTCTTTTAGCCATCTCCACCAGATTTTGGCTCCAAAAACTCTATTAAGAATTCTTGGGTCATTCAACCCCAAGCCACCATGGGACATAGGTTTGCACACTCTATCCCATGCCAGAAGGGCCCATTTCTTCTTTTCTTGACCCTTCCCCTAGAGAAAGTCTCTCTGAATGTTTCTTATATTAGTAACTACACCTGTTGGTGCTGGAATGACAAATAGCATATAGATAGGGATACGGATAGCCTTAGTGAGAATCAATCTCCCTGCTAGATTTAGTGCTCTGTTCATCCATTTGCTAATCTTGTATTTTATCTTATTAAAAACAGGCTCCTAGATATCTTTGTGAAGCGGTTTGTCAGTGAGAGGAACTCCCAGGTACTTCATAGGTAGTGAATCCCTTTGAAAGCCAAAAATTCTGGAAACATTTCTTTGTATCGAAATATTCGTATTGAAAAAGAAAATCTTTGATTTAGTAAGACTTACCTCTGTGCCTGCTGCCCTAGCAAACTCACTCAGAATCTATTTGAATGCTTTGGCTTCCTTGACAGTGGGTGTGCCTTGAAGCATGGTATCATCCACAAATTGTTGATGTGTCACCGTGTCCCCACCATGAGTGAGTCTCAGACCCTGAATTCTCCCTTCCTCCTTAGCAGCTTTGATAGCTCTCCCTAATCCTTCCATCATTAGAATGAAAGGGAAAGGAGAAACAGGATCTCCTTGCCTGAGACCTCTAGAAGGCTTGAAGGTTCTTGAAGGAGAGCCATTGAGAAGAATTGAACAACTGGCAATGGTAACTAGCACCATAACCCATTTAATCCAATTGTGATCAAAGCCACAGGCCTTTAATATTGCTCTTATGTATGAAAAGCTAAGCTTGTCATATGCCTTTGCTATGTCCAGCTACATAATCATTCATGCTTATTTTTTGGTAATGAGTGAATGAACCATTTCATGAGCTTGAATTATATTACCTAGAATTTGTCTTCCTTCCACATAGCCCGTTTTCTCCTCTGACAGTAGGGTTGGGAGGAGAGGTTTGAGCTTGTTGGCAATGACTTTGGATATAAATGTGTATATGACATTACATAATGATATAGGTCTAAATCTGTCTAGAGAGGTGGCCTTTTCCTGTTTGGGGATTAAGGCTATGAAATATCCATTGAGCGTCTTTAAGACTATCTTAAATCTTTGAGAGTCTTCCACTACCTCCAGGACGTCCTGTTTCACTATCCTCCAACAGGCTTTAAAAAAGTCTAAATTAAAGCCATCTGGGCCTAGTGCTTTCCCATTTTGCATCTCTTTCATGGCTTCCTCTATTTCTTCTTCTGTTACTGGTCTATTGAGGTTGAAATTATCTTATCTAGTAACCAATTTAGGAATGTGCTGAGTAAATCTTTTCGTGGACTATGTTATGTTCTTAACCTACAAGACGATACCAAAATACCAAATATGTGAAACAATATACCAAGAACATAGACAGTGAGAAACAACAGCAAGTATTTTATTATTCAAAAAGCAATGTTCACTTGCCTCTTCGAGAGGGCAATCTCCAATAGAGTTGAGCTCGATTACAAAATAAGACACGATGCTCCTCGCAAGGAGTCTCTATCCTTTATATATGATTCGCACATGCAAGACCATGGAGCAATACCATGGTTTTTATTAATACCACCTATCTAATACCATGGCCCATGTGCAACTAACTGTGGTCCCGCCATTAAATGTGGGTTAACCACTTACAATTATTAATATGGGCTTTATTGACTCTTTACTTAACTATACTTATGACTCGATCCTACTCCATATATAAGGGGGTTAGGGTGGGACCCTAACATGCCCTCCCCCATAAGAATAGCCTTGTCCTCAAGGCCGAAGCCACAAAAAACTATTGAAGAATAGTGGTTGGTTCCCAGGTTGCATCTTCCGGAGACGTGTCTTTCCACTTGAAGAGGACTTCCTTGATCATGCGGCCATGCAGTTGCCATTCTCGTGTGTCCAGGACCTGTTCAGGTTGGAGCCAGATTGACCCTTCTTCATCCAGTTCAGGTAGACTGGTTTGAATTCTGCAATTGTTCCCAATGAATTTCTTGAGGCATGAGACATGGAAAACTGGATGGATTTTTGCAGTGGGTGGCAAGGCTAGCTTGTAGGCCACTTCTCCAATGCACTGAAGTACTTGATACAGTCTGTAGAATTTTGGAGATATTTTCTGACACCCCTTGTCTTTGAGTGATGTTTGTTTATATGGTTGTAGCCTAAAAAATACCTGATCTCCTTCTTGAAATTGGCGTTCTGATCGATGTTGATCTACCTGTTGCTTCATGTGGTTTTGAGCTTGCTGAAGATTCTCTCTAAGATGGGCGAGCATGGTTGTGCAGTTCTGTAGGATTTGATCCACTGCTTGTACCTTTGAGCACCCCTTGATATAAGAAGTAGGGGAAGGAGGGAGTTGACCATAAACTGCTTCATATGGAGTCATTTTAGTGGTGGCATGATAGTTGTTGTTATACCACCATTTAGCTAACGGTAACCACTATACCCAGAGATGTTGCTTTTTTGAAGTGAAACACCTAAGGTAGGTTTCCAGACATTTGTTGAATTCTTCAGTTTGACCATCAGTTTGTGGATTATAGGAAGTACTGAGCTTTAGTTGGGTACCTTGTAGCCTGAAGAGTTCATGCCAAAAATTTCTGGTGAAGACCGAGTCATGATCAGACACAATGGAAGTGGGCATGCCATGCAATTTGAAGATCTGATCCATGAAAGATTGAGTGACCAAATTTTATGTAAAAGGGTGGAGTAGGGCGCAAAAATGAGCATACTTAGAAAGTCTGTCCACCACCACCATGATGACTGACTTGTTTCCTTACTTTGGAAGGCCTGTAATGAAATCCATAGAAACCTCCATCCATATTGATGTTGAAATGGGCAATGGTTGTAATGTGCCTGGTGCTTTGATAGTCTCTCCTTTCTGGCACTGACAAACATTGCATTCCGCTACAAAAGTAAGAATGTCCTTTTTCATTCTTTTCCAAAAAAATGATCTTCGAGTGTGAGCATACGTCTTCTAAAAGCTTGAATGTCCTGCAATGGGGGATGAGTGCAACTCCACCAAAATGATGCATTTGAGGGTGGACGTTGGTGATAGTATGAATCTGTCCTTGTAGCACAGAATCTCATCCTGCCACGAGTAGCCCTTAGTGGAATTTGGATCTTCTTGCAATTGAGTAAAGAGATGGGAGAGCTAGGGATGTGAAAACCATTCCCTGTAAGCCTCTTCAATCCATTCTCGAATGGGAAGGGAAATTGTGAGCAAGGTACTTTTGTCCTCAAATTGGCAAGATAATGAATCTGCTATAATATTTTCATGCCCTTTCTTGTAAATTATCTCATAATCATATCCCAACATTTTGGCGAGCCATTTATTATTTTGTGGTGAGGATAGGGGTTGCTCCAAAAAATGCTTAAGACTTTGATGGTCTGTGTGGATTTGGAAGCGTTGCCCCAACAAGTAAGGTCACCAGGTATACTGCATGTAAGATTGCCATCATCTCCTTCTCATAGGTAGATTGTCCCAAAATCTTCCCACTTAGTTGTTGGCTTGTGAAGGCCAAGGGTTGACCTTCCTGTATTAAGACTACCCCAATACCCATACCTGAAGCATCACATTCATTAACAATATATTTGGTGAAGTCTGGTAGTGCTAAGACTGGAGTGGAACACATGGCATTTTTGAGAGCTGTAAAGGCTTGTTGTGCTTCATCATTCCAGAAGAATGAATTTTTCTTGAGGAGTTGAGTGAGGGGCCTCGCAATGCGACCATAGTTGTGGAAAAATTTGTGATAGTATCCCGTGAGACCCAATGATCCTCTCAGGATTTTCAAGGTCTTAGGTTGAGGCCACTCCTACATTGCCTGGATCTTTTTGGGGTCCACCTTGACACCTTCACACCCCATAATGTGGCCCAAACACTCAACTTCTTCCATGCCAAAATAATGCTTGGACATATTAACAAATAATTTATGCTCGCGGAGCAAGTGCAAGAGCTGATCTACATGCTGAAGATGTGCGGCCCAAGTGTGACTATAAATGAGGATGTCATCGAAGAGAACAAGGACAAATTTTATGAGATATGGTTTGAGCAGGTGGTTCATAAGGCTCTAAAAAGTAGATGGGGCATTGTAAAGACTAAATGGCATGACCAGAAACCCATAATGGCCTTCATGAGTTCGGAAAGAAGTCTTTGGAATGTCGACTTCTTTCATGTGAATTTGGTCATAGCCTGAACAAAGATCAAGCTTAGTGAAGAATTGAGCCCCATTTATTTCATCCAACAAATCATCAACAACCGGGACGGGAAATTTATCTTTGACTGTCAACTTATTGAGGGCCCTAAAGTCTGGACACATATGTCATTCCCCATATTTCTTGAGCACCATGACCACCGGTGATGAATAAGGACTAATGCTGGGACGAATGACGCCTGCTTCAAAAAGTTCCTTGATGATTTTTTCTATTTCATTCTTTTGGGCGAATGGATATCTATATGGGTTCACATTTGGTGGTTGGGCCCTTGGGACCAAAGTGATGCTATGATCATGTTCCCCTCTCGAGGGTGGAAGCTTATGAGGCTTGTCAAAGACTGGTAGATGGTTATTTAAGATCTGTTGCATCTCAGGATGAATCGAAAGAGAATTGGATTCGATGGGCTGGATGGCATTAATTTGAGTTGTAACTCCATGATGGCCATTTTTTAACAAATTTTCCATCCTCTGTGAGCTAATGATAGAGGGAGCTCTTGCCTAGAGTTCGCGGAGGGTATGTGTGTGGTTGTTCTGCTTAAAGCTCATATATAACTCCTGGAAATCCATCGTCATTGGGCCTAGTGTGCGAAGCCATTCAGCACCAATGACAATGTCGCACCTTCCCATGTGGATGGAAAACATATGGGTCTTTAACTGATAATCCCCCATTTGAAGTTTGACATTTTCACAGTGGCTGTCACATTTCATTGTTCCCCCATCTGCAATTTGGACTTGGAAGTTAGAAACTGCTCGTACAAAACAATGCATTGCTTCTGCGACTCTTTGATGGATAAAATTATGTATACTTCCACTATCAATCAAGACTACCACTGGGAAATGCTTAATAAAGCCTCTGATTTTGAGAGTTTGAGGCGAAGAGATCCCTGCCAAAGCTTGCAGCGAAATAACCGGTTCTTCAGGGACATGGTCCTTCTAGTTGTCCTCTTCTTCCTCCTTTGGTTCCTCAAGTGGTGGGGCTTCCTCCGATGAGTTGTGATCAGTAGCATCAATTTGAAAGAATTTGGGCTCCTTGCATTTATGACCGGGGGAGTATTTTTCATCACAGCAGCAACATAATCCCTAATTTCTTCTTTCTACCATTTCTACTGATGACACCTTTTGAACCTTAAGTGTTTGGGTAGTGCTGTGAGCTTGTGGGGGGCGACCCTTGGAGGTGAAATTTGGGCGATTGGACTGGGCTGCTAACGCACGTTCAACTTTACAAGCTACCTTGCAAGCCTCTGACCATGTGGGAGGGTGGTGTAGTCAGACATGAGCTTGTATGGCCTCTTTAAGACCACTGATAAAAAATTCTGTGTAGAACTCATCTTGTAGACCTATAGTGCGGAAAGCTAAGGCTTCAAAGGCTGTAATATATTCATCCACTGTTCCACTCTGTCGAAGCTTAGTGAGATGACCCAAGAAAGCAGAGTCATGGTCAAAGCACTCCATAAGATATTTTTTGAATGTGTCCCAAGTCAATGGCCTTCCATTGCAACGTTGATGCCATTGCCACCATTGCCATCTTTCATTGTCCAAGTACATGCTCCCCACCATAAGCTGAGTCTCATTATCCAAGATGTAATTCAGACTGAAATCTTGCTCCATTTGTGCTATCCATTCTGCCGGGTGAGAGCCATCAAATTTATGCATATCCAGCTAGGGTGGTCATGGACGGGATTGTTGGTGGGTGCCCCAGAGGTGAAGAGAGTGGCTAGACTCACTGTCACTGTGTTCATTGCCAATATACGCATCCTCGCAGGCTTCCGCCTTGCCCTTAGAGAGTGTTGTAGTTATTGTCACCAGCTGGTCTTGGATGTCTTTCAAGGATTGTTCAAGTTTGTCGATCTTCTCATTGGCCATAGCTTGAGCTCTAGTTTCTACCATGCACCAATCCGATGTACTTGAAATTTGGGACTGCCCGATTTTTTTTTTTGGCACTAACAATTGAATGGTACCACCTTGCTCGGCTCGTCGTCCTGATTCTTATGGGCTAGGTCACCAATAAGTGCCCTGGGGGGTCTCAGACATTTTTTTCTTTTTTCTTTTTTTTGTGAAAACTCCTAATGGAGTTTTACTCCTTGCTTAGGAATACTGCAGTCGCCGAATCTCCAAAATGTCAAGGCTACCAAAAGTCCAACGAAAATCATGCCCAGGCATTGGAACCCACACAACTACTCAGATCTGGATGGCAGATCAGATGGATCTGAGAGATCTAAATGGCTGATCCGAGAGATCTTGAATGGAGGAATAGATTGCTGCTATGGATCTGATGGATCTAATAGATCTGAATTGTTGTTCTAATAAATCTAAACAGTAGGACTGATTGCGGCTGCTATAAAACCCCCACTTGTGAGATCTGATCTGGTAGAGATTATGTGTGATCTAGAGATAGAGAAGGGAACTATGGTCTCGAGGAGTTTGAGGTGCTACAGATCGCAATATACATTAGGGTCTGACAGTAGCACTCGGCCCAATGTTTCAGGGCACTAACTAAGGAGGATTAACCATACCCTTAGCTGTATAACCTAACTACCCTATCGTACGGGTGAGTAATCTCTTCGAGTGCCGTTCTAGGTGTACTGTAGCAGCAAGACAGCTGACAGTTTATCTATGGCGACGTTTCAAAGGAGCTAGGGGGCTTCTGATATACCCAGAGGGTACTTGGAAGACAGTCTGTGCGTGGTTCTGTCTAATGCGCTACTACTCGAAGGGGTACCCACACGGGTTACAAGGGAGTCCAACAAGCATGACCACCTCTTGTATTTCCTGCATGCATGCCTCCCCAAATCCACAAGTTTACGCGCTCAACGACAGTTCCTGTGGTTTAAAGATTCCAGAACACGTCTCTAGCCAAAAACAAATTTGATTAAAAATGGAGATCTCATCGGCCCTGGAAAGCGCTCTGATACCACTTGTTATGCTCTTAACCTGCAAGACGATACCAGAATACCAAATATGCGAAGCAATATACCCAAAACATAGACAGTGAGAAACAACAACAAGTATTTTATTATTCAGAAAGCAATGTTCACTTGCCTCTTTGAGGGGACAACATCTAATAGAGCTGAGCTCGGTTACAAAATAAGACATGATGCTCCTCATAGGGAGTCTCTATCCTTTATATATGATTCATACATGCAATACCATGGTTTTTATTAATATCACCTATCTAATACCATGGCCCCTGTGCAACTAACTGTGGTCTCCTCATTAAATGTGGGTTAACCACTTAAAATTATTAATATGGGCTTTATTGACTCTTTACTTAACCATAATTATGACTCGATCCTACTACATAAATAAGGGGGTTAGGGTGGGAACCTAATTGACTATTCTCTTTCTTCCGAGGTTTCCTCAGTAATTTTCTGAAAATGCTGGAGTAAAACCTTCTCCATCTCTTCATGAGTGTTTATCTCTATTCCATGCTGGTCTGTAAGTTTCACAATTCTATTATTGTTTCTCTAAGCTATGGTGGATCTCTGAAAGAATTTGGTGTTTCTCTCCCCTTCTTTAATCCATTATACTCTGGATTTCTGTCTCCAAAATATTTCCTCTTGAAGGCATCTGTTGTCCCACTCCTACTGGAGTGACTCTGCCCTCTCTTTCCTTTCTTCTGTATAGCCTTCAGTGATAAGAATCTGGTTTATTTCCATTAGTTTCTTTTCCACATATTCCTTAGCTTTGAGGATGTTACCAAATTCTTTTTTATTCCACTCTTTCAGTTTACCTTTAATGTGTTTGAGCCTACTATGTAGAAGGATCATTTTTGTACGTTGAAGGTGAAGCTCTTCCTTCCACCATTCTTCAATGTTGGTGAGGAAATATGAGTGTGTGAGCCAAGTGTTCTCAAACCTGAAGGGGGTGTTCCTTGGTTTGCCAAAGATGGAAGCTTCCAATTGGATAGGCCAGTGATCTGAACCTCCAAAGGGTAGAATGAGTGCAGTAATGTTGCCTCCCCTAAGAAGAAGTTCCTCTAAAACAATAAATCTGTCCAATTTTGAGGCTGCTTGGGTAGGTCCCCCTCTTTTGTTAATCCAAGTGAAGATTCCATTGCTTGTTTCCAAATCAACCAATTCATATTGGTGATAAAGTTATTGAAGGAAACTGAGTCTCTGCCAAGTGTTCTAGTTCCTCCTTTCTTCTCCATGAGTGATTTTGTTGTGTTAAAATCACCTCCAAGAATCCAGGGTAGAGCTAGGTATCTCTTCTTCATATCCTCTAGAGTAGTGAGGAGTCAAAGTTTGTCCTCCATTGGTTGTGGACCATAGAAATTGGTTATCATGTAACATTTTTTATCACCCACCAGTTGGAAAATCAGTGAAAGGTGATGTCTGGATGCCCCTGCATCAATCACAACAAATTTCTGTGGATCCCATAGAGTGAGAATGCCACCAACAGATTTATTTGCCTTGACTTCAAGGTATTCACATCTATTTAACCATTTGATGTGTTTTTCACGGATCCTCTCCACAGAGCATTTTGTTTCTTGTATGAATACTATGTCAGGTCTTTCCTCTTTGATTCTTTTACCTAGATTTCTCTGTTTTCTTCTGCTCCCGAGTCCTCTAATGCTCCAGGTTGTAATTTTCATTGAGGTGGGGTTTTAAAGGATTAACTGGAGAGGTATTTCATCCTTCCTGAGTCAATCATGAGTTTGCCACACTCCAGTAGTAGTTCTTACTATCTTTTTCTTCCCCTCCTCTTGCTTGGAATCTTTGTTAGTTTTCTTGTTACTAATCCTATTAAGGAAGTCCCTTTGTTTTCTTGGTTGTCATGTCCTCTTTTGACTTTTGTAGTTGTTTGGTTTGACTTGTCAAGGAGTATCTATTGGACCTTGTCCACATCCTCCTGAGGGATGGAGTTTATTCCCAGGTTTCCTCCCTGTTCTAGAAACTTTCCCAGCTCTAGGTTTTCCCTTTCTAGGATCTCCTGTAAGTCTTGATCCTATGTGCCACTTTCACTTTGAGACATTTCCTGGTCTTTTTCTATTTCCATGTTACTCAAAGGATCCATTATGTTTTCGTTCTATTCCTGAGTGAACTTCATGTTGGTCCCTCTTTCATTCACCCTTGTTGTCTTCTTCTCTGTACTCTCTTGATCCCCTCCATCTTCCTCTTGTCCTCCTAAGATCTCAAACCTGTTATAAATTTTAGTTTTATCATTCCCAACAGGGTTCTTTTGTGTCTTCCTTCCCCCTCCTTTTCCTCTTCCTTCTACTCTAGTGAAACTTGTCTGGTCTTTCCCTTTGCTAGTATTTGGGTTTTCCTCCCTTCTATTAAGAGGAAGGTCTTTGAATAGGTGCCCATGCTCATGACACTTGTGACATATGAACATGATATGTTCATAGTCAAGTGTTTGAAACCATTCTTCGTCATAGACTTCTAGAATGACCTCATCTGGAAGGGCTCTTGATAGGTCCATCTCCACACATATATGGGCATAGGATGTATATTTTCCCTGTAGAGTTGCCTCTGAGATTTTAAAAAAATGACCTAATTTATTGCCTATAGATTTTAAAGATTCTGGAATCCAATAATCTAAAGGTAAGGAGTATAGTCTAATCCATATCGGTACCAAAGTGAAGGTTTCTCGTTCTGGCACAAAGTTCATTGTCCATGGCTGCATATAGAGACCAGCAACTGCAAAGAAGTATTGCCCTCCTTTAAAAATCCTATCTCTGTCTTCCATATTCATAAAAACCAAAGTAAAAAAATCTTTGGATCCAAGTTGTATATTTAACTCCCCCTTTGGTTTCTAGTTGTATTTTATCCAGGTGTACAACGCTTTCTCTGACGGCCAGATTCCCATAAATTTGCATATGATGGCATAGTTTTCCATGTGATCCCTATGTGCTTGCAGAGCTGGATCATTCAAAATAAACTGAGGTTTACTAATGGTTTTGGGTTTACAGGGCCCCATCTTGGCTCTGTTATCTGATCCTTGACCTCTGTCTTCCTCTTTTTCCTCCTGACAGTCTGCTTCATGGGTCCCTTGCTCTGCATGGGTTTTGCTGCCTTCCGCCTTCTACGTTTTGATGTGTTTTTTTCTTGATCTCCAAGGGTTGTGTAGGTTTGTTCTTTTTCCCTCCTCTTCCTCTGTTTGCTACCATATTACTATATGAGAGAGCATATCTCCCTCCTCCATGTGTCTCCATGGGTGCCTGTTGCCCTCCCTCCCTCGCTTAGTTAAACCCTAGAACCAGAGCTCCGCCAATCCATTCTTCATTTCATTGTTTTGAAGAATCTTTCAAAAAGTAAGTGGAGCCTTCAAAAACCCTAGATGCAGTCAATTCCCTTAGGAAATTGATTAAATTCAACATGTTAAATTTATATTGAATATATATTTATAATTTAAAATAGATATATATTTGTGCATATAGAATATATAATATAGTTGTTTGTTAGTGATTTTTTTGATTTTTTTTTCTTTTGAGATTAATAATGGCGGATCTCTATTAAAATTATAAAACTATAAAATATTTAAAAATTAAAATATTAATAAAAGAAAATATTCTCTAAATTAAAAAAATTATATTTTATAAAATAACAATAATATTTTTTATTTAAAAAATGTATCTTCATAATAATATATATATATATATATAGATATAGATATATATATATCTATATATTTATATATATTTATATTTATATTTAAATCAAATTAATTTTGAAATAAAATATTTATTAATTTATATGTTTATATTGATTTTAAATAATTAAAAGGAAAGATATTTATAAAAAGAAATTAGTTGAAACCACATACGAAAAATATTATCACTTTTATGATTTTTACATTGGCTTGTATATTTAAGCAAGAGTCAATATCTTAGCTTCAAAAATTTCCAAACCTTAATTCACTAACTTTTAACATGTCTAATAATTTAATCAAAGTTAATAAATCTTGTTCCAAGATATATGCCATTATATTTGATATTATTATAAATATTGTCTATAGAGAAGTTCATTTTTCTTTTCTTATTATTTTTTTATTATTAAATTTATTGGGTTTTCAATTATATTTAATTATATATCATTATATTTAATATTATTATAAATATTGTCTATACAGATGTTAATTTTCGTTTTATTCTTATTTTTGTATAATTAAATTTATTTTATTTCCAATTATATTGAATGATTATACATTTTTATTTTATTATCAAAATAGTATTTAATATTTTTTATAATAAAGTTATGAATATTTATATGAGAACTTCAATTTTGTTTATAATTTCGATAGTTTTTATTGATTTTTTCCACTTAAAAATAATAATATAATTTCTTATATTTATATTTTGTAAATTGGATTTTAATAGGTTAATAAAAATATATTAAGTTATGTTAGGACATTCTATGGTGAAAAAGTCATTTGTTTGAAATGTGTAGTCCAAACTCTGTGCGATCCTTGGGTAATTTTTAAGGCCTAAATGCTTGTGGGTTGCAATTACATAAGTTACATGTTAGACATGCAAGTCATCTCAAGACTCACATTACCTAACAAAAAAAATACATGACCACTATATTGTAGTATATATGATGATTCATTTAAACATGATCTTTAATAACGTAAAAAAAATTAGTATATGGTTTTTTTAACTAATTATGATATAAGAACAATACCACAATAGTAAAGAACATTACAGGGTAAGATGAAGATTTATTTTTCTTGTGATTTGACTTATTTCTAACAATTGTCTCGAAAGAGGCAAATATACACCAAAGGAATTGAACATGCCTATGATGTTACCACAAAAATGTTGTAGCAAAACAAATGATATCAACCTAAAGAGTGGAGAATGGAGGAGAGGAAATGTGTGCAGACTTGCTATAGTCTCACACTATAGATATCTGTCTAAGAGATATTGAAGGGGGCATGCTTTAAAATTTAACTATCTTCTTTTGAAAATTTTAAATTAATTTGGAGATATTTTCCTTGAGCCATTAATTCTAGTTTTAACTTTAAATTGAAATTTTGTCTAGCAAATCATTGTTCGAATTTCAAATTTATGTGGTGTAGTTTACACATTCCAAGTGTCCAAGTAAACTTGCAAGGCATTGTATCCATTTATGCATTCAAAAATGGAGTTTTAAAAATGAAAAGCTACACATCCTATATACATATATAGAACCAATATAGATCCATTTTGAAGAGGATTAAATCTCTTGAGGTGCATACTTTTTTTCGACTTTTGCACACTAAAATAGGTCCCATAGGCTATCTTTAGACTTTTGGATGTTAAAATTTTATTTCTTTCTTTTTCATCTTTCCAGAAGTAATTATGATTGCCTTTGCACAACTCATTTGGATCCCATAATAACGAGTGACCATGTAAGTTAACTGTAGTTAAGAAGTCTTTATGTCAAGGATGGTCATTCCTAAAAGAGAAAATACCCAATAACGTCTCAGGTTGAACACGATTTAACATGGGACTTTATCATAACTACTTAAAGTGACTTTGTGTGGGAGTTATCTTAAGAATCCCAAAAGTTAAAATTTCTATACGAACTTGACCAAAAATTTATATATTTTATGTTATATAAAAAAATGGTTAGGATATGATCTAGCTGTAAATTTGTTGAAAAAAAATCAAAATTAAACCCATTTAATTTTTCAATTAAATATTTTATCTCATTCTAGCGAAAAAAATCTCCTAAAAACCTAATGGAAATCTTAAAAAATACATAATTTAATGTAAATCTTATCATATTTATTAATATGCTAGAATCATGAATAGTGTAGAACATCATGTTGAAAATGACTTATTTAAATCAAATTTAATTGAATGTGTCAGTTCCCCACTATATCATAGGTATTATTGATTTTGAACATGAAACTCCATAACTACATCCTAAAATGAATATATTTAGTTTTTCTATTTATGATATATAAATAAATATTTGACTGCAAATTACTCATATTATAATCAACCTATGTAAAACCCTTATACCTTTCCGAGTCCTGAGATGAAAATAATTCATTATATTTTAATAAAAATCAGTATTATTTTCTTGTGATTTTTTTTATAACTTCCGTAGCCTACTTATTTATATTTTATTTTCTATGTTATATTATAGTGATGCATATTTATTCCTTATCTCTTAGTAATTTAAATATGTGATATAATTGAAAAAAATAAGGTTATCAAGTTTTTATTGATATAAGGAGTTTATTGTGATTTTTTTTTAATAATGCTAATTAAAAGTGAATTTTATTAAGTGGAAACTTTTTATAAATAACTCAAAAAATAAAATAATTATAATATATATTTTTAAATGGAAATATTTAGTTTAAATGAAAGTGAGTTATTTAATTTATGTGATATTTTTTCTATCACTTGAATGTTAACATTGTTAATAATTTTGTTATTATGTTTTACTTTTCTTTAATAAGGAGAGGGAATTAGGTATACTTCATCTTTTATTTTGACCAAGGTGCGAAGCCGCTTGTCCCTCCGGGGGGCAACGAGAGAATTTGTTAAGCTCACTATGTTAGCCCAGAAAATGGAACTAGGCCCATTTCACATATTTACTACTTTCGGTCATTATCTAGGTATCGTCGTGCCTCCTATATGATCCAGTTATGTAAGCTACGTAGGCCACATCATTCAAGCAGGTGCCCTATTCGTTCCTCTAGTGGTCTTCCCGCCCCACCCAAGATGGAGGGATCCTCATTTTTAATTTGAAATAATAAGTAAACACTCCTCACTCTTTATTTGGAGTACCTACTAAGTATTCGATATGCATTTATAGTTTCAAAATATTTCACATTTAATTGTCTATTTTAAATATATTTGTTTTGTATGTGGAATGGAGAAATTATAAATCTCAATTTCATATTAGCAAAGTATAATATAAATGAGTGAAATTAAATAGATATATAACAATGGTTAAGAGTATGTGTTTCTTTCATAAAATGTTATAGGTTTAGACTTAATGAGGATTAAAAAATCTATACTTTATAAACTTTAAATGAAAAACTCTCATATATCAATTTAATATCTAATTTAGACATAATTTTAAAATCAAATTATCATTATCATTCTTCTTTTTCAAAAACATTAAAAATAAATAATTAACAAACTTAATTTTAATTTAGATATTAAAAATTAATTAAATATATTTATCCCTACTTTGTCGTGGAGATTATTAATTTGTAAATAGGCTTTGTTATAATATCGTGAGGCATTACTATAACTTATCAGTACTAAATGCCCAATAAACCATAACTCATTTTGTATGACACTTCTTCATATAATATTTTTTTAATTAATTAATTTAATTAAAAAGATAAAAATGACATAACTAATTTGTAGATAAATCTCAATCATTGATTTGTGTATACTACTATGAAAATTCTAGAATATTTCATGGAGGTTAAATCCTTACCATCCACCTAATAATTATTGATAATAATTCATAAGTGGTTAATTTGGAACTCCAAGTGACCCACTGTGAGAACATGGGTGCCTTGATCTTCTTCAGCACAATATTAAAACCAAGAAATATCCAACTATTGCATTTCTTAATTTGGGATTGATTTCTTCTTATGTTTTTTTTTTTTTTTTTTCGTTTCACTTTTAGTAGGGAGTGTGTATCTTTGTATTAGTATTGTGTGTTATTTAGCGCATAAGCAAATGGATATATGTATTCTTCTTTCTACATAACAATATATAAATATGCTTTTATTTCTATGTGCAAATTGATGGCTTCAGCAGTGACGTGCAGAAATGTTTATCAATGAATATGCACTTACTTCTATATGTAAACTTATGGCTTCATCAATGATGTGGTGAAATGTTTATCAAGGGGTATAGTGTGTAATGTCCCCCTAATAATAATAAAAATAATAAATAATATAATATAATATTAAAATATAAGAAAATAAGTGATAAACAGTAAAGAAAATATAATAATAGTAAATAAATAATAAATAATGAAGAAAATATAATAATAATAAATAAATAAAATATTAAATAACAATACTAGAGTTCTAAATAAATATACATAAAATAAACTATAAAAATAGTAAAAATAAAAAAAGTTAACAAAAAGTAAAATAAAATAAGAAAGAGTTGAGAACTATAAAAATAGTAAAAATAAGTAAAGTTATCAAAAAGTATAAAGGAACAAAGTAAGAAATAATTATATTAAGAAAATTACTAAATTAAGTTAAACTTAAAATAAAGAAATAAAAGTTGCATGTTGACATGGAATGTGTGCATGTGGTTCCCCTTCCAATGCTTGCTCTATTTAATAGACGGTGAGGAAGATGAGAGATTATTCTATGATTCCATCACCCACTCTCTTGGGATAAAAGTGTTGTGAGACAAAGGATTCCTTGACAATAGTACGTTGATTGAGAGCTCGGGGGTGGCTAGTGGTAGCAAGATTTTGTGCAACTAAGCCTACGGTTGGGTGGAGAGTCGTCCCCAAAACATTGTTGCGGTTAGCAGGATTGAAATAGCGTTCAACCCTGAAATCACAAGTGAGGAATATCATCGCCACATGTAAGTTGTCTCTACTCATATTTCTGAAATTCGATGTTAAATAGTTGATAAATTACGTGTTGATTATAAATCACATGATTAATATAATTAGTTGTATGTTTCAATTTCAGGGTTATTATATATGTTATTAGAGTGGGTTTCCACTCTGTGTGACCTGTACATAAAAGTTTAAGAAAAATACTTAATTAGATTTATCCATAATTTTATTTATATTGAAATTAAAATCAACCTAATTTTAAATTTTTACAATTATTTAGCACGTTGAAAAAGTACTTAATTAACGTTCTCATAAATACTCTAGGTATATTATTATTTTTTTTAAGAATCAAAGCTTCTCGCTTTGAGTGCGAGTGGTAGTTTCATTCTTGGGAATGCCCCACTATTTCGTTTCGCTTAACAAAAAGTGTTTAATGGTTTGATTTTCGCCAAGATTCTTCAAAAAAAAATTAGGAAAAATTAAAAATTCCAAAATAGAGAATATCTTGCAGACTCTCTTAGAACATACTCTATTAGAACATGAGCCACAGGACCATGATGTCTAAATTACAATAATATTCTTTTATGGTATTACAAAATAATGTCACTGAAGAACGTGCTTGCTTCTCCCAAACAGATTTGTGCTTGGTCCGAAAATTTTTTAACTAATGGTGAGATAGTTGGACTGTTATATTACATGTTATTTTATAAGTAATGTAAAGTGAAAGTTAAGAAAAGTGGGTAATGAAGTTTGAAAACATATTTTTTTTATTATTAATTATTTTTATATGGTTATATATATAACATATTAATAAAGTGTGGTAGATTATTTTATATGATATTGGTAAGTTATTATTTATTAAACTCGAGAATATTGGTAATCATAGACCAATTATGGTATCACTCGCATGTTCAACTATTTTTTATTTTAATTAATTCTTTTTATTTTAGCACGAAAAAAGCTAGATTGTTGTCATTTCATTATCATAAAGAAATAATACATTATAATATTACAATGATAAACACATAATTATGCGTATTTTTGACAAAATAAGACAGAAATGAAGAAGTCCAAAATCATAATCAATGACTACAATTCTCCGTTTTATTCATTTTTACTTTTTGATAACTTTATCTATTTTTACTATTTTTATAGCTTATTTTTATTTATATTTATTTAGAGCTCTAGTATTGCTATTTTCTATTTTATTTATTTATTTATTATTATTATTATATTTTATTCATTATTCATTATTTATTTACTATTATTATATTTTTTATTTATTTTTTTGTATTTTAATATTATATTATATTATATTATATTATTTATTATTATTATAATTATTATTATGGGACATTACATACTGCCCCTCTTTAAGGAACTTCGTCTCAAAGTTAATTTGAATTATTTAACATTTTATTTATTTAGTCATTTATTACTTCATGTTTGCTCTACACGCTCTGTTGAACTAGTATAACCAACAAGCATCAAAAGTTTTCACAACACCCGGGAAATCTCAAGGAATCTCTATCCTTTTTCCCACTTTCGGAACCAAACATAATCCTCCCCAGTCTGTATCCTAGTCCAAAGTTGGCCCCAAGGCTCGCGCCTGACTCAAACCTCATCTGCCCTAAGGCAGGCATCCGGTATGGTACTCAATGACTCCGGGCATCTCGCAATGTTGGCCCACTCCCTCCACAACTACTAAGGCGCACAACCCTAGGCATCAAAGTCCTTACACCCCCACCAGACTTCAGCGTCCCAATCCAATACTAGGCACTTAGCCTATAATATCAGACACTTGGTCTCCTCAAGATGGTCCCATAGCCCCTCAAGGGTTATCCATCAAGAGCTATACATGACAAAGGAACCACTAACATATATAGTGATGATATATATATATATATATATATATATATATATATATATAGATAGATATATATTTCAAACATTCCAAAATCACTCATATCTTTTATAAATATTCATTTTCAAGTTATATACCAAGCATCCCACTTCTATATCTTTCATAAATATTATACTTAAACAAATCATATTCTTATTATCTAAAATTTTATTTTATCTTTCACTTTTTTTTCTACATAAATAAATCATATTCTTATTATCTAAAATTTTATTTTATCTTTGATTTTTTTTTTCTACATAAATAAAATGGAATTTAAAAATTTTCACATTAAAAATATACTATCCATCCATCATCAACAAACACTAAATTGGATCAAGTTCATTAATTTATAGTATAAAAATCACTAGTTATTCTTGTCTTTTTTTAATATTTTTTTTTAAATAACTTTTTAATTTATTTAAAAAAATGTTTAATTAAAAAAAAAACACGAGAGAAATGTATTTATCGTCATTTTAATTTTATTCCATATTAATTTTTAACTTAAATTTATTGAAAAAACATATAACTACGATACATTTTTACACTAACCAAATGAAACTTTTCCCAAACTTTTGTTCACCTTAAACCTAAATCAAATAGTGACACCTATGTCAAATTAGTTGCAGTAAATACCTGTTAGCTCTCTCGTAAGTGAAGTAGAGATCTAGTTAATAATGAAAAGAATTAATTAAAATAAAAATAGTTAAACATGCGAACAGTCCTGGGTGATACCATAATTGGTCGATGATTACCAATATTCTCGGGTTTAATAAATAATAACTTACCAATATCATATAAAAGAATCTACCACGCATTATTAATATGTTATACATATAACCGATATGGTATATGGCGAAAATATTCTCGAGTTTAATAAATAATAACTTACCCATATCATATAAAAGAATCTACCACACTTTATTAATATGTTATATATACAACCGATATGGTATATGATCAAATTGTTATATGTTATTGTTGTATGTATTTTTATTTAAATGTTAAATAAGATTTATGGTCATTAAGTGATTTATAAAACTTTTATATAGTAATTACAGGGAGATAAGTAAAATATTAGAAATTTAAAGTTTAATAGAATGAATATCATTAATAAATATTGGTTTTATTGTAATTAAGGGTTTTTTTTGGTTTAATAAGGTGTAACAAGTAAATAATTCATGACTAATGATGAAATAATAAGATGACCAACTTGTAATGATGTTCATGAATAGAAAAGAGTACTAGATAGACACTTAGGGTGATTGAGAAAAAAAAAATCAACAAGTTGCAATAGCATACCCTAGAACATGATGAAAGATTTTGGATTTAGGAATTATCCTGATTAAATAGATTGGCACTCTTGATATCACAAGTGAATGATGATTGAGGATGATTAGTGAGGGTCATAGTGATGACCTATACAATTTCAAATGGCCAAGATAGAAAGTATGAACTAAAACACTCATATTGGTGTAAGTTGACAAGTGATAGACTAAGAAAACATCTATAGGAAAATATTAAAGGATAACAATTGTATACCATTAACAAAGAAGATGAATTTTATAATAAGTTGTGGCTTAGAGACTTGATATGGAGTAGCACATCAAGTTTATGATATTGTTGTTGAAAGAAGCTATTTCCAAGCACACTAACCATTTGGAACATTTTGGTGATGTTAGATATGGGAAGTAGTATCAACATTCCCAATTTTCAAACAAATTTGTGAAAATAAGAGAGGAGAAAGAAACCACCTTCACTAGGGGTAAGAATTCAAAGTTAATTTGATAATAAGTACACTAAATTCAAAAATGTGAGGAAGTTCGAACTATGAAGTTAGTAGATATGGAATTTTAAGAATGTGAAACTACAATAGGAAGAATTTTTTTATTCTCTAGTGTGAGAAAGCAAAGCACTGACAAGCTTCCTCAACGATTTTGATAAATGGATTAGATAGCATGAATAATGAATAACAATGAATAGTGAAGGTCATCTGAATGTTCCCTTTAATTTTAAGGTTCAAGATAAGGAATGGTGAACTAAAAACACTCACAACTAGCTAAGGAAAGACAACGGAAATTGTTTACAAGTTATGTTATCGATATAATGATGAGGAAATAAACCATATGAAGTAATGAGATTAAGTAGTATTGAGATGGGAATTGGATGAAATAAGGAAATATTTTGAGGACGAACAAGGATAATTACCCAACGATGAATAAATCACTAAGGACTTATAGACCATATGTGCAAGTGAATTAAGCATGATAGAAAATTAAACCATGATGACATAGTGTACAACATACTTTGAATGAGTAATCTAAGGGTGTAAATTGATGTTAAACCAAAGGATAGTAAATGTGATATTAGAAATTTAAGGAATGATTATATGACCATTAATACCTTAATGGTGAATTTCACTAAATTCCCTTGGTAAGGAAGAATAAATTACTAGAGATTAAGGCTCAAGATGATGAAGATCATTTGAATTTTAACGATTTGTAATTGTTAGTTCCTAGTTGAAGGAATAGGGAATGATTATTGAAAGTAATTGGCATCTTAATGAAAACACCACATAATAGTAATTATGAAGATTAGTATTTTCTACGACTCAAATCAAGCTCAAAACCTTAGATCTGGGGGGTACTCATTTTGCAAAAGATATGGTATAACAATGAATGATATAATGACTATTAATAGTATTCATGAGATAACCTAGATCCTAGATGGATGTTGAATAAGCTTACTTTATAGTTGGTATTCATTGTTTATACAAGAAAATTATTTTTTTTTTCTAATGAATCATGATAAGGATGCTTATAATGTATTATTGGTCTATATCTGATAAGTATTGAGATGATTCTCATATTAATGATGTTTCATGATGTGATGGTATATAGTAAATAGAGGTTAATGATGCATATGTGGTGCATATTTATTTATTTTGATATGATAATGGTGTTGTACGCTCATGATGGATAAGATATGCATAATGTGGCATAGGAATTATGATGTTATGATATGAGGTATATTGACATGTGGTTCATTTATTATGTGATGTCATGATATGTCTTTGATGCAAATATGTTAATGTTATAACTTATGATGGTATTTCATGAGGTGAAGCATGTGATAGTTGCATGAAAATTTATGACATGCATGACCATGAAGTTCGTTATTATTCATAATGTTGTGATTAACAATGATGTATTTTCTCATGATGACATGCAAGACTTGGCATGTGGATTATTTTCTATGATATTATCATGGTATAGCTAATGCATTGGTTGCATGTTGAGGTGTGATGATTGAAAGGACTTCAAAAATGGTCTGAGAGGGCCATTTTATTTGATGATCTCATGGGAGCCCATACTCATGAGGGAGAATAAGTAACACCATATGGGTTGGGGACATACTCAATCAACACTACATATGCCAGTGGTTCCTCTGTCTTGTATAACTCTTGATGGATAGCTCTTGAGGGGCTATGGGACCATCTTGAGGAGGCCAAGTGCCTAATATTCTAGGCTAGGTGCCTAGTATTGGATTGGGATGCCGAAGTTTGGTGGGGGTGTAAGGACTTCGATACTTGCGGTGGTGTGCCTTAGTACTTGTGGAGGGATTGGGCCAACCTTGCGAGATGCTCGGAGTCATTGAGTATCATACCGAATGCCTGCCTTGGGGAAGATGAGGTTTGAGTTAGGCACGAGCCTTGGGGCTAGCCTTGGACTAGGATACAGACTGGGGAGGTTTATGCCTTGTTTAGAAAGTGGGAGAAAGGACATAGATTCCTTGAGATTCCTGGGTGTTGTGAAAATTTTCGATGCCTGCTGGTTATACTAGTTCAGCAGAGGGTGTAGGGCAAACATGAAGTAATAAATAACTAAATAAATAAAATGTTAAATAATTCAACTTAACTTCGGGATGAAGTTCCTTATAGAGGGGGAGTATGTAATGTCCCCTAATAATAATAAAAATAATAAATAATATAATATAATATTAAAATATAAGAAAATAAATGATACACAATAAAGAAAATATAATAATAGTAAATAAATAATAAATAATGAAGAAATATAATAATAATAAATAAATAAAATATTAAATAACAATAATAGAGTTGTAAATAAATATACATAAAAATAAACTATAAAAATAGTAAAAATAAATAAAGTTAACAAAAAGTAAAATAAAATAAGAAAGAGCTAAATTAAGAGAACCATAAAAATAGTAAAAATAAGTAAAGTTATAAAAAAGTAAAAAGGAGCAAAGGAAGAATTATATTAAGAGAATTACTAAATTAAGTTAAACTTAAAATAAAGAAACAAAAGTTGCATGTTGACACATGGAATGTGTGCATGTGGTTCCCCTTCCAATGTTTGATCTATTTAATAGATGGTGAGGAAGATGAGAGATCATTCCATGATTCCATCATCCATTCTCTTGGGAGAAAAGTGTTGTGAGACAAAGAATTCCTTGGCAGTAGTACGCTGATTGAGAGCTCAGGGGTGGCTAGTTGTTGCAAGATTTTATGCAACTAACCCTACGGTTGGGTGGAAAGTCATCCCCAAAACTTTATTTCAGTTAGCCGGATTCAAATAGCATTCAACCTCGAAATCACAAGGAATATCATTGCCATAGGTAAGTTGTCTATGCTCATATTTCGGAAATTTGATGTTAAATAGTTGATAAATTGTGTGTTAATTATAAATCACATGATTATTCTAATTAGTTGCATGTTTTAATTTCGAGGTTGTTACATAGTGTATGACATAGTTCATTAGGTTACATTGACTTTTGATAAGTTTAAAAAATTAGATTCGTGCCATGTGGCTCCCCCCACCAATTTCCTGTGGATTTGGGATTATTCAAATTCTAATAAGTTCCTCCATGATAAGTTCCTGATTATTATTTATAACATTCATTTATATATAAGAAAAATTTATTTAGCAAAATGATCCATTACTTTTAATAAATTTAAAAATTTATATTCATGCCACCTCCCAACCCACCAATTTCCTAGTGATTTGAAATTATTCCAATTCTAATAAGTTCCTCCATGATAAGTTCCTCATTATTATTTATAACATTCATTTATATATAAGTATATTTTATTTATAAAAATTGTCCATCTTACAATAGGATGTGCAATTCAATTTTTTTCTTAAGTTAAAGTTGATCCATGTGAAAACAATAGATTGACAAATGTCAAATGGAGATTACAAAGGTAGACAATGTTGAGCCTCACCAATTTAAAAAATGGACACGTTTGGTATAATTAGGTATTTATGTATATACCAACTAGAAATTTCCCCAAAAGGTATAAATATACACCAAAGGAATATAAGGTTTGGGAAGATTCTCTTTGCAAGAATATAACAAAAAATACACTCATAATTAAATTTTAGAATTCGAAATCGGCTACATAATTTTAAAAAATAAATTTAATAACAAAAATAGTCATTTATTTTTATTTATAAAATAAAAATAACTAAATAAATTTAATTACATTCAACATGACAATGACAAATAAATATTCATTTTTCCTAAAACTTTACATGCACAAAAAATTTGTAATAAAAAAACTGTAAATCTTACACCCTATTTAATTTGAATATAGCATTTATAATGATTTTATTGTCCCAACATGATGAACAAAAAATAATGTCACAATGTGACGAACAATAAATGATATGGAAATTGGACAAAAAAATGATGTCCTAATGTAACAAATAACAAATTCCATCACCCATTTTACGAACAAAAAATGATTCTACAATCTGATGAACAATGAATGTTGTCACAATGTGATCAATAACAGACAACGTTGTAATTTTATGACATCAAAATGTGCTAAACAACAAATATCATTACAATGGGATAAACATCAAGTGTTGTGACAATGTGATGAACAACAAACAATGTTTTAAAGTTACTAATAACAAAAAAATCACCATGTAACAAATTATCAAATTGTCTTAGTTTAAGTCCATTGATGCGTAGCTAGAGATAATGTTTTACAGTAATGGCTATAAATTATAGGGATGTGCCCATTTATGATCCATTGGGTCATGACCTTTCCTTTTATTGCCAACTTGTCAGATTAAGATCTTTCCTTTTCTTGAAAAAGAGCACACCCATCTTCTGATATATATCAAGAACTTGTTAGTTTAAATCTTTTCTCTTTCTTGGCTCATCGTAAATGTATAATTTAATACAATCAACATTAGGGACTTGGCATGGCAGACTCGATGATAACCAGTGAAGAGGATTTGATGAGCCTGAATGATGAAGCTGAAGGAAGTGAGAACTACGATGAAGTTGTTCCCACCTCCAAGTTTGTCCCTGCACAAACCATCTAGCTCATCACAAAAGAATCTTTATTACAAGCACGAATAGAGGTTCTACATAAGGTGATATATATCTTTGATGTAAAGGAATAACATGCTCGTGCACTGTTAATACACTATCACTGGGATTTTGAAATATTACTTGATGTAGTTCCTGAAAGAGGAATTAACTGGTTGCTTTCACAAGTGGGGGTTTCCATTAGACTGGAATCCACAAATTTTGTAGTTACCATCTAGACTGTCCATTTCAAGGAATATTTGGAAGGGAACACCATAATGATGGATTCTGGTCACACATTTTGTAAATTCTATTGGACACAATACTTTTTTACTAATATAAGCGAGGGACAGAGAAAGAATATTAAGTGCATGGCTTCTGATTGTAATATCATCTGTGATGAAGACATTATAAGAAAGCTAGTCACTACAAAATATTATAAAGTGGGCCCATGCTTCGATCGCTATGTATTTGAGTACTATATCGATGATAATGACGAAATGAAACAGTGCCCTAGTGTTTCCAATTGTGGAAATGCAGTTCAAGTTGAAGGAGATGTTTATTGTGAACCCTAGTGTACTTGTGGGCATTAATTCTTCTTCAATTTCTTGGCTCATCCACACTCTCTTTGTTCCTTCATGATTTGGGGTCTTCGGGAAAATAAATGTTGGGACAAGTCTGAGAGTTAAAATTGTATTTTAGCTAATACCAAGTCTTGCACCAAGTGTCAAATGAATGTGCATAAAGATTGTAGGTGCAACTTTGTGAGCTCCGTATGGAGCTAACACTTTTGTTGGTTTTGTGGTTGTGACAATGGACGTGGACACACCTGGGAAATAATTAAGTGGCAAACTTGTGCTCGATATAAAGAAGATTAAGAGAAGGATATTTAGAAGGCACAATGTGATTTGAAAGGGTACATAAATTATTAATCTAGATGGAAAGCGTATGAGGATTCATTGAAACATCAATAAAAAAATTCTTCCTTTCATGAAACACAATGAAAATTTGCCTTCACAAAACATCACCAACAAGTTTTTTTTTAAATTACTCACCTCACCAAAATCAAACCTGGCATAAAAATTTTGAACACATGTCACTTAATGGGCAAAACAATAGACATACATATGTCAAAAGGAGATGAAAAGGGTAGAAAATGCCTAGCTTGACCAATTTCAAAAAGGAAGACCTTGAGTGTAAATATGTTAAAAATAATATTATAAACAAAATAAAGAATATGTAATGATTCAATAATGAATAATATTTGATAAAATAATAATCAATAATATAATTGATAATTATAAAAAAATGATACTAGTTGTTTAGTTACATAGGGGTGTTATTACCCTTACACAAATCTTCAAATGACCCGAGAGATAGATATTTCTTGATATAATGATTGTTATTTTATTATTATTATAATTGTTATTATAATGATCCTCCTGATGAATATGATATAATATTATCACCCCTTCACAATAATTTTTACCCTAGATGTGCAATACCTAGTTAGCCCCTATAACCTCTAATCTAGTCATCACCAGCACACTATGGACTTAGAAACACAAATTCCCCAATACACTATAAACATTAGCCACTATTTCTAGGCCACACACACTATGATGCATAATTCAAAGACCCATTATTAAACTTTTGTCCCTAACTACTCTGACCTATAACACATTACACCTTTTTACTTTATGATCCTAGATATAATCACTCCTGCACACATTATGAAATTGAACATACTAAATGCCTAGTATATATAACACCTCCTCCACATGACCTTCAATACACTATGATGTACCAAAAATTAATCTATAAACACATATTTACCTCTAGCCACTATAAACCAAAACACACTATAAATCTAATTATTATTACTAATCACACAATTAACCCTACACCTAATATGAACACCTCAAATGTAATAATCGCTACACACAGATTGACAATTGACCATGAAATCTCCCCCAAAGCATACTATGATATTGAATACATTAATTCCATGAAATATTATAACCCTAAGTTATCACTTTGACCTAAGGAATATGATACCTTCTATTCACTATGACACATAATATGAACATCTCAAATGCACTAATCCCTAAACACACATTGACCATCAACCCCTATTACTCAAAACATCTTATAACCCCTAAAGTAAATTACCCATAATACATTTTCAATCGTATCACAATCACCCCCTAACACATTGAACACTCAAACACACCCTAATATCTAACATGTTATATCAACTAACCCTTACCAACCTTTTCTACAATCATTCTTTGAAACAACAATGATCACTAGCCATTATGGCCTTGGAATTCATATGATCCGAAAAAAACTATAAAAATTTACATTCTATCCCCTTAAAAGACTAATCCCCTAATATACAATAAGCCCAAATATTTATGTACCTAAACACATCATGAGCCCTAACATTGTAAACCCTTACCATAGATGAAATCTTAATTTTTATGGCCCCAATAAAATTATATTTCCTTACATGTATAACCTATTATAAAACCATACCTTAGCACATTTAGATCTCTAGGATAACTAACTTTTCAAATCCCTAACCTTTGCGACCTTGGTTACACCATGTATCATAACCCTTATGGAATCTAATATAATTTCCCATTAATCATCATGAGATTATACCTATTGAACCAACTCACCCACTACAAGATCACACCTTAATGATATTAACTTGAATGCACTAAGCATCAAGTACACATTAACTCCTAACAAATATCAAGCATATTTGAATGTAACAACCCTTGGTTGATTTTCTGCGTAAAAAGATAAATAAGACCAAGGTCATGGGACACTTATTCCAAGATGAATAGTGGGAAAATCATCCTAATGGGTGTTAATTTGGTTTATTATGGCTAAGGAAATTGCCGAAGGCAATGGAAAAGGCTTTGGAAAGGAAAGACGCTTTGCTTAGCATTTATTCATGGAAATAATGGAAATTAGGAGAAAAAAAGGGTGAAAGCTCACAAGTTGCATGTGAAGAGGAAAATGAATGAAAAATAATGGAAATTGAAGAAAATAGAGGCCTCAAAGATAAATGGGCTTCTGAGGATGAGTTCATGGCTTTTGTCATTGTTAACTTTTTTCAATTCATTTTTCAAGCTCTCATTCTATTCTCTCTCTCTCAGATACTCTTGGGAACTTAGATTTTTCTTGGAACAGTCCTGGAAGATCATGGCATACTTTGGATTTGAAGAAATAAGACAAAGGAAAGCAGGAAAGTGCAAGTGAACAGATGGATCGACAGCTACCACTAGATTAATTGTAGGTATCAGTTGCATGTATGATTTCCTTGCTACTTTTTGCACGCATGGCACATGGATATGGTTTCTTGGTTATGACTTATAACTGGCATGGAGGATTTTCTAGATTGATAGTGGTTTTTCCTAGGCTTTCCATTTCCTATATAGTCATGGTGTTGTGTGTTTTGTCTCCTTTTTTTCTGGTTAGTGCTCATGTTCCTTTGGTTATGAGTTGAGTTACTAATTCCTCAAGCCTTGGTTCAATAAATGCTCTGGAAGCCCTGTAACAAGTTGGTTTGAGTTATTAGTTCTAGAAGCCTTGCTTAGACAAATTCTCTGGAGCCCTTGATGGGTTAAGTTATTAGTCTTGGAATCCCTAGTTGGACAAATTCTCTTGAACCCGATGGCAGCTTTGGGTTGAGTTACTAGTCCTTCAAGCCTCGATTGGAAGAAATTATCTAGAGCCATAGATAGTCTATGTAGAGACCAATTTGGTGATGGTTAGTGATTTCCAATGATGAGGTGGAATCATTAGTTGAGGGTTGAGTTGGTTTTTCCTTTGCAATCCCTGGTATGGTTTTCTTTGGTTTATTCTATGAGATCCCACATTCATGCTTGGAATATGGCACGGGGGTGACTAGTTGAAAGAAATATTTGGTTCAACTTAGTCTATGGTCAGCTGGTACGTGGATGTCCCTAACTTGGTTGAAAATTTCATATATTAAGAAAAGGTATTTTCTATTTTGATCTATCATCATATTTATTGATTATGATGGTGACATTATGGTCGAGTTTCCATGGTTTATATGTTGGTTATTGTTGGTTTATATGTTAGTTATTGCTGGTTTATATGCAAGTTATATGATGTATATTGTTTATGGCTCCTAGCATGTTCAATGAATATACGATCAGTTTTCCAATGCATGACCTAATAGATGTTATTGCAGCTAATATGAGAGGGAATTAGGCCTTCTTTATGATTCTTAGATAAGTAAGTATGAGACCCATATTTTCATATGTGTATTTATGACAAGTAGATTTCATGTTCATGTTATGTTTGACGTAATGACCATCATGGCTAGGCCTTGTTAGGCCAAGTTCCTGTCCAATATTTATTTCGAACAAATTTCCTTATGTCATTAATGGTTCTAGAAAGTTTCATTAAGTTTTGGGCAGAGGTATGTATCCTAGCATTAAATCTTGCTTAAATCTCGTAGTTGCAGGAACAAAATTAGGTGAAAAACACTGTCATCACTCCCGTGTAGGAATCATGTGTGCGACTAGATGGTTTTAGTTGGAATAAGGAAATTTTGTGACAACATATGGGAGATAAGGGCACTAAAAAAGGTGGTTTAACTCAGGGTCTAGGCACCTGGAAGGGTGGTTTTTCCCTTGGGGGTCCTGTAGCACCTGATAGGGAAGTCATTAAGGTGCTTGGTTTGTCGAATCCACTTACTTAAGGTGATATCGGAGGTTGAATCATATCATAGTAACTCTTCATTACTTATTTACCCTAGTAGGCTAGTAACTTGGGTAAATGTCAGAGGAGGGTGTTACAAAGTGGTATATTGGAGGATGGTTCAACACATGGAATGGATGGGTGGAATGTGTTTGTCATGCATGGATGAAGGTTGTATACGTTCTTGCTATGTATACACGGTTGTGGTCATTGTTACAATTGTGTTACCATGTACGAGGTGAGGATGTTGTGATTGGGATGTTTTAGTCATGAATGCGTGTGAGTTGTATATGCATTTGTTATGCATGTCAATGTCTATATGTTGTTATGCATTAATTGACATGGTTATAACTATGCATGTATAGTAGGTCAAACATGCATTGTGAGGTCATTGTATGTAGTTTGTGTCATCACAATGTGGTTTGTTGTTATGATGCTAATGTGCTGAATGAGATAGAGGAGGAGTTGTAGATCATCAAAGCAAGGTTGCAGCACTCGGCCTTAGGGTAATTGCAAATAATCGTACAAGTTTGTATGGTGGGAATGCAGGTATGTTCGTTAATGGTTGTTATAAGATTTACAGTTATGTACATGTCTATCAGTCTATTGTTGTTGTAGTTACATGCATGATAGATGTTAATTAATAAGTGCGATCATATGTGCATGTGTCAATTAGTACAAAGGACAGTAACTTGTTGTTATATGAATTTTTCTCATATACATGATGGTTATGGTCATTGTACTTAATATCCTGATGGTGTACGTATCGTGCAAATACCAATTGGTATATGCAAATGATTATGTTTTTGATACTAATGTATGAGTCAATATAATTGTGAAATTGTGTCATACTAATCAGGAATGACTTGTGTAGATGTGATAGCCTCCCCTGAGATACATTGAGGCATGATTTTTATTATGTCATCTATTTAGTGTTTGAGTGTTTGATTATGTGGTCTATTTGGTTTATCTAGCAAGGTATGTTTATATGTTGCTTGAATGTTTCATTAATTTCATGGTATGAGTATGTGTCGATAATATTGCATGAAGGAATGATCTTGTTATGGTTGTATAAACATAATGTTTGCTGACACAACTGATATGTACTTGAGTGCAAGTGGGTGGTAGTTGTAGTATTATCACTGATGACTGTTAATTGATTATTACATGGTTGTTAGTCTTCACAAAAGTTGATTTCAAATTCATGGAAATGATGCCTTGATTTTTGGAACATGTGACTGGCATGCGTGAATAGTTGGAGGGAAACATGATTGGTATTAACATGACAAGGTAATACTTGATTTGTTTATATAACTAACAGTTGGGTGATATGATAGTGCATAATAAGATTCAATTATAGCAAGGTGAAATGTAAAAGTAAGGATATGGGTGAGAATTCCTTTGGCTATGTTTAGAAACTTCAATTCCAAATGAATGAGTTCTTTGCCTACATGAAGTATTCTTAAGCTTTAGTTTGTCTCACATTATGTGGATATGTTCTATATTAATGAACATGTATTTGACAGGTATAACAATTGGTTTCCTAGTTATAGTTGGATTTTTTAAGGAATTGGAGTCCCTTCAGAGTTGATATATGTACATGTTCACTTACAAGTCAACATGCTTGCGTACACCAATGTAAGGTAACTCCTATATTGTATATCTATTTAGGCACTGATAGTTATGTGTTTATGGGAGTATGATGTAGAGGATTGAATCAAAAAAGAGATTGCCATGAAAACTTGAAGAAGGATCAGGTTGATGTTTCCCTTGGAAGCATTGGGAAGCCATGGGGAATTGAGTCATTGTGTATCTATCTAGTTTTGTGCTTTCGGTCTTTTGTGATTTATTTTTTATTAGTTTGTAGTTTTGTTTATGTCTAGTGTATGGCCATACCCCTTTGTTCGTGGTGTTGTATTGCTATTGGTTTTTCATGGTTTTCTTCATATTTATTTCTTGCCATTTCCTTTTATGTTTTGAGGCTATTATGAATTGGATTGGAAGGGGGAATTTAATAATGCTCGAGGAGAGATGAATGAAACCCGATAGATAATGTAAGACCCAGATGAATCTAGGTGCATTTATAAGGGAGTTTGAAGGCAAGAGTACGACAACTAGTTGGATTGTTTCTTTCAATTGAGGTAAATTAATGATGTTAGGAAAGTAATGAGAAAAGTAATCATGAAAGGTAAAGTAAATGGATTTGAGGCATCATCTGCGTTGCCTAAGTTGGGAAGTGTTGTTCTCAATGTTGTTCATGTTGTGCATGGACAAATGGGGTTCTCTTAACCTCAACCTTATGGTATTTGGTAATTATGTTGTGATCATAATTATGTTGATGTCTTTATATATACATGCATGCATGTATGTCGTTGTATGACAAGGTCATCAAAGATCATGATTGTTGTATTCTAATGTTTATATGTATGTATGTATGTATGTCATTGTCTGAGGGGGTTGTAAAGGATCATGCTTGTGTAGGAATGATTTCTTATGAATGTGAATGGCATGAAGAGGTTCCTTCTCTTATGAGAAATCAAGTGGGAAGAGTAGCCCTAAAAAATATATGAGGTTAGTATCATGTGGCTATGAATTGATATTATGTGATTATACTATGTCTATGTTATGGTAGGCAATTCTGAGGGACACATCAACAGAATGAAATTATTGTGATCTACGTATACTGTGGCAAACATGGATGGTGGAAATACACTAGAAGTAAGGTTTCCTGGTATAGATAGTATGGTATTTGGATGTGCAGTACTACTATTGTGTATATGTTGTACATATTTTACATGTTGTACATGTGATATTGTATACATATGGTGTTGTGTCGTTTATGCAGTGTTGTGTATAGATGATGTTGTGCGCATGTTGGATATGTTTTGTTGTGTATAGATGGTGTTGTGTGCATGTTGGGTATGTGGTGTTATGAATATATGGAGTTGTTTTCATGTTGTATATGTGGTGCTATGTACATGTGGTGTTGTGTACATGTCGTGCATGTGGTGTTGTGTACATGTCGTGTATGTAGTGTTGTGTACATGTTGTGCAAGCGATGTTGTGTACATGTGGTATTGTGTACACGTTGTACACATTGTGTTGTTCACATGTGGTATTTTGTACACGTTGTACACATTGTGTTGTTCACATGTGGTATTGTGTTATTGTGTTATGAGGATTGTATAGTTGTTGTATCATGACATGTGTATTTGTTTAGTTGTAATCTGTGTATGTATGTGTATTGTGTTGTGAAGTATACTTTGTGTATGTGTATGTCATTGAAGAGAAGAGAAGGAACTAGGTGCTTTCCAAGTATGGTAACTAATCTAGTGTGTGTACAAAAATGATAAGGAAAAAGGTAGAAGCAACAGATTGATTAAAGGATCGATATTAGTATTTTATTTTACTTTTATTATACATGTGATCTATGTCTCTAATTTAGGATGGTTACATGTGATCTATGATTTTATTTTATGATGATTTCGTGTAATTCATGATTTTGATTTATACTGGTTGCGCTTTGAGTTAACCAAAAATTATTTGTTTGTACATGATGATTTGATCAAACAACTAGTTTGACCTGTTGTGATATGAAGTAGACAAAATTACAGGTGTAGCTTATTGATGGGCCATCGATGAGTTATGGTGTGAATTTATTTCAATTTGTTTTGAGTCTAATGGAAATTATGTGCTTTTTTCAGTAAAACATGGAAAATGCCTGGTTTCGGTAGTTGAAACTGACTGCAACAATTAGTAGTATTAGTAAAAGGAATTGGAACATGAGGCAATATATTGGTAAAGCACTTCAAGAGCAAGGTCATTGTGCGAAAATGGTACCCAATAGTGTCCATTGATTTCCATGAGCATACTATCAATAGTATGATGGTTTTGAGGTAGGGACATGCCTTCATTTTTGGACATTCCAATGCCAGGAAACATTTCCAAGGGAGGGGTCGCCCGAGGGACTGTGTAGCAAAGAAGGGGATTCCCATAGAAATTGCAGGGTATGTGACTGCACGATAGGGGGTGACTCGATCACCCGAGGGGTTATGTAGTAGATGGGAGAAGGTCGGGGACATATTTGTTTTGGTCATTATCATTTCTAGATGTCATCAGATGCACATTGGGAGTGTGCCCTAGAACAATGAGCCAGTAAATGTTCAATGAGAGGACAAGTGGCGTAGGATTGTAGTGCACGACAATGGATGAAACTTTTAAATTGATAGTGGATTTTGTACTTTGTGGGAAGGAAGTGAATCCTGGTATTACTTTGAGGGTAGAGGTACAGAACTCTAGATTCCATTATTACTGATACGAGAATTGTATCATTTTATTTCTTGGTTAAAAAAAAGTGCATATGTATATATTTCTATATTATTATAAATATGGTATCAAGCTCAATTTATGAAGATCCATCGATAGTATGATAATTTGGTGGTTGAAACAAATGTTTATAGGTATATATGCACGATAGTTATTATAAATATCGTAATAAGTTGTGTTATAAATATCTAGTAAAAGCTATGATTGTCATATCATCAACAATGGTCATTGTAAATACTACAACGCGTTGTGTGATAAAGATCCATAAGTAGTATTTTTTTCAGTACTCTTTTGGTTTACAGGTGTCATAAAAGACTGAGGACAATGTTCCCCCAAAGGGGAGGGTTTTGTAACAACCCTTGGTTGATTTTTTGTGTAAAAAAATAAATAAGGCCAATGTCACGACACTTGTATTCCAATCTAAGTGGTGGGAAAAACATCCTAATCGGTGTTCATTTGGTTTATTATGGCTAAGGAAATTGATAAAGGAAATGGAAAAGGATTTGGAAAGGAAAGAGGCATTATTTGGAATTTATTTTAAAAAGTAATGGAAATTAGGATAAAATGAGGGTGAATGGCCACAGGTTCCATGTGAGGAGGAAAATGAAGGAAAAATAATGGAAATTCAAAAAAATCGAGGCCTCAATTATAAAAAGGCGTCTAAGGACCAGTTCATGGCTTTTGTTCATGTTAGATTTTATCAGTTCTATTTTGGAGTTCTCATTCTATTCTCTCTCTCTCATACTCTTGGACACAGAGTTTCCTTGGAGCACTCTTGGAGGAGTGTGGCATACTTTAGATTTCTAGAAAGAAGGAAAAGGAAAGTAGGAAGGAAAAAGGGAATATGTGGACTGACAACCACCGCTAGATTAGTTGCAGGTATCGAGTTGCATGTATGGTTCCTTTACTAGTTTTGGAATGCATGACACATGCATGTGGTTTATTGGTTATGAATTTACATTGGCATGGATTGTTCTGAAACCAGCTCACAAAAATATATAAAAGATTGATCAACGCCTTAGAATTCAGCCTCTTTGTGGGGGAACCTCCTTTACATTACACAAATGAACAATTCTTGGATGAAACAAATGACAAAACCTCCTTTATATATATAGGAGTCAAAAGGGTCACAATATAACCAAGTCGACCTAAAAATAATAATATAAATGCACAAAAATAACAATAGTGGGATTCTATGGGGCACAATAATAACAATAAGGGATATAATGACAATAGTAATGGGGGAATCACTTATATTATAGGCGCCTAACATGCCCCTCTCCTCTTGGAAATAATACGGAGAGGGGGGGTGATTTAGTATTATCAGATCAATAATATTATTTCCCAAACAGATTTATATACACTACTTCAATGAAGTGAACTAGCGTGTACATGCAATTGTGATTAGAGAAACCAACGTATATCTAGAGAACTTGTGATTTAGACAATTTATCATGTGTTAATCCTAAACCATTACATCAATAACTTATTAGACAGTGAAGTAATAGTAGAATAAAGCATCACACATAAGCAACACACATGAACACCATGATTTAAGGTGGAAACCCAATGTGGGTGAAAGCCACCTGCTGCTATCATCTCTATCTTCTTTTAATAATAAGAAAATTTGTTTACAATCTTGTACTGGTGCAGACTCATACCATTATGCAAGCACCCACTTGCAGAAGGCTACAACCTTCTCTCATTTTCTAGCTTCTATTGGAAGGGAGCTGCAACCCCCTAGCTCTTGTGCAAGCCAATTTGTTTACTAATACGTAGGCGCTGACCTACAGAAGGCTACGACCTTCTTTCTTCCTCCAGGGACCATGTTTCATGAATTTTCAGACTGGATACTCCTAGATCACAACACCACAATCTGAAGGACACATTTCATCTAATTTTCATAATGGACCCATAAAAAACTTTTAAACTTAAACTGCATCAACCAACATTCAGTTAATCTGAACAATCAGATCATTGACACCAGAACACTATGCTGAACCAAGAAACCTGCATCATAATTGAGAACCAGCTGTAACCTCAAAAACCATGCATCATAGTGTATACACTACTTGGATGAACCAAACTATGTGTATACGCTACTTCCATTAATCAAACTTGCGTATACCTTCAAAACTACTGCAAACATAAACTTTTGAATGAAGTTTGTACCAACCATAAATATACTGAATATCTCTCATCAACTTACAGAGCTTTACACAAGCAACGACAAAGATCACTTCTTCTCACTTATACAATCAATCAATCAAATACCAGCCTCCTTATGAAGTGAGTTTTACATTCAGATCTAAGAAGACTTCATTGACAGACAGTAGTAAAACAACAAAATTTGATCAGATAGATGAGTCAGATCTTAGAAAGAAGTTTTTCTTTTGTACATGCTATTTTGAAGGGTATAACCTACGTGTACATGCACTTTTGAAGAGATGAAACAACCTACATATCTGTAAATATCAATTCATAACTTTTCTGCACTTCTAAACTTCAGACAAACCTAGATCACGACATTTAAAGAATAAAATAGGTCTACACAGTCATATCTAGCCCAACGAATATCAGATCATCCAATAATAAGTCACTTTAGGTCTCATGATCCTAATCCAACATTGAATTCAAGGTGCACAAAGCATTTTAGATCAAATCACAAACATAGCCCCTGCAACATAAAATATACTTCAGATAGAAGTATTCCTTAGAAACCCATACACTTACACATTTGGCCTTATGATCTTCTTCCCCTTATATAGATTTAGGCCCTTTTTCAATACCTTGGACCAAAACCACTTAGGACCAATACCTTGGACCAAATACCTAGGGTCAATACCATGAACCAAATACCTCAGACCAAATACCTAGGGTCAATACCATGGACCAAATACCCCGGACCAAAACCTAGGTTTTCTAATCATGTACATGCTTTTCTTTCTGTGGCAGTGTGTGTATACATATAAGTTGTTTTTGTTATGTGGAACAACGTGCATACACTATTTTAACTAAGTGGACCAGTGTGTATCAACTTTTTCCTTTACCTCCTTTATTATGATTAGTAGACCTTAGTTCCATCTTCCTGTTCTTCTGTACCATTGCCCTGTAACCTCTGACTATACTTGTTGTACTATGAGTTTCCTTTTACCAAATCTAAATTGACCTGTGAGTGAGTTTCCATCAAGGACAACACTTGTATCATAATGCTGACAATATCCCCCTTTGGACTTGATGGCAACCGTGATGGTGTTGATTTCTGCAAGCCATAGAAACTATTAGAGATAACAATCAACACCAAAATTCTCTGCCCCTTTGACATCAAGGGCAAAGGGAAAACCAAGATACTTTTCATATCTGAACAACTGAATATGATCATGTTCCCCCTAGGCACATGCTGAATTCTCTTATTAAAGTACCTCTTTGTGCATGTTCTGATGTCGTTGTACATGTTGTGATGCACTAACCATCCATGCTCCCCCTAAGTAGATGTAGAGTCTACAAAAATATTTTCCAAAAGAATCACATGACTCTATAACTCAACTATGTGAGTTTTACCTTCCTATCGCCAATGACTCATACATACATCAATCTCCCAATCAAGTGGGGATATACCAAATTTGACTCATCCACCCAACCAAGTGGGGATATACCAATTGTTTATACATGACATAAATATAATAAATATTACATCATACATCCCATGTAAAGTGGGGATACAAATTACATCATTTGTCCAATAGGACTCATTCAAATGTATGAGAAGTCATATCACACCCTAAACTTTTAAATGACTTAAGCAACAAATGGTATAAATATCTGAAGACATAGCTAGACTTAGCAACCATAATGAAAATAATGCGGAATGCATGTGAAGGCTAATGATCCCCTGAACCTGTGCTACCTATGCATTGTTAACAAGTCATTAATCAAGGAATCTTTGTCAGTCAGATAAAAATTAATGAAAAAAGCATATCGTTAGACTGTAATCATCAACATCAGACAGAGCACCCATATTAGAGTCTAACCACTATTTTTCTTGTTAGAAAAACATATACGCTTCTTCAGCCATAGAAACCCACGTGTATACACAACTACACTTCATGAAACCCGCATATAATAACCTTCCCTCTACAAAACTATATTTAACAGTAGGATGATGTAGCAACTACTCCCAACTTTTGTCCGAGATATTCAAATATTTCTCTGGGCAGTGGTTTAGTGAATATATCAGCAACCTGTTCTTTGGAGGGAACATACTCCAATTTGACCTTTTGCTCAAGCACTTGTTCTCATAGAAAATGGTACTTGATGGGTATGTGCTTGGTCTTGGAGTGCATGACTGGATTTTTTGAAATACTGATGGCACTTGTATTATCACATAGAATGGAGATGGGTGGAGTATATGTGATCTGAATGTCCTGTAAAGCTTGCATCATCCAATGTAGTTGTGTGCAACAAGATGCAACAACCACATATTCTACTCCAGCTGTAGATAAAGCAATCGAACTTTGTTTCTTGTTGAACCAAGATACTAACTAGGAACCCATATAGAATGCATCACCACTAGTGCTCTTTCGATCATCAACACTTCCTACCCAATCAGCATTTGTATATGCATGAAGAGTAAGTTCTGTATCCTTAGGATACCATAGTCCAAAGTCCTTAGTTCCTTGAAGATATTTGAAAAATATTTTGGCTGCCTAGAGATGTGATTCCTTTGGATTTTCTTGAAACTTTCCAAGAATTCCTACTGCATGCATGATGTCAGGTCTGGTACGTGTTAGATAAACAAAAATTCCAATCATAGATTTGTAAATTGGTTGGTATACTATTTGTGATTCATCATTAGAGCTGAGACTACATCCTGTTACCATTGGAGTACATACTAGTTTAGAATATTCCATTCCATACTTTTTCAAGATCTACTTGAGATATTTGGTTTTTGACATAAAGATACCATCTTTTGTTTGTTGAACTTGTAGACCAAGAAAATAAGTGAGTTCACCAAATAATGACATTTAAAATTCTTGCCGCATTACTGAAGCAAAATTCTGACTCATGGATTCTTCAATGTTACCAAAAATGATATCATCAACATAAACAACAATAATTAGAAATTTATCATTTTCAATCTTTGTGTATAAATTGCTATTTTAAGAGGTTTTTGTAAATCCTTGTTGTTATAGATATTTGTCAAGGCAGTAATACCAAGCCCTTGGAGCCTTTTTCATACCATAGAGAGCCTTTTTGAGTTTGCGTACAAGTTCTACATCATTTCCAAGAATGAATCCTTCTAGTTGTTCAATATAAACTTATTCTTCTAAATTTCCATTAAGAAAGGCTAATTTTACATCCATTTGATATACTTTGTATTTTCGAAAACTAGAAAGAGCAAGAAACATACTTATGGCTTCAAGTCTGGCAACAAGTGCAAAAGTTTCTACAAAATCTATACCTTCTTGTTGGGTATACCCTTTGCAAATAGGTCTTGCCTTGTTTGTAATAACTTGTCCATTTTCATTCAGTTTATTCTTAAATATCCATTTTGTTCCTATAATATTTTTATCATGAGGTCTAGGAACTAACTCCCAAGTATCATTCTTTTCAATTTGATCTAATTCTTCATCCATCACCTTGACCCAACATTCATCTTTGCAGGCTTCATTTACATTCTGAAGTTTTGTGGAGGATAGTAATGCTAGATAACTTGAGGTTCCTGTAAGAGTTCTTCTTGTCTGTACTCTAAACCCTTTTTCTCCTAGAATTTGAGATTCTGGATGATTCTTCTGAACATACCTGGATGGATCCTTTTCCCTCTCTACTGTATCTTCTTCTCGTGCTTCATTGGTTTCTTCTTCAATATCATTTTGATTTGATGCAGGAAAGAAATCCCCATCTTCCTCTTTGTCATATTCCTCTATTTATTTCATTTGTTCTAGACTTCTGCATGCTTCATGAACTACAACATCAATGATTTCAACAATTTTCTGAAGTCTTTTATTATAACATTTGTATCCTTTACTTCTAGAAGAATAACCAAGAAGAATACCTTCGTCTGCTCTGGGTTCAAACTTACCAAGTTTTTCATCAGTCCTTTTGATAAAACATTTTCTTCCAAAAAATTTAAAGTATTTTACAGTAGGAGGCTTACCATGCCAAAGTTCATGTGGAGTTTGAGTGTTATTTACTCGAACATTTACTTTGTTGAGAATAGTCACGGCAGCAAATGCAGCTTCACCCCAGAAGGTTGTAGGAGTTGCAAATTCATCTAGCATAGCTCGAGCCATTTGTTGAATTGTTCCGTTTAGTTTTTATACAACACCATTTTGCTGAGGAATTCTTGTGGTGGAGAATTTCCTTTTTATTCCATGTTTCTCACAAAAGTAAAAGAATTCATCTGATATGAATTCCCCCCCTCGATAAGATCTGAGACATTTGATTTTTCGATTTGATTCATTTTCAACCAAATCTTTGAAGGCTTTAAACTTTTCAAATGCTTCATCTTTATGCTTTAGAAGACCTATCCAACACATTCTGAAAAAATCATCAATAAAAAAAATACAATATTCTTCTCCATGAGATGACTTTTTCCTTGTTGGTCCACATAAATCAGTATGGATAAGTACAAGAGGCTTACTTGTTGACCCTTCCTTTTCAATGAAGTGAACTCTAGTTTGCTTACCGATTTGACATGGTTTGCATATGGTATTTTCTGGGATGCTGATATCTGGAAGATCATGAACTGCCTTGAGCCTGCATACTTTTTTTATTTGAGAAAAGCTTAGATGTCCTAATCTTCTATGCCACAACTAGTTTTCATTTGTTTTGCTTAGATATCATTGTTGTTTTCCTCCTTTGAGTATGTGTAATTTGTTTGGAGTTCTTGTACCTTTGATCACGGTCTTTCCTCTATCAAGCTCAGAAACAACATATTCATTTGATAAAAAGACCACTTCATTTGCTTGATCACACATTTGACTGACACTCAAAAGATTATGCTTTAACCATTTACATACATAACATTTCCAACTTTAACCTTTTCTTTCAAGAAAAAAAACCTTTACCTTTAATGACAGCTAGAGTGTCATTTCCAAATGAGACATTCTTTTCTTTTTCTAAAGAATTATATGAGTGAAGTTTCTCTTTATCACTTGTCATGTGTTTAGAGCATCCACTGTCGATTTACCATTGATTTTCTTGTCCTTCTGCATACAAGGCTATACCACATCTTTCTGATTGAGATTGCTTCCTTCTCCATATCTTGGGATTTAATAACGTTTTCTCATTTTTAAGTGTTCATCAAAATTTTCTCCTGCATTCAAATTCTTCATGACCAAAGTTGTTACAAATTGCGCATTCTATTTCATTTTCAAGAGGAGAAAAGTTATTATAGGAACTTTTCTTGATTCCTATTACACTCCTTCGATTTCTTGCTTCTCTAGTCATGATGGTTTTGTAAGCAACGCATTGAGCAGCATTGTGCCCAATGTTATGACCTGAAAAACATTGCCCATTAAAAAAGTTTTTTGTGACCATCGAATATTTTAACATTGTTTACCTATTGGTTGCAGCTTCTATTGATATTTTTCCTTGGAGTAAATTGAGTATGATTTACCATATAATGGGTTTTAGGCCTTTGCTGACAATTGACATACTTTTCACTGGTTTTTGTTGCATCAAGATAGCTTCTGGTGGAGGTTGACGACTTTTGTCATCGATATGATTCTTCAGTATATCCATGACTTGTCTTTACCAGAGGAGAACATTGAACTTTGATAATTTCATTTAATGTTTTTGATCCTTTAGCAAATCTAAGATTGAGAGATTTTTTCTTCTCAAGATCTTCTCTTAGACCCAAAATTTTCTAGATTTTCATTGTGTTTTTCTCTTTCACAAGTTGGTGTGTCAAAGTATCTATGATGATATTCTTTTCTTCTAAACATATTTTGAGTTTAGTGATTTCTTCAGGAAAGTTTTCCTCTTCTAATGCATCCAAAAAATCATCACTGTCATAGTCCATGAGAAGTCTATAATCTTATTCAATTTCATCTTCATCACTATTAGATAAACCATCACTATCGTCATGTGTCTAGTAACTCCTTCTATTCACAACCTGTTTCCTATTGCATTTTTCATATTCCTTCCCTTTTTCATATTTATTTTTATGAGGACATTTGGCAGCATAATGACTGACTCTACCACAAGAAAATCATTTGAAAGATAGCTTACTGTTGAACCTTCCAGAACCCCGTTGAAGCTTCTTGACAAAATTTACCTCATCTTCTTCTTCAGAAATGTGTCTTGATTCATTGTTCTCTTCCTTTTCTTTTCCCATTTTTGATGCTTTAAATGCGGCTTCTCTTATATCTGATGGACCTCCTCTTCTCATTTCAAAGGCAGTTAGGATTCCATGAAGTTGAGTCACAGTCATAGTTTGAAGATCCTGTTTTTCTTCTATGGAAGACACTTGTTACTCAAATTTAGAAGACAAAGATCTCAAAATTTTCTCAGCTAAAGTAACTTCCTTTATTTCTTCACCAGATTCTTCATACAATTAAAAATCTCATCTATACGTAAAAAGTAATTGGCTACACTCTGATAATTATGCATCTTAAGAGTTTCATACTGAATTCTGAGAGTTTGAAGCTTAGCATGTTTTACCTGAGAGTCTCCTTCGTAGCTATGAATGATTTTGTCCCATATTTCTTTGGCTCTCTTGAGTTGCATGACCTTGAAAAATTCTAATTCTAACAGACTTCCTAGTAATGTATTGACATCTTTAGCATTAGTTTCATATAACTTATTACCTGCAGAGTTTCTAGGAGTTGTTGTTGGAAATTTATATCCTCCTTCCACAATTTCCCAAAAATCAGTTCCAAGCTATTGTAGATAGGCTCTGGTTCTTATTTTCCAATATAATAAGTTTCTTTCATTGAAGATTGTGGTCTGATGGATCCCATGCCTTCGTGATTATTCATCTTGAAAGATCTTCCTTCAAGCAATCAAGCTTCTTCTGAATGACCTACTCTAATTGTCATGCGGAAAGAGTCAATTTTGCGGACAAAACCGACCTCCCTAGAAAACAAGGCTTTTCTAGTGACAAACAAAACAATCAAGCACTATCTTTCCCTAAATATGCATTAAAATAAAAGCAACCAGGTGTTTAAGGCTTACCTTTAGTCCAACGCTTGTTTGTAGCAGCCAAGCCTCTTCGATCCAGATGAGCTTCTTCTCCTTGAAACCTGCATTCACTAACAAGCAAACGATTACATAGCACCTGAATAAGTCATATAATAAAACATATTCATCATAAATACCAAGGAGTTTATGAAACAAATTATATATAACAACTTGTTGAGAAAAATGAGCTTAATTGTATTAATTGGAAACAAAAGAAACCATTACAACCAGTGCCTTGGTGTTGTGCAGGTCCCTCCCAGGGTCCAGCAAGAGTTCTCCTCTACTTTGATCAGCTCACCCACTTCCAAATGAAGCTAAGAAATGATTGGAATCTCTCCTCTCAAGCTCTAAAAGGGATTCCTAATTTCAGCAGCATCTACCCTTAGGAATGTTTAGCTTTCTACCTCTCCTCCCTCTGGCCCAATGCCTGTATTTATAATGCTTTGGAGGAAGTTAAACAGGTCCACCATCAATGGGATAAGCCCCTCTTTCAAAAGGATAGCTCCCCTCTTCATGGGATAAGTTCCTCTTTCATTGGGATGCATGAACCATCTGGAGGCGCTCAATCCACGTCAAACCATCTTCTAGAATGCTCTAGAATCGACCACAAGTAAGTTTTTGAAGTAAAACTTGCGCCTTTTGACTTTTACAGGAGTACGCACCCACCCCTTTACAGACAGAGCATACAAGTACTCAGGTATTATGAACTTGAGGTGCGTACACGCAGGTAAGAGTAAGAGAAAGTGCGGAACCAGAGTTATATTGAATTTTTAAAGGCTTTCTCTCTTTTTTGGAGTTTGACATGAGGAGCAGAGGTATAAGACTTGCCAAGGAGGACAGTATGGTTATTGATGGAGCCATACTGACTGCAAATAGTCATGGTGACAAATTTTAGTGTAACAGATTGCCCCCTAAAGTGCGAGGTACGTAGTAGATCAGGGTTTTATATCATCTAGGAAGGGTAAGGCACTTTATCATTTCAAGGATTATCTTGTGGAGAGCCCAGTTGGAACCTGCAAATATTCAACACAAAATACATATATGAGATCATATCATCGCTGAGGTAGGCATTCCCATACTCAGATCAAAAGTTTAACTAACAAACTAACTACTGCTCTGATATAGGAATGATTTCGCAGTACATCATAATCATAGACTCATGTAGACACAGTATGGACGCAGCCATCTGTTTATAATTAGTCTACTATATAATGAATACAAAATTCCTCGCAGCCTGGATGGCGGAAACTAGATCTAGGGTCTTCATTTCTGCTTCCCGAAATAGTACGATTCTATCCATGCGAATAAATGAGTCAATGTCGAACATGGTAGAAACCACTTGATTACCAGTCAATGATGTAAACTGTTAACAAGTGTGAGAGAGACCACCAGTGATGTCAATGGTTCTCAAAGTACCCAGTACAATCCATGAGATGTGAATGAATGTGTTGGTGTCGAACATGTCACGGAATCCTTCGATCGAAAGTCAATGATGTAAACTGTCGTCAAAGGCGAGAAACCTGCCATTGAGGCATGCAGATCTCAAGGTACTGATGATTCCTAGATCATCTTTCTAGATAATGTGCTGATGTTGATAGAAAGCGATCCATCGTAGGCAAGCCCACAACACGAAATCATAGATCAAGTTGAAGAAATGTAGCTGTAAGGACTGACTCAGGGATGGTCAAGATGGATGACAGATATTTTGCAGATGAATGGTTTATTTGCAGTGACCTCTTGAACACATAACGACACAATAGATGTCTTGGTGACAATTGACCCAAAGTTAATACCCAGAAACCGGCTGAAGATTTTCAATGTGGGTTGATCAACTGTTAGGCAAAGGATTTCCCAACCCAGGTGAATGAAAAGTGTCGTGTTCAAGAGTGGCGATAAGGTTTTTTCCGAGACAAAGAATAACAAATAGGCTCATTTTTCTCTCTTTTCCCCCACCATTTCTGGCAAGTACCTCTTTATTTTTTTTACAAGCTTGAGGAGGATAACACTTGCTTGATTATAAGCTCATCCTTCGGATGAGTCCAACTTAGTTTAGATTCGAACCCTAAGAAGGAGTGGTCCGTTCCTGTTTGTAATCGAACAAGTCCTTTACTGTGAAATTTTAACGAGTCCAGTATAGGAGAAACTCGGCGTTTTTCAATTTTAGAGAGTCTGAAAAACTTAAGAAGACTCCAGGGTTGACCTATTTTGTAAATTTGTGTCTCCCAAGCCCGAAAAAGTATAAAATAATACTTGAGAGAACCGCTTGATCTTTACGACCAAGGAGTACTTTCATGATTAGTGTCTCTGATTTGAAAAGTAAAAAGTGATCAAGGACACGTCGTTTTATTTCCAATATCGAATTTGAAATGACAAAAATCCGACAATCTTTTCATGTTTTTACGGTCAGAAAAGGGTTGTAAGATGACCGTCCTTTAATTCCGTTTTAACGAGTGTAAAATAAACGCTCGGCAATCTTTTCATGTTTTAGGAGTCGGAAAAGGGGCTTAAAGATGACTCTGATGTTTTTGTTTGTAAAAAATGACAATTTTCCCTGAAAATCCTTTATCCTGCACAAAAACCAACACATTACTCATACCTGTTGAAGATAGATAAAAATACTTTGAAAAATACCTTTTCATGGTGAAAAATAAACAAATTTACCATTTATTTACCCAAAAAACCTATAAAAAGGGCTTTTACCAATTCATTTTTACCATTTTACTATTGAGGAGAGAAAAAGGGCTTTTGGCAAGAAACTTCCCCTAGACATTGTAGAGAATCCGACCGTCGAAACCGAACGCCGTTTCTTCCAGGTAATTTTCAACATTCTCCTCTTCATTTTCATCTGTTTAGAATTCTTTTTTAGGCCCTATATTTCATTTTTTGGAGGCTTTGGGGTTTCAAATATTGCCTCTCGGGGTACGCAGGCACTACACTAGGGACCCGCGTACCCCGACATTTTCTCAATTGGAAAAATGTCGGGAGTACGCACCTTGCCTTCAGGAACCCTGCGTACCCACGCTCTGTTCCTAAAGGTGGGGTGCGTACCCCGCGCAACAAGTTTTTAAACCCCAAATTCTCCAAAATGGACCAATTTTTTTTTTTGATTTCATGGAATCTAATGGATATTTTTTGGCATGTAGATTGTTTACCATGCTCGATTGGCGCGAGAGAGAGCACGAAGATGTTGATTTGGCTGCCATTAATCATCAACCGTCAATTGATGCTTTGAAGACATGCGGCCTTTATAAATACTGGGCCATACCTGGCATGAGGGCCCAAGTGAGCTTTCTAGAGTGGCTGGTAGAAAGATGGAACTTTCAGGACCAATGTTTTTATATTGGAGGGCACCAGCTCAAGATGGAGCCCGCAGATATCTACTTTCTCACTGGTTTGCCCAAGAGAGGCGAACACTTGACTCTGTTCGGGACTAGGCCGGGTGGCCAGTCCATCGCTAGTCTCCGACTAGAGTGGTGTAACACTCAGACTCAGGAGAAGGGGGTAGAGATCAAAACTATATCCCGTCCTGAACTTAAGGTGATTGCCTTTACAGTTACCAGACTTTGCGGGGCTGCTGCTTTACACATTGCCACTGGATCTCAGATGCGGATGGCGATTGATTGCTATCAAGGTACCATTTTCAACTGGTGTGATGCTGTGTTGGCCAATATAAAAGGCCAACTGATTAGAGCCAAAAACGGACAGCTAAAGACTTTTGGTTATGGGCCTTTAGTTGTGAGTTTTGGCTTAGAGAGGGTTCTGATGCTGATCCCACAGCAGCTCACTGTTGGGGCTGGGCTTCCTCGAGAGCCCAAATTGATGCGATGGGTTGCGGTTATGGCCCGTCATCCTGATGAGGGAACAGATGTTGTCCGATTTACTCTGGAGTACTTTCACTGGTTAGAAGACCAGGTCTTTTCTATACAGGATTTTCCTTATGCCAGAGTTGATTTTCTTGGAGATCCGGACATGATTCTTCCACTGGGAGAACAATGGGATGATACAGGTAACTTCATTTTCCACAAGTTTTTTAAACTATCTATTTTTTTTGTTTGTTTTATGTCGTCTCAAAATTGATAGTAATAATTTTCAAAATGCAGATGTAGGCCCACGATGTCCAGCCAATCTCCGGCCTTACGAGAGGAGACTACCAGTTGCAGCAGCAGCGGCCCAACAGGACGAGGCCACAAAGACTTTGGCTGAGTTGGAAAGTGACCTAGAGCGTCTTACAGCAGACATACCGGAGACTACCATAGATGATATTCCAATCAGGCTTCAACGCTATGTAGTCGGGGTCCCAGGACCTTTTAGGAGGTTCTTGTGTAGGGTGGCCCGTGCAGTGGTGTCATATAGAGATCATCACCAGTGATTGGATGGTCGTTTTTGTAGACACATGTGACATTTTGGTTTTTTGTACTTATCATTTTTGCCGATCATAAGGTGCTTTTCAACCTATGATCGAAGACTATTTATTTTTTGACACACTCCTATATATATACATATCATTATTACCGGCTTATCTTGTAAATCATGTTATGGAATGGTTTTAAATTTACATGTATGATTATTGCAAATGTCTATTTAACATTCGAGAAGCAATTTCATGTACTAATGTATTTAAAGACCTTGGAATATGTTGATATTCAATGTAATCAAACTCACGTTCCAAGAGACGCACTCTCAAAAATAACCTTAATAACACTGGATTTCTAATAGCATATACTCTATTAAGTTGTAATACAACAAGTTCAGAATCTAACCTCACTATAAAAATCCGAATCCCAAATGAAATAGATTCAGACAATAACTCAATCACTGCACTATATTCTGCAATGTTGTTTGTTGTTTGACCGAGGCTCACCCCATGCATAGATACTAACTCGTCAGAGGGCGAATAGATAACCCAAGCTGCGGAAGAGATATTCCGTGTACTATGACAAGCACCATCAGCGAAACCAATGTATGTTTGGAGAGGCATCGACATCTGCATCATCAAGAGTAAAACCAAGATAAGCAGAAATAACGACGAAAACACACTCTCTAAGCTAAGCACACTGTCTAAACTAACAAACACACCATCTAGAAAGAAAAACTAACCTAACTAAAAATCTTCATACCCACTCTTTTAAGCATAATACCTCTTTAGGTAAAGTCCATTTCTGGGTTTACCCAAAGAGTCCCCGTCAAAGTCTACCAACTCATAGGCCCCTTTTGCTAGTTTTCACTTGACAATATAGGGCCCATGCCACATAGGAACGAATTTTCCAGCACCTAATTTATCATTAGCTTGATCATATAATAACACTAGGTCTCCTTCCGAAAAATTTCGAGGGGTCACATTTCGATCATACTGAGCTTTCATACATTTTGCGTGAGTCTCGATCGCCAATGTAGCATCACGTCGATTCTCATCTAATTGAGCTAAGCATAATAAACGCTTTTCCTCTTCAGAAGTAGCTGGAAGTAACTCAATGGCCATTTGCAGTGACGGGATTTCGCATTCAATGGGTAGCACAGCTTCCAAACCAGAAACTAGTTGGAAAGGAGTGAACCCTGTTGATGTTTTCATTGAGGTTCGATACGCCCAAAGCGCTGAAAATAACATGTTGTGCCAATTCGACCGATGAATACCAATGATTCGTTGGATCATGATAACTAAAACTTTTTTGATGGACTCAACCAGACCATTTGCTTGTGGATAATAAGGAGTTGAACTATCGTGACGCAAACCAAGCTGGCCTGTAAGTTCTGTCATCATAACGTTTCGAAAATGGTGCCCATGGTCAGTGATTATCGCTCGTGGGACACAAAAACTAGCAATTATATGATTGAACATGAAAATTGCAGCTGTCTTGCCATCTGCCTCGAATGTAGGCATCGCCTCGGCCCACTTAGTAAAATAATCTACCGCAAGGATGATATACGCATGCCCCCTGGCCGAGTGAGGGTTACATGTAATAAAATCGATACCCCATTTGGCAAAAGGACCAACGGCAATTATAGGGTGGAGAGGACAGGTGGAGCACGCATCTTTCGATCAAACAATTGACAATTGTGGCATTTTCGGACCGCAGTAATACAATCTTTAAACAAAGACGGCCAGAAGTAGCCAGCGCGCAATATATTTTGGGCTGTGGCATACCCAGACATATGACCGCCACACGCTCCAGAGTGACAGTCATTTAGAACCCTTTTAGCCTCATCATGAGTTAAACAACGTCGAAAGATAGAGTCCGCCCCACGGCGATAAAGAGTATCTCCAATAATTTTGTATTGTTGGGACTGGAATCGAATTTTTCGACGTTCCGACTTTGAAGCTTCGGGCCGAAAGGATTGGATCTGGAGATAGACGATGATATCCCCATACCACGGATCTAAAGTGCTGATTAGAAACAAAGATTCGTCCGCAATGGGCTCCTCTGCCGTAGTTTCCGTGTCAGCACGCGGGAAGTCACACATTAACTCTGCAAAAACTAAAGATTTCTTAGACTTAGATTTCTTAAACTCCAAGTCGAACTCCTGCAGGATAACAATCCATTTGGAGTACTTGCCCCCTAGCAATTGTTTGGTCAAAATGTAGATCATAGGGTTGCAATCCGAAATGACTATAGCTTTACGGAGTAAAATGTAGTGATGAAAATGTTGGACAGCTTGAACGGCTCCCAATGCCAATTTCTCCACGTGTGAGTATTTTAGCTCAGTTGGATTTAGCGTCTGACTAAGGTAATATATCACATGTTCTGTTCCGAATTCATCTTCCTGAACTAAGACCATCCCAATGGTGGAATGAGCGGCGGCGAGGTACAAAAAGTAATCCTAGTTGTAGTTGGGAGGATGCAACAACGGTGCATGGGTCAACGCGTGTTTGAGTGCATCAAAAGATTTCTGAGCTATCTCATCCCAAGAGAATTGAGCGTTCTGTTTCAACAATCGTGTAAAACCCTTTGTAACCTCGGCGTAGTTAGGAATGAATGGTCGTAAAAAGTTTGCTTTCCCCTGCAAACTTTGGAGTTGGCGAAGACTCGAAGGAGGAGGCAATTTGATGATAGCTTCTACCTTCGAGGGATCGATGCGAATGCCGGCTTTCGAAACTACAAATCCTAGCAATCGTCCCACTTCTATACAGAAGACACATTTTTGTGGGTTCAACCGAATACAATAATGCCTACGCCTCATGAATATTGCTCGTAAATGGACAAGGTGGTCAGCTCGATGTAATGAATGAGCAGGCAAATCATCGAGATATGGTTGCACAATGTGTTTGATGTCATGAAACGCATAAGACATCACCCTTTGAAAAGTTGCTCTGGCATTCTTTAACCCAAAAGGCAATTTGCAATAAGAAAATGTCCCCCATGGACAAATGAAAGCCATTTTTGGTTGATCGGCAAGTAGAATATTGATTTGATTGTATCCAGAAAAATTGTCCATAAAGGAAAATATTTCACTGTCGGCACAATCATCAATGATTTGATCGATATAGGGTGTTGGGTAGTTGTCCTTTGGACAAGATCGATTAATGTCCCTATAATCGATGCATATTATTATTGTTCCCTGTTTTTTGTTAACCAGAACAATATTCAATACCCAATCCGTTAACGGGATCGGATAAATGAAACCTGCTTTCAACAGCTTTTCAACTTCTGCTTTAATTGCAGCAGCTTTTCGTGGGTGAATCTGACGCAAACGTTGCCGGACGGGTTTAGCATCAGGTAAGTCTTGATATCATGAACAACAATCGCGGGATCAATTCCTGGCATTTCCTCATAGGACCAGGCAAATACCTCGCGAAATTCTTGAAATAGGGCCTTGTATGTCTGAATTTCTTCATCTGTACAAGAGGCACCTATATGAATGTTTTCAATAATTCCAGCCTTAACTAAAATGTCAATGGGAATAGTTCGAGAGATGTTTCCCAAATTCAACTCTAAATCAGGATGTTTCATGGGATTCTAAGCTTCCTTGACATATTCAGCTGTAAAAATTGATGAGAAATCATTTTCAAAACGATCATCCTCAGGTAAAAACGAAGATCTATGATGGAGATCCTCCCATGGTAAATCATCTATACACAGGACTTCACGAAGTTGCTCGTCAGATGAAACAACTTCGGGAAACGCTATTAACTCCGAGGTTGATGTGAAAAGTGATTCCTCACGGACCACATTCATTTGGTCAATTTTGGTTGAACACGGGTCAGTAAAAGACTGCACGGCTTCATAGGAAATTTCATATGGACTCAAAGGCATAAAATTACCAAATGAGTCTATTTCAGATTCAGAAGGAATGATCCAAGGATCGTCATAATAAATAGTGTCTGATGTAATCATATGAATGGTTGCAAATGAAGATGATGCGTTGAGTGGAGGAAAAGGAAAAGTTCCCAGTAAACTGACATCTTTAACTAATCCTACTCCAACATCCTTATATGGGATAGTCATTTTACCGACATGCTGAATACTCTCTGAAGAGGATGGGTCGGATGAAAAGTAAGCCAGCTGGTCTATTGTTACAATCTTTCCATTATGTGGGAAATTTATTACTCGGAAGACCGATGAAACGACCGTTGTCATAGCATAAGACCAACTTCGACCCAAGAGAAGGTTGTAGTCTAGAGGGGCATCAACCACCTCCACATCTAGACTAACGGTTTTTCCTTCAACCCCTATAGGCAAATCCTGTAGAATGCCAAAAGGATGAAACCCACGGCCATCAAAGGCCTTAAGAATTGTCGGGGATTGATTAAGTGAAGGAGAACCAAGCGATCTCCAACACTGTATCGACATAATACACATTGAAGCTCCCTCATCAATTACAATCCGATGAATAGGCCTGTTTTTGACTATCACTGGGATCTGGAAAGCCATTTGATGAGGCAAACGCGGTTTACTATTTTCTAGATCAAAGATTATTAGGTTCGGGTCCTGAACATCAACAGCTCCTATAGCCGACAAAAGTAATTTTCGCTGTGCTGGGCATGATTGCAGCACTTCCAAAGCTGACATTGCTGAGGGTGAAACAACTAAGTCCTCAACAATGTTATAATTCTGGGCCGCTCTCGCATGTGGATTGAAAGCAGACCTTCGAAGTACACCCTTGGCGGGCGGTTTGATTACTAAGTCTGGGTTAGGTTTCTCGATCTGTAGTGGATCGGAACTGGGAGCTGAGGTTGATGGATTAGAATGAGAAGATTCTGCTTCTTTGCCATCAACAGGACTTTTACTACCATAAGCTTGCGATCGAGTCGCAATCCTTACATGGGACATCATCAAAATGGGTTCTTCATTGGCACTCGAGGGAGAACCTATCATTTTGCTATCTTTTGGAAATGGATTGTTGGATAGGTAAATCCCCTCTGCGGACAGAGGCGATCCCACTAGTCTAAAACAAAACTAGCCACAATCAAACCATGCTGCCACGCAAGTTCCTAGTTATGCATCAAAGGTGAATTAATAAGACCAACCTGGAATCCAACGCTATGGTCGAAGCAAAGTTGATATTCCCGCTCCCTTGCTCCAGCAGATCATAAACGGACACCTGTACATGCAAAGGAAGAAACAGATACCAACATAAAATCCACCAAGGCACAACTATATTTCAGTCAGAAAGGAAATAAATCACACATCATTATAATAGACAATGAGATTGGAACTATAATAGCAGTCACTCATTAATTAATAATAAAAAGGAAAAGTTACAACCAAGGTTCTGACGTTGAACCTCTCCTCTGGCTGGGCAAGCAATTATATGTGTCTTGCAATGTATCTCTTCTCCGGCAGCATAACCTCTCTATGCTTCATTATCACTCATGATAATCACAACTAGCATTCCTCCAAGAACTCAAGAACTCAACAACTAGCACTAGCTTGTCTAATGCATGAGGACAAACATTTATAGATGTAGAAGGTAGAAAGATTCGATGAACCAGGACACCCATTGTGGATTGGCATTATCTCGGAAAAGCTACTGTGGATAGTTGTCAAGGATAGATGATGACTCTCGACCCCTATCCATTGGATTTTTCCCTCAAAAGGCTTCGTGATCTGAAGGGAAAAATCATATGGGCGTGCTTTTGGCAAAAATCATTACTAAACTGGGCTGGCGCGGGTGTTGTTCTGTGACAGAGCGCCAGTGGTCGCGCCCTCTTTTGAGGATCTCAGTTATTGGCGCGGGTAAGATAATGTTGACCTGCTCCAATGGAAAAATATCACTTTTCAGGGATAATTTGCAGAAGGTGTCTTCAGGGAACATGAAGTACATACTCAGGGGAACATAATGCAAGTGTTTTTGGGTTATGTCACTGCTCACAGGTCCCGGAATGCGTCCTCCAATGTATGGAAACGGGGCGATAGGGACGGTGACCAACGGTGACAAATTACTGTGTAACAGATGCCCCCTAAAGCATGAAGTCCGAGAGGTAGAGAGAGGGGTGAAATGCTTTACAAGAACACATATATAGAGCTGCCGCCGAGGATCTGTGTTAAGAGACATGACTGATAGTTCAATTACATGATGTACGTGGTATGGTCGCAGCCATCCATAAGAGAGTACATAAATAATCTAGATCCATAGTATGGACGCAGCCATCTGGTTAGGATCAATGAATTGACTCAGGTATGGTCGCAGCCATCCAGTGAATGAGTCAAGTATCAAGAATCACGCCTGGATTACAACAGACACAATCCAGGGTCTTGCGCTCCATCTCGACCCGAACAAGAGTACAAGTTCAAGCATGTGAATATATGAGCTGAAGTCGAACATGCATGAACATCATCTGATTACCAGTCAATAGTGGAAACTGTTAACAGACGCGAGAGGTACCACCAATAATGACAATGGCCCTCAAGGTACTATAGGTACAATCTACGGCATGTGAATTAATGATCTGAAGTCGAACACCCGTAGAATCATTCGATCGGAGGCCAATGATGAAAAACTCACGTCGAACACGAAGAACCTGCCATTGAGGCATGCAGGCTCCAAGGCACCGGAAGGGAGTCTCTAGATCAACTTCCTGGATAATGAGTTGAAGTCGACAGGAAGTGACCTTGATCGAAGGTGGGCCATAATGTTTCCCACATCATCGACACGAGACAGAGAGATAATGTTGTGAATCAAGATTGTATGAACTATCAGAGGGAGGTTGTTTCTTTGCAGAGGTCAACTTCTCTTGAACATATCAGCGGCACATTAATGGAATTGGCAGTATTTGACATCAATGTATCAATGGTCATGATGACGAGGCAATGAGTGGATGAGAGGTCAAATAAGGTACCCAAGTCCATGGAATCAAGTGAAAGATATGAAATGAGATATCCCCACCCTGGACACGAAAGCAGAAAAGTGCCATGTTCAAGAGCGACATACTGCCGTCACGGTAATAATTATGGTTCAAAAATTTTCTTTTCCCCCCGCCATTTCTGGCGAGTACCCCAGTTATTTTTAACAAGCTTGATGGGGATAACATATGCTTGTGGTGTGACAAAATCCGATGTCATCAAGTTTTAACGAGTCTGACAAAGGAAGAACTCGGCATCTTTTCATGTTTAGAGAGTTTGAAAAGACAGCAGAAAAGAAAACTCCAGGGGTGTCCTTTTTCGTAAAGTTGTGTCTCTCAGGCCCGAAAAAGTATAAAATAATACCCGAAAGAACCACCCGATCATTACGATCGAGGAGTACTTTTCATAATTAGTGATTTCGACCTGAAAAAGTAAAAAAGCGGTCAAAACCACGTCGTTTCGTAACCATTAACGAGTTTGAAACGACAAAAACCCGGTAATCTTTTTATGTTTTAACGGTCGACAAAAAGAACTTAACACGACCGCCCCTTATTAACGTTTAACGAGTCAAGAGGAGCGACTCGGCAATCTTTTCTTCTTTAAATGGTCAGAAAAGAGCTGAAAGCAGACCTCCATTTTTATTTACTTTAACGAGCCAAAAAGGAAAAATACTCGGCAATATTTTCATATTTTACGAGTCAGAAAAGAGCGTAAAGGCGACTCGTCTTGAAGGAACGAGTGGTATAAAGGGTAGCAACTGGTTCCGGTAATGGTGGAACTTGCTCGAAACATGTAAAGGTCAAGAGGCTGGCTAATAAAACCACTCATCGCTGCAGTTCCTCAGGAAAGGATAAACAACCAAGTGAAAGCATACGATCGGCCAAAGAGATGGTGGCGATGGAATGAAACAACCAAGGCTCATCTAGCAGAATTTAGCAGATAAAAGGCAATCACGGGCTATAAATCAGGTATGGGTTCATTTTTACACAAGCTTGAACCATGGAGAACTTTGCTTGGATTCGGTTTCATGTTTACACAAGCTTGAAACGAAAAAACTATGCTTATTAAATTTTTGCATGCCCCCAGCATGATAATGCAAATCGAGGTACATGCCCCCCAAGCTTCATGGCATTCACGGAGTGGATGGAATGAAGGTTTACTTGGAAAGACTCGATTTTGAAGGAGGATGCATGCCCCCCGGGCCTCAGTCACGCGCCCGGGTCAGCGGCCGTCATCAGAATGACGGGGTGGGCGTTGAGGCATTTCCTGTGGAAATAAGACCATTCAGGAATGGTAGATGACTATATGTGAAGTGTGAACCGGGGAAGGAAAGTTGGTCTACGATCCTGATCGTCCTTCCTTCGTGCGGAAAACACATCACCCTGAAGAGTGAGGACACAATTGCACATATGCGATAAATATAGTCTCGTCCAAGGAGTAAATTGTAATCTAACGGACCTTGGACGACCATGACACCCATTTGAACAGTCTTCCCTTCTAATGTGATAGGCACATTGGGAAGAATTCCTAATGGTCGAGTGGTTTCTCGATGGAAACCTGTAAGGTTTCTCATCTCAGGTAGAAGCAGTGGCGAACCAAGTGCTTCCCAAGCTGTTGAAGAAAGAATACTCACAGGAGATCCCTCGTCAATAATTGTACCGACCATAACCATTCGGTAGACTTGGACTATAATTCGAAATGGTATGGAGGCGGGTAACCGAGGATTGCCTAGTTGATCCCAATTGAAGGAAACAACTAGGTTTCTTGGAGGTGGGACCGGATAGACGGCCGGATATGATTCTGGTGGACTTTCTTCCTGTTGCGAAGGAATAAGAGGGATGCTCACTTGATCATTAGGGTCTATGTTGATGAATAGAATTTGGACGGTGGAGTCTTCATTCTTTGCAGTGATAATATCATCGGAGAAGGGAACTTCTGAAGGCAAAACCGGGTCACTTGTAAGCTGGACCGTTTGACTTTTGTCTGGTTTGGATTCAGATGTAAGATCATCTAAGGATGGAACTTCTGTAGGCAAAACCGGGTCACTTGTAAGCTAGACCTTTTGAAAGACCGGGTCACTTGTAAGCTGGAACTTTGGACTTTCATTTGGTTTGGATTCAGATGTAAGATCATCTAAGGATGGAACTCCTGTAGGCAAAACCGGGTCACTTGTAAGCTGGACCTTTTGAAACACCGGGTCAACTGTAATCTGGACCTTTGGAATTTCGTTTGGTTTGGACTCGGGTGGTTCATCCTTGATGATAAAGTGGTGCATAGATGATGAATGTAAATCAACATTCGTTCCGACCAGGGACTGGTCTGGAACAGGCGGAGCACAGCTAGGTTCAGGAAGAGAAGGCTGGACCAAAGAGGAATCATGCTTGATCGCTTGGTTAGCGGAGAGATGATCTGCAGTTGCAAAAAGACGTTGATATCCAGCGGGTAGTTGGGGTAAGGGAGCTGACAGACTTTCCAAACGACGGGAGGCTTCATCCATAAGTGGACAAAGGCAAAGGAGATGATTACCTTCACAAAGTTGACAAGGGAAACGAACCTTCCCTTTTCTCTTACCAACTAATAAGGCATCGTCGATCTGCGACGACAAGGGGCGAGTCGGGTCACGGGACCATATATCTAGGATCCTGGGAATACCAGGACAATCAGAAAGAAAATGGTCCTCCTTGCATAATCGACAAGGAGACTTAGCCTTCCGCGGAGGAGCAGAAGGTGGTTCTACTTCAGATATTTTCGTGGTAGATGTGACCTTTCCCTTAGGAGACTTCTTCTTTTTGGTCTTCTTCTTCTTCTTCTTAGCCACCTGGTTACTGAAATCCAGAGTTTCACCAGGCGAAGTAGAAGATGAGGACGCAGCAATAGGCGAAGAAGGGGAGTGGTCCACCTTAGAATCAACATGGTGTTGTTCGGGCGGAGGAGGTGGTGGCGGAACAAGAGTTATCACACTCGATACCACCGAGTTTGAAAACAACCATACGGGTAAACCAATGGTCAACCCAGGCAAAGACAATGTTGCGATATACTGAACACCGACATTTCCAACAAAAGGAAATGGACGAGGGTTCCCATCAGGAGGAATACCTTGGCCGGTGGGCGCCGGGAAGGCTGCCATTGAACAAGAAATAATCCTACTCAAGCTAACGCAAACAAAATCTAATTGGGTAGATGTTATCGTGGCCAATAAATTTTAAGACACTGAACTTGACCTTTTCATTTTTTAAGAGTCGAGAAAAGGATAAAAGATGACTCTAGTCTCCTTCAAATATTTAATGAGCACGAAGTGACAAGACGCTCACAAGCACCTTTTCTTTTAGGGAGTCCGAAAAGGATCAAAAGTGACTACTCTAGAGACTCTAGGTAAAAGGTTTACCAAACAATCCGTAAAACTACTTATACACCTCGGCAATCAGATGAAAACCAAGGACTTCCCGTACTGCAGTCAATCTTCTCGAATGCTATGTTCAGTGCATTACGGCCTGTAAGGCAGCAAACTTGGCTTCCTATGGATAAAGGATAATAGCCTAGTGGGGTCTCCCGTATATACGCGACGGTACGTGGGAGCTTAGTCCGTATTGGCACCTATCGTTTCACTGTGGAGGAATCACCCAACCACTCGACGATAAACTACCAGGTTTAAAGACGCCGGAACACGTCTCTAACCTAGACCTCTAGAGTATTTGCGTTATGTTCCAATGCGTTGTTATGTTCATTGAGTTTATTTTTAAAGTTTATCTTCGATTATGTTTCAGTTTTTTGGTCCTACCGTATGTGATATCTCAAAAACTTCTTAAATGCAAACTATATGCCAAAAATATATCATTTGATTCGATGAATTCTATCTACAGGAGGGTTGAGATCTTTACACAAACGAAATGATCACTCAGCAAACAACAAAGATCCTAATGCAGCTAATAACAAGAAATGAAATTTTCCTTTTTCTTTTTAATAGCAACAAATAACAATAAACGCTAACTAATATGATGCAAAAGATATTTTGTTTTTCTTTCCTTTAAGATGACATAATGCATTTAAACAAATCTTAAGAGATATGCACAATCCAAGTTCACTCAATGAAATAGAACCAATTCTGAAACACCAAAATGAACTATGCAAGCAAGGAAAAACACAAGGACTTTCAATGAACCATGTGATCTAAGTTCGAATGAAGTCAAGTAAAATCCAAAGAGGCTAGAAGTGAATCACTCAGAGCATAGAAGATCAAGCTTTAACAAATCACTGGATAGGTGCGGAACGCAACCAGCAAGTTGACTGGATAATCAAGAGACCGAAACTTCCCATAGAGGGCTAGACATGCAAAGTCACTAGATGTTCTAGGGCTGAGACGAAAATCAATAGAAATAAGCAAACAACTGAAGGATAAAGGCTAAAACCAGTCAAGCAGAGGTTCAACACACTTCTAGAGGCTATAAGAGATATAAAAAGAGGCTGAAAGAGCTTTCCACCGACACCCAGGTAAAATTTACAGGGCTGGCGCGACTGTCAGCCTGCAACTTGCGCTACCAAAGGATTGGCGCGAGTTGCTTTTGAGCAAAGTGCGCCAACTGGCGCGACTGTCAGAGTAATAACCGCGCCAATTAAGCTTGCCGGCTAGAAAAATAAATAACACGACCTCAGGTCGGGCTGACAGTGCTCAGGTGGATCAAACAGTAAAGAATAAACTCAAAACTGACCCAGGAAGCTCATTCACTCAAGCAAGCAAGAGAAAATTAACATGCAAGACAAACTCCAAATAGCTTCTCCCCAGCGGAGTCGCCAAATTGTTGGATAGGTAAATCCCCTCTGCGGACAGAGGCGATCCCACTAGTCTAAAACAGAACTAGCCACAATCAAACCACGCTGCCACGCAAGTTCCTAGTTATGCATCAAAGGTGAATTAAGAAGACCAACCTGGAATCCAACGCTATGGTCGAAGCAGAGTTGATATTCCCACTCCCTTGCTCCAGCAGATCATAAACGGACACCTGCACATGCAAAGGAAGAAACAGATACCAACATAAAATCCACCAAGGCACAACTATATTTCAGTCAGAAAGGAAATAAATCACACATCATTATAATAGACAATGAGATTGGAACTATAACAGCAGTCGCTCATTAATTAATAATAAAAAGGAAAAGTTACAACCAAGGTTCTGACGTTGAACCTCTCCTCTGGCTGGGCGAGCAATTATATGTGTCTTGCAATGTATCTCTTCTCCGGCAGCATAACCTCTCTATGCTTCATTATCACTCATGATAATCACAACTAGCATTCCTCCAAGAACTCAAGAACTCAACAACTAGCACTAGCTTGTCTAATGCATGAGGACAAACATTTATAGATGGAGAAGGTAGAAAGATTCGATGAACCAGGACACCCATTGTGGATTGGCATTATCTCGGAAAAGCTACTGTGGATAGTTGTCAAGGATAGATGATGACTCTCGACCCCTATCCATTGGATTTTTCCCTCAAAAGGCTTCGTGATCTGAAGGGAAAAATTATATGGGCGTGCTTTTTGCAAAAATCATTACTAAACTGGGCTAGCGCGGGTGTTGTTCTGTGACAGAGCGCCAGTGGTCGCGCCCTCTTTTGAGGATCTCAGTTATTGGCGCGGGTAAGATACTGTTGACCTGCGCCAATGGAAAAATAGCACTTTTCAGGGATAATTTGCAGAAGGTGTCTTCAGGGAACATGAAGTACATACTCAGGGGAACATAATGCAAGTGTTTTTGGGTTATGTCACTGCTCACAGGTCCCGGAATGCGTCCTCCAATGTATGGAAACGGGGCGATAGGGACGGTGACCAACGGTGACAAATTACTGTGTAACATGGATCCTTTAAGACAGTAGGAATTTGGGAACCTTTGACGATCTTCGCAACCTCTGCTCGATGAGGGCAGTCTCTTGTAAAATGTTCCTCTTCACAAATGAGACATGGATAACGAGGTTTGCGCTTTTCATCATTGGATTCCACCTTTTCAGTTTTATCCTTTGGATTTTTGTATGCTTTATTCTTCTTCTTCCCTTTCTTCTTCCCACCGGATTTTGATTTAGTCGTAGATGACTCTACAGCGTGAATATCGGCGGAGAGTTCAGCGGAAGAATCTCCCGTCGAGGAGTCTGGTAAGGTTATAATAGGAGAAGAATTCTTTGAGGATTTCTTCTTGCTTTTAGTGTTCACCGTACCAATCATGCCATCAGCAGCATGAGACCCTGACGGAGCAGCAGCGATTTGATTTGACTTAGGAAGATCTGGGATCTTTTCGTGTAACGTACTTGACTGAGTATAAACTAAGTCAAGGTACTATGCTTGAGAAATCACTTGCTCCTCAGTAACTACTCCGGCCTTAGCTACGTCTTCAGTAATCTTCGGTAACAATGATTTAACAAACCATTCAGCTAAGATCTGGTCCGGGATAAAAACTTTCACTAACCACCTTCGACGTCTCCATTCATGAATATGATCGGAAATATAAGTGGACGTCGATTGCTTTAATGAAGTTAGTAACTCCGTGCCATTATCATATCTGACCGGCAACTGAAAATGAGTTAAAAACGAGGTAGCTAACTGACTAAAATTATAAAAAGAGGCCCGTGGTGACTCAATGTACCACTTGGCCGCAAGACCAATGACAGTGCGCTGGAAAAGACGTAAGCGGATCGAATCATCCGAGATGGAATTAGAGGCACACCAGAGGTGGTAAGTCATCACATGATTCGACGGGTCCTCTCCAGATTTACCCTCGAACTTGGGAATGTCACTGGGCAACTTATTCAGCATTGGCGGCCAAAACGGAAGATAATTAATTGGATCATTCGTTAGGCGCGACAAGTCTGGTAAATCCAAAGTTGTGATAAATGGTAGCTGCCGATTAGGATCCCTAAAACTCTGGGTCACGAGACCAGCCCCAGGAGGAGGATATCCAGGATAACTAGGAATAGGAATTGTATTCGGGATATTGTATCCTCCTAGAAAACTAGGATTAACCGGACCGTACTGGGGTTGTTGTGATTGTTGATAAGTGTACCCAGGATACGGTTGATACTGGTAAACTGGCTGCTGGACAGCAGGACGGAATTGGTACTGTCCATGGTACGGTTGATAAGTGAATTGTGGTTGACTTGTGACAACCGTACTTAAACCAGGTTGTCCTACAGGCATCTGAACCGTAGTTTGAATCGTGGATCCAGACGATGGTAAATATGTCTGAGGAGTAGATACATGGACAGTAGAAACCGGAGCTGTCGATACTCCAGAAGTAAGTGGGGTAGATGGAACAGGTGTTGCGGCAGTTGCAGCAGTCGTTTGAGATGGCGTACGAGGCGAAATAGGCCCAGACTGAGAAACTACCGAAGGTACAGAAGTTTGAATATTAGACTGGACTGGTTGCTGGGGTGAACCAGAAACTAAGGGTTGTCCAGTTTGAGATGACAACTGTACATTTGGCTGCAACACCTGTTGAACTTGCGATGGATCCCACACTATGTTCATTCCGGGGTATTGACCCATAACAGGTTGAGGATATTGAGATCCATAACCGGGTTGAGGGTAGGATTGATAATTGAAAGGTACATTTCCCGTTCCTTGAACATAAGATTGACCTTGGGGTGGTTGGAAACCTTGGCTCAAGTACTGACCTTGGGGTAGATACCCTTGAGGCATGTACTGATACTGGGGTTGACCTTGAGGTATAAATTGATACTGGGGTTGACCTTGGGGTACATATTGAGTCTGGGGTTGACCTTGAGGAATGTAATGTACTGTAGGCACGTACTGTCCTTGAGGTTTCCCCCCAGATGCAAATTGTGTACCTTGAGGTTGCCCCCCAGGCGTTAATTGAGGCTGCCCCCCAGGCGGTAACTGGCCACCTTGAGGTTGAGAATTGGGAATAGAACCTGACATCATAAGAATGTCTTCTATGCTCAACGGCTTTGCACCATTGCTTCCAGTGAATATCGTTTGTTCAATGGGTTGAGGAGATGCTCCCGAAAAAGTACCAGAAAGGGACTGATACCCAGAGGGAACAGAAGGACCGCCATACAAAAAAGATTTAGGCGATTGAGTAAACATGGATGACTGACCTGACATATTTACAAGAGTATAAATACCCCTAGGTGGATAAGAAACACGAGGTGGTGAAAAACTTAACCCTGAGTTGTCCAAATAATTTGTTAAAGAAAGATACCAAGTAGTACTTCTAGGTGGACTGTAAAAAATTGATTCACGCTCCCTTAGATCAATAGTAGGTTGATTTTCAGGGATAGGGATGCCCATTTCTTCTTCTGGAGCAAGTTCTTCAATAGCTATCAAACCAGAAGGAAGATTTCCGGTGATTACTCTTTCTACCCTAGCTGAATCAGGAGCACTAGAAGTTGGAGAGACTAACCCCGATGTTGGAGTAACAGGTTCAGATATCTCAGGTTCTTTGCATATATCACTAGTAGATGAAAAACTACCAGCAAGTTTGGAAACTGAAATAGCTTCAGGATTATAACCTGTTTCTAGAGTTTGGTAATCAGGATGAACAACCAACGAAGACTCTCCTTCTTTAGGTGACCCAACTTTACTGCCACTAGGAGTTACGAGGACTTTAAAACCTTCGTAATGGCCCGGGACTTCTTCAGGAGGTTGGCCCCGAAGTCTACGGGACTTCCTCAACAAATCAGCCACGGTTACAACCTCAGGAGACTGGCCCCGAAGTCTACGGAACTGTCTTGGTAATTCAACCACAGCTAAAAACTTTTAACTACTGCACACGCAAACAAAGTAAAATCTCAAAGCAAACCGCCTAAAGTCTCTAAAGATCCAAACAAATTCGAATCACACGCCTAAAGAATCTAGGGCGTTAAACCACACACAAACAGTAACTTTCCGGACCGAAAACACAAGTTGGTGATGAAATCCAACATTGCAGAATCCAGTACAGAAATGGTGGGTGGAACAGTTACCCCGGCAACTTGCTTAATGAATAGACTGGACCAAGTTCCTCCACTTTAACCGTCTCGAGTGAAGTGAAACCCCCAGAAAATCCAAGTGAGTCTAGCCGACGTCTGCTCCAGGTACAGTGGGATCTTCCCTCCACCGTCACCTTAGGAAGAATCCTAAAGATAATAGTCACTAAGGTCACCAACAACAACAAATATACCTGGGGGAACAGTCTACGATCCAATACACACGCAAGGGCAGAGTAACAAGCTCAATCCCCTTGCCAGCTCCTTGACAACAATCCAAGGTTTACCGACAAGTGACCCCAGGCTCCTCGACAATGGTTAATCCGAGGTTTACCATTTGTAGTATGTGCATATCTGGCGTCGTTCCCAATGAAGGAGGATTGATTCCCTCACTGGTTCGGACACGATCTCGTGCTTCTCCTTTAAGAGGAGCTTTCCCAGAGCATAAATGTAACAGCTGGATTTATCCTACCGCAATATGAGCTACTTGTTTGTTTTAACTGTCTTGGAGAGTTAATTACTCTCCTACTCCAAGACACTAGCCTAATCTATATTGGTGTATCAGAGCCCTAGTAAATAAAAAGTTACTAAGTTAATTTTACTTTAAGCGTTAATTTTTATGGCTTTTCTTTAGGACAAAAGGTAGCGGAGATGAAACTGATGATGTGTAGACTCGACTCAAATCCACTAAAAAGATGCACCTAGGATGAAAATACAATCTTTTCTTTTCAATGAATTCCCTAGCTAAGAGAGTTGGAGAATGCAAAATTTATAAAGACAACTTTCATAGCAATGAAAATCAAAGAAAAATCTCTTTATCTTTTCCAAAGCACACAACACAAGACCACTAATTATTTCACGAAAACTTCCTTTCTCTTTTCAAAGACTTCAAACACTACTAAAACAAACTTTCCTCAAAAGAGATTTCGTATTTTTCCTATTTTAACAAAGCATGTAAAACTACTTAACAAAAATCAATTTTAAGATCTATGAAAATCTAAGAGAAATTTACCTAAAATCAAATCTAAGAGAAATTTACCTAAAAGCAAATCTAATGAGGTAAAAGCCTACAAAATATAATTCCAGGATGTTTTACTCAGTTAAAATTCAACCAAGGACTAATTCATGCAGAATCATAAATCAGTCAAAAACAAAAATAAAAATCTCTTGTTCTTTTTCTTAAGAATGAAATTCACAGCTTAACAAACAATCCTTCTCGAAATTCCGCAAAGAGACAACACAACAGTAGGTTTCTCAAACAAAGGTGGATTTTACGAATGGTCTGACTCCTAAGAAGACTGAAAAGACCATGGATATCCAAGGTTTTTACAACTTCTAAAGCCAAGGTCACTACAAGACCAATACAAAAATCAAACCTAGGGCTAGAACTTCTATGAACTTCACTAAAACCCTTGATGCTAATGAAACAAGCTTAGATGAAAACTTTTGACAGGTAAACAGTGGATCTCGGCAGCAATAAACAAGCTATAAACAAAATCTAATAGGTAAAAAGAAAAAAATGGAAATTTTCTAAACTTTTGATAGGGTACACAGGCAACCTGTTTGCATAGGTGCGGCCATGCTCTGTGTACAAAGCAGAAGTGCGTACAGGTACGCACTATGCTTAACGCAGAGGGTGCGTACTGCTCTCAAAAACAAGAAAAATAAAAAAACTAACTCAACCCTAAGCTATTCCACCCAAATTCACAGTCAATCAGTAAAAAACTAGAAAGAAATCAGATTTTCTCAAATCAAAGTATCAATCAAAAGAGAAATCAGTCAAATCCATGGGTTCCCCAGTGGAGTCACCATTTTGTCATGCAGAAAGAGTCAATTTTGCGGACAAAACCGACCTCCCTAGAAAACAAGGCTTTTCTAGTGACAAACAAAACAATCAAGCACTATCTTTCCCTAAATATGCATTAAAATAAAAGCAACCAGGTGTTCAAGGCTTACCTTTAGTCCAACGCTTGTTTGTAGCAGCCAAGCCTCTTCGATCCAGATGAGCTCCTTCTCCTTGAAACCTGCATTCACTAACAAGCAAACGATTACATAGCACCTGAATAACTCATATAATAAAACATATTCATCATAAAGACCAAGGAGTTTATGAAACAAATTATATATAACAACTTGTTGAGAAAAATGAGCTTAATTGTATTAATTGGAAACAAAAGAAACCATTACAACCAGTGCCTTGGTGTTGTGCAGGTCCCTCCCAGGGTCCAACAAGAGTTCTCCTCTACTTTGATCAGCTCACCCACTTCCAAATGAAGCTAAGAAAGGATTGGAATCTCTCCTCTCAAGCTCTAAAAGGGAGTCCTAATTTCAGCAGCATCTACCCTTAGGAATGTTTAGCTTTCAACCTCTCCTCCCTCTGGCCCAATGCCTGTATTTATAATGCTTTGGAGGAAGTTAAACAGGTCCACCATCAATGGGATAAGCCCCTCTTTCAAAGGGATAGCTCCCCTCTTCATGGGATAAGTTCCTCTTTCATTGGGATGCATGAACCATCTGGAGGCGCTCAATCCACGCCAAACCATCTTCTAGAATGCTCTAGAATCGACCACAAGTAAGTTTTTGAAGTAAAACTTGCGCCTTTTGACTTTTACAGGAGTACGCACCCACCCCTTTACAGACAGAGCGTACAAGTATGCAGGTATTATGAACTTGAGGTGCGTACACGCAGGTAAGAGTAAGACAAAGTGTGGAACCAGAGTTATATTGAATTTTTAAAGGCTTTCTCTCTTTTTTGGAGTTTGACATGAGGAGCAGAGGTATAAGACTTGCCAAGGAGGACAGTATGGTTATTGATGGAGCCATACTGACTGCAAATAGTCATGGTGACAAATTTTAGTGTAACACTAATACCAATTGTTGGAAATGATACTGAGAGGGGGGTGAATCAGTATTATCAAATCAATAATTTTATTTCCCAAACAAATTTATATACGCTACTTTAGTGAAGTGAAATAGCGTATACACACAACTGTGATTAGAGAAACCAGCATATATCTTGAAAACTTGTGATTTAGACAATTTATCATGTGTTGATCTTAAACCAGTACATCAATAACTTATTAGACAGTGCAGTAAAATCAGAATAAAGCATCACACATAAGCAACACACATGAACACCAAGATTTAAGGTGGAAACCCAACGTGGGTGAAAACCACCTACTTCTGTCGTCTCTGTCTTCTTTTAATAATAAGAACATCTGTTTACAGTCTTGTACTAGTGCAGACCCATACCAGTACATAGGCACCCACCTGCAGAAGTCTACAACCTTCTCTCGTTTTCTAGCTTCTACTGTAAGGGAGTTGCAAACCCCTAGCTCTTGTATAAGCCAGTTTGTTTACTAATACGTAGGCGCTGACCTACAGAAGGCTATGACCTTCTTTCTTCCTCTAGGGACCATGTTTCATTAATTTTCAGATTGGATACTACTGGATCACAACACCACAATTTGAAGGCCACGTTTCATCCAATTTTCACAATGGACCCATCAAAAATTTTTAAACTTAAACTGCATCAACCAACATTTAGTTAATCTGAACAATCAGATCACTGACACCAGAACACTGTGCTGAACCCAGAAACCTACATCATCATCCAAAACCAGTTGTAACCTAAAAAACCATGAATCAGAGTGTATACCATACTTGGTTGAACCAAAATTGTGTGTATACGCTACTTCTATTAATCAAACCTACGTATGCCTTCAAAGCTACTGCAAACATAAACTTTTGAATCAAGTCTGTACCAACCAGAAATATTCTAAATATCTACTGTCAACTTACAGAGCTTTACGCAGGAAGTGACAGAGATCACTTCTTGTCACTTATACAATCAATCAATCAAATACCAACCTCCTTATGTAGTCAGTTTTACATTTAGATCTAAGAAGACTTCATTGAGAGATAGTAGTAAAACAATAGAATTTGATTAGATAGATTAGTCACATCTAAAAATGAAGATTTTCTTTTGTACATGCTATTTTGAAGGGTATTACTTGCATGTACACGTGCTTTTGAAGAGACGAAACAATGTACATATCTGCAAATATCAACTCATAACTTTGTTGCACTTCTGAACTTCAGAAAAGCCTAGGTCATGACATTTAAAGAATAAAACAGGTGTACACAATTAGATCTAGCCCAACCAATATCAAATCATCCAATAATAAGTCACTTCAGGTCTCATGATCCTAATCCAACATTGAATTCAAGGTGCACAAAGTATTTTAGATCAAATCACAAACATAGCCCCTGCAACACAAAATAGACTTCAAATAGAAGTATTCCTTAGAAACCCATACACTTACACACTTGGCCTTATGATCTTCTCCTCCTTATATAGCTTTTGGCCCTTTGTCAATACCTTGGACGAAAACCACTTAGGACCAATAACTTAGACCAAATACCTAGGGTCAATACCATGAACCAAATACCTAGGGTCAATACCATGAACCAAATACCTCAGACCAAAACCTAGGTTTTCCAATCATGTACGCGCTTTTCTTTCTATGGGAGTGAGTGTATATGTATACACTCTTTTTGTTATGTGGAACAGCGTGTATACGTTGTTTTGACTAAGTGGACCAACGTGTATCATATTTTTCCATTACCTTCTTTATTCTGATCAGTAGACCTTAGTTCCATCTTCCTGTTCTTCTGTACCATTACCTTGTAACCTCTAAATATACCTATTGTACTGTGAGTTTCCTTTTACCAAAACTGAATTGACTTGCGAGTGAGTTGCCATCAAGGACAACACTTGTATCATAATGCCAACATTTCCTTCAAAAAAGTGTTGTCCTCAACGCTTGAGTAGTTCTGGATGCTTCTGTATAAAATTCTCAACCTCCCATGTGGAATATTCAACGGGTAAGTTCTTCCACTTGATGAGATACTCTGAAATTGATCAATTTTGTAGCTATCGAGTTCTTGTTTCTTTGACTGCTTCAGGTTCCAACATAATTTTTCCTTCCTGATCAATTTCTGGCAATATTGTTTGAAATGGAATCTTGTCACCTATAACCTTCTTTAAGCATGAAGCATGGAAAACTGGGTGCACTCAGTAAGCTGTAGGAAGCTCCAATTTGTATGTCATAGTACCTATCTTTTACAACACCTTGTGCAAACCATAATACTTTGGTGATAATTTATTATTGTTCTTAGCTTGCTTGAGGGACATTTGTTTATATGGTTGTAGCCGTAGGAATACCCAATCACCTACATCAAAACTTCTTTCATTGCGATGTTGATCTACCTATTGTTTCAATATATTTTGCACCAAGGTGAGGTTATCCTTTAAGAGTTGGATAAATTGTTGCTGATGCTCGATCTGATCTTCCACTGCTTGAACCTTAGAATTTTCTCCTAAATATGATGTGATTGATGGTGGATGATATCCATAAAATTCCATAAATGGGGTCATTTTTGTTGCAGTATGGAAGGAAGTATTATACCACCATTCAGCCAGAGGCAACCATTTAACCCATTGTGTCTATTTATCAGATATAAAGAAATGAAGATATCCTTCCAAACATTTGTTTACTATCTTAGTTTTCCCATCAGATTGAGGATGATAAGATGAGCTATGAGCTAACTAAGTACCAAGACAAGAAAATAATTTTGTCCAAAAATTTCTAGTGAAAATGGGATCTCTATCGCTTACAATAATCTTTGGGTTTCCATGTAGCTTCTGAATTGTTTCCATAAATGCAGTATAAACTGTATTCACTTTAAATGGATGAGATAATGCACAAAAGTGTGCATACTTGGTAAGTTTGTCAACTACCACCATGATAACACTCTTTCCTTAGGACTTGGGTAAACCTGTGATAAAATCATTCACTTGGAATCGATAAAGGTTGTAATAGTCCTGGGGTCTTAATTGTTTCAACTTTATTTTGTTGGAAAACCAAACATTCTGCCACAAACTTTTGAATATCCTATTTAAGGAAATCCCAAAAAAAATTCTTCTTAACCCTATGGTAGGCTTTTAGAAATCCTGAGTGCCCTCCTAAGGGAGAGGCGTGCAATTCCCTAAGAATCTTTTGCTTGAGTTGGGAATTCTTACATAGGTATAACTGATCCTTGTACCATAACGAAACATTTTTCCAGCTAAATTTATCGGATGTACTGGGATCTTGTTGTATCTTTTGAATGAGTGCCCACACTTCCTCGTCATTCTTCCATTCATCCCTTGCTTCGTTTATCCAATCTAGTTGGATAATAGAAATGGCCCAAAGAAATGCTTCCACATCCTCATCCTTTCTTGAGAGTGCATCTACCACAACATTTTTCTTCCCTTTTTTGTAGATGATTTCAAAGTCATAGCCCAACATCTTTGTGACCCATTTTTTCTGCTCTTCTAAAGATAACCCTTTTCTAAAAAGTATTTAAGACTATCATGATAGTTTTTTACCTTGAAGTGTCTTCCCATTAGGTAGGTTTGCCATTTCTTAAGTTCACGTAGTATTGCCAACATTTCCTTCTCATAAATAGCTTTGTGTAAATACTTTCCTTTGATTGGAAGACTTTCAAAAGCAATGGGTCTTTCTTATTGCGTTAAAACAACACCAATTCCATTTCTCGAGGCATCACATTCCACAATAAAGGTTTTTGTGAAGTCCAGTGTAGCTAAGATTGGTGCTTGGCACATTGCCTCTTTAAGATGTTCAAAGGCCTTTGTTGCTTCTGGAGTCCATAAGAATACATCTTTCTTCAATAATGTTGTTACAGGTGCTGCTATTCTCCCATAATTCTTAACAAACTTGTGATAATACCCTGTTAACCTGAGAAATCCTCGTAGATGCTTTATATATGTGGGGATTTTCCATTCCTTAATGGTTTTAATTTTGTTAGGGTATAACTTAACACCTTCATGAGACACAATATGACCTAGATATTCCAACTCTTGTACTCCAAAGAAACATTTGGAGATTTTTTCATATAATTGTTTCTCCTCCAATAGTTTGAGCACAATGTGAACATGTTGGACATGATCCTTCTAAGAGTTGTTGTAGATTAGTATATCATCAAAAAATACTAACACAAATTTCCTAAGGAAGGGTTTGAAAATGGAATTCATCAAACCTTGAAATGTAGAAGGTGCATTAGTAAGGCCAAAAGGCATGACCAAAAATTAATAATGAACCTCATGAGTTCTAAATGGTGTTTTTGGAATGTCTTCAGTCTTCATTCTGATTTGATGATATCCTGAATGAAGATCCAAATTGGTGAAGTAAATTGATCCATGCAATTCATCCAATAATGCATCAATGATAGGATGGGAAATTTATCTTTAATAATGAGCTTGTTGAACTCCCTATAATCTAGACAGTATGCACCATGATCCATCCGTCTTGTGAACTAATACTACTGGAGCAGAGAAAGAACTTTGACTAGGTTGAATTATACCAGCCTCTAGCATTTCTGCAACCATACTTTCAATTTCACTCTTTTGGACATAGGGATATCTATAAGGCCTGATGTTTGGAGGAACACTTCATGAAATCAAATTGATAGCATGATCATGATCACGCATAGGTGCCAGACCTTTTGGAGTCACAAATACCTTGGAATGATTGTCCAAGACATTTTGGAGATATGGAGAAATGGATGATTTTGATGTGGGAACCTCTAGTGAACATAATTGTGCAAGTATGCCTCGTTGTTCTTTCTTTAGAAGCTTTGTCATTTCATTAGAGCTAATTATCTTTCCTGGTTTCACTGAGATACCCCTTAATTCAACTTCCTTTCCTTCTATAGAGAATTTCATGAAAATTTCTTGAAAATTAAAAGCTATTGTACCCAAGGATTGTAGCCATTGGACTCCTAGTACAACATTAGCACCACCCATTGGAATGGATATTATTGGGCTATTCAATACATATTCTCCCATGGATAGCTTGATATTATGGCTCTTCCCTGAGCAATTTATGGTTCCTCCACTTGCAACCATCACTTGACACTCTGGTGCTAGACATGGGAATCAATTCAATTCCTTGTCTATCGTACAATGAATAAAATTATGGGTACTTCTCGAATCAATCAACAAGATTACTTTTTTCTTCTTGATATGCCCTTCTATCTTGATATTTGAGGAGTGGTAATTCCAGAAAATGCATTACAAGATATGGTCGGATTCATTTCTTCCTTTTCTAGGGTTTGTTCCTAGTGTATATCCTCTTCTTTTGACGTTTCTTGTTCCTTATCTTCCTCCTCTTCACAATCTATGTAAAATAATTTCTTCTCAACACACTAATGACCTTTAGTGTATTTGCTATCACAATTGTAACAAAGCCTTTTTTCTCTTTTATCTTCCAATTGTTGTGGTGTCAACCTTGTAGGTTGTGTATGGCTAGGGGTAGCAACGCTTCAATCTTTATGATTGTGAATGGTAGGCTTCCTTGTTGCTATAATTTTTCTTTCCATTTTTCTTGCCAACCTGAATGTCTTCTCCAATGAATCTGGTTCCCAAAGGTGTACCTCATGTTGGATGTTATCTTTTAAAGTCCCTATGAAAAAATCAATCCTATGCTCCTCTAGAATATCTTTTACCCTTATATTCAATTCTTGGAAGTCCTCAATGTGCTCCATCATTGAACCATTTTGTTTGATATTTATCAATTGGCTAAAAACTTTCTGTATCCTCATAATGTGTTATCATTTCATCTGTAAAAATAGCCCAAGAGAAATTTTGTTTACGAGAGCAAAGCCATCGATACCATACAAATTGATTTGGTCAAAATATAAAGTTGCAATGCGTACCTTTTGTGTGTTTTGCACATTATGGAGATCGAAAAATTGCTCCATCTGTAGTATCCATGTTCTGGGATCCTTGCAATCAAAATTCCTCATATCGATGTTTGGAACATGGTGGTTTTTCAATCCAACGTTTGAGTCTATGAAATCATGATTAACATTTATTTTTTTCTCATCATGAGTTCCCTTTACTACTCTTTCGCCATTAGTAAGAATTTCTTGTAGAAACTTTGTCAAATCTGTCTTCAAATCGTCCATCTTAGCTTCCATGCCATCCATCTTAGCTTCCATGCCGTCCATCTTAGCTTCCATGTCATTCATCTTAGCTTCTATGCCTTTCTTTAAACCATCCATCTTAGCTTCCACGCCTTTCTTTAAACCATCCATCTTAGCTTCCACACCATACATCTTAGCTTCTACGTCTTTCTTTAAACCATCCATCTTAGATTCTATTACTTTTTGTGCAAGTGACATTTGTTGCACTTGGTCTTGTAATTTTGATATATCATGTTGCATTTCCTCATCTTCTTCATGAGTCATGCTATAGATTTCAGGTTGCTTACTAGATTTTTCCATTTTCTTTCTTCGGGGCATCAATTACTGATAATAATGCTTCACTATGCCCTTTGAATTCCTTCAAACTAATTTTTCAAACCAAGCTTATGCAAAAATTTAATAAAAACTACAAACCTTTTTTTTTCACTTTGTAGGAGCTTGATATTGAATCTGATTTATTTCTATAATTTTGGATCTCCAAGGTCTGAAATTTCTTCCTGCGCTAACCCTATGAGTATATTTCTAACTCTGCAAGTCTGATCAAGATTGGATTCTCCAATGAAGAGTTATGTCAAATCTCCCACGATGACCTGACTATAGACTTGTTTAGAGGATAAAACTTGTACAGCGTGCCATGGGTCAATGTTTTAACCTTAGGTTCTGAAAATGGTACCCAAACAACTACAGTCCATCCTCTTTCTGCAACTTCTTACGAACATTCAATATGATGCTCAGAGATAAAGTTATGACAATTTTCCCAAGGTGACCTATTTGGAATGTAATTCGGGGGTGTGCAAAAACCCTAACTTCCTCAAATTATATCTCCAAAAATATAGTGAGACAGGATCTGAAATTCAGAGCCGAGGTTCAAACTGATTGCTTCTCAAATGGGTTTGTTTTTTATCTTCTTAAGCTTCGTAGAGAAATCGTTATATCAAAAATTCCATGATAACCCGTTTTAGATGAAATTTTGGAGCTTTCAAAAACCCTAACTTCCTCATATCATATCTCTGAAAATATATAGAGACAAGATATGAAATTCGGACCCGAGGTTCAGCAAGATTTTGTCTCAAATGTTTTTTTTCACTTCTGAAACGTCGTAGAAAAAAAGTTATAGCGAAAATTCCGTGATGACCTGTTTGGAGCAGGAAAACCCTAGAATCCAAATCTCTGATACCAAATGTTATGAAACCAGCGCACAAAAGGATAGAAAAGATAGATCAACACCTTAGAATTCAACCTGTTCGAGGGGGAAACCTCCTTTACATTACACAAATAAACAATTCTTGGATGATACAAATGACAAAACCACCTTTCTATATATAGGAGTCTAAGAGGTCACAATATAACCAAGCTGACCTAACAATAATAATATAGAGGCACAAAAATAACAATAGTGGCATTCTATGGGGCACAATAATAACAATAAGGGATACAATGACAATAGTAATGGGGGAATCACTAGTATTATAGGGACCTAACATGGAGGATTGCCTGGATTAGAGGTGGATTTTCCTAATCTTTCCATTTCTTCGATAGTCATGGTGTCATTGGTTTTATCTCTTTTTTTTTTCCTGTTTGGTGCTCATGTTCCTTTTGTTGTGGGTTGAGTTACTAGTTCTTGGAGCCTTGATTGGACAAACACTCTAGAATCCCTGTAACAACTTGTGTCGAGTTACTAGTCTTGGAAGCCTTGGTTAGAAAAATGCTCTGAAGCCCTTGGTGGGTTGAGTTACTAGTCTTGGAATCCCTAGTTGGAAAAATTCTCTAGAGCTGGACAATAATTATGGGTTGAGTTACTAGTCATAGAAGCCTTATTTGGAACACATGCTTTGGAGCCCTGGAAAACCCGGGTAGAGACCGATTTGGTGATTGTTAACGATGTCTGATCATGAGGTGGAATCACTGGTTGAGGGTTGAGGTGGTTTGGCCTATGGAAGCCTTAGTTTGGTTTTTCTTTGTTTATTCCATGATCTCCCACATCCATTCTTGGAATAAGGCACCAGGGTGGTTAGCTGAAATAAAGATTTGGTTCAGCCTAGTTTATGGTCGAGTGGTACATGTATGTCATTGACATGGTTCATATTTTCATATATTAATAAGAGGTATTTTCTATTGTGATCTATCAATACATATATATTGATTATTATGGTGACATTATGGTTGATTTTCCATGGTTTATATGTTGGTTATTGTTGGTTTATATGCTGGCTATACAATTTATATTGTTTATGGATATTGGCATGTTTGATGAATATGTGATTGTTTGTCAAATGCATGAGCAAATATATATTATTGCAGCTAATAGGAGAGGGCATTATACCTTCTTGAATATTCTCAGATAAGTATGAGACCCCTATGTTCATATGTATATTTATGACCTGTAGATTTCATGTTCATTATATGTTTGACAAAATGACTGTCATGGCTAGGCCTTGTTCGGTCAAGTTCTTATCTAAGATTTGTATGGAAGGAGTTTTACTTCTGGGATTAATTGTTCTATAAAGTTTCATTAAGTTATGGGGAGAGGCATGTATCCTACCTTGAAAAAGTGGATTAAATCCCATGGTCACAGGTACAGAACTCGATGAAAAATATTTTAGTCACTCCCTTTTAGGCATCATGCATGTGATTGGAGGGTTTCATTCGAAATTAGGTAGTTTTGTGCAAGTCTTTGGGAGAATGGGGCACTTAAAAATAGCTTTAACTCAGGGTTTGGGCACCTAGAAGGGTGGTTTAGCCCTCGGGGGTCCTACAGTACCTGATAGGGAAGTCATTAAGGTGTTTGGTTTGTCGATTCCACTTCGTTAAGGTGACTTAGTAGGATGAATCATATCATAGTAACTATTCATCACATGTTTACCCCTGTGGGCTGGTAACTTGGGTAAATGTGGGAGGAGGGTGTTACATTGAACAAATTGAGAATTCTTTACAATATTGATACTTGTTGACAATGATTAACCATATTAGCGACATGGAGAAATTATGCCTTAATTCCCTATTATTTGATCTTCTAAAGCCCAATGAACTATATATTGAAATTTAAGAAAAAAGAAATGATTTAAGTGTGAAGAATACTACACTAACTACTTGTAAAACAATAAATAAGAGAGAATAATACTATTGAGAAGTTGACTAATGAAGCATGGATAAAATTGAATTACTCATAAGATCTAATGATATATTATTTTTAAAAATGAGAACAATATATGGACTCTCTAGGAGTAAGAAATAATTCAAAATAGGTTGTGGTTTCATATGCATCTAGTTAGTATAACTCAAAAGAACTTTCCGTAGTTTGAAAGTAAGTCAAAATTAGACTAGGGGATCAAAAACCAATGAAATAACCAATGATCAAGTGAACTGGAAGTAACTGGTTTAGAAACTCATTATAACTAACAAATAACTCTCACATGGAAAAAAAACTCAATTATATTCATTTAGACTCAATTGTACTAAAATGTAGGACTAAAATTCAACAAAGTCAAGAAGAGAGAAAAATGGAAGCTAACTCTTAAAAATTTTGGGGGAATTACACATTAATGATAAGGAGGATTATTGATGAGGTAATTCTTGTTAATGGTGTCAACCTTTCCATGACATACTCCAAAGAGGGTCCATTCAATGCCACAGGTCATCATAGGTAGCAAATACAATTTGATAATATGTGACCATAATAATGTATGGAATATAATATAATTATGGTCACCATGTAGGTATTGGTGAACTACTAAGTGAAATGTACCCCAACAACTCCCACAAATCCCAACTCAAGACTATGCTACTAAATGAGTCTCGAAAATTCTTAGTCATGTTAGGTACTCATTTACAAAATCTATGTAAAAATAGTCAATGATTCCTAGAAATTCACATACATGTTAGGTTCTCATGAAAAAATTATACAATACATAGTATGACAAAGGTGAGTTATATAGGGAAAACAAAGTGGGAAGAAAACTCCCACTCAAAACACAATGCATACTATATTAACTATGTAGCTCATATGCATAAGAGGGGTGTTTATGATCAACCCCATCATGAATATTTATGTAGATATATACCATAATATTAGAATATTTTTCTATTAATTTATACTTGCTACCAATACTAATGAGAGCCCATATAGTACTAAAACTTTAAAATCTAGTTTCCAATGACTTAGCAGTTTTACCCACTAGTCGATTAGCTAACTTTATAGAAAGGCGTTCCCTCTATAGAATTAAATATATACCTACAATAGGATATTTATGTACTTCTAAGTAAAATCCAAAATTTTTATTAAAATTTTAATATAAGCAGTATGCAAAATCATCTTGGAGGCCTCACTCAAGAAGAGACATTGAAGAAGTTATTTTAGAAGGATGAGTAGAAGGTACCAAAGAAGAATGCTTTGATGTAGCCAAATGATTATAGGAACCTAAGTATAAAATATGTGTATAATATGATAATGAAATAGCAATAAAAAAATAATGCATATATTGATCCTCACATGACTTGTCTTCAGTGTTCTTCTAGATATTGTTTGGAATGTACTCATCTAGATTATGCTTGTGAAGTACTTTGGCCATTAGACACATTTTTTCACCATAAAAATAATATCTATATGGAGCCCATTATTTTAGTGTATATACTTCATTCTCTTCTTCTTATATGTTTTCCCCTTGTAAATCTTAGTCTCCTTACTAGATCAAGAGCTCTCTATCTGTATGATCAACATCCCTTGCTTTCCACTCTCTTTTCTTATTATCACCCTTCATTATAAGTGCATATGGAATCCAAGTATTAAGAGCCCCAATTTTTCGTATTATTATTTTCATGTATTAATGACTCAATGAAATCATCCAAAGATATAATCTTCCAATTATTACCAATGGAGAGTTTAGTAGTATGGTAAGACTCACATACAGATAGAATGTTGAAGACCCAGTTTGGAATGTACATAAAGGAGAAGTTGTTCCTCCTTCCTGTATATCCCTCAAGATTTATCTATGTCACTAGAGTCTTGAATCTATATAATAAGTATATTATGGTATCAAAGTGATTAGGATATAGATTAATTATCTCACTCTGACATTTATGTCCTTTCAGCTCATCTTTCTTGCCAAACAGTACCTCTAGTTTTGTCCAAACTTCGTTAGGTGTTCAGCATGACTCAAAATTAATGAGAATATTAGAGGATATAGATAAATAAAGTATCTCATAGGATTCATCCATCATATTCAAGTATTTCAATCTCTCAATGGCTAATGTAAGATAAATTTTAGTACCCATCATTATCATATAGATTTCCTTACTACGTAATATTAGAAGGATCACTTGTTTCCAATGAAAGTAATTGAAATGAGTCAGGATCGCTATGGTATGCTCCAATATTGTTAAATGTGTAATAAAATATTATTATTTTTCAAAAAGTCACTTATTCTGTAATACCATGTTTGATTTTAAGCACAATCATGAAATCTAAATGTGAAACAAATATTAGACTAGCTACTTCCAATACAGGAAATAAGAGAGAATAAAATTGTTGAGAAATTGAATAATGAACCAAGAAAAATACAAATCACTTGTAAGGTATATTGATATATTATTTTTGAACATCAATACAATTTATAGACTATCAAGGAGGAAGAATAAATTCAAATGAGGTTGTGGTTCCATATGCATGTACTCAATATAACTCAGAAACACTTTCCCTAGTTGGCAAGTAAATTAAAATTAGATTGGGAGAGTCAAAATTTGAAAAATATCAAATAATGGAGTGAACTAAAAGTATTTAGAGTTAGACATTAGTTAGAACTGATTAATAACCATCACATGCAAAAATAATATAGTTACATTAAGTTATACTCCAACATAAGGATTGAGAACCAATTAATAGGGGAAGAGAGAGAAAAATAGTGGCTAACTCCCTTGAGCAGTTCCTTTAGATTTTCTCCTTCATATATAGATTATAACTTATGTAGAATTTATTCTGTAGTCTCACAATGTCTCACTTAAATAGAATTTGGATTTTGTATTTCTTTCAGGATAACATTTATTTTTTTCAAATTATATTCATTGGGTGAGTGCATGAAGATGGGTTACACTTTTGGGACAAATGTGGTGATTAAATTTCAAAAATTAACTCTTTTAATGAATTGAGGCCCTCAAAATTCATATAAGCATTGTGAATTTTGATTCAAAATAAAAAAACAATTTGCGGAGAATTGTGTTGTTGTCCTAATTATATATTTTGCAAAAACATTTAGTGTCATATAATCTCTAAATATTCCATTAAATGAAATGTTTATCCTTGCAAATTTCCATACATCTTAATAGCTATGAGTGTGTTCACATAGCATAAATTAGTATAAAATGTGTATTAAAGAGAGAGAGAGAGAGAGAGAGAGAGAGAGAGAGAACTAAGTTATGCACATTACAACTTCATTTTTTAATCCAAAATCATATATACTTTTTTAATTTGGCAAGTTAATAGATGAATTGCATTTCAAAAACTTGTTCATGTAAGATTTTTTTGTACTATTTTAAAAATAAATTTGAAAACCAAGAGTACCCTTCTGAACAGGACTCATAAATGTAGACAGTGGTATTTTTTGAATTTTTTTCATTTTGTGTATTTTATGTTATTGATTTTTTATCCATCCCCTTTAAAATTGTCCAAAAATTTTTTAAGCATTATGTTTAAAAGAAATTATCATGAAAATTTGAAAATGTTAAACTCACATTCCATTGGATAGAGGATTCCTCCAGGAATCTAGCATGATCAACTCTACCGCTCAAGGAAAAATGATGCCTTAAGTTTGTCGGGGTACAAAATGGTGGTGGAGAGAAATATGTAGAAGGGCATCTAAAACTCTTTTTTTTAGGTCCTCAACAACTCGATCTAGCACTTAAAATTCTTAATCAATCCTTTGAGATAAAGTTTCAAATAACTTGATCATGTGTTCAAAAAACCCTCAATTGAGCCCTTAACGTGGTTAAACAAAGGCTTAATTGAGCTATACCTTTAAGGTCAATCAAGACCATAGCTTGATCAAGCTCTTTTGTAACCTCAGGTTACACAACAACTCGATATAGGCTTTGTTTTAATTCTCTATCAAGTTATATTTAAGCCCTAAATCAACTCAAATGAGGGATAAAATATTTCTTGATTGAGCACTTAAAATAGCTCAATCGAGCTATTTTTTTCACCCAAAACCCACCCTCGCTTGCCAAAAGGTGTAACCCAACTTCATGTATAAATCCCATTATTCTATATATAATCTATATATAACCATACATTTAAATCAAGAGCCATTAAATAGGCTTCCGATCTCACCTTCCAAATTCATTAGATAATGGTAGTCTATCTAGGGCACGCCAAATCTAGTTAGTCATGGTCACTGCAATCTACCTTCTAGCGATTACATTGTTCATGACAGAACTTGCTATGATACCAAATGTTGGAAACCAATATAATACTAATAGGGGGGATGAATAAGTATTATGACCAATTTTAAGTATTAATAAAAATATTCAAATATTCATCAATTTAACCATGTAAGAAAATAATGAACCACACAATAAAACCATTAACAACATACACATATGTAGTACAGAGACACCCAAGTACGTGGAAACCAATAAAGATAGAGAACAAAAATATTATTTTATTTCTTTATGAAAAGTTAACCTCCAACCTGGTATTACATTACTAGCACCAACCAGAAGGAAGCACTAACTCCCTAATGTGCAAGCACACAGTTGCAGGAGGAATTGACCCCCAATCATCTTATAGGAATTGACATAAAGGAAGAACTAAATCCATGATTTACATGCACCAACTTACAAAACCCAATAAATCACATTTTCATAATGGTTTTAGACATAGACCCATGAGTATTATGTCACTTTAAACATCTTATTTGTATTTAGTTCTCTCACAAATTCAAATCCTCATCAGTAAGATATTATAGTGCACTAGCATATGCAGGCTATCTAGACTTCTAATTTTAACTCAATCTCTTCTCAACAACTCTTTCCTCTCACCCATATATGATCACAAATTTTCAAACCTTCTTAGGATATCCTCATTTAGTTCTAGATCTAATCCCAACTTCTTATATTAGTTTAATAAACTCATACTAGCAGTTTTACATATGATTATAATACTTAGATCTACTTCTTTTAGCATTGGTAGCATCTCAAATTTCATATCTACATATAGAGATATTTTAATCTTTTTTCCCCAACTTAACCTTCTTCAACACTCTTCAAACTCTCTCGATCATCATCTTATTATTTTATTTTATAGAAGAAATTAATCGTTTCACTTACTCGGTGTTTATTTTCCATCAGCCTGGCCTCTAGTAGTATGAAACCTTTCACAAACTTGGCCCTAATAGAAACTTTTCCCCTTCAATTATCCATTAGTAAAACCAACATTCCTTCATTTAATTTCTTTTCTTTTACAATTCTATCCATCATTTACCATGACTATCATTCCATGGTATCTTCCCGTACTAATTTTATCTTTGACTATATCAACTAGACAAAGTCATTTCACTAAATCAATGAGACTAAGTCATGCACAAATATCTCTTCTTCACATACAGGTTGAACCAATCATTCTCTCTCTGGTTGTACATGGGCACCCCTTATACTAATTTAACATCATTGAATACACAAAATGTCTCTCTTCAGTTATATGGTTTTCACACTACCTTCACTTTAGTTTTATTTGTAGCCACAATAATTCCTTCATCTAACATCCTTTGGTGCCTTAACTAAATTTTTGCACTCATACACCAAACTTACATTTTTTCTTCTCATTAGACTTTAGCAATCTACCTTATATGACACAAATCTAGGATGAATGGCTTAGGCACAGAAGGTTCTTCCCTTCATGACATGTGCAATCAAGTTAATTTTGGTTATCCAACTTATTTTGTTCCATTTAATAGCTGGGTAGTTTTGGATTATGGCATGTGTCTTGTATGCTTAAATACCTAGATGCCCAAACACATCTCTTATTGATAAAATCCTTGACACATGAGGTCCCCAATTCAACCTTGTCAAGCAATCACATGCTACCATCTGTTAACCATTGTGCCATTACACATCATGGCCCCACATTTTCTACGCATTATTTTCCCTGCTATCTGTTGATGTCATCCTTTGGCATGGTTTCCTCTGAGTTGTGCGAGATTTTAGTAAGAGATAATTCACTTGGCACCCAATATTGTTAATTTCACATGCCACATGTCTCTTTATCAGTTTGGAATGCAATTTGTTCGCCACATTATTGCAACCTGGTGCCACTTGGATATAGCTCATGCTAACATTTATCTAGTTTTTTCCATCTGTTTGTTTCAAAACAAATTTGGATCTAGGTGTTTAGAATAATTGGAATGTATTCTCCATTCCTAGAGGCCCGGTTACCCAAATATGTCCTCTCACAGCCACCTCATCAAGCCATCTCAACAAAAAAGTATTGTAGGTCAATCAATCAACATATGCCATTTTTTACTATTCTCGTGTGGATTCCATGTCATCGTTGGCTCAAGGAAATACGATATCCATCCATTTCTCTATGTTTTATTTTTCATTTTTTCAAAATCCCTAGATGCTTAGATAAATATTTGTCCATGCAGAACCACAAACACTAGTACCTTAAAAATTCTATTGAATTTGATTATGGATGAATAATACTAAAACCTATATATTATCGAGGTAATTCAGTACTAGAAAAATAATACAAACCTATATAGCTCAAATTTTTCTGAATGAGTCTGGAATTCAAATCTTTTAAACTAATCATGCAAGCCCCAAATATGTCCATATAACCCAAATTAATTTAACCATTTTCACACTTCCAACCTTGCCTTAACTTTGTTACATGCAAGATGTACCTAGCAAATAAAGGAAGACAACTATCAAATTTGGACAAGGCACGAGACAAAGTTTCAATGTCCAGAAGTGCTACAAGGAATTTTTTCTCCTTCTTCCTCTCTATTCTTATTATATAAAATTTCCATACCCCAAGTGGGAACTATAAAAAAATATTACTAGTGTGAAACTTCTATGAAAGGCTTAGCCCCTTGAGGCTTGATTATTAAAGAAGTTTTTATAGAGTTTTTTTTTTACTTGATTATTTTTCATTTTTAGCGATTAATAATTAATTGAGTTTTTTCACTCACATCCTTCAATGTTGGAGTGTCTCTTAATAAATAGGCCCTAAAGATATTATATGAGTCTAGGGTCAATGTATATTACCAATATGGGCATTATATAGAGTCTGATAAAACCAAATTGGGTTTTCATAGGATTTTTCAATAATTAAAAAAATTCCTCAAAACTGAAAGTTTTAAATAATCTTCATGTAACAAATAAAAAAGTGGTTATAGGAGGTTTAATATGGCATGTAGGTACTTGTTTTCATTCGTAGAGTACCCATATTACCTTATTACCCCATTTTGGGTGAAAAGTTTAATTTTTTCTTTATAAGAAATCATTTTTACTCAAAATGGTTAGAAAATAGTGAAAAAATTAACAAATTAAGTAAGAATAAGATATGTTCGAAACATGTTTTTTTGTCTCCAACCAAATTAGTGTTTCTAACCACTTGAGAGAATTTGTTGAAGCACTTCAATAGAGTTCATGATGGTTGAATATATACTTGGAACTTGGGAAGAGATTCCAATGAAGGGGTTCACTTTTACATTAGGATATGACACTTCCTCATGAGGTGACACAATTCCCAAGGAGGGATTTCGCTGCCTCCACACATGTAGTGCCTTAGAGGGTGTGTTCAATGGTAATATGAGGGATTTTTGGCAACCACTACTACACACATGACAACTCTACCTATCACAATTAACAACCCTCTCTATCAAGGTAGCACAAACCTTAAGGGGGTTGTGCCTCCTTCTCACATATATAAATTGCAGCTCCCCTTCATTGTTGCAACTAGTTGGAAAGAGAGGTGAAGAGATTAATGTTTCTCACTATAATTTTTTCATCATTTTCTATTGGAATCAAGGAAATACTTTGGAGGGTACCATGGGGTATGTGTCTTGTGTGGTGGCTTGATTTATACATGAGGTAATATTTCTTGTAATGCAATGTCTTGAATTTCTTGTTATTATAGGCCTTTCAAGGAGAATTGTTGCCCATATGAATAGATAAAAATATTGGTTATTTTCTTATATTTCTTTTGTCTTACATTTGCAATGAAAGCTTGCATGTTCTTCTCTTTTGATCGTTATCTTTTCCAAGTTTCATATGTAAAATAGTTCCTATATTAATCAAATGTTTCTTGGAAATTCTTTAAGAAATTGTAGGTATCTCAAGATTGAACGATTGGGTCATCTCTAGATAGAGTATCCATTGTACTTCAAAATATAAGGAGACATGTTCCCACTTAGCACCAACAATAGTTCCCAGTTTCATAAATATTCCACTTAATCACTTTCATTTCTTCTTTCTTACAAGTTCAAGAAAAATATCACAAAATCTATTCTTTATTTTTATGAAATATTATTGTTATATCTAGAAAATTAAGTGCTAATTTTTTATGAAAAGATAAGAAGCTAGGCAACAACATTTTTTGGTGTCATTGTTGGGAATAAATCTTTTAAACCTAGAAACCAATATTTGTTTTTCATTTTATTTTCACTTTGTTTTATATATGGTTCTCATTATTAGAGCTTGATTGTAATACCCCTCCCTTGTATGCTAAATTATTGTAAACCTAAGCTGAGTTAAAGCTAGGTGTCATATGCTCTCTTGGGTGTTAAATGATTGTAAACCTAAGTTGAGGAAAGCTAGGTGTGATACCCTCCTTTGTGGGACAAACTATTCTAAACCTAAGCTGAGGAAAGCTACGTGATAGGTAATATTAAAAGAAAATGTGTTATTAAGTAAATTAATAAAGTAAATCACTTAGAGGGTGGGGCACCAAGAGAGAGGAGACTCTTGCCAAATCCCTTTGAGGAATGGGATAGAGATGAATCTTTCATGATAAATATTCTAGATGTTATTCTAGATAAGCTTGGAGGAATTGTCGATCCATTGGATGTATGGGAGATAAAGATCCATCAGACATCAAATCTTTGCAGGAGATAAAGGTAAGCTTTTATGAGGAAAGGCCTCGTGGGAGATAAAGACGAGATTTTCCGAAAAAGACCTAGGCAAATGGAAAAATCCCTAAAAGCGGGATGCCACTAATGGAAACTAAATAAAGAAAGAGGGTATTAAATACCTAGTGCATCGATCAATTGAGGACAATTGATCCTTGGGAAGATCTTCGGCTCGGGGGGAATCAGAGGTGATTCATAGTTGGGTGGTGGTTCTCCTCCCCCCAAGTGATGTTTTAGTTGGGATCATGTCTGTGGATAGTTCTGTATGTTGGTTCTTTCCCATCTGTGCTATCAATTTAGTTGTTTACAAATCGATTTACTGATGGTTTCCTTCATTTCGATCAAAGTTTATATGCATGGAAAATACTGTATGATTATTCATGTCCTTTTTATGTTGATAAGTGGATAGTTCATATGTGTATATGTGCGGTTCAGATGGAAGAACTAATAAGTTACTTGAAGTAACCATGCATAAGTTTACTTATCTATGCTATGCTTTTAGAAGTTAGCATACCTATGATCGATTCAAGATATGACCTTGTGCATAGTAAAGGAGGTAGTACTAATTATTTATGTGACTGTCTGATATTAAGGTGGATACTTCGAATGTAGACCTTATCATTGGTAGTTGGAATGAAGGACTTACACATGACAATTAGAGATTATTTAAGTTACTGAATTCTAAGAGATAAACTGGTATATGCATGGAATGATTTATATCTACTGTTGAACTAGTGCATTTCGCCATAAGAATGGCTTGATGATAATTGTAATTGTATGTTAAATGAGATCTCCATTATCCATACTACTATAAGTCGGAAATATATATGTGATTAAGCAAAATCCTAGGTAATAATGAAATTAATCATGTAAAATAATGGTTCCAGTTATCTATGCCATGCATGTCATCAGATGTTATCCATAGAAGTTAGCCTGGTTAGTTATGCAAGGAAGTCTGAAATTATGAGGTGTGGCCATGATTGTTACAGTACAGTTCAATTACTACCATTAATGATAGGTGGATTAATTAGGGTAGTTTTATAGGTGCATAATATGGTTAGTTTGTTTTCATCTACTAAATCATGGTCATTAGATATTAACACATAAGCTTGAAAAATAGGCTTTAAAAGACCATACCAGAATAACCTTGTAGTGAAAATGATAACGACTAGGGAGTCAGTTATATAATTACAAATGGGATAGCCGTTCTCAGTATTGCATCTTAACTATGAAATGGCGAAATTGTTTACAGATAGGGATCATAAGAGCTATATTTCTAGGGTAGGCCAAGGATGTTTCTTACAACTGCTATCAGAGCTAAAGTTCAAACCTTGAGGTCTATGGACAATCCATCTCTATAGCTTTTTCATCAATGGGTTTTAATCATAAAATCCCAAGATTCGAATACGTTCATACAATATTAATTTTCTTGTCATTAGAATTCCCAAATGATAAATTCAAATGTTAATATGGTTTAATAAGAAATTATTCGCGTATGCATGATAATCTAGTGGATGCAAGCAACTAAATTTAATGAATATAGGGTGATATGCAGTGAAAAACATTGTCCAAAAGTTGGATATTCCATAAACACTTTGGGTATCGATAGTGATATATATGGAGTGGCATGCTCAACACCTTTCTTTTTTTTTCCTCTTGCATTCACGCTAGATTCAATCTCTGGAGACGGAAGTGCTAACCTTATGTTGTCACTAGTTATGTAGAGGATGGTATCCTAGGAAACCTAACTATATGGAGCAGGCAATGATTTCAACACCGCTGTTGTTTTTTACCAAATAAATTCCATGTAATGTTCAAGAAAATTGAGGTTGTTGGATTGGTCGTCGACAGTATGTTGATCTCTGAAAACATGTCGAGCTCTTGCTACATGTATTCGGTATAATAATTATCCAAGACCACTGGAGTTATATTCTAATTAGTGACTAACCTACACAACATTTATGGGTTGTTCTTCCCTCACACAGGGAGTATAATACTAAATATCCTCTCCTCTCCCTTAGATGGCAATGGTTGGACATTATCACCCAAATTCAGATTGTCGAATGCAGTTTGGAAACTTCGATCTAAAATTATATTACATAAATGAAATTTTCAAATTTTATACAACCACCGGTATGGTCTGCGCAGACTGGAATGACCATATCTGGTATAAGAATCAAAAGGTCTGATGCTTGAATTAACATATTATTGTTTCAATTGAATAAGGGAAGAGGTCTTCTCATGTCACAAAGTGATTAGGAGTAACAAAACTTCACAAATAGGCTAACTGTGCTTGTAAGATTAATGAAAGCTTTAAAATCATCCAAATGGTAGTACTAGTACAACTCGATAGATGCATTATCTACAAACATATTGGCAAAAGAGGTCAACAAGGAAATTAAACAGTAATGGTAGAGGATCGAAATAAGAATCTACAACCATTGTTTAACCACCAATGGCCTATAAGCCATACCAAAGTAGAGGCTATTGTTTTTCTGAGTTTTTGAGAAAAAAATAAGCAGCAAGGCATTCTGAAACAAATTGGTAACATTGTTTCCTATTTTTTGTTGCTTTACCGTAGGTGTGAAGAACAAAAAAAATTAAAATATGGATGAAATCATTTGGAGCATTATTATCGTCTGTGGGAGAGAATATCATGCAACGAATAGCTAAGGATGTATGCCAGTGGGGATAGTCTATAGACAACCACACAAAATCCCAGTTGTTCTATTTCTTTTTTTAATGATTCCTTTTGGGTGCTTCTCATAATTTGGAAATATGAAAGCCAATGATACAGTTTCAAGAAAGACAAAAAAATTGTAGCCGTTGTTTCCCTTATTGATTGAGGGTATTTATCCATGGGGTTGAAGGCGATAGGTTGAGATGATGATAATCCTCATCATTATCATTCATAATAGGTTATCCATACACCCTTATCTTATCTTGGAAGAAAAGAAAGGATAATTCTTATCCTCTCATTCAACCAAATGTTTTACACTCCTATATGTTGAAGTTGCGCATAAATAAGCCAGCTTGATCTTTGAATGAGAAATCATGTTCTATAGTTGAGTGTCAAATCTGAGGGCTCTATGAGTAAGATTTATAGGAGATAAGAGGGTATAAGCAGGATGCTTCTTCTCCTCCATCATGAACATAAAAGAAAAAAAAAAAACAAGGCGATATTGAAATGTATTGCCTGTCATGATCGACCCAAGGAAGTTGTAATTACCAGGTGTTATCACTTGCTGTGGGCCTTGAAATCAACACAACTTGGATATCCGTCACCACAAATTTCCAACGTGCAGTAAAACTTTTGGACAAAATGATATTCCCTGGAAGCTTGTGTGAGAAAGTAAGTCCTTGGACATCAGTTTATTCGTGCTTAATTTTACCTTAATCAAGAGAAACAATTATTCAGATATTTGGTTCATATACTCTCCTTTGTAGTTATAACTTCAGTTAAAATATGAGAGGTTGTGTTTGTGTTTTTCTTGCCATGAGTATAACTGATTGAATTGCATAAGATAAGTATACATGGGTAAATTTACTATATGATTAGACCTTCTTTATGTTGAAATCATTCAATTCAGTTGCATGTTTCCAAAATTCTAAGCATTGCTCTTTCCATAAGAAGTCATTTGATGCATGAAATAGAGGAGATGCGCCTGTGGTTTCCCTCCATAACTATGTGTTCTCAAGTTTCATGTGTACATTTATGTTCCCAACCGAAGTATAGCTTCTCGTGGTAGAAAGAATGTATGACTAATTTATACTAATTTAAGCAGCTTTTGGAATTGTAATTACCATAGTAGGTTGAGGTAAGCTCGCAGGCTTCTTGGTGAAGCACCTCCATGCAAGCCTTCGATGCAATGGAATGGTCCTAGGTGGCATCGTAGCTGAGCAATAGGCTTTGTGCTCAAAACAACATGATAATAAAAGATATTATTAAAAATTATCGAATGTGGTCATTAAAATGGCCGTCCTGGAACTTACAATGTACAAAGAAAAGGGAGTTAAGATTTTAGCTATTGGTGTTTTCATCGTGATGGTCTTTATTTACAGTGAGTGTTAAATGGTAATTATGGCACCAGTGTAAAAATCCATGATGTTAAATAATATGAAATAAGTACGTGCAAATATTGTGAAACTTTGTAGAACGTACAAGAATAGAAAATGATTGAATAGTACTGTTGAAAGTTGGTATTGCTATTTTACAAAGTTTTATCCATCATGCAGTGATGGGATGCATATCAAGCTCCTTAGATCGAACCATCAAGATTTCTACTCGCCACCCTTACATGCATCGGTGGTTTGAAATTAAGAAGTGTTGGTGCAGTGGTGATTCATTTCCTTTCTCAGATTTATTAAACCTAAGTGAAAATATATATGTATACATTTTTATAAGGTACGTTTTGGGAGTCTATTCTCACTTTCTCAAATCTTAATCTGATGTTATTAAAATTTGCATGAACATTTATACTATTAAGCACATAAAGCCAGAAGCTCTCGGTGATCGAATAAGTTTTTTTGTTGCCAGGAAAGTATTCCAAACATGTCCACTCCAATATCGACGTGGCTTGAAATAATATACTTCTTTGTGTGAAAATCTTAAAAGGAGCCACGTCTTTGGAGTCGCAAATTGAATTAGGCAAAAAAAAACAAAAATGAAAATCTATAAATATAAGCAAAGCAGAGCTAATAAAGTTTTGAATAACTAACTTGCAAGAGGGGGGAGAAAATCCTTGAAAATCCATGTTGGGATGAAAGGTAAAATTTTAAATAATGATTGATAACATGGTAATTACAATAAAAGGAAGAATTGTTGAGTTATGTAATGGTAAATATTCCCATGAATAATGTTAAACATTATAAAGAGCATGTAAGATTATGAAATGGCATAATTATTTTTCAATGTAATTCACCTATATACAATGCATTTTGGAGTGTAATTTGTCTTTCAAAAAGAAAAAAAATTAATTAAGGGGAATCTATTTTAACATGTTATTATATACCATGATCTATGCATTGGATATGCATACTAGTATAATTGTGTACCACAAATAAACTAGGGTAATTAATAAGAAGAAAGTCCTAATGCTTTTGATTGATGGAAGAGAGATCATGTTAATATTATAAGTATCTTCTTAAGAGTATGAAACTTTGCAACTTAAGAGCATACCTTAATGTATATATCTGATATAGATAAGGTTCTCGGGGGAATATCTAACCAATATGAACCCTTCCAATTTGGAAAAGAAATTGAGACATGACGAACATACTTCTTATAAGAAGTAAAACGAATAAATTAAGTTTTGAATAGTGATGCTATGCATATTTAAGAAAAATAAAAGAAAAATAAACTAAGTTTTAAATTTTAATTGGTGAATAAAAGAAAAATGGTACAATTGTGGTGTAGATGCATGGCTAAATAAAATCACCTAATACTTGAAAGGAGGATTTTATAATAGAGAAAGTCCATAATTGTATCATGATTATTGTGTAATGATACATATACCCATGTATTGTCATGAATTGTTTGTATGTGTTAACATAGTCTAGTTGAGTCGTCATTCAATTACACATGTTTTGAAGAGGAACATGCTTAATATTAATGCATAGTAATGAGTAATATACATCTTCCATGTAAGTACTTCCTGTTGAACTCTGGTATTGATTCTAGATTCGTTAGTCAACCTTACGGTCTTTTAGATGTTGAAAGAAAGTAAAAGTCATTTCTCAACAATCATAAAGATGTTGGTTACCCCAATGCCTATTAATGGGGAGTATGTTCTATAGAAGGAAAGAGAGAGATTGCCCTAATGACTATATTGGTAAAGTAGTGTGGAGTTGTTGTTGTGCTTTGATAGACTATATGTTTTGATGTTGGACATAGTTGTGTTGAGAAAGAATTAATGGTTTGTGACTTGTAGAAATCAATTTTATGTTGTTAAGAAATGCTTACAAATATGCATATAATGAACAAATGTGGCATTTTTTCCCTCCGTGCAAGGGATTTGAGTTGCTTGAACTATATGGAAGTTATATTTTGCTAGCATACATGCATGGGTTGTTATGTGCCAACAATAAATACGCAATTATGCATGAATAACTTATGACTATGTTTAAAAGTCAGGCTGGACAAGGAAACTTAAGGTTATTAGTCTTACTGTCAGGAAAAAAAAATATTATAACTAAGTTGTTATAGCATGCAATGTACCTTAGTGAGAAAATACCGTAAAAGTAATGTTAGATTTTGTTTAAGATTGATAACAAGTAATGTTTATGGAAGGAAGATACCATTACTTGAGTGGCATACTTACATATGTTTCCTTCATGAATTCAAGAATCACAATTCTCATAAAACTAGACTATGATTCTGGACAAAGATTAAACTATGGTCATCATTATATAAAGAAGACTTCTAAATGGTATAATTGTTATGAAAGTATCATACCAAGGTAAAGGATGGTGAGAACATGTTATAGTACAAGACTATATAACCTATACAAATTGTCATTCAAATTAATCCTTTGATTAATGCATCTACATACAATGTGGTTTGTTCTTGTGTTGGAAGAAAATATGGTTATGGGGATATTCAACTTAAACAAATTTCCAAGACATATGCATCTTTCGATGGATATGCATAATAGAACCTATAAGTATCCTTGAGTGCAAACCATAGTAATTGATGAAGTAGCACAAATGGTATGGACCACTGAGTCAATTAAATGGTATCTAACAATCTGTTTAAATAGATTGATATCATAATTTGTACCAAGCAATTTTGAGAGGTTCTCTTATTGGATTGCATTGATAATGTGTCTAGAGTCTCGACAACATAAGAAATGTTTCGTAATTCAAACAAGAATTCATAAAATAGATAACTCATATTTCGGTTAAGGGTTATTTAATGTTAAAGAGGAGCTAACATGTAAGTACCCCAAGATCATAAACACTTCCAACTAAAAGGGGTGTAGGATTGAAAGTAGCAAAAACTTTCAAGTATAACTACACTATATTATGCATGGCCAACAAGTTGTTGAGGCATACAAAGAGAAATACTAAATCATACGAGATGAATTATGATCTAATAATCTATGAGTTAATAGTCTACTTTAGGACATTAAGCAAAATGTATGATAGAAATATGAATGAATACAATACTATGCTACTAATATTGTAACCAAATTAAATCTAGAAATGATTTTCACTTGACAAAACTTTCTCTGATTACAGAAATGAACCATTCTCACACAAATTTCTTGTCAACTAAGCACAGTTGTTTTAATTGCTAGAAAACATATAAAAGAATGTTTGGTATGATACTAACATGGTAGGAAAATATGTGGAAAAAGTTTTGTCATGCAAGTGATACCATGAGAATGGTATGATGGGTTGTAGCATAGATGCTACTATGTACAACAGTACATAAGATACTTGTATGACTACATATATTACATGTTTGAAATGTGATATGTATATCAGTGTATATAATACACATTATGTGTAGGTATGCATGAAGACATTGGGTAGATGTCTGGTAGGACAACCGACTGGGTAGTTGCACAGAAGAAGGAAAGTAAGAAGTGGTTCAAGGATAAGTAACCATGGTTAAGTTTGGCATACATATGATTACAAAGAATATATATAATGAACATATATGTTGAATATATATATTCTATGTGAACTAATTTATTATGACAATGCAGGCATATTGATGTGGAAAATATGCTAACAAATGTGTTGTATGTAGAGAAAATGCAAGAAGAAGGTGTTCAACAAAGAACACAAAGGCTTGGAAGAATGCCAAAAGTGAACATGAATTCTTCAGATAAAATGAAAAATGAGAAATATTTTCTTTAGTAATATTAAGTAATAGATTATGATATGTATCATAGTTAAAATTCTACATCTATAAATTCTGAAAAATGGTTTGAAAACAATGTTACAGGTAGCTATGAAAGGAGAACACTCCTTGAGACTGATGTAGCTATGGAAGAGGAGCACTCTTTGTGACCAATGTAGCTATGGAAGAGGATCACTCTTGGTGACCAATGTAGCTATGGTAGAGGAGTACCCCTTGTGACCGATGTACATCAGAAAAATTGCATCAGATGATAGAGCCATGAGAGCTGTTGATTCAGAAACCATCTACCTATGAAAAAGGACATGATGCAGTGATATGCCAAGGACGATGTAAAATTTAAGGGAGGGATTATGTAACACCCCTCCCTTGTGTGATAAATTATTGTAAACCTAAGCTAAGTTAAATCTAGGTGTGATATCCTCTCTTGTGTGTTAAATGATTGTAAACCTAAGATGAGGAAAGGTAGGTGTGATACCCTCCTTTGTGGGTTAAACTATTCTAAACCTAAGCTAAGGAAATCTATGCAATATGTAATATGAAAAGAAAATGTGTTATTAAATAAATTAATAAAATAAATAACTTGGAGGGTGGAGCACCAAGAGAGAGGAGATTCTTGCCAAATCCCATTAAGGAATGGGATAGAGATTAATCTTTCATGATAAAGCTTCTAGATGTGATTCTAGATAAGCTTGGATGGATTGGTGATCCATCAGATGGATGGGAGATAAAGATCCATCGGAAATTTAAAGCTTTGTGGGACATAAAGGTAAGCTTTTATGAGGAAAAGCCTTATGGGAGATAAAGACGAGATTTTCTAAAAAATACCTAGGAAAATGGAAAAATCCATAACAGCGGGATGCCGCTAATGGAAACTAAATCATGAAAGAGGGTATTAAATACCCAGTGCATCGATCAAATGAGGACAATTGATCTTTGGCAAGATCCTCGGCTCGTGGGGAATCAGAGGTGATTCATGTTTGGGTGGTGGTACTCCTCCCTCCAAGCGATGTTTTAGTTGGGATCATGTGCGTGGATAGTTCTGTATGTTGGTTCTTTCCCATCTGTGTTATAAATTTAGTTTTTTACAAATAGATTTAATGATGGTTTCCTTCATTTCGATCGAAGTTTATTTGCATGAAAAATAATGTATGATTATTCATGTCCTTTTTATGTTGATACATTGATAGTTCATATGTGTATATGTGGGGTTCAGCTAAAAGAACTAATAAGTTACTTGAAGTAACCATGCATCAGTTTACTTATATATGTTATTTATTTATAAGTTAGTGTACTTATGACCGATTCAAGATATGACCTTGTGCGTAGTAAAGGTGCTAGTACTAATTAATTATTTGACCATCTAATATTAAGGTGGATACTTCGAATCTAGACCTTATCATTCGTAGTTGAAATGAAGGACTTACACGTGACAATTAGAGATTATTTAAGTTACTGAATTTTAAGAGATAAACTGGTATATGCATGAAATGATTGATATCCACTGTGGAACTGATGCATTTCTCCATAGGAATGGCTCGATGATAATTGTACATGTATGTTAAATGAGATCTTCATTATCCATACTACTACAGCTCGGCAATATATGTGTGATTAAGAAAACTCCTAGGTAATAATGAAATTAATCATGTAAAACAATAGTTCTATTTATCTATGCCATGCATGCAATCAGATGTCATCCATAGAAGCTAGCCTAGTTAGTTGTGCAGGGAAGTCTGAAATTATGAGGTGTGGCCATGATTGTTACATTAGAGTCCAATTACTACCATTAATGATAGGTGGATTAATCAAGGAATTTTTATGGGTGCATAATATGGTTAGTTCATTTTCATCTACTGAATCATGGTCATTAGATCCTGACACATAAGCTTGAAAAATAGGCTTTAAAAGACCATACCAGAATCACCCTGTAGTCAAAATGATAATGACTAAGGAGTTGGTTATATAATTACGGATGGGATAACCCTTATCAGTATTGCATCTTAACTATGAAATGGCAAAATTTTTTACAGATAGGGATCCTAGGAGCTATATTTCCAGGGTAGGCTAAGGAGGTTCATTACATTGATTTGTATCCATTTGGTGAATCCCCTATTTAAATATATTCAAGGTATTCTACAAGAATGGATTCAAGTGATTTGATTAATCTCATTCCTAAACATGCAAAGGTTTATCGAGTGTCAAGTAGAAATAAGTGTCAAATAGAAATGGATGATATTTATGCTGTTATTTTATTATACTAATGTTAAGGGCTATCTGCATGTTATCCTTTGGAAAATTTTCCTTCCTTTCATGGAAACAATGGAGTAAGTGGTAAAACTAACATTTGTAATTTTATCCTTTGTTTTAGGAAAATAGTAAAATAACCAGCAAATATGAGTATGTGAACATGATTTTTTTTCCTATCCTCAGAAAAAGATGTTTTATATTGGTTCACTTAACAAAATAATGGAAAATTATCAACTCTCATACAAATCATAAATCTCGATAGATGAGGGGATAAGAAAGATAAATGCCACTTGTCATCCTTACTTACTAGAATAAACAAAAATGAAAATGAGACTATGGTGGAAATAAATAATAGATTTAATGATTTGACCAAAATCCTTCATGCACACATTAATCCACCAAATTCCTCTTTTCTCATTTATTATATTGAGGATTCCAGTGGTGACATGAGACATCATCTAAGGAATAAGGAATAAACAACTTTGAAGGTTGCATAAACTATGGCTATGAAAATTGAGAACATAAAATATTTAGGAAAAACAAATATCCCCAGTTTCAGAAGAGGAACTTATTCAATGTCCCAAGAGACTATGAATAAAGTTAAACTTATGGAAGTATATAGTGATCCTATAATATATTTTACTCAATTAATAAATACTATGGAAGTGAGCCATGCTAATCAAACCCTACAAAATTTATTTAAATGGAGAGGTCACAACCAAATAGATTCCATCCTACACCAAATGATAGGTGGAAAAAGGAAGGGCCTTCTCAAGGTTAGACACCACCCAATCCATTAGAAACAACAAATTTAGTTGAACATCAAGCCCCTCCATTTTGGATAAAATGCAATGAGTTTCATGATGAATATACTTGTGTTGGTTCATGTTAGATTGTTTAATAAGAAATTCTAGGAACAAGTGAGAAAGTAAACATGGTTGGTAAAAAGTCAAATATTTCTATGGGAAATTGGATATGAAATGTGGAAAGTAGTCAAAGTGTTAATAATATGACTATTAATTATGATAATGTTACTAAAATTTATGGTGAGAAACCTACACTTGAACAAATCCTTGATATAGTAAGGCCTAAGGGACTAACTTATCAAAGAAGAGGAAAGAAGGATAAAACTAAACTACATCAAAATATGCCCAATATTTTCACTCCTCAACTTCACATTTAGACATTGATTTGGGTGGTTGGATAAATAATTTTAAAGTCTTGTTTCCACTCAAAAAGTTTCTTCAGATACCATACCAAAAGTCAAAGTTTTTAAAGGCTATAGAGGTTTCTTAAGGAAAGGGTAGTGAAAATATTCCAAAAGATACACACAAACATGTGCGTGTTATATTTCCAAGCATGTATAGGGGTGCGGTGAACGAAAAACATCAACCCTTTTTTGTCACTCTATTGGTTAATGATTGCCTTCGACATCATTTCATGTTAGAATCATGTGCTTCTTCAAATTTGATCACTAAAAAGGTCATGGAACAACTAAATTTAAGAATATCAAGACCTTACCATAACATTTGTGACATTGATTCAAAGAAAATTGAAGTGTAGGGGATAATTAAGTATCTTCAATTACATCTTGCAGCCTATCCAAATATTCAAATTTTTATGGACATCATGATCATAGATGTAAGAAATCCATGGGGTATATTTTTATCTAGAAATTATGCCACAAATTTGTGTGGAAAAATCCAAATATATTTATTGCATTATACCATCCCAACCATTGATAACACCTTTTTTAGAATTGATAGGGAGCTTCAAAGGAAGTATCATATTGAAAATCCAAAGAAAATGAATAAATGAGCTAGTTTAGGAATAACATGACCTTGGGAGCTATGTTGTGTTATCAAACTTCTTACCACCTATAGAAGACAAAATTAAGGAAACGAAGGTTGATAAAGTTTTTCATATGAAACTAGATGGATCCCATTCAATATTAGGAAAGGATGTTGGGATTATAATCACTTATAGTTTTTGGAAGATTTTCATCTTTGGTTACTAATTATAGTTTGAAGCAACTATTAGTTTAGAAAATTATGAGGAACTCTTATTGGGTTTGGAGATGGCTAAGTACATGGGAATCGAGTTATTAAATATCAAATGTTCTATGATTCAATAATTTCCTAGGTCATAAATAAGTTTGCGCAAATATGGAAAGGTGAAGAGATATAGAAATGCAATATATGATAGCAAATGTGGAGAGGTGAAGAGATATAGAAATGCAATATATGATACAATGGAATACTTTGATGCATTGAATATAATAATAGTCTCTACATAATTAAACAACATAGAATATGAGTTGGAAGTAGTAGCTTCAACACTTCAATGTATGGATGAACTAATAAAAGAAAAAATAAAATGGAAGTTATACTAAGACCATTGGTGATCCGAATGGAAAATGGCATCAACCCATGGTATTCATCCACCCATGGAATTTACCCATGGTATTGTAAGTGGCACCCACCCATGGTATTTATCCATGCATGGTATTGTAAGTGACATCCACCTATGGTATTTGCCCATGGTATTGTGACATCCACCCATGGTATTCATTCATCCATGGAATTGACCCGTGCTATTATGACCTCCACCCATGGTATTCATTCACCCATGGAATTGACCTGTGGTATTGCGACATCCACCCATGGTATTCATTCATCCATGGAATTGACCCATGGTATTGTAGCTGAAAAATACTATAAGTAACAAGTCGCATTTTGTAGAAGGACAATTTGTCCCCCATAATGTACCTCTTACAATTATTCTCCAATTTAATCAAAACAATTTTTTCTGGTTTTGTTTATTGGACATTCTTCTCTTTTTCTTCTGACATTTCAATTTTTTAGATCTTTACGGCCTCTCCCCAAAAATCCATTTCAATATTTTAGATCTGGGGATCTCCCCCCAAGATTCGGATCAGTCATATCAGAGCAAGTTATGATTCCATGGAAATGAGTGTTCGATGCATATTTGAGTTTGAAATTTTGCAGCAATATTCAACAAAATTCAAGCATGTGCTACATCATCCACAAAGCATTTTTCTTGGTCCAAGTGGGAAGAATTTTTCTTTTTTCATTTTTTTGGGGGAATGTTTTTGGGTGGCGATTTTGCAGATCAAATCTGAAATTTTTGGTGAAAAATCTACAAAAAATAATAATAGATCTAGATTCCTTGCGAAAAATACCCAAATTCAAAAAAAAAAAATTGGCCGAATCGGAGTTCGAATGAGGGAGATATCATTGATTTAAAATCAGCTATGTTGTAGAAATGTTTCTGATGAAAATTCGTGCCAGTGGCTCTCCTATCTAACTTTTGCAATTTTGGTACAAAATTTTAGAAAAGTGATTATAGATCTAATCTCCTCTTGAAAAATTGTTCAATTTCACAAAAACAATGGCTCGAATCTGAGTTCGGATGTGGGAGATATCATTGATTTAAAATAATCTATTTTTTCAGACCTTTTGTCATGGCGGAAACGTTGCAGTGAAAATCTAAGATTCTAGAGTGTCTAGATAAGGGTTTCCAACACAAGGGAAGATAAAAAATGGTCCTTTTGTTTCCAAAAACATGTTATAATAAATATTCTGAGTTATATTGACCGAGTTATGTCCATTTTAATTCTAGAGCAGCGTTTAGAGAGGGTTCCCATTAGAGACGTGCCCTCCCACCCCACTTTACTAGGCACCTACTTCACATTCATCAGTTTCAGCATAGTAGCATTTTACTTGGGTTATTTGGACATGTTCCCTCCCACCCCAAGCTATGTAGGTACTTGCTACTTCATCAATAACCAACATCACAGTTATGGGTCAACCACACAAAATCCTTGTCATCGAAGTCCATTTGCTAGGTTGCACACTGTTAGTATCATAGTTGGTCACAAGCATTACAGGGTATCTCTATCCTTGAATGTTCATTTTTCATGGTTATGGGTCATCCACAACCCACCCTTCATCAAAGTACATTTGCTAGGCTGCACACTGTCAGTATCATAGTTGGTCACAAGCATTACAAGGTATCTCTATCCTCGGATCTTCATTCATCATGGTTATGGGTCATCCAAAAACCCACACTTCATCGAAGTCCATTTTCTAGGCTGCACACTATCAATATCACAGTTGGTCACAAGCATTACCAGGTACCTCTATCCTCATATCTTCGTTCATCATGGTTATGGGTTAACCACATAAAACCCTTCTCTTTAGTGGCTCTTCATATTCAACAAAGGCTTCGTAGGAGGGAACTTCACGCAATGGGGACCATTACTTCTTAAGGAGAGAGGAATGATCCGAATGGAAAATGGCATCAACCCATGGTATTCATCCACCCATGGTATTCATTCACCCATGGTATTTGCCCATGGTACTGTGATATCCACCTATGGTATTCATTCATTCATGGAATTGAGCCATGGTATTATGACATCCACCCATGGTATTCATTCACCCATGGAATTGACCTGTGGTATTGCGACATCCACCCATGGTATTCATTCACCCATGGAATTGACCCATGGTATTGTAGCTGAAAAATACTAAAAGTAGCAAGTCGCATTTTGTAAATGGATAGCTTTTCCGCCACAATGTAGCTCTTACAATTATTCTCAAAAAACAATTCTTTGTGGTTTTGTTTATTGGACATTCTTCTCCTTTTCTTCTGGCATTTCAATTTTTCAGATCTTGGGGCCTATCTCCCAAAATCCATTTCAATTTTTTAGATCTTGGGGGTCTCCCCGCAAAATCTGGATCAATTGGTGCACGCTAATGTATGTCTTTAGCAAGTTTTTAGTGATGAAAATAAAATATTTTGATTTATCAACAATATTCATGAATTTTCATATTTGCAAGTCAATTATAAAGAAGAGCTGTGTGAATATCAAGAGGTTGATGAAGATAGCATAAACCCCACTCTCAGAGGACTCATATTTTTAGAGAAAATCTTTGGCATGTATGGAAGTGATGAAAGGAAAAATAAAAGAAGATTTGACTTGGTGACCAAATATAGGTGAACGTGGGAGAAAATTAGGATCCCAAGTTGATGAAGATTGGAAAAGATACTTCAGAAAAAGAAGGAAATGGATTTCCAAATCTATTAAAAGAATGTGAAGATGTGTTGACTTTTACTTATGGTGAGTTAAAGGTTTAGAGGGAACATGACATCCAAAATAAATCCCTCCTAAAGTTAAAAATTTCAAGCCTCTCAAAAAAAATATTTGGATAATTAATCACAAATTGCCCCCCTTACTGCAAAAGGATCTCCAAAATATGTTGGTTGCAGGAACCATTACTTAACCTAGACATTCTTCTATTGAAAAATCAGAAAGGCAGTAAAGATTTTCTTGATCTTGATAGTTACTTGTTTTTTTTCTTACTTTTATGATTATAGATATCTTATTTCTTTAGTTCATCAAGCAATTACCAAAAGAAGAAACACATAAATGGACACAAGATGTAGGCACATGATAGGGAAAAACACCCCTCGAGGGGAAAACCAAATCAAAGTAATTCTTCCTTTCAATAGTATTCTTTACGACTCTTCACCCTATACCAAGGCTAGACCTTCCCTCTATACCAAGTCAACCTCCAAAAGTTTGAACTCTTCTGAGCAATTTTTACTATGCAACAACTTATGACAATTGAAATCTTTTGGCAGAAGTCAAACCTGGAAGAGTTTGATCTACCAATCTAGAGCACGAAATAGAGAGACACCACCAAAAAAATTTTGATTTTCCTTGTCTCCTTAGACACCCCCAAACTCGTATTCACTTCGTCTTCTAGACAATAGACTTTCCCAGCTACCCACTTCGCACTTTTTCCCAGTAACAAGATTTTCGCACTTTTGTCCAGTAGAGAGAATTCAAACTTGATGAGAATTGATGCTCCAAATTAATTTGTTGTCCTTCCTTTTATAGGCTTTTGGTGGGGTGGAATGGGTCCTTAAGCCTACTTAATCCTCCATTAGGCCAACATGGTGTGGAGGTTACATAATTCATATTTGACTCTATACTTAACCTTTTTACATGATTCAAAAACCCAAGAATGGTCTCTTTGAATGTAGCATAATTTTATAGACTCAAAATAAATCCTAGAAGTGATCAATGGGGACTTTGACCTGAAACATGGTGACCCAAGCATGAAACTTGTGCTTTGATAAGTCACAATAATAATAATAATAATAATAATAACTCTTTTCTTTATTATTTTGACAAGTAAATTACATGATGACTCAAGTACATTATTGAAGACCGAACATAGTTAATTTTTCCAACACTCCCTCTTAACTAGGGAGGTATTCATAATGTACATATACAATGGAAGATCTGAAACTATATGAACCATAAATAACTTTAGGAACCTAAATGACATTTACTGGATTCCTAACAAGGTAAATCTATCCAAACAGTCACTCAACAATTTAGGCACCGTAATGCCATGGACTAGATTCCTTACCAGGGCGATATGTCCAAACAATCACTCAATAGCTTAGGCACCGTAATGCCATGGACTAGATTCCTCACCAGGGAAATCTATCCAGGTGGGACTAAGATGTAATCAAGATTTTAGCCCCTTTAGGTACCCTCGGGCTTAGTTACTAACCATCAACCCAAGAATCTAGGTGTGTATCCAAAATATACCTATTTGATCAACACCACCTTTCCAATTACTAGACATGAACATAATGTGCTTGAACTGAATTTAAACATGAACACAAAAAATTACAAATATAACAATAAATAAAACAGAAATAATACTTCATTTCATTAATGTATACTACTGAAATATGTTTACAAACAGAAATGGAAACAAACCAGATAGGGCGATGGTAGCTTATCTCTAACAAGAGATGTGGCGGCTACATGCCTCTGAACTGTGTTACAATGAGGATCAAAGGCCTATTTATTGTTTAGAAACAATGGAAAACCATAAACATCCAAAAACCTAACCCTAGGAGATGAAACGCCAAACTATGGGCCCCGTTTGGGTAAATTGTTACATCAAATTCCCGGGGTAGTAACTTTGGCATACGATCTCTGTTTGAAGCGCACAATACCTCGCTAATATATCCAAGGACTACAAATATTGATGAGGAACATCAGCTTATAAATCATGTTTCTTATATTTTTCCCCAAAAAATGTTGTTTAGGGCCTCAAAACGGCTCCAGACGTTCAGGACCCAAAAAACTGCCAAAAATAGTAAATTATGCTACAAATAAGGAAACTGAAAAACTGAAAGAGATAGTTGTGGGGGTCCAAGTGGTATAGGTGGGTGGCCACCAACATCCACTTGGATCATTCCTCCCCCCTTAGGAAGCAATGCTCTCAATTGCGTTGAATGCCTCCATGAGATGGGGAAACTTCTACTCAACTCGGTCCCTCGTGAGCTGTTCTTCAATCTTTGATGTGTCCAGTAATGGTGAGAAGCATGGTTGAGGGTGGTGCATATTGAACATTGGGTGAAAACCAAGGAATGGGGGAATTTTGTGCTCCAAAGCATTGTTACTCACAGCCTTGGTAATTGTGTAAGGACCATACCAGAGTGGTTTGAGCTTTCGATGGGCTCTTGTAAGGTGTTCTTTCTGAAGATGAAACCAAACTTTTGCACACCTGAAACTTGCATGGCACCTGATGTTGATCATGTCACTACTTGTACTTGGCATTTTTCAACGGTACCCCTGTCGGTGAGGAGAAGACATTCCTGTATTCTTTCATGACCATATCCACCTGCTTCTGCTACATGGATGAACCCTTCTCAGGGGCCATGGATGTGGCTACGATCTTCCCCTTACTTTGAGAGTGAACCAGAAAGAAAATAAATTTCCTAGTCTAGGATATGATCTACTGCCTTTCTTAGCAGAGATCAAAGAAGTAGCGGTAGGTGGGGCTACCTCTAGTATCCTGTATAATGTATTACACAAAGAAATAATAACAACGTGAGGCCTTGGCTCATACATATAATGTTTCTTCCACATGTATGTTTGGCCTAATAATACATCACAAACATTAAGAGCTGCAACATCACACAATACCTCATCTGTCAACAGCCTGATGCTATAGGGAAGGCATAACTGTTGGAAAACTTGGAAGCCTCACCCTTGGTGAAGCCACCCGATGTTGTAAGGATATGAGTGTGGTGTGGTCAGTAGGGCCATCCACTTCACGACCTTTGCTGAAATTAGGTTCTTTGGCTCCCACTGTCAACAACGAATTGCGGCGGTGAACCCTTCACCCACATCTGTGAGTGGAAAAGACGCTCCCCCTCCTCTGGATTTTTGGGCTCATTCTTCTAGACCTTAACGGTGGTAACAGTGGCGCTGGGCTCCGCATCAATGATTTGCTTCCCTTTGTTATTCCCCTTATCAGGTTTTGACTCAGGGTTGGAACATGCATCTGATTTTGAAGCCTCCAACTCGGCCACCAACGACTACTTCATCCAACACTCACTTCTAGTATGAGTGGGGCTCTTATTGAACTAACACCACTTTCTTGTGTCCTTCTTTGACTTCATGGTGTTTTTCTTTTCTTGCGGCTTCGACAGATTGTCTTGGGTCACCCCGCCTTAGCTCTGTCCTTTGTTCTTCGGATTCACAGATCCAAAGTCTCGATTCTTTCGTTTAAACTTTTGCTTGATCTTTATAGCGTATCAATATTCCGTGTCAAGCAAGGAGATGTCCAGGAACTCCATCTCATCCTAAATGTACCTATGTAGGCATCTGCGGTATTTGAGTACCAAATGCAGCTTTGAATCCTTGATGCCCAACTTTGTGAGAAGGGTATGAAAAATTATTAAGTTATGGTTGTTCTATGCTTATAACAGTTTACTTCTTTTTCTTATTATATTCCACCGATTAGCAATCACATGTACATAAAGTAAAGTGCAGATAGAACATTAAACGATCGACAGAAAACAAGCCAGGACAAGAGACACAAGATGTGGCGGCTAGCCAGGGACAAACCCCACAATGTGTGGGGAAACCCTTTGATCAAATCTTCGTTTATCTTCAATAATTCAGCAGAGAGAAATAGTACAATAAATCTGATTCATATCAGCAGTAGCAAACCCTAGATCAGTAGCATCAGCATTAGCGGCTTCATTATCAAACTAGGGCAGACCATATCTCACAAACCGACAGTCGGATTGACTTCATTCCACCACCAAAAGTTTTGGCTTCCATAGGAGGTTGAGATGAACCTACAGTGCAGTTCAGATGAGGAGATCTTCTAGGCCACACAAGTCAATCTTTACTTCTGTAGTTGCAGCTTCATTTTCAGCAATTTCCGGCTTCAAACTAGGGCAGTCGATATCTTGCAAACCGTTTGTCAGATTGACTTCATTCCACCACCAATAGTTACGGCTTTCAAAGGAGGTTCAGATGAACCTACAATGCAGTTCCAAAGAGGAGATCTTCTAGGCCACGCAAGTCAATCTTTACTTCTGCAGTTGCAGCTTCAAATTCAACAGTTTCTGGCTTCACATGTGAGAGAGAGAGAGACCCATTTCAGCGCAGTAGAGAAGAGACTCATATCTTCGCAGTAGAGAGAGAGAGATGTGATGAGATGAGTGAGACCAAATGAGGAAAAGTCGTCTTATATTTATACACAACGTTGGTGGGTGAATAGATGCGACTGTTGGGCTTCTGAGCCTACATGAGTTGTAGGTCGGCTTGATAATAATTCCATAATCAAAATAAATTCATATCTCCATGAATACTTATCGGAATCGGATGATCTTTATATTAATCCTACACCTCTCGACCAGAGGAATCTAATAAAAATATTATCAGTGATGAATAAGATGACCCACATGAAGTTTTTCCCTGGTTGCCAATTTTAACACTCTCTCTCAACCATGGAGAACTTCATCTGCAATCTGTCTATCGGTCGTTACTATTCATCCATCAAATGCACTGCCCTATACAACCTGACCCTTGCCCTGCTCTGCTCTATTTTGCCTGTTCTGCTTTGTCTTGTTCTGCCCTGTACTGTTTTGTTCTGTTCTGCTCTACTCTTGGATTGTTCTGTTCTACTCTGCTTTTGTCCGAATTAGGAAGAAGAAGAAATGATCGAGGATGTATCATACTGACTCAAAGTCAGTCTCAGAGTATGTACCACTGGTCCCAGACTAGTCTCAACCAACCCAAAGTCAGCGTCATAGTGAGTACAACTCCAATGGTCCCAGACCAATATCATCCTCCACTGACTCAAAGTCAGTCTCAGAGTATGTACCACTGATCCCAGACCAGTCTCAACCGACCCGAAGTCAGGGTCATAGTATGGTACAACTCCTACCACTGGTCCCAGACTAGTATCATTGATCCCAGATCAATGGAGGTCATCCTAGCGTAGGGAGTACGGTAGTTACAACGATGCATCCATCAGTACTACTATGGTCGCTAACTTAATTTCCCTGCTCATTGATCAGATGAGAGGTACTTCCCATGAGTTCCAGACTGCATGAGTAGGATGCCTCGACAGGAGAACTAATCAATCATGTCCTCACAGGAGAACACATCAATCCTGCTACAATTGCCATGGAGAACACATCAATCCAGGCCTCATAGGAGAACACATCAATCATGCTACAATTTCCATGGAGAACACATCAATCCAGGCCTCACAGGAGAACACATCAATCCTGTTACAATTTCCATGGAGAACACATCAATCCAGGCCTCACAGGAGAACACATCAATCCTGCTACAATTGCCATGGAGAACACATCAATCCAGGTCTCACAGGAGAACACATCAATCCTGCTACAATGTCGCCACGGGGTGTATATGTATACCACCAGGGGATAGTGAATAATCATGTGGTCATATGCTGCTCCAAGAAGCACCCCGCACCCCCCTGGAGCTCTCAGAGCTCAATGCATCATACATGACCCTCATTGGAGGGTCTTTGAATAACTCCAAGTTGTTCACGGAAAGTCAAAAATTTTACTTTCCCAAGGGGTTTTGTCAGAATGTTGGCGACCTGTTCATCTGTACCGATATGATGGATCCTTATAGCTCCCCATTGCACCATATCTCGAATATAATGGTATCTGATATCAATATGCTTGGAGCGATCATGGAATACGGGATTCTCTGACAAACGAATCCCACTTTGGTTGTCACAAAGGATCACAGTGGTATTCAATGTGAATCCAAACAACTCACTGAAGAGCTTTCGCAACCAAACTGCCTCACAAGAAGCCATGCTAGCAGCAATATACTCTACTTTGGTGGTGTTCAAAGCCACCGACTTTTGTTTCCTGCTCATCCAGGATATTGAAGCAGATCCCAAGGAGAAACAACACCCGCAAGTGCTCTTACGGTCCTCCACATTGCCTGCCCAGTCAGCATCTGTGTATCCAAATAGTCTCGCATCTCTGGCAATGTATCTTAACCCATAAGTGATAGTGCCACGAAGATATCTCAGTAGATTCTTGGCACCAATCCAGTGTATGTGGTGGGGTTCAACCATATGCTGGCTCAATGTGTTGACTGCAAAGCATATATCTGGACGGGAGTTCACTAAGAACATTAATGCTGCGACGAGTTGCCGATACTCGGTAGCATTTCGTAAAACAGGTCCAACAGCACTACCGCTTAACTTCTTGAAGTCAAGCCCCATCGGAGTAGTTATAGGCTTGCAGTCCACCATTCCGAATCTTTCCAATATCTTCACCACATATTTTCCTTGAGATAGGAAAATTTCTCCTGGCTTTTGCCACACTTCAAGTCCTAGAAAGTAGTGCATCAGTCCTAGGTCTTTCATTTCAAATTCAGAGGCCAGCTCCCTCTTACATTTGTGAATGAGAGGGTCTGCACCTGTTAGAAAGAGGTCATCCACATACAACACCAGTATGAGAGGCTTGTCATCTTCAACCTTAAAGTAAAGGTTAGGATCGGCTTCACTCCTAGTGAATCCCAGCTTCATCAAGTAGCTATCGATCCTCTCATACCATGCTCGGGGTGCTTGCTTCAGCCCATAGAGAGCTTTCTTCAACCTGCATACATGATATTTTCGATCATAAATCTCAAATCCTTCGGGTTGCTCCACGTAGACCTCTTCTTTGATCGAGCCATGCAAGAATGCAGTCTTGACATCCATCTGATGTAGGTTCCATCCTTGTGAAGCGGCAAGGGCTATGATCGAGCGGATGGTCGTATATCTGGCAACAGGTGCAAATATCTCATCATAGTCTATACCTTCCTTTTGGGAGAAACCTCGAGCAACAAAATGAGCCTTATACTTTTCCGTGCTTCCATCTGCTGCATGCTTTATCTTGTAAAGCCATTTGGAAGTAACAACAGTCTTGTCCTGGGGTATGGGAATTACTTCCCAAACATCAATATTTATGATAGACTCATATTCTTCAGTTATAGCATCCTTCCATACTTGATGCTTGACGACATCTGAGAATGACGAAGGCTCATTTTTTATGATCGTGCTCATGATGGTCAGGTATCCTTGATACCTGTTTGGTTTCTTACTTTCATGAAAGGTTCCTCGCGGTGCAGCATGTCCTTCAGCATCATCAAGTAACCCCTTAAGCCATGAAGGCCTCTTCCTAGAAGAGGAAGGCTCATATGGAGGAGGATCAATCGGATCCATGGGTTCTTCTACATCAGCCATTGATTCATCATCCTTTTCTTTCGGTTCCCTGGTGTCGGCTTCTTGAGAGCTCCTCAAAGTCGGAAGATTGATCACCTTGCTAAGAGCCATATCTTCATCAAAGGTGACATCATGACTAATTATGACTTCCCTTTGACCAGCTACATAGATTCTATAGCCTTTAGTATTTTCACCATAGCCCACGAAAATTCCCTTCTTTCCAAATGCTCCCAATTTATTTCTTTTCTCTTCCGGCACATGAAAGTATATAGGGCTTCCAAAAATTTTAAAATGAGAAACATCAGGTTTCTTACCGGTGAATTTTTCTTCAGGAGTCTTGGAACCCAATGCTTGATGAGGGCATCGATTTTGTACATATATGGCAGTGTTTGCAGCTTCAGCCCATAGAAACTTTGGAAGTCTTTGATCATGTAGCATGGCCCAGACAGCTTCACACCATTCTGCTCAGGAGTATGTGGTGTAGTAGTCTCCCTCTTAATGCCAACCTCAGGTATGCCTGAGTAAACCAATTGTAATATATCAGAGGTCTTGCTTTGGCTTGAGGGGAATGGTCCCCTTTTGAGCTTTGCTTTGGCACATCACGGACATACACCTTCTTTCTCTACTTGGAATTTGGGCATCCCTGTTACCCTCTGTCTTACATCGGGTAGAGCTTTGTAATGAAGGTGGGAAAACCTCTGATGCCAAAGTTCGGACTAAAGAGTTGTGTCACAAGACATGACACCTAGCGGACTTCCATCGACCTGATAAAATGAATTAACACTAAACCCAAGAGTAAAGGCATATTTAACATTATTTTTCAATATACATACCTTGCCATTGCTGAAGGTTACCTTGTAACCTCTCTCTCCCATTGCCAAGATGGACACTAGGTTCCTTTTGAGGTCAGGTGTATTTAATACATCCTAGAATTTCTAGCCTTCTTGAATGCTTGTCCTCTTCCTTGATTTCCCGCATTCCTTTTTCCTTTGTTGTTGAATTTTCCATTCCTTCGATTACCATGAGATGGATTTTGATCATCGTCACGGTGAGAGTCCTTTCTATTAGGGCATTCCCTTGCATAGTGACCTGCTTTATTGCAACTGAAACATCGTCCTTTTCTTCCACCCTTAAATCCAGCCTTTCTTTTCGATTTAGACCCAGAATTATTTCTTTTCTTAGCATGAGAAGAAAAAGCAGTAGGAGGACCTTTAGGCAAGGGCATTTCCTGCTCTTCTACCCTTGTTTGTTCTTGAATGCATCTAGTCATTAATTCCTCGAAACTAGGAATTACATTATTGTTCAGAAGAGTAGTCCTGAACACATACCATTCAGATGGTAATCCTCCGAGAGTTGTGAGTGCCATTTCTCTATCAGTAATGGTTTCCCCAATAGATAGGAGATCGTTCTTGATCTCGGTGATTCTTAAGAAGTATGCTTGCATACTTTCATCTTTACCCTTCTTGATTTCCCTCAACTTATTTCTAAGAAACAAAACTTGATTTGCATCATTAACTTTAAATAGACTCACTAGTCTGTCGTAGATTTCCTTGGAGGTGTCTAGATCAGAGATGTAGGCCACCAAGCGCTTGTCAATAGAGTCCCGGATGATCTTCTTTGTTTTGACTTCTCCATTTTTCCATTTGTTCCAGGCAGCAGCAAATGCATTTGATGAAGGCTCAACAATATTGCCTCTTACATGGTCCAACAGTCCTTGATCTTCAAGGGTTAGATCGATAGACATCTTCCATCCGTGATAGTCAGCTTTCTCATGGAGCTTGTCTTCGGCATGAAAGAGTGTTGAGGACCCCATAGTTCTTTTAGGATAGCCTTGCCAATCTTCTCTTCAATGATTGCTCTTGCTCTTGCTCGGGCTTTGTCTTCACCTCAGCTCTGATACCATGTTAAGTTATCGTATGTTCTTTGCTTATAACAGTTTAATTCTTTTTCTTATTATATTCCACCAATTAGCAATCACATGTACATAAAGTAAAGTGCAGATAGAACATTAAACGGTTGACAGAAAATAAGCCAAGACAAGAGACACAAGATGTGGTGGCTAGCCAGGGACAAACCCCACAATGTGTGGGGAAACCCTTTGATCAAATCTTCTTTTATCTTCAATAATTCAGCAGAGAGAAATAGTACAATAAATCTGATTCATATCAGCAGTAGCAAACCCTAGATCAGTAGCATCAGCATTAGCGACTTCATTATCAAACTAGGGCAGACCATATCTCACAAACCGATAGTCGGATTGACTTCATTCCACCACCAAAAGTTTCAACTTCCAGAGGAGGTTCAGATGAATCAATAGTGGAGTTCATATGAGGAGATCTTCTAGGCCACGCAAGTCAATCTTTACTTCTGCAGTTGCAGCTTCAGTTTCAGCAGTTTCCGGCTTCAAACTAGGGCAGTCGATATCTTGCAAACTGTTTGTCAGATTGAATACATTCCACCACCAAAAGTTTTGGCTTTCAAAGGAGGTTTAGATGAACCTACCGTGCAGTTCCAAAGAGGAGATCTTCTAGGCCATGCAAGTCAATCTTTACTTCTGCAGTTGCAGCTTCAAATTCAACAGTTTCCGGCTTCACATGTGTGAGTGGATTGTACTGGGCAGTACCTTGAGATCCATTGGCATTATTGGCTGTTTCTCTCGCGCTTGTTAATGGTTTTCATCATTGACCGTAATCAAGCGACTTTCTATCATGCTAGACCTCAGCACATCTGTTCGCATGCTAGAAATTGTACTATGATCGGTTGGGTTTCAAGACCCCAAACTAAGATTACATATGTTCAGGCTGTGTGGATTGGTTTGTGATTAAATATATGACTCTTTGATGGATGGCTATGACCATGCCTGAGTCTTCATGGATGGCTGCAACCATACCTTTATCATTATCATGGTCTTGTCAACTGGATGGCTACGTCCATACCACAGACCTAGTTTCATATGTATTTTGGATGGCTGCACCCATGCCTAGCTTATTTGTATTTCACTATCAGAGATATCAATTGTACTTGCGCCTGCAGGATCTTCGAGGCGGTATTCCATTTTAGAAAGTTTCATAGAGAATTTCACCCCTCTCACTCTCTCGGACTTCAACCTTTAGGCGCATCTGTTACATAGTAATTTGTCACTGTCCTCATCTCAATCCCTCTGTTGTGTCATGTGTCAAATAAACATGTTCATATCTTCCCACCAATCTAAGAAGATTAAGCAAATTCTCTCTGATGCTACAATTTGAACCTCATTCCCTAAGTTTCTACCTCATCGCGAGTAAATCCTTAATATATGCGATGATCCCATGTCATAAACGGTCTCATTGTGTCTCCGTTGTAGGTGTACATATGTTTCCCGCGACGATCAAATTTCTAGGCCCGACACGAGGCTATGAGCTATATATCATGACGATGGTTCTGTGTGCATCGCCTCCTAGTGATGCCATCACAGAGACTTAGTTTACGACTAGCAAAGATCTAGATTAGGCAAATTTGTTCCAATAGTCAGCCTTCTGGATGTCTCTAGACCTAGTTGTTGGGTCAGTTTGGGTCACCCTTCCCCCTCTGGAATGGTAGTTCCATATTTTGTGCTACCTTCCTTAAGGATAAGCTCCCTCTCCCTCATTTCATGGAGACTCCTTCTCCTATAAAAGCACTCACCTTTGCTATGATCTGCTAGTTCTTTTGGTTGGAGAGTGTTGCTAGTGCTTTTGTGTTTGATAATAGCTTTGGTGTGAGTGTGACAGTGTGGGATTGCTTATAGTTTGTAAGAGGTTATGGAGTGCCCTTAACTTTGTATTAATGCTTATGAGTGAGAGAGAGATATTATTTAGTTGGGAGACCCATCCTTGGGAGTGAATGTTTGAAGAAACATACTAGCTAGACCCTCCGAGAAAGCTTGCGATGTCATGACTTCGTTGCAAGCTTTTCTCTTGATCTATTATTAATACAATCAATGATGATTTCCTATGCCTTGTATGTAATTTACTTGATAGCTCATGATTTCTTGACTTTATCAGTAAACAGATCATTGTTGTTTGCCAGTTACGTGCTTTGTCATTGTCTTGTGTTGTTTCAGTTTGATTGCTCATTAAGGAGAAGGAAACGGAAGCTGGAGTAGTGCAACGGAACTTCATCAACCACCGGTTTGAGGTAGGCCTCCAACAATGTCTATTTAAGGGAATCAATTGTTGTTTTGTCTTTGCTGTGACTAGACCCACTCTAGGGCTAGAGGGGTTGCCTCTGTCCATAGAGGGAACACTTTCCTGCATCACACCATAGATTTTGGGGGTTAGAGGGAAACATTCTATAAGATTATGTTTGAATGACATAACTGAGCTGCTAGCCTTTATAGCAAGAACCACTTTTTTGGAAATCTTCTTTAGGGGATCCTTATTGAATTTCATATACCTCCCACTATTATGGAGGTGGTCCAACATCTTTCGAAGGTAATCATCTTTATCAAGAATAACCACAGCACCACCTTTGTCAACTTTGATAACAATAATATTCTTATTATTTCTTAACGATTTGAGAGCATCAAACTGAGGTTTGTTTATTTTTTCTCAACACCTTAGCGACTAGAGGTTTAAGAGTTTCTGATGACAATCATCTCAATGAAGATAAATCACATCTCCTAAGTGTTTTATTTAATAATGGGTATAGAAGAAACCAATCTAATAAGGTTTTCCTCAGAGCTTAAAAAGGTGTTAGTGCTAAGAAATATACCAAGGGGCCCCCGACAATATTGGGCAGATCCTATGGAAGCATAAGGTAACTTCAACCTTTAGGCCTTCAAATACCATCCGAAGCTTCATTAGATCTGTAAAATACCCAGTGGACCCCAAGAATATGAAGTGTGTTTACACTATCCCATGCTCTTGTGGGACTCCATACATTGGTGAGACTGGTCACTCGATTAATCAAAGGATTCGTGAGCATGTCGCTGACATCATGCATGGCAGGACCCACTCATGTGCTTTGGTAGAGCATGCAGATAAATCTAAGCATCACATCTGCATTGAGGAGGCCCAAGTTATTCCTAAGGTTAGTCATTTCCATCATCATAAATTGAGCGATGTCCTAGAAATTAAAAAAAGACCTGATAATTTGAATAGCGATGATGGTTGGATTATTAGTAGAAGTTGGGTCCCTGTCTTGTTCTCCTAGTTTTTTCAGTTTTTTTTTGGGATGTTTTGTATTTTTATTTATCTATGTAGGTATTGGTACCATTTTTATAGTACTTGTTGTTTATTTATTATTCATTAGAGTTTATATTCTTGATCCTTCATCTTTTCTTAAGTATTTTATCATCCTATTCATTCTTAACTCCTTTTAGTATTTTTTTTATTTGTTTAATAAGAACGAGCCCCGTATTTTATTTTCGACCCTATTTTTATTTTATATATATATATATATATATATATATATATATATATATATATATATATATATATATATATATATATATATCTATTTTGACTAGTGTATATTTTTGTTTTTTTTTATTTGTTTCCATTAATTATTTTTATTTATTAAATGATCTTGTCTCGATTAGCGCCTTGACTCCCTTTTATCAGTTTTGACTTCCTTCATTGTTTGGAGTTTCACTTTGATTTTTTAATTTTTATAATTTTTATTTTTTTTCTTTTTCTTTTTCGATTATTTCCTAGTAACGTAATTTTTTAATAATATTTGATTTTAATAAACTAATTTAAATATTATTGTTCAAAAAGTAGTCATTTAATATAGTCATTACATATTAATATTTGTTTTTAATAAATTAATAAATTAATATCATAATTTAAATATTATTTTTCAAAAACTAGTCACTACCTGTAATTATGATTTCTACATTGCTCTCTTTTTAAGCCTTTGCCATGGTCTACCTCTTCATCTAGTCCTCATGATGAACCACACATGTTGGCTCAAAATGCGTCCACCAAAAATTTCTCTTATGTGATTTCTACCGAAAGACTTTTCTTAATTCATTATGGATTAAAGAAGCCTAAATACAGAAACTTGAATATGGTTTGGAAAAAATACAATTTCCCTCTTCTTAATATAGAAACCTTAATGTAAAGGCTCATGGGATTAGGAATGATGACGATATTAGATAGTTTCTCCCACTACAACAAGGTTATGGTAAAGAAGGAAGATTGACATAAAACCACTTTCATAACACCATGGGGAACATTTGAGTATTTAAGAAGGTATTTTGGTTTATCAAATATAAGTCCGACATTTCAAAGGGCCATGGATTATGCTTTAAATGGATTAAATGGAAATATCATTTAGCTTTATTAAGATGATTTAATGATTTTCTCAAGGGACGGTGTTGGAGTTCCATTTCGACATGGTTCCAACAATTTGTTTCTCTTTGACTTCCTATACTTACATCTAGTTCCTACTAGAATCACCCTTTATGTGCATATTTTTGGACCAATACTATAATTATAAGCATGATAAGATAAATTTTTATTTAATTCTTGCATTTCCTTTTGTTTTGAATGTTTTAAGGAGGTTTAAATGAGATTATGTTAATGACGGTGAATGTTGAGGAATAGTTCCTATGCCAGATGAAGAGTTCCTATTGCCATAGTTCAGTCCATGCTAACAAAGTACAAACCTTGATCCCATGACATAGTTTTCCTATCACAAATCAGGCACATGGGTTTTGTATATTAGAGGCCTAGGATAGTTTCTTGTTACTTTATTCATACCCGGATAGTTAAGAAGAAGTGTCAAAAATTTGTCAATGATTTGGTCAAACTTCCTTATATGCAGTAGATCCCTCTCTTTAGATGGAAGAATTGGGAAAATCACTAGAAAATCAAGATCTTCAATCATATTCCTACAAATAATATTGAATAAGATATATTTAAAATATTTTCTTATCCAACATGACCTTATCATTACAAAATTTTGGTTATTTTGTGATTGTTTTCATAAGCTGATGCAAGATGAATCTTATAGATAGAGTATCTTATTCTTGAATTTTTTCATTCATGATTTTTCATCTTGTGGAGGCACAACTCAACCATTTTAGTGTATCTTAAACCACTCTTGCTATTCATGGGGATTTAGATTGAACAACCAAAGAAGATCTTACTTTAAAATATATTTATGATCTATCAAAAGAATGTAATTACATTTGCTTGTTATTCCTATGACCAAAGGAGATGATCTTATCCACAACTAGAATGTTTTTGTTATAAATAGCAATCAAATCTTGTAAAGTGCATATATACAATAGATAGGGATATGAAAATTATTTTTTCATAATATAATAACATTATAGTTCTTATTGTTATTTTGTGGCACTGGTCTTAGTAAATTGTAGATATTTAGGTAGCCTACTTCCAAGGAAGGAAGGCCCCCCTTCTTAGGTAGTAAGGCTACAATAGTAAATTTATTGTCTTTCAATTTTTCTTGACATATAGCATTTTACTTCTTAGTAAGTTTTATTTCCTGAATAGTTAGTGAATGGTTGAAAGAATAGTTAAGGTCATATTCCAAACCATATTTTCATTCATTCACCATTAGATGGTAGGAAATGATTTAGTGAGTTATTAAATCTCCATTTTGTCTCATGCAAGTTTATCGAAACGTGGTACAAACTAGGAGAAAGGTATATGTTACATTTCCCTTACATGAGTCGACTGAGCCAAATCTATTGATTCATATTTTGAGAGGAAGTGATATTTCCTTAATAGTATTTATGCAAGTGTGATTTAAGTTTTCTTTAGTTATATGCAGTAGTGTAGTAATGATCCTTTTCTTCCTCTACTTACACCCTCAAAGTTGATGAGCCCTAGGTTGATGATTTAATATCTAAGATGTATACATATAAATAACCCAACAGATGCAACAAGTCATATGAGTCAACTTAAGAAAGACTTTTAAATATGTCGTGAGTTCGACACCTCCTTAAGTCCAACCAAGTCAATATTTTGGGTAACTTAGGGAAATTTATTGGGGCATATCATTTCAAAATATGGGGTAAGGATTTGACATGAGAGGGTTGAATACTTAGAGAGAATTACTTCAAATCGTAATAAGGAGGCTCTGCAATATTTTTTGTGGGGAAGATAAATTTCATCAAAATATTTATACTAAATTTTACAGAGGTAGTAAGGCCATCCAAGGACTTTTAAAGAAAGGTGTAAATTTTGAATTGCGTGACAAAGGAAGGAACACCTTTAAATCTATCAATAACTCAATTACAAAGTATCTTATACTAATTAGCCTTGACAAATTGAAATACTTTCTAATATTTTCCTTTGCGTCTAAGGATACTATTGTAGGGCTTTTGCGTTGGAAAAACAATGAATTGGAAGAGCAAGCCATCACATTCATGAGTAGTGCTATGCATAGTTCGTAATTGAAATATCACACTATGGAAGAGAAAGAGACTTTTATCAAGTATATTAATCATTTTATAATTTATATTCGATATTCAAAGATGATAGCTTATGTGCTTCACTCAGTAGTAAAAGACATATTAACTCAGCGATATTAGTTAAGAATCAAAGCAAGGTGGTTTCACAAAATACAGGAGTACGTATTAAAGATAAAAACCACTATGTTAGTCAAAGGTTAGGGCCTATCGTAGATGTTGATAGATGGGAATGAGAAAGAATGAGGGCTGTTGCATCAAAACAATTCATCGGATCCAATGGTTTAATTAGAGCTTCATATATTAGAAGGAATTGTTTAGTATGCATATATTGTTTTTTATCTAAAAAACCTTACTTGCTCAAGCTATTTATGAAATCATAAAAGAATAAAAGAAAAGTTGAAGGAATCGAAGTGTTGTATAACTAAAGATGGAATAGGATGGACGAATCCTAATGGTTTGATATCTAAATGTGTTTATGAACCATAATCTAAAAGACTTGGGATTGAATTTCATGTGGGTTTTTTGTGTGGACATTATGTAGCTAAAACAACAACCCATAAAATCCTTAGAGCAGGTTATTATTGTCCAACCAATTTCTTATTTGTACATAAATTTTTCATTATTTTCTTAGTCATGTTAGTTATTCACACGGAAACACAAACTAGAAGCCTTGAATTTACAACTAGTTTTAGTGAGGAACCTCTTCAACATTAGTGTTTGGAATTCTTAGGTCAATTGAATGAGAATTCAAATAATGGATGGATTTGGATTTTTACTACTGTACATTATTTTAAAAAGTGGGAAACTAAAAATATTGTCATGGACTTTGTAGAAGACAAAATTATAGCAATATTTGGTGTGCTTGCCAATATAGCCACCGATAATGCAAAGGATTTTAGGTCAATAAGATTTCCTTGCTTTTGTTTGATGTATGGAATTATCCTATATCATTCATCAAGCTACTATCCCCAAGGAAATGGACTTGAAAAATCCAATAACGAAAAATTTATGACCATCCTTAAAAGTGTAGTGGGGGATAATACAAAAGCATGCATAGAAACAACAAGTATGAAGTATGGGAAGATAGTATAACAAATAAAAAGAACACTAGAAATATCCATTTTTAGTTAGTATATGATTTGGATGTCACTTTATGAGTATACCTAAGAGTTTCATTCTATCAACTTCTCGAAGGTTTCATATCAAATAAAGGTGTAGTGAAAAACATGTTAAATTAGATTATAGAATTGCATGAAGTTAGAAGTAAGGCCTTTGACCAGAGATCTAGAAATCAACAAAATTTAAAAATAACATTTGATAAGTCTTCTAGGACAAGACAATTTTAGAAAGGCAACATGGTATTACTATGGGAGAAAATAAGAAAGAAGCCTCAGAAACATGGGAAGTTTGAGAACTTATGGGGTAGAACTTATATCATCCAAGATATGGTTGGTACAAATTCTTATCATTAAACCATTTAGATGGTGAGCCAATGAATCTTCCTATAAATGGATATTAACTCAAATTATTGTTCATCAAGAACATTTCATGCCCAAGGGGAATCCTCCTACAATGTATTCCTAACCTTTTCTTGCATTTCATTTAAACATTCATATTTTAACAATGTCAATATAACATGTTATTTTTTTTATTTCATCTCGTATAATATTAAAATTTCTATATATGGTGCATGTGTTACTAATATTTCTTGTGGCTACATCCTTCTAATCATTGCAAATTCTAGAGTTCTTCCAGCTTTCCTAAATATCAAGAACAAATCCCCATATTTATCCTAATTTTACTTTTCATATGTACCAAAAGAGAAAGGAAGAGATCCATCAAAGTTGGACAAGGCATCGATCAAAATTTTAAGTCCAAAAGTCTTGCGGGGAAATTTTGCCCCTTCTTCTTCTCTCTTGTTTCTACATACAATCTATGTAACCCATGAAGGAATTGTAAAAAAAAATTATAGCATGATGAAGTTACATAAAAGGATTACCTCCTTTGGACATGGTTATTAAGTTTCTCTAGATATTTTAATTTACTTACTTAATTATTTTTCTTTTTAGAGATTAAAAATTAATTGAGATTTTTCACACATATCCTCAAAAGTTGCAGTTTGTCTTAATAACTAGGTCCTAAATGAATTCTATAACTCTATGGTCATCATATATTAACATGTTAGGAATTATATTGAGTCTTATGTAACTACATTAAGTTTTTATAGTATTTTTTAATAATTAAAAATTTCATGCAAAATGGGGAGTTCTAAATAAATTTCATGTAACAAATTAGAAAGTGATTCTAGGAGGTTTCATATGGCATGTAGGTAGTCATTTTCATTCTTATAGTACTCATATTACCATAGTACCCTGGGTGATTTTTTTTTAAAAATGAAAAATCAATTTTACTATAAAAGGTGAGGAAAAAGACAAAAAAAATAGAAAATTAAATAAAAAGAAAACATTGCGAAAACATGTTTTTCTTTGTCTTCAATAAAATTAGTTCTCTAAACCACGTGATAGAACTTGATGAAGCACTAAAGTACAGTTCATGATGTCTAAAAATACACTTGACACTTGGGAGGAGATTCCAATGAAGGGGTGCACTTTTCCTTCAAGATTTGGTGTGTCCTAATGAGTGGATGTAATTCTCAAACATGGATTAACCTTTCCCCACACATGTGTCACCTTAAAGTGGGTGTTTAGTGGTCTCAAGAGGGATTTGTGACAATTTTTACTACACCCATGAAAAATCCATCTACCACCCCTCTCTCGCAAGGTAGTGAAAATCCCAAGGGGGGTGCCCCTCCTTCTCGCTTCTATAAATTCCAGCTCCCTTTCCTATTTGCAGCCAACCATAAGGAGGGGTGAAATGTATATTTTTTTATTATAATTGCTTTATCATTGTGTATTGTAATAAAATAAAGGATTTGGAGGCTACCATGGTGCATGTGTCTTGTGTAGTGGCTTAGTTTTTACATGACATAATATTTTGTATAATGTATTGTCACAATTTTCTTGCTATTATAGGCATTTCAAGGGGTATTGTGCTAATTTTACATTGTTCTATGCTTGACAAAATCACTTATTACAATTATTCTTCAATTAGAAATCACTTTATCCAATAAATATAGCCTTCCAACAATAATAGAAAAATATGGATATAAAGGAAAACCAAATGAATGATAGAATATAGCCAAGAATAATAAAGACATAGTAATTTTGTGAAAGACCAGGGAAAAAACCCCACAAGGGGGAAACCCCTTTTCAAATTATTCTTCTTTTAGATTATCATCAAATATTCAGAAGAGAGATACAATTTACAAGTACATCTATAATGAGTCAAAGGGTTAAACCCTTGACTAACAAAGTCAACTATCCAATATCTAATCCAAAATGAGCAACATAGTCAAATATGGTCAAAAGTCAAATCTGCAACTTCTAGTTGTTGAAAATGCAACTAGTTTCAGTCTTCATAATTTTTATTGTACTCATTTCAATATGAATCCTATGTAAAAATAAAAATAAGAAAATAAAAATTTATTATTATTAAATCATGGCTTTCATGCTTCTTATTAATGGTATTTTAGGGAAAAGCATTTCCTTCATGCTTATAGGGTTTATTAGCTCTTCAGATTTATTGTCATGAGTCAAAATAGTCAACATCATTTTTATAAGACTCTTCCCAGTGAAATCTAATTGGGAAAATAATTATTTTCAAGTCTTGAAAGTCTTGGAAACTCCAAAAGCACAAGCAAGCCCCAGAAACTTTAAGTCATCCTAAATGAGAGAATTTGACCCCTTGGAAAGGCTATATAAAGGAGGAGAGTGACCTCATTTATCTCTCACTGACCAAGAAGTTTGATCTCAAGGAAAAAAATTTATATATAGATGGGAAGAAATAATACAAGAATAAAGAAAGTGTAGAAGAAGAAGAATACATTTTTTTCGGCTATCTCTCTCTCGCATGTGTGAAATTTTGGGGGTTTTGTAATGACAAAGGTCGGAATTGCAGATCCGAGTTGCAGGAGGATGAAGTATAGTCTCTTGTTCCTAGAAGGAATAATACACTATCATGACCTTCTTAACATTGGGAGGATATATCTTACTCAAGGAAGGTCTGAAGATGAAGCTGGATTAAGGTTTTGGCACTTCTTATAGGGCCAAACTAGGAGCATTCAAGTTGGCAGGTCAAAGTTACAATTTGAAGTGGGTTGGTGCTAAATCAATGGAGGACTTGTTGAAAGGGATGAACTTTAATTTTCAGAGGAATTGGTATCATTGGAAGCAAACTCTATAAGAAGAGAAGAGTTTTCTCCATTTTCCCCTTGGAGGGGTTTTTCCCTCACTAAGCACCTAAGTTTTGTGTCTTCTTTTGTTATTGTTTATGTTATTAATATTTTTTTGATGAAAATATCTAAATAAATAACACAACAAGAATAATTATGTTCACAATAAAATATTAAGGTTAAGGAAAAATTGGTATAACAAGTTGTCCCTTTACATTTTCCAACATGGTATTAGAGCTAAGGTGAATAAGAAGCTAGCTAGAAGGATCATCTTGTGGACACAAAGAATGGTTTTCTTGTCAAGGGGAATAATTTGTGGAAGAAAACAAGTAGAAAACCTATTGATCTATAAGGATGGTTTCTACATTGAAAAAGATCAAGACTACATAAAGCTCTCATCATCGAAAGACATGAGAAGAAAAACTATAAGACAGGTTGTCTCTTGAGAAAAGGAGATATATTGAAAGGCATATTTGAAGGATGTATCAAAAGGCTATTGGTATCATTCATCACTCTCAAAATTGTTTGTTAAAAGAATCCTAGGAAAATTCTTTCAAGGACACTATTGAAGTTTATTTAAAGGTCTTGAAGGCATCAAGAAAGTTGAAGACATCATCAAGGAAGAGGAGAATCTTGGATATAAGGTAAGTATCATATTATTACCCTATGTATGAATCTACTAGTTATGTGTGTTCTTTCTACAAGGAGAGCAATAAGCACATTGGAGCATCAAATTTCCTATCATGGAAGCAAATGATTGGTTTAACACTTATAGAACATGAGGTAATGGAATATGTAACTTGGGCAATCATTGGACTAAGCAAAGATAAGGTTGAAGAACTAGAAAAATACAACAAAGGGGAAGTTAGGGCACAAAGTATCATAGTTTAATCCATTAAAGATAATCTTGTTCCATTTGTTGCAAATTTGAAAAATGCCATGGCTATATATGACAAGCTAATGAACTTGTGCTTTGTAAGTAAATTAGGAAAAAGAGTATCTTTGCAAAATCAACTATACAAGATGAATAAATCAAAGGATGAGGACATGGCATCATTTCTAATTAATATCTCTCAATTAGGAGATCACTTTTAGGGGCTTGGGGAGACAATTTATGATTTTAAAATGACCATCTTTGTATTAAATGTGTTGCCATCAGAATGGAGCAACAGTGCAACAAGAATCTACTCTAAGAAGGATTCAAATCCTTTTGATGAGTTGTGGGATCAATGCATTTTTTAAGAGTCAAGGATCAAGGTAAAAGATGACATTAAATCAAATGAACAGTTTGAAGCCTTTCTAACTCAAGTCAAGAAGCTAAAGAAGGGAAAGTTTGGGAAGTCCAAGAAGAAATATATGTCCAAGAATCAATGCTTTAAGTGGAATGAAAAAAAGACATTTTCAGAGGGATTTTCGAATCCAAAAAAACAACAAGATAAAGGAAAAAAGTGTGGCTTACATAGCTGAGGAAAGAGTAGATCCTGAGAAGAAGTCGAAGAAAGAAGATGTGAAAGATCTTTACTATTAAAGAAGGAACATTTTTGTTTTAGGTTATTTATGAGGATTAATATTTTCTTTAGGATAGAATGCATTGTTTCTTACGTTAAAAAGAATCTTGATTTTGCATAACAACATAAAGAGAAGCATGTGGTAGCAGCATATGTAGAGTCTACTTGGTTAAGTTTATTTTTAGAAATCATCTAGTCTTTAAGAGTAGATAGATAGACCATTTTTCATATTGTTCATCCAATAATTATCTAAGATTATGTTAGAGGTAGTCATATTTCTTGGATGGATCATCGTGATCCTGGACGGTAAATAATTTTCGAAGGTTCTTGGAAGAATCATTATGACAAGCCTATTATACATTCCATGTAATGTGGGAAAAATATTTGTTAAAGGGATGAAGGAATGCAGTAGATCGGGATGCATAACCATTATGAGACATATAGCTATATGATGGAATAAAATGCATAAGGATACTCATTGGAAGTGACCCTTGGTTAAGGTTCATGTGTGTATAACCTTGCAACATTCTTAATAGTATTTTATGATGAACCACACTGGTTGGTTCGAAACGCGTCGACAAATGACATTCCATGTGATTTTCGCCGAAATCTTTCTCTAACTTGATATGGATCACAGAAGCCTAAACTCTAGTATTTTATGATGTTTAAAATAAATAATTTGACTTAAGGATGTATTAAATATTAATAATTTCTCTAGAATATGTAAAATAATGAATAAAAATCCATTATAATCTCCAGAAGATAAAGTTGTAACTTGGTAATCATGTTTGATCCTTGGGCACTCTAATGCATGAAGGAAGATTCAAGTGGAGATGGACCATAAGGATGTTGATATGTGGACGAGAAAGTCATCATAAGGAGGTAAGTCTATTTTAATTATTATTGGTTATCTGGTTAACATACTATTTTGATACCTGGAAAAATGTTGCAGGAATACATAATGATAGTTGAGACAAGTTCAACTATATGGATGAAAATGTATGAACAATGTTGAGGGAAGTTCAATGTCTAGTACCTACAAACTTTGAAGTCATGATGTGTCCATGTTGGGATTGAAAGGTATTAGTGTAAGAAGATAACCTAAAGGTCAAAGGAAATCACCTTCTTGAAGAAGTTATGATAATCTTAAAGTTTGAAAAGGCTCAAAGCAATGCCTTCATCTATTATGTTGAAGATGAAAGTCAAGAATAGCAAAAATGACCTAGATCTTGTTATAAGATTGAAGAGTGAATATGGCTCCATGATATCTCAAAAGGAAGTAGGCTTGATACGATGAGATGTAGAGAAAAGAGGAAGTTAGGTAGCTATGAAGAAATCATAGTTGATGCCTTTATAAATACAACCTATAAGGCTTGTGGTTTTGAAGATTTTAGAGGGAGTTAAGGAGTCTCCTTAGATAGGAGAAAGGATCTATTCTTTAAAGAGAATATGGATATCCTGTCTAGTTGAGAGGGAGTGCATTCTCTTCTTTAGATGATGAAAAGAGAATGGTGGAGGATTAGATAAGCATTTGTGGTTTCCTTGAGGATTTAGAATTCAAGAAAGGAAAGGTACTGAAACCCTTTGAGAATAGGACGGGTATCCAAGAGAAGAGTGGTCGAAGAGGAATAATATTATTTGAGGAATCAGAACTGTAGATACAATATAAGAATATTCCTAAAAGGACATAGCTTGTGAAAATTTAGTTGGGGTATGTGCCTTCTATAGGTCGTAAAGCATCCAAGCATAATGCTCTTGAATAAAGTGGATCTTGTCTAATTAGGCCTTAGAGACAGAGTTGGTGATAATGATGATTCTTACAATTGGCTAATCAATCCAACACTTCTTATGACAACTATTTGGTTAGAGAATGATGTTGTATTGGGGGTACAATTATGAATACCTCCCTTGTTAAGAGCAAGTGTTGAAATTGTAACTATTTTCAATCTTCATAATTGTTATTGTACTGATTTTAATATCAATCCTATTTAAAAAAAAAAAGGGAGAAAAGAAAAAGTTATTATTATTAAAGCATGGGTTTCTTGCTTCTTATTAATAGTATTTTAGGTAAAAGCATGTTCTTAATGCTTCTTGGTTTTTTTAGGTAAGGATTTATGTCATGAGTTAAAAGAGTAAACGTCATGTTTATAAAACCCTTATGTGAAAAATATAATTGGAAAAAATATTATTTTTAAGTTTAAAAGGCCCCGGAAACTCCGAAAGTACATGTCAGCCCTCACATCTTCAAGTCAGCTTAAAGGAGGGAACTCAACCCCTTAGAAAGGATATATAAAGGAGCAATTTTACAGCATTTGTCACTCACTCACCAAGAAGTTCAATCTCAAGGAAAAAGTTCGATCTATAACTAGGCATCAAGAAGACAAGAAGAACAAAGTTCAAGAAGAAGATGAAGACACTTTTTTGGGCTATATCTCTTGCACATGTGTAAGCCTCGGGTTTCTACAACTACAAAGGAAGTTTAATTTGAAGATTTTTGTTGCAGTAGGATGAAGTGTAGTCTCTTGTTTCTGGAAGGAAGAATACTCTGTCTCAACCTTGTTGACCTTGGGAGGAGTTGTCTCACTCAAGGAAGGTGTCAAGATGAAGTTGTATTAAGGTTTCTATAACTATTACACAGCCAATGCAACAATATTAAAGCTAGCAGGTCAAAGTTTCACTTTGAAGATAGTTGGTTCCAGATGAAGGAAGGATGTTTTGAAAGGGATTACTTTGTACTTAGAGGAGGACTTGGTCTATTTTTAGGTATTTTTCTATCATTAGAAGTAGATTCTGTAAGAAGAGAAGAGTATTTTTGGTTTTTTCCTTGGAGTGGTTTTTCCTGTTGTTATTGTTTATGTTCTTATTATTTATTTGATCAAAATATCTAGAAAAATAACACAATAAGGATAATTAATCTCACAATAACATATTAATGTTAAGTAAAAAATTTTATAATAAGATGCCACTTTGAATTTTCTAGCACTAGCAAAAGTCAACAATAGTCAAAGTAGCCCTAACTAGTCAATGCCCAATTGTCAAATTAACCTCCAAAGTGATTCAAGTAAAATATTCAAAAGATGCGGCCTCCTTCCTTTAGTGAAACCTATTCAAATGAGTCAAAATCTACGTAGACAAACTCTGATCAAAGTTAAACTTTGACCTGCAAAAACCCTAGAAAAATTTTTGTAGTCAATGCTGGTCAAATAGCCTAGAAAATCTCATTCATTATTCCAGTCAACTCATCCTTCCAAATAGATCCAAAATCCAAATTCAAACCAAGACAAACGATGCTCAAAATCTCAAAAGTTAACACAAGTCAAATGCTTAAAATAGATGTCAAAATTAGTCAACAAAAAAATACTCTCTCTCCTTTGCACATGTCAACTCAAACCCACAATTTTATAGATGTACAAAAAAATCAATAGAAGATTTCATGCTTGATGAGGTCTCCAAGTTATGTGACATGAGGTCTATTTATATGTGGATAAGGACATCAAATTTCCTTACCTATGCCAACTCGAAATTTTTTGTAGTTGAGGTTCAACTACTTAGTCTCTTCCTACCCCTCCCCTTCTCTTTGTGTCTCCCTATCTCTTCCCTCTATCCTCTCCCTCTTAATATATCCTTCTCTCCCTCTTCCCCCTCTCCCCCATTTATTTTTTCCCTACTATCTCTCTTCCACAACTCTCTCTCTACCCCAATCTCTCTCTCCCTCTCTCTCTCAACCTTTAGCTCTCTTAACATGGATCTCCCTCTTTGTCTCCATCTCCCCCCTCTATCTCCCTCTCCTTCCCTCTATCTCTCCCCCTTTATCTCCCTCTCCCTCCCTCTATCTCTCCCCTAGGCCCTATCTCCCTCAATATCTCTCCTACACTCTCTTTGTCCCCCTCACCCCTCTGTCCCTCCATCCCCCACTCTCTCTTTACCACCCCCCCCTCTCTTTCCCTCTCCTTCTTCTATCTGTCATCACCTCTCTGTACCTCTCTCTCTCTCTCTCACACACACACACACACACATAATCTCTCTACCCCTCTCTCCCTCGGTTTCCTCCCTCTCAAGCTCTCCCTCTCTATATCACATTCCCTCTCCTTATCCTTTCCTCTCGCTCTCCCCCCCTCAATCTCTCCCTCTTCTCCCTCTCATTATATTCCCCCCTATCCATCCCCCTCTCACTCTTGAACGATTTATGTGTCTCTTTCTCTCTTTGTCCCATAGTATCTCTCTTCCACCACTATGACACTATGCACATCTCTCCCTCTCCCTCATGCTCTACCTTTGGTTGTCTCTCTCCCCCTCTCCCTTAGTGAATACCACTAGATCTATTTCTCTCTCCCTCTCTTCCCCTCTCCCTCACTCTCTACCTCTCCCTCTCCCTCTCTCTCTCTCTCTCTCTCTCTCTCTCTCTCTCTCTCCCTTTCCCTACTCTCTCTCCTACCCTTCCTCTCTCCCTCCTCCTCTCTCCACTTTCTTTGTCTCTCCATCCCTCCCCCACCATCTTTCTCTCCCAACCCCAATCTCTATCTCTCCCACCCACTCCATCTCTCCTTCCCCATTCTCTCTCTTTCTCTCTCTCTCTCTCCCTCCCTAACTCACTACCTCTCTCACTCACACCCTACCTCCCCAACTCACTACCTCTCTCACTTACTCCCTCTCTCTCCCTCCCTCCCTCTATCTCCCTTTCTCCCTCTCTCTCTCTCTCACTCTCTATTTCTCTGTCTTCCTACATCTCCCCTATCACTCTCACTTTCTCTCTCCCTCCCTTCCCTATTCCATCCCTTCCCTCTCTCCCTCCCCCAACTCTCCCCCTCCTTCCATCCCTATCTCTCCCTTCCTCTCTCTCTCCTCTCTCCAGCTTTGTCTCTATATCTCACCCTTTGTCTCTCTCTCTCCCTCCCACCACTCTCTCTAAATTTATATCTTCTCACTCACTCACTCTCTATCCTCCATATCTCTACTCTCTCTCTCTCTCTCTCTCTCTCTCTCTCTCTCTATTGGCCTTACATTCTCTCCCTCTCTCTCCCTTCCCCCCACCTATCTTTCCCTCTCTCTCTCCCCCCAACTTTCTCTTGGTTCCTTCCCCCTATTCAACCCTCTATCTCTCATTGTCCCTCCCTCACAATGTCTCTCTGTGAATCTCTCTATTTTTCCCCCATCTTTCCCTATCTCCCTCACTTTCCATCTCTCCCTAGGTTGGTATCCCTAACTCATTCAATCCTTATCTCTCCCCACATCTCTCTCTCCATCTCCCTCACTCTATATCCCACTTTATCTATTTGTCTCTCTATCTCTCTATCTCTTTACCCCAAACTCTTTCTCACCTTCTCCCTCCCTTCATCTTAGCCCCTCCATATATCTCTATACCTTTCCCTCCATTTCTTTCTATATCTCCCCCTATCTCTCCCCCCAAGTCTCTTTATCCCTCTTTCCCCCCTCTCCCTCTGTTCAACTTTCTCTTTTCCCTTACCCCTTCTCTCTCTCTCTTTCTCCCATATCTCTCCTCTCTATCTCACTCCCACTCTGTTCCCAGATTGCACTCTCTCCCTACTCTCCTCTATCTTTCTCTCCCTCCCTCGCTCTCACTCTCTCCCTATCTCCCCCCCTCACACCTCTCTCTCTCTCTCTCCCCCTCCCCTTGTCACACTCTCTCCCACTTTGTCTCCCTCTCCCTCACCCCATGTCCCTCGCTGTCTCTCCCTATCAAAATATCTCCCACTATCTCTCCCTCTCCTTCTAGCACCCCTCACTCCATCTCATTCTCTCCCTGTCAAACTCTCTCCTACTCTCTCCCTCTCCCTCTCCACTATCTCTCTCCCTCACACTCTTTCTCCACTTGTTCCATCCCTTTATGTCATCCCTAACCTTACAATCACACTCTCTCCTTCCTCCCACTCTTCCCCCTCACACTGCTCTATCTCTCTCTCCTTGTCTCCATATCGCACTCTCTCTTACTCTCTCCCACTCTCTCCTCCTCTCCCTAACTGCCCCTTTCTCCCTCACTCCCTATCATGCTCTCTCCCACTCTCTCCCCTATCCCTCATTGTCCCTTTCTCTCTCTTTCCCTATCATGCTCTCTCCCACTCTCTATCCCTCTCTCTCTCCCTCTCTTCATTTCCTTATTTCCCTATCGCGCTCTCTCTTACTCTCTCCCTCTCCCTCTTACACACTCTCTCCCCTCCTTCCCTCTCTTTCTCTCTCTCTCTCCATCTCTTCCTCTCTCTCACCCACTACCTTTCACTCACTTCTTCCCTCACCCACCACCTCTCATTCCAATTATTCCCTCCCTTTATCTGATCCCTAACCTTACAATCACACCCTCTCCCTCCTCCATCTCTTCCCCCTCATGCTGCTCTATCTCTTTCTCCTTGTCTCCCCATCTCTCTCTCTCCCTCCCACATTGCACTCACTCTCCCCCCCTCTTTCTCTCCCCCCACATCCTGCTCTATCTCACTTTCCCTCCTCTGCTCTCACTCTCTCCTTGTCTTCCCTTGTCTCTCTCCCTCTCTTTCTATCTTTCCTTGTTGCACTCTCTCCCACTCTCTCCTCCTCTCCCTCACCACCCCTTTCTTGCTCGCTCCCTATCACGCTCTCTCCCACTCTCTCCCCCTATCCCTCATTGCCCCTTTCTCTCTCTCTCCCTATCATGCTCTCTCCCACTCTCTCTCCCTCACTTCATTTCCTTCTTTCCCTGTCGCACTCTTTCTTACTCTCTCCCTCTCCCTCTCCACTCCCTCTTACACACTCTCTCCCCTCCTTCCCTCTCTTTCTCTTTGCCTCTCCATATCTTCCTCTCTCTCACCCACCACCTTTCACACACTCTATCTCTCTCTCCCTCTCCCTCTCTCCCCCAACCTTGCGCTCTCTCTCTCTCTCTCTCTCTCTCTCTCTCTTCCCTCTCTCCCCTTCTCCCTCACCTCTCTACCTTGCACACACACACACTCTCTCTTTATCTCTCTTCCCCTCCCTCTCTCTTCCTCCTACCCCTCTCTTCCTTCACCTTCCTCTCTCTCTTCCTCCTACTGTCTCACTCTCACTCTTTATATAACGCTAAAAAAACCTTACAAGTAAATAAAAACAAAATTTAAAAAAAAATACAATATAATCTTGTTTAAAACTTTGTGCAGGAATTGAATCACAACCCATATAAAATACCTTTTATTTTATTTTTAGTTTTTAATTCTAATAACAAAATAAAAAATTGACATCTAGTATACAATATAATTAAAAAATAAAATAGAAATTCTAACCATAAAAATTAGAAATTAACCCAACTTAAGTGGGATACAAAATACATATGATAAAATTCTCATATAATACGATAATAGTTTCATATTCGTTCCTCTGAGTAAATGAAATATTTTATTTTTATATATAGAGGTATTAAATCTTTTTTAATAATAATAATAATAATATAATATAAAATATTCTATATTTATATAATTTAAAAATAAATAAAATTAAATATAAAAAAATTGCGATAAAATTTCTTAAAAATTCAATTCCCCATTACATTTTAAATTTTATTAACCTCATCTTAAATCCATATAAACCAGTTTCACTCCAAAAACATGAAAATTCAAACTTCTTCAATAACTTAAAAATATATCAGTGGATAATTAACGTGTCCAACGTGTCTAATTAAAATTAGAATTATTGACCATTACAGTGTCAAATTAAATTTAAAATTGTAATTTTGAGTATATATATATATATATATATATATATATATATATATTCCTAAAAACATCATTGTTCACTGCCGAACATAAATCCATTTACATATATTTTACATTCATTGTTCATGACCGAACATAAATCCATTTACATATTTGCAATGAATGAAATCAGCTCCTTTTAGAAATCTCGATCTATGGTAGCCCCACCTATCCCAATTACCGGTATTTTTCCAACGGCAAATTTAAATTTGATGTAAGATATTTACTATATTCGATATTTTTTGACTTTCGGATTTTTCATTGTGCATAAGAGGAAATTTAAGCGATGGATTTTCATGCATATTTCATACGATGAGATTGCTAGTAATTAAAAGGCAGGAACCAATTTCAAATAACAAAGAAATTCAAGAAGTGAGTTGCCTTTCAAGGCTATCTTAGGTACAAATCAAGGAATACAATGTGATAGGTTCAAAGAGTAAAAATAGAAAATAAATTTGATTACAGACATAGATCTAATTAAACAATGTAATTAGGAAGAAGAGAAGATAAAGACCAGAATGGAGAATAGGAAAAACAAATGTTTATTATTCATGGAAGGCGTCACGTTGGCTTTCATTCTAAGGCTCAAGAAAATACAAATTTATAGATGAAGAATGAAGATCTAGAATTTTACATGTGAAATTCATGGACACAATGAGGTTAAAAGTCAAATGATGGTGGGCGGAAGTTGGTAGTAGTCAGTTTAGTGTTGGTGTGATTGTCAGAGAGTCATTCGTGGATGGTGAGATCAGCATCAAACCCTTACAATTCGGTTTCACGTTTAACATTCTCCCACTTCAATTCAAGTAAAGAATCTTGAATCAAGTCACACCGAGTCCTAGCATGGCTCTACATGACTCATGTTTATTTCTTAGTAGAATCTTAGTGAGTATAACAACAAGGTTCTTATCTATATGGATATTTTCCAAGGATAAGTTTCCTTCCTCCAACACATGTCGGATCCAATGGTACATTAGGTAAATGTGCTTTGTTTTTTAGTGAAATGTTGGGGTTTTGACCAAGTGAATGACACTTTGAATATCACAATATAACACATACTTGTCCTACTTTATTCCTATCTCCACTAGGAATCCTTGCATCCACAAAATCTATTTACAAGATTCTGTTCTAGCTATGTACTATACCTCTCTTGTAGAGAGAGCTATTATTCTTTGTAGCCTTGACACCCAAGATACATTTGCCCCTGCAAATGTGTACAAAAAACCTGTAGTGGACTTTCCGGTGTCGATATCTCCAGCCATATCTTCATCTGTAAATACTTCAAGCACAGTCTCATTATGACCAAGACATAAACAATAATTACTAATACCCTTAAGATACCTCAAAATCCATTTTATTGTTTTTCAACGTTGTTTTCTTCGATTGGCAAGAAACCTTCTCACTACTCCCACTGAATATTCAATCTCTCGTCGTGTACATTCCATGGAATACATTAAGCTTCCAAATATTGAAGCATAAGGAATCTCGCTCATTCCTTCATTCTCCTTGTCATCACTAGGACATAAATCAGTACTCAACATGAAGTGGGCTACAAGGGGTGTACAAAATGGGTTGGCATCCTTCATATTAAACCTGTCAAGAGCCTTCTTGATATATTTTTCTTGTGACAACCACAACCTTTTATTTTTCCTGTCACGCATGATCCTCATGCCCAATATCTGTTGTGTTGGATCCAAATCCTTCTTTAACCTATTGATCATATTCTTATCATGGCCAACGATCAACATGCCATCCACATATAATAGTAATATGATATACTTTCCTTGATCATACCTCTTGATATAGACAGAATGGTCATCTTCCAACTTGTGAAAACCATGTTCCAACATGAATGAATAAAATTTCGTATACCATTGTCGAGGTGCCCATTTCAACCCATAAAGGCTCTTCTTCGACCGGCAAACTAGGTCTTCCTTGTCATTTTCTATGAAGCCTTCTAGCTACTCCATATAAATTTCTTCTTCTAAATCACCATGAAGGAAAGTAGTTTTTACATCTAACTATTCACATTCAAAGTCTAAAGCAGAAACAAGACCAAGAATGACTCTAATGGATGACATTTTAACAACACGGGAGAAAATTTGAGTGAATTCAATACCTTACTTTTTGGAAAATCCCTTCACCACTAGCCTCGCTTTATACCTCTCCTTCTTTTCATTACATTTACGCTTAATCCTATAAACCCATTTAATTTGTAGAGCCTTTCTACCCTTTGGGATCTTAACCAACTCCCAAGTTTTATATTCCAGCAAAGAGTTGATTTCTTCTTCCATTTATTTTTTCCATTCTTTATTGTGCTGAACTGTACAAGCTTCTTGAAAAAAATTAGTCTCACCTTCATCAGTTAATAAGATATAGTTTGAAGGAGGATACCTTTGTGAATGCTTATGAATCCTAGAATATATGTGAACCAACTATAGTGGTGCATTATTATGTTGTATCTCATGTGAATGTTTCTGGAATATTCCTTCTTCTTGATGTTCATCACTTTTGACTTGTTGTCCTTCCTGGTCTTGAATCTATTGTCCATTTTCTTGAATTGGTGGGATGTTTTCATGTTGCTCTTCAAACCTGTCAATAAATTTCATGACCTCCACCTCACCTACATTCCTCTTAAACATTTTTGACTCATTAAATATAACATCCCTACTTCTAATAATTTTATGTTTTACTGATCCCGTAGACGATAACCAAATTCTTCATCCACATATCCCAGAAAAATGGATTTCATAGATTTATCATCTAGCTTAGTTCTATTCTATTTGGGAATATGTACAAATGTTTCACATCCAAAGGTTTTTAAATGAGAATAGTTCAACTTCTTACCAGTCCAAATTTCTTCAGGGATGTCGTCATCCAAGGATGTCATGGGAGATAGATTTATAAGATAGCAAGATGTCATTACAACTTCTACCCAAAAACACTTCTCCAAACCATAATTGGACAACATACTCCTTACTTTCTCCATAATTATGTGATTCATCCTTTCTACGACACCATTTTGTTGAGGAGTACCAGGCACGGTCTTCTCATACTTTAAAGCCAAACCTATTACAATATTCCTTGAATGCTTTTGAGTAATATTCTCCACGATTATATGTTCTCAATGACTTGAGGAACTTGTTAGTTTCTCTTTAAACAACAACATGAAATATTTGAAATATTTGAAATACTTCACTTTTAATTTTCATAGGGTAGGGCCAAACCTTCCTCTATGCATCATCTATAAATGTTACAAAATATGATGCTCCTCCTAATGACTTGATGTTAACAGACCCTAACACATTTAAGTGTATCAATTCTAACAATTTTTCCTTTTTATCATGGCCAGCTCTAAGGAATGAAAACCTTCTTTGTCTACCATATATACAATTCTCACAAAGATCTTGACAAGATTGTAGGATTTCAAACATGGTAATAAATTTTTACCAACAAGGATTTCTAAGCCCTTCTCGGTCATGTGATCCAAGCGATTATACCATAGATCCACCGAATTTCCTTCTTTTGTGACAACATCCAGATCTGATTTTCCTATCATTTCCTTCAATGTGTATAATGTTCTTGTCTTGAGTCCTTTGGCCATGACCAATGCTCCCTCGCTAATTTTCTAGCATCCTTTTCCAAAGCTTGTGTAATAGCCTTCATCATCTAGTCCTCCCATACAGATTAAACTCGTGCATTTCTGGTACATGTATGACCTGTTTCAACAATATATCTTGTCCATCCTTCACCTTGATCTAGACATCTCCCACTCCAACAATATTGCAAGAAAGATTTTCCCCAAATACACTCTACCATTGCTACAGGTCTATTTGAGCACATCACTCCCGACATTCATATCAATACAATTAGGGCTCATAAAACCATAAGTCAGTTGTTACATGCCCTAGACACGTCACCAAATTGAATGCTTCCATCCAATAAAGTTTCCTAGCTTGAAAGCCTACTGAAATGCCTCCTTGGGATGTTAGCGTAGCCTTGGTCTGGGGTAACTGTGCTGCAGAGCAAGTAGCCCCATTAAGACCTGCACTGCACTTAGGCCCATTTTGACCTATGCTGGGTAAGAATGAGTGAAATTGGCATTGGATTCTGGGAGTATTCCTTGATTCTAGAGCATTCTAGAAGGATGCCCAGCTCTTATCTCATACTATGAGGTCGACTTTGGATAGGCTATGGATCAATTACCCCTCTATCCTCTCATCCCTTTCTCCATGGAAACTAACTCCAATTTTGGAAGACCATTCAATGCCCAATTTATGAGATAACCACCTACATTTACCTATAAATTGACCACTCATCATAGTGATCAAGGAGGATGCAATTTGAAGATGGTAGAGAAATATTGTTGGTTTGAGATTTGAGTTCATGTCAAGTAATGTTATGATGTGTTACACTAAAAAATGTCACCATGACTATGTACAGTTAGTATGGCTCTATCAACAGTCATGCTATCCTCCTGGGCAAGTCTTAAGCCTCTGCTCTCCATGTCAAACTCCAAAAAGAGAGAAAGTCTTTATAAATGTATTTATCTCTGGGTACGCAGGTTCTCTCAACCTTACCTGCGGGGACGCACCCAATGTTCACAAAAGCTGCGTCTTTGGACGCTCTGTATGTAAAGAAGCAGGTGCGTCCCCCTGTAAAGGTTAAAATGCGCAAGTTTCATCTTTAAAACATTACTTGTGGTCATTTCTAGAGCATTCTAGAAGGTTGTTCGACGTGTATTGAGCGCCTCCAGATGGTTCATGTACCCCTACCAAAGAGGAACTTATCCCATCAATAAGGGAACTATCCCATCCAAAGAGGGGATTATCCCACTGATGGTGGACCTGATTAACTTCCTCTTGAGCACTATAAATACAGGCATTGGGCCAGAAGGAGGGGAGGTTGAAAGCTAAACATTTCTAAGGGTAGATGCTGCAGGAATTAGGACTCCCATTTAGAAGCTTGTGAGGAGAGATTGTCATCTTTACTTGTTCTATTTGGAAGTGGGTGAGCTTTGTCAAAGTAAAGGAGAACTCTTGATGGACCCTGGGAGGGACTTGCACAACACCAAGGCTCAAGTTGTAATTGTTCCTTTTGTTTCCTATTAATGCAAATGAGTCCATTCTTCTCAATAACTTGTTATTTATGAGTTGTTTCATGTACTCCTTGGTCTATGTGTTAAATATGTTTTATTCTATGAGATTGTCAAGTGCTATTTAATCATTTGATTGTTAGTGGATGCAGATTTCAAAGTGAAGGAGGAGCTCATCCGGATCCGCGGAGCTGGACTGCTACAACAGCGTTGGACTACAGGTAGGATCTAAACACTTGATTTCTTATATAGTAAATGCATGTTTAGAGAAGGATTGCTCTTGTTTGTCTTGTTTGTCACTAGAGAGTCTTAGGCTCCTAGGGAGGTTGATTTGTGTCCGCACCATCGACTCTTTCCGCCTAACAAAATGGCGACTCCGCTGGGGATTCCATTGATGTGAAAGTCTTTTCCTTTGTATGTAACTTTGCTCTGAGAAAAGTCATTTATTTTCTGGTTTTTGGCTCTGTGACTTTGTTTTTGGGTGGGTTAGCTTAGGGTTAGATTCAATTTAGTTTTTCTTGAATTTTCCAGTAGGACGCACCCTCTGAGTATTGCACAGTGCGTCCCTGGACGCACTGTCGCTGTGTGCACAGAGCGGGCCCGCACCTGTCTTAAAGGGTTGCCTGCGTCCCCTGCTAAAATTTAAGAAAATTCCATTTTTTGCATTTTTTCTCTTAGATTTTGCTTTTTCTTAGTTTTTACTGCCCAGATCCATTAGTCTCTTGTCAAAGATCTTCACCTGAACTTGTTTCATTAGCATTCCTACTCTAAGCTTTCATCAATTGGGTGTTTTGAGTCTCTTTCTTGAGAAATTCTTGATTTGATTTCCTTTGGTCATTACTTGGCGGTTTGTCTCAGTCCTTTCACAATTTCGTGTATGAGTGTTAATCGCCTTTGAGTGTTTTTATGTTTTGATCTTTGGAACTCTCACCCAATTTTCTTGACTTGCACTTGATTGGTTCTTAGATTACATTAGAATCGTCTTGTGTTTGAGAATTCTCTTGCATAGATCACATTTGTATAATTAGAATTCTCATTTTCAGAATATGAATAAAAAATGTGCATAGATTACATTTGCATACTTTTCAAGTGAATTGTGCATAGATTACAATTGCATAGTTTACATTCTGAAAAATCAATCGTAGATTTAGATCAGTTTTCTTTGATTTGAATTTACATAAAAATAAAACTAAAAAAAAGGTTTGGAATTGATTTGCATTAGTTTTTCTTGATAAAATTAGTGCATTAGAGAATTTGTTGAATTTTCTCTTAGTGATCAATTTCTTGCATTGTTGGAAGTGAATGGAAACTCTCTCCTTACTTTAGTTAGGATTCATCGAATTGAAAAGATAACATTATCATATTCGATTGCATTCAGTTGAGTCGGGTCATAACACCATTGGTTTCATCTCCATTTACCCCTTTGAGTAATAACAGCCTTAATAACACAACGCTTAATTAAAATTCATCTAGTAATTTTTACATTTCTAGGGCTCTGAAACACCAACATAGATCAGGCTAGTGTCTTGGAGTAGGAGAGTAATTAACTCTCCAAGACAGCAAAACCAAACAAGTAGCTCATCTTGTGGTAGGATAAATCCAACTGTTACATTTATGCTCTGGGAAAGCTCCTCTTAAAGGAGAAGCACGAGACCGTGTCCGAACCAGTGAGGGGATCAATCCTCCTTCATTGGGAAAGACGCCAGATACGCACGTACTACAAACGGTAAACCTCGGATTATTGTCGAGGAGCCTGGGGTCACTTGTCGGTAAACCTTGGATTATTGTCAAGGAGCCGGCAAGGGGATTGAGCTTGTTACTCTGCCCTTGCGTGCTATCGGGTCGTAGACTGTTCCCCCAGGTGTATTTGTTTCTGTTGGTGACCTTAGTGACCATTATCTTTAGGGTTCTACCCAAGGTGACGGTGGAGGGAAGATCCCACTGTACCTGGAGCAGACGTCGGCTAGACTCACTTGGATTTTCTGGGGGGTTCACTTCACTCGAGACGGTTAAAGTGGAGGAACTTGGTCCAGTCTATTCATTAAGCAGGTTGTCGGGGTAACTGTTCCACCCACCACTTCTGTACTGAATTCGGCGATGTTGGGCTTCATCACCAACTAGTGTTTTCGGTCCAGAAGGCTACTGTTTGTGTATGGTTTGACTCCTAGATTTGATAGCGCGTGTTAATTTGTTTGTTTTTACTTTTACAGACCATAGGTGTGAGCTGTGAATTTTAATTGTTAGGTGTGAATTGTGCATTGTTAATTTTAGTTTTAAATTGTTAATAAAATTCACTGAAGTTGAATATAATGGCAAATGTTCCGGAATTTACCAACCTAGGAACCCCTCCTAACGAGAATCCTAGTACTTTTCCTTACTTTGGAAATGTTGGTCCTCCTTATATGGCTACTTTGTCATTACCTGGATTTACAATAGGTTTACTGATATGGTTATTTTCAACTTCGTTGGCCCAAAATACTCCAATTGTTCCATCTCAACCGGATGCTTCACCTCAACAGAATTCACCATCTCAACATCACCAACCTTCTCTTGACCCTTTACCTTCTTCGCCTAATTTTTCTTCCTCCATTTCTTCCTCTTCGCCTGGTAAAAGCCTTGATGCTAGTAACCAGGAGGCTAAGAAGAAGAAGAAAGGAAGAAGAAGAAGAAGAAGAAGAAGAAGCAAGATAAGAAAGAAGTCAACCAAACAACCACGACTGTAAGTGTTAGTTGTGTTGAGGAAAACTCCGACATGCATCGTAAACCCAAATACCCTTGCAGGCTTTGTAAGGGTGACCACTTCCTTGTCAATTGTCCTAGTATTCCAAAGGTCTTGGAAGTATGGTCAGAAAAATCTCATCAACTTTCCATTGATCCATCAACCAGTGATAGTCAGGTTCCTGGGAAAAAGGGTAAAGTTAGGTTTCCTTGTAAGTTATGCAAAGGGAGTCATCAAACTCACATTTGCCCTCACATGGATGAAGCCTCAACATTGTTGGAAAACCTTACTGTTCCACAGCAAGAATTTCCAACTGGTTACCGTAAACTTTCTCCCAACCGACCGTCAACTGACGAAGTGATTGATCTAATATCAAGTACAGTCAATCACACTCTTCCATTGGAGAGTGAAACTCATGTCACTCAAGTTGATGATCCATTAGTTGATCAAGTGGTCGATTCAATTTCACATTCGGTCGATCACGCTCTCCCTTTCGAGAGTAAACTTCATACTACTGAGGTTCTTTTTGTTACATCAGATTCTTCTATGCCGGGGGGCATTTCACCTATTTCTACAGAACCCCCTCCAAGTACTGAGGTCTTTTCCTTTGATTGGAATAGACTAACAGAACCTCGTCTTCCTTCCTCCATCCCTTTCCAAATCATTGTCAAGGCTAGTGGTAGGGACATACATCGTACTTAGGTAGATGAAGGTGCTTCTGTTAGTATTTTATCCTCAACTGTTTGGAAAGCTTTGGGTTCCCCTCAGCTTACGCCTATTACGCAGAATCTGAAAGCTTTTAACAGAACCATTAGTGAACCTTTAGGGATCCTTCCTAATTTTTCCATTACCTTGGAAGGTAAGACTGTCTGTATTGATCTTATGGTAGTTCGAGGTCCCTTGGATTTCAATTTACTCCTTGGGCGAGACTATGTTTATGCAATGAAAGCTGTCGTATCGACACTCTTTCGCGTGATGTCTTTCCCTCACAATGGCAGCATTGTGACTGTAGACCAGCTTTTGTTCCCTAGTCTTGTTTCCACTACCAATAATATGACACCCCTAAATGTTCCTGATTCTAAAGTGGTATCCACCCTGCCACGGGTTAAGTATGTGGCAACTGGTCCCATGTTTTCAGTTACCGATGTAAGTGAGCCTCTCACTGTTTGCTCATCTTCCTTTGATTTAGATTCGGTAATTGACATGGAAAACTCTATGGGATTACTTGAACATGATGTTCTTATCCCTTTTGAGTCCCTTGACATGTGTTCCTTCCAGAGAAGTATTCTTCCTTCTAATGAAGACCTCTTGGAAGCCATGATCAAGGAGTGTCCATTGACATGTCTTTCTTCCAGTTGGAAGCCATGATCAGTGACCACGAGGATAGTTTGTTCCTGTCTCAACCTCGTTAAAAAATGAAACTGGATGCAACGAGGATAGTTTTTTCCTGTGTCAACCTCGTTAAAAAATGAAATAGGCTGTAGTGAGGATAGTTTCTTCTAGTCTCAACCTCGTTAAAAAATGAAACTGGAAGTCATGAGCATAGTTCCTTGTCTTGTGTCAAGCTCATTAAAAAATGAAACAAGGAGTTGTGAGGAAAGTTCCTTTTACTGTGTCAACCTCGTTAAAAAATGAATCAGTGTGAGTGAGGAAAGTTCCTTTTACTGTGTCAACCTCGTTAAAAAATGAATCAGTGTGAGTGAGGAAAGTTCCTTTTACTGTGTCAACCTCGTTAAAAAATGAATTAGTGTGAGTGAGGAAAGTTCCTTTTACTGTGTCAACCTCGTTAAAAAATGAATCAGTGTAAGTGAGGAGAGTTCCTTTTACTGTGTCAACCTCGTTAAAAAATGAATCAATGAGTCCGAGGAAAGTTCCTTTTACTGTGTCAACCTCGTTAAAAAATGAATCAGTGTGTACGAGGAAAGTTCCTTTTACTGTGTCGACCTCGTTAAAAAATGAATCAGTGAGTGTGAGGAAAGTTCCTTTTACTGTGTCAACCTTGTTAAAAAATGAATTGGTGTAAGCGAGGATAGTTTTTCCTGTATCAACCTCGTTAAAAAATGAAATAGGAGGACATGAGGACAGTTCTCTTACTGAGTCAACCTCATTAAAAAATGAATCAGGTAGATTTTAGGTTAAGTAGGTAGACTATAGAAAGTAGGTTTTTGCGAGGACAGTTCCTGTTACTGAGTCAACCTCATTAAAAAATGAATCAGGTATGAGGATAGTTCCTGTTACTGAGTCAACCTCGTTAAAAAATGAATAAGATATGAGGATAGTTCCTGTTACTGAGTCAACCTCATTAAAAAATGAATCAGGTATGAGGATAGTTCCTGTTACTGAGTCAACCTCGTTAAAAAATGAATCAGATATGAGTATAGTTCCTGTCACTGAGTCAACCTCGTTAAAAAATGAATCAGATATGAGGATAGTTCTTTTCTTGTGTCAACCTCCTTAAAAATGAAACAACCCCCTTTTCAAGTTAAATATTGAAAGTAAACCTTCATTTCATCCAGCCAGTTGAATGCAATGAAGCCTGGGGGGCATGGACCTCGCTTTGCATCATTATGCTGGGGGCATGCGAACTTTTGAGCATAGTTCCTTGTCTTGTGTCAAGCTCGTTAAAAAATGAAACAAGGGTAGGTTAAGTAGGTAGATTGTAGAGAGTAGTCATGAGCATAGTTCCTTGTCTTGTGTCAAGCTCATTAAAAAATGAATCAAGGATTTTAGAGCATAGTTCCTTGTCTTGTGTCAAGCTCATTAAAAAATGAATCAAGGTTTTTAGAGTAGAGTTTTTGTTAGGTAGATTGTAGAGCGTAGTTATGAGCATAGTTCCTTATCTTGTGTCAAGCTCGTTTAAAAAATGAAACAAGGGTTTTGAGGATAGTTCTTTTCCTGTGTCAACCTCACTAAAAAATGAAACAACTCCCACAAGTCTTTCCAAGATCTTGAAAGTAAAGCTTCATTCCATCCACCTCATTGAATGCAATGAAGCTTGGGGGGCATGTACCTCGTTTTGCGTCATTATGCTGGGGGCATGTGAACTTATAACAAGCATAGTTTTTCGTTTCAAGCTTGCGTCAACATGAAACTGAATCTGAGCATAGTTCTTTTCCTGTGTCAAGCTCGTTAAAAAATGAAACAAATCCTCCTCTACTTGAATCGAGAGTTTGACTAGATCTCGTAAATGTTAAGTTGTATATTTAGGTTAGTTATTTCAGTGTTTTGCATAATTTTCTCACAGTTTTAGGTCGAGTCTTTCAAACGATCTCGAACATGAACCTTCATTCCATCCAGCTTGTACTTAGTTGAATGAAATGAAGCTGGGGGGCATGCGCTCTAGCAGTTATGCTTAGGGGGCATCAAGCACAGTTTTTTCTCTGTTTTAAGCTTGTGTAAAAATGAAACTACTCTGAAGCATAGTTTTTCTCTGTTTCAAGCTTTTGTAAAAATGAAACCTATCTCGAGTCAATTTCAGTTATTTTCAAGACTCGTTAAACTCATGAAAATCTCGAGATTATTTTGCTATTTTTCATTCTCGTAAAACAAATGAAAATGCCGAGTTCTTTCCGTCTTTTCCTGCTCGTAAATTAAATTGAAAGTCGGCCATATGAGTACATTTTTATCATTTTTTCGAACTCATTAAAACTTACGAAAAAGTGAAAACCATGAGTACATTTTTATCATTTTTTCGAACTCGTTAAAACTTACGAAAAAGTGAAACCTTAGAGTCACCTTTAAGCTCTTTTCTGACTCCTAAAACATGAAAAGATTGCCGAGTTTTTCTTTTTAAACTTGTTAAAACGGAACTAAAAAGACGGTCCCCTTATAGCCCTTTTCTGACCATAAAAACAGGAAAAGATTGCCGGGTTTTTGTCGTTTCAAACTCGATATTGGAAATAAAACAACGTGTCCTTGATCGCTTTTTACTTTTCAGGTCAAAGACACTAACTATGAAAGTACTCCTTGGTCGCAAGATCAAGCGGTTCTCCCAGGTATTATTTTATACTTTTTCGGGCTTGAGGGACACAAATCTACGAAAAAGTTCAACTTGGAGTCTTCTTAAGTTTTTCAGACTCTCTAAAATTGAAAAACGCCGAGTTTCTCCTATACTGGGCTCGTTAAAATTTCACAGTAAAGGACCTGTTCAATTACAAACAGGAACGAACCACTCCTTCCTAGGGTTCGAATCAAAACTAGGTTGGACTCATCCGAAGGATGAGCTTATAATCAAGCATATGTTATCCTCCTCAAGCTTGTTAAAAATAAAGAGGTACTTGCCAGAAATGGTGGGGGAAAAGAGAGAAGAATGAACCTGTTTGTTATCTTTTGTCTCAGAAGAAACTTTATTACCACTCTTGAACACGACACTTTTCATTCACCTGGGTTGGGAAATCCTTTGCCTCACAGTTGATCAAACCACTTTGAAAGCCTTCAGTCGGGTTTCGGGGATTAACTTTGAGTCGTTTATCACCAAACCATTTGTTGTGTCGTTATGTGTTCAATAGGTCTGCAAGCAAAACTTTCATCTGCAAAATACTTGTCATCCATTTGACCATCCCTGAGTCAGTCCTTACAGCAACATTTCTTCAACTTGAACAATGATTTCGTGTTGTGGGCTTGCCTGCAACGGGTCGCTTTCTATCGACATCAGCACATTATCTAGAGAGATGACTTAGAAATCGTCAGTACCTTGAAGTCTGCATGCATCAATGGCAGGTTTCTCGCCTTTGACGTCAGTTTACATCATTGACTTTCGATCAAAGGATTCCGTGAAATGTTCAACATCAACTCATTCATTCACATCTAATGGATTGTACTAGGTACTTTGAGAACCATTGACATTACTGGTGGTTTCTCTCACGCTTGTTAACAGTTTTCATCATCGACTGGTAATCAAGTGGTTTCTACCATGTTCGACATCAACTCATTTATTCGCATGGCTAGAATCGTACCAATTCGGGAAGTAGAAATGAAGACCCTGGATCTAGTTTCCACCATCCAGGCTGCGAGGAGTTTTGTATTCATTATCTAAGTAGACTAATCATAAACAGATGGTTGCGCCCATACTGTGTCTACAAAAGTCTATGATTATGATGTACTGCAAGATCATTCATGTATCAGAGTAGTTAGTCTATTAGTTAAAGTTTTGATCTGAGTATGGGAATGCCTACCTCAGTGATGATATAATCTTATACGTGTATTTTGTGTTGAAAATTGCAGGTTCTGACCAGGCTCTCCACGAGATAATCCTTGAAATGATAAAGCGCTTCACCCTTCCTAGATAATACAAAACCCTAATCTATTACAGGCTTCGCACTTTAGGGGGCAATCTGTTACACTAAAAAATGTCACCATGACTATGTACAGTTAGTATGGCTCTATCAACAGTCATGCTATCCTCCTGGGCAAGTCTTAAGCCTCTGCTCTCCATGTCAAACTCCAAAAAGAGAGAAAGTCTTTATAAATGTATTTATCTCTAGGTACGCAGGTTCTCTCAACCTTACCTGCGGGGACGCACCCAATGTTCACAAAAGCTGCGTCTTTGGACGCTCTGTATGTAAAGAAGCAGGTGCGTCCCCCTGTAAAGGTTAAAATGCGCAAGTTTCATCTTTAAAAAGTTACTTGTGGTCATTTCTAGAGCATTCTAGAAGGTTGTTCGACGTGTATTGAGCGCCTCCAGATGGTTCATGTACCCCTACCAAAGAGGAACTTATCCCATCAATAAGGGAACTATCCCATCCAAAGAGGGGATTATCCCACTGATGGTGGACCTGATTAACTTCCTCTTGAGCACTATAAATACAGGCATTGGGCCAGAAGGAGGGGAGGTTGAAAGCTAAACATTTCTAAGGGTAGATGCTGCAGGAATTAGGACTCCCATTTAGAAGCTTGTGAGGAGAGATTGTCATCTTTACTTGTTCTATTTGGAAGTGGGTGAGCTTTGTCAAAGTAAAGGAGAACTCTTGATGGACCCTGGGAGGGACTTGCACAACACCAAGGCTCAGGTTGTAATTGTTCCTTTTGTTTCCTATTAATGCAAATGAGTCCATTCTTCTCAATAACTTGTTATTTATGAGTTGTTTCATGTACTCCTTGGTCTATGTGTTAAATATGTTTTATTCTATGAGATTGTCAAGTGCTATTTAATCGTTTGATTGTTAGTGGATGCAGATTTCAAAGTGAAGGAGGAGCTCATCCGGATCCGCGGAGCTGGACTGCTACAACAGCGTTGGACTACAGGTAGGATCTAAACACTTGATTTCTTATATAGTAAATGCATGTTTAGAGAAGGATTTCTCTTGTTTGTCTTGTTTGTCACTAGAGAGTCTTAGGCTCCTAGGGAGGTTGATTTGTGTCTGCACTATCGACTCTTTCCGCCTGACATGATGCTGGATTGATGTGATTTTGGTGTGATGAGGGTTTGGACTGAAGCTGGATGAGTGACACAAAATCGAACCACATTAGGTGTAACTCCTCCTTCTACATGAATAAAGTTGTTTGTTCCTTTTCCCATATTCTTGTTCAAAACCTATGATGCAAATATGTTTCAATGTTGTTGATTCCATTTATTTATAGCAGATATAGTAGACAGATTGTGTACTTTGATCGTTGTCGTCTTTTGTTTCTGTTGACAAGTACCAATTGAGCAGATTCAGTAAGAGTGGAAGTGATGAGAGCAATTCAAAGGAGATCAAGGAAGTGAAAGATCACAAGTAAGTTCCTTCATCTCATCTATATATTATAGGAAAAGGTTAAACCAATTTCTTTCTGTTGTTCTAAGTTCAATTACCCACTTAGGGAAAACATGTTTATCTGTGATACAAATTCCATATAACAAAGTGGTGACTCCATTAGGGATTGAACATCATTCCTGGTAGTTTATCCTTATCATATTTCATCCTAGTAGACTTTACTTGACTTCGTTGATCTCTTTTAAGCTATTTTGAAGCTTTTTTTATCGAAATTTGCATTAGAATGCCTGTTATAGGAATGTGCTAGTACCAGTGCACTCTTCGTTAGGGCATATTACACTGCAATGCACCCTTGGCTTAGAGACAATGCTCTGCAGTGCACTGTCTCCCACTCAGCCCTATTCTGGTCCCTCTCAAGATAAAAAGACCATCTTTTTCTTATTTTTTCCAAAGTTGCTTTTTATGCCTTTGAAATCAATTTGCATTTCCTCTACTCGCCCTAATTTGACCTTGATTGTTTAGTGTATCTTAAGAGATTTCTTTATCATTATCAATTCATTGTCAAAGTTGGCTTACATTGATTAGTCTTTACTTTTCTGAAAAATAATTATCTTAAAGTCTTCATTTCTTTGAGAAAGAAATTGTCATAAAGTCTTCATTTCTTGTGAAAATCATTGATTGATTGTTTGTGCATCTAGTTCCTTTTTGTTCATCTAAACACTAAAGGGACTAAAAAGAAAAAATTTCATTGTGCATATTGTAGTTTGTGAATGCTTAAAAGTTATCTCAATTAACCTAACGGAACATTGTAACTTAACACATAACATTTAGAGGTCTAGGCTAGAGACGTGTTCCGACGTCATTAAACATAGTAGTTGTTGCTAATGGTCTGTGATACATTTCGAGTGTAATACCTCATTCCATGTATGTAAGTATATCGTATCTCATCCATGTACTTTCGGGTATATAGGGCGGTGTTATAGTACGAAAAGTATAAAGGAATTCTCTCACTGTGCCGTTTCACATTAGACAGCGCTAACACGGATTGGGCCTCCATGTACTTTCAGGTATATATGGGAGGACTACATTAGGGTGCTATCCATCCATAGGTAACTGAATTGGCCACCTTGTATATTGTGGTACACTGAAAATAACATTCGGGGAGATTTTATGCACGTATGTTAAGTCCTTGGTTTACTAAGGCAATATATTGCAGTTCATAGTAACTTGGTAATCCTTTTGCCTATAATATCCCTCTTTTGTTTTTTTATGTTATTTTGATTAAATTTTTAAAATTAATTAACCGCAGATAACATCCTCCACATCACTCTTTAGTTGATCTTAGGTTTAGATATATGGCAACAGCTCCGAAGTCCATCGATCAAGGAATTCCTTTTGATGGGAATCCTAGTCCTTTTCCTCCTTTTAGAAATATTGGTGCTCCTTATGTGGCTACATTGTCCCTTCCGTGACTTACCATCGGCTTGCTAGTATGGTTGTTCTCAACCTCCTTGGACCTGCAACTGAATATTCCTACAATTGGACAAAATCAACCTCCAGTTGATCCTCAAGTTGACCCGTTGCCTTCTTCGTCAATTGTTTCTTCCTCCCCTTCTTCCTCTTCTCCTGGTGAAAGTATTGACACTAGTACCCCAGTGGATAATACTAAGAATAAAGGGAAGAAGAAGAAGAAAATTCAATAGGGGAAACCAAACAACCATTGCTACGGATGCAATTTCTGATGAGAAACCGTCCGATAAGCCTTGCAAATCTCAATATCCTTGCAAAATTTGTACAGGAGACCATCTTCTTCAAAATTGTTCTGGTATTACTCAAATCTTGGAAGAATGGTGTTCTCGTTCACATCATGAACTTCTGGAGATCATGCTGGTGACACATCATGAACTAGTGGTAGTAAATTTCATGGAAATAAGGGTAAAGTTAAGTTTCCCTACAGGTTATGCGAAGGGAATCACCCCATTCACCATTGTCCCTATATGGATGAATCCCAAAAAGTGTTTTATAACCATCCTGCATCTCCACAATGACTTCCATCTGGTTACAGGAGACTCTCCCTTAATCCTTCACTAGTTGATGAAGTGACTCACCCAAATCAATTGTCAGTCAAACCCACTCTCCCTGAATGTGAATCCCATGAGTCTATACCTGACCAATCATAGGTCTAGGAAATAGTTGACCTAATTTCACCTTCAGTTAATTGTACCTTTCCCATAGAGAGTGAGTATGATACCACTCAGGTTCTTTTCGTATCTTCAGATTCCAATGAGCTTGGAGGCAACCCTCCTGTTCCATCAAGAGAGGAGGAAAATTCTCATGTTCTTGTAACTCAAGGGGGTAATTCTCTCGTTCTTGCGGTACCCCCTCCAAGTAGTCTGGTCAATCCCTTTGATTGGAATCAACTAGCAGGATTTCATCTTCCTTCTTATGTGATTTTCCATATCATAGTACATGTTTATAATATTATTTCATATGGCACTATTATAGATGAAGGTGCATCGGTGAGTATCCTTTCCTCCACTACTTGGCAAGCACTCGATTCACTGCCACTTGTGCCAGTTACCCAGTATCTATTGGATTTTAATAGAGGAACCAATCAACCATTAGGGATACTTCCTCATTTTCCTATTACTCTGGGAGAAAAAATTGTTTATCTCAATGTGATGGTAGTCCCAAGCCCTTTATATTACAATTTACTTCTTGGATGCGACTATGTTTATGACATGGGAGCTATTCTTTCAACACTCTTTCGAGTGATGTGTTTCCCGAATGAAGGCATAATTGTCACTGTTGACCAGCTTTAATTTCATGGTCCAAATATGGCTTCCAGTCAACCATCTCCCCTAAATGGCCCTTTTGTCCCAATGGTATCTTCCCCACCACAAGTCAATTATGTGGCAACCAGTTCCATGCCTACATCAACTGGCAATCAATTATGTGATGTTGTGCATTATGTACTTGGGGAATTGGAACCATATCCCTCTAATGGATTCCTTACTACATATCCCTTCCAAAGCATTGTTCTCCCATCTAATGAGAACCTCTTGGAAGTCATGACCTCTTATGGGTCGTGATCAAGGGACATGAAGATAGTTCCTGGTCTTGTGTCAACCACGTTTAAAAATGAACAAAAGGTATGAGCATAGTTCCTTGTCTTGTGTCAAGCTCATTAAAAAATGAAACAAGGAATATGAGGATAGTTCTTTCACTGTGCCAACCTCATTAAAAAATGAAATAGGTCCCAGAGAATAGTTCCTTGTATTGTGTCCAGCTCGTTAAAAATTGAAACAAGGAATCTAAGTAGAGTTCCTTGTCTTGTGTCAAGCTCATTAAAAAATAAAACAAGGTCCCCTAGAGCAAAGTTCCAATTAAGGTCTTTGATTAGATCTCATAAAATCATAGTCGAGTCTTTCACTTGATCTCATAAATGAACCTTCATTCCATCCACCTGATAGCCACGAGTAGTCTACTTAGGTGAATATAATTAAGCTTGGTGGGCATGCACCTACAATCGAGTCATCATGCTGGGGGCATGTAAACCAATCTCAAGAATAGTTTTTTTCATGGTTCAAGCTTGTGTAAAAATGAAACTGAATCCAAGCATAGTTTTTTGTTTCAAGCTTGTGTAAAAATGAAACAGAATCCAATCATAGTTTTTCATTTCAAGGTTTGTAAACATGAAACTGAATCCAAGCATAGTTCCCTATGGTTCAAACTTTTGTAAAAATGAACCCATCTCCATTTTAACCCTCGTGATTTCCATTCTATCAACCTCTTCCGTCAAATGAGCCTTGGTTTTTCTCCTTCCATGATGACTAGCTACTTGGCCAACCATATGCTTTCACTTGGTTGTTTTACATTTTTTGAGGAACAGTTGCAATGAGTCGTCTTATTATCCAGCCTCTTCACATAAATCAACATGTTTTGAGAAGTTCCAACATCACCAGAACTAGATGCTATCCTAGACACCACTCCTTCCTCCAAGTGGAGTCCTCTTTAAGCTCTTTTCAGACTCTTGAAACATGAAACGAATGTTGAGTGATTGTCCTTTTCAGCTCGTAAATGGATTGGAAACAACATCTACTTAGTATAAGTTTAACGCTTTTCTAGACTAAGATAGATTACTTACGAAAAAGGAATATGTTGACCGAACATGGTCAATAGGTTCTCTCTTGTATTATTTTATGCTTTTTCAAACTTGAGAGATAAATTTATGAAAAAGAACTTGTGGATTTTTCTTTTTGTCCCTTTTCAAACTCTCTAAAAATGAAAAGGACCAAGTTCTCATTATCGTTAAACTCGTTAAAACATCAAATAGCGACAAACTTGTCCATCATGACAAGACTGAGTTTGACCTTCGTTAGGTTCGTTAAAACATCACATAGCAATGGATTCACTATAAGGGTGGAATTATACTACAATCATATGTTATCCTCCTCAATCTTGTTAAAAAATAAAGAGGTACTGGTCAGCAATGACTGGGGAAAATAGGAAAAGGGATAAATCACTTTATGGTAGCAAGTCACTCTTGAACATGACACTTTCACTTCATCTCTGTAAGTATTTGGATTGGGTTATTTGCTTGATTTTTATCATACCTATGGTCTATCACACCATCCATCACTTTGGTTTTGGGTCAATGCTGCCAATTCATTCAGTGTCACCAACATGTTCAAGAGAAGTCACTCAGTAAACTTCATCCTTTGCAATACTCATAAACCTTCATTTTCATTACCACCATTCCTGAACCTGGCATCGTCAGTCACATTTTGTCTTCAAAATCATTACACTCGTTTTGTGTCATTGATGGGGGATACATCAAGGTCCTCCTACGATGGGTCGCTTCTTGTCAATATTAGCACATTATCCAGGAAGTTGACTTAGAAACACCCTTCCAGTCCCTTGAGGCTTGCATACATCAATGGAAAGTTTCTCGCTTTCGGCAATAGGTTGACATCACTGGCCTTCAATTGAAAGAATTTGTATGGTGTTCGACATCAAAACATTCATTCACACCATGAAAAATGTACTCTAGTACCTTGAGAATCATTATCATTATCAATGATCTCTCTCACGTCTGTTAACAACTTACATCATTGGCTGGTAATCAGGCGATGTCTTCCCATGTTCAACTTTAGATTACATTTTCACATGGTTAGACTCGTACTTGAGTGAACAATTGGATGAGATAGAAGGCCCCTAATCTAGTTTCATCCATCCAAGTTGCGATTTCATGAGAGTACTAAATCATCTGTACGATGGTTTTACACAGATGGTCATCCTATCATGGGTCTATATCTGTAGACGGCTATATGATTTATGTGCATGTAATGAAACCTTTATATGTTGAGTATGGGTATGCCTTCCCTTAGAAATTCATGAAAAATAAGAGATATCATGATATTATGTATTGTAATCGATGCAGGTCACCATCCGCTTCAGATCCTCCTCATTACATCATAATTCATATCACTCGTCATTATCATTTTCGACTTCATGCTTTAGGGGGAAACTGTTACACGTCTATTTGGGGATATCATTGCTAACATTCAAATCAGTACAATTAGGGCTCATCAAACCCTAATTCAGTTGTTACATGCCCTAGAAAAGTCATCAAATTGAATGCTTCCATCCATGAAAGTTTCCTAGCTTGAAACCTTGCTGAAATGCTTCCTTGGGACACCAGCACAGCCTTGGCTAGGGGTAACTACACTGCAATACACTTAGGCCCACTTTGACCTGCGTTGGGCGAGAATGAGTGAAATTGGCATTGGATTCTGGGAATATTCCTTGATTCTAGAGAATTCTATAAGGACACCCAACTCTTATCTCATCCTATGAGGTCGACTTTGGATATGCTATGGATCAATTACCCCTCTATCCTCTCATCCCTTTCTCCATGGAAACTAACTCCAATTTTGGAAAACCATTCAATGCCAAATTTATGACATAACCACCTGCATTTCCCTATAAATTGACCACTCATCATAGTGATCAAGGAGGCTAGAATTTGAAGATTGTAGAGAAATACTATTGGTTTGAGATTTCAATTCATGTCAAGTAATGTTATGCTACTAGATTGATGTGCTTTTGGTGTGACGAGGGTTTGGACTGAAGCTGGGTGAGTGACACGAGATCGAACTGCATAGGGTGTAACTCCTCCTTCTACATTAATAAAGTTGTTTGTTCATTTTCCCATATTCTTGTTCATATCTATGATGCAAATATGTTTCAATTTTTTCGATTCCATTTATTTATAGTAGATATATTTTGTACTTTGATCCTTATTGTCTTTTGTTTCTGTTGACAGGTACCAATTGAGTGGATTCAGTTCAAGTGGGAGCGATGGGAGCAATTCAAAGGAGATCAAGGAAATAAAAGATCACAAGTAAGTTCCTTCATCTCATATATCCATTATATGAAAAGGTTAAACCACTTTCTTTCTGTTGTTCTAAATGTAACTACCCACTTAGGGAAAATGTGTTTATTCATAGATACAAATTCCATATAACAACCATAATCACCAAGATTATATGCAACAAAATTATCTTTTCATGGGGTTACATGGTGAGATGCCCCAGAGTCAACGATATTATAAAATCTAATGTTATATGTATATAAACATGTATCCTCTACTGAAACAATAAACAACACATCACCATCTATGAGTACAAAAATAGTCGCACCTTCAATTGTGTTGGATGACTTTTGATTTGTACTAGCCAAACTCTAATCCTTTTGTCCTTTCTTCCAAACTCGACATTCCTTCTTCATGTGCCCAAATTTTCCACAATGAAAGCAGATTATCCTTCCCCTCCTTGATTTTAATTGGCCTCTCCATCTTGATCTCCCTTTTTCACCTTGATCAATTCTACTTCCATGACTAGCTAGAGCTAGAGTTTCTCCTCCCTAGTTTTCTGCAATTGACTTACATTAGAACTCCTCATTCATTAGATTTTTGCTGACATTATTAAACTTCAGGGTTCCTGTAGGTGCTAAAGTGGTCATAGACATAATTATGTTTTCCCAATTGTCTGGCATAGAACACATTAATAAGATATTTCTAATTTCATCATCTAGAATAATTTTTACAGAGGAAAGTTGACTAGTAGTAATATTGAATTCATTCAAGTGCCCAGCAACTCAAGCACCCTCCTTCATCTTGAGATTGTAAAGCTTCTTAATCAAGAACACTTCGTTTGATGCCATGTTCTTTTCATATAGATCATGGAGCTTCTTCCATAATCCTTCTGCCGTATTTTCTCTGGGAACATTTAAATACACATTCTTTGCTAGATATTGGTGGATTGTTGCAATTTCCTTTCTATCTATCTTACTCTACTCTTCATCCGCCATCTATGAGGGTTTCTTCGTTGTTCTCTCAATCATAAAATACTCATCTTTTAAAATCAACATATCCTCCATCTATGATTTCCATACGACAAAATTTGTCCTACTCAACCTCTTTATATCAGCTATTTTTGCTATCTCCATAATAAAATGCACACCCCAAAACAAATCTCCACTTATAAAATAAAATTTTAATGATTACACTTTACCAAGTTTTAAACAAAGGGTAAAAAAAACTCTCCTTTAATAAAAAAAATGTATATAGCAAATTATGACCCTCTCCCTCTTTTTGATTTTTTGAAATACTAAAAGGATTTTTAATAATACAAGAGACAAGGCCCAAATCCATTTCTCCCATACACTCTTAATGAAAAATTTTTAATGTAAATCGATACAAAGTTTTCTTTTTACATGTATCCAATTCACAGGCCCACGAATCCACTAGGATCATATTGCAAACCATATACAATGCATAACTGAGTTCAATACAAAACAAGGAAATTCAAAGAAAATATCAAACAGAACTCAGGCATACCAAACGAAACCCAGGAACTATAAACTTCATGATGGGATTTATTTGACCTTCTCATAACATACTAAAAAACCCTTATGAAGGACAAATTTCTCCATAACCTTCTCTTCACCAAAATCCTTCACTCTGCATATGTTTATCGAGATCCCTCCCCTAATGTGTGTCGAAGATGGATACAAGACTACACTGCACCCATAATTGTGGGCTCATTGGTTACTGATGTGAGCTTGATGGGTGACATGAAGGGGAATGTGAAAGGAATGGTGTTGAGGGTGTAACTTAGTTCTAATACCAGTTGATGGGTTCAAAGGGAAACAACGAAAGATAAATTTGATTACAGACATTGATCTGAATAGACAACAAGATTAAGAAGAACACAAGACAAATATAAGAATGGAGAACATAAAACACACATGTCCATTATTCATGGAAGGCCATGCCTTGGTTTCATTCTAAGGCTCACGAAAATAAAAATTTATAGATGAAGAAGGAAGATTTAGAATTTTACATGTGAAATTCATGGACACGATGAGGTTAAAGGTCAAATGATGGTGGGTGGAAGTAAATGGTAGTTGGTTCAGTGTTGGCATTATTGCGAAAGAGTCCGTTGTGGATGGTGAGTTCAACAGTAAAGTCTTTCCATTCAGTTTCATGTTTAACACAATGCAATGTGATTTTTTGTGACGAGTAGGTAAATAATCGGATGATAATAATCATAACCGAAGCACAATATATATCCACAGAATATATGGAAATCCTCTATCCATTTGAAAAGTAATCTAGGGGACTAATTCAAGAGATACTTGGATAAGCAATGACAATATACATACAAATTTCAAAAAGTGGGTGATGTAATAGACCACCTTTTTAAATCAGGCATCATATTGTTCCCAAGAGTTGTTAAGATTGCGCATTCATTAAATCAAGATCCTCCTCTACGAAAATTCTATCAAATTCAATAAACCTCGTCAATGCATCCATTTCAGCTTACATGTAGGATTTGAAATATTAATTTCTCATCATTTTTCAGGAATTAAATTACAAGGGAGAGAAATTGGAACTCTGTGGTCTCCTCACCATAATTTTTTTTTTTTTTTTTTATTCATCTTTTCCTTCCAGGAATTTAATCTAAAATGAAAGAAAATATACATTCTTTTAAGTTTTTTGTCATAGACATGGGCTTTATAACACAAACGTTCAATAAAATTTTAGAATTTGACTAAAAGAAATCACAATCTGAATTATTTCACTTCTCCCCATAAATTTAGTTTTTAATAAAATGCTAGATAAATTTTCAAGAGTTCACTTCAAACTAAGAAAATAATGCTGAGTTTAAATTGCAATTTTTAAAGAGGGAAAAATTTGAAAAAATTTAAAGCACATAACATAAAACTAACCTTGGATTTCAAGAACATGGCCAACTGTGGACATAAAGAAATATTAACATTACTGTACGAAAATATTAACACAAAATCATGTGCAGCCACATATATAAAAGAACTATTTATACAATATCATGGAAAGAACTTGGTTTGTCTATACCTGTGCAAGTTGAATGGGAGCGAAGGCCACAATGCGATTTATGGGAAGAGTAGACAAATGTAGGCCTCCTTATAGCTAGTTCTAAACAACAGTCTTTAGCTAGACGAAAAATAACTAGTTCGAGGAATCAAAATGGACAAGCAAATGACCAAGAAGCTCCCAATATCATCTCATATATTCCTCTACAAATCAAGTGTGTCCCTCTTCCTAGTCTCCTCTCCCCTCTCTTAGAGGTATTACAGACTCAAACATAGAACACACAATATGAACAACATGAAGAATGACAACACATAAACAACACAACAAAATATAGATAGGCAACCCTCCACAACAAAACTCTGCATTATACTCTCTATGAAAGAATGAATGAAGCAGAGAAATCAAGATGAAAAAGTACTCTAGTTTTCCCCTCATTGAATATATGCTGAAAATTTTCATATACAAGCCTATACAAGCCAATTTTCCTATAAACCAATTTGAAAAATAGAGGGAAAAGTAAAGTAGAAAAGTCGACTACCCTAGACAATATGGAGACAGAAGTAGTCCATCATCGCATAGCCCTTCCAGTAACGAAGATCAAATTGGTGATTGGTGACCTTTATATCTAGGTATATCAAAACATTAAAAATCATTTCCCTCATTCTACCATGGAAATAGAAAAAATATTGTAACGTTAGTGATTCAATGGAAATGAATGTTAACTATACCTTGCAGAGATTTAAATTTTTGTGGACAAAATACGGCATGGTGAACTGAACTTGTAGTGTGGTGGTACTATTATTGGACCGTGTAGGAATTTAAGGACACCGCTCACAAACAAATCACAGATCAATACACCAGTATTCTTGATGTGGTTAAAACCCTCATGGAGGGAAATAGTCCATAGCTTGAGTCAACGCGACCACTTCAAGCAATTTATTTATAAAAGAAAGAAAATTTACATAAGCTTCTCTCATGAATGGTTACCCTACAAATGACCCTCCATTCTCTTTCAATAGAGATCATGGACCAATCAGGTGTTAAGCCACGGATCAAGTGTTAGTAATACCTAGGAGAGAATGAACTGTTAGATCACTTCATGTCTAGAACATATCATGACCGTCAGATTGTAAGTTACAAATATACATAATAAAGAAACACACTTTATCTAGCTCTATACTAGAGCAAGTTATACCTAACTATTTCCTATGTGTCGGAATATCCTAACATCCCCCCTTAAGAACAACTTGGGAAAGGATTGAAGAATGTACAAATATGAAACAATAGGAGAAAGAAGGAGGCATTAGAACCTATCCCCCCTTAGTGACAACTTCTTGAACTCCAACCATAAATCAAACTTTAGTAAATTTCGCCTCTCTAAGAGCTTTTGTAAAGATGTCTACAACTTGATCATCGGTTGAACAATATTGTGCTTCAAGAGCATGGTCATGAATGTGATTTCTGATGAAGTGCATGTGTAGTCCAATGTGTTTGATGTGGTGATGATGGACTGGATCTTTGCATAGTTGAATGGCACATTGATTATCACACCAAAGTGTAGTCAGATGTTGCTGTTGAAAGCCAAACTCTGACAAGATCTGACGAAGCCATAGGGCTTCCTTACCAGCTTCTATGGTGCCATGATACTCTGCTTCTACTGAAGAAAGAGAGATTGAACTTTGTTTCTTGCAAGCCCATGTAATAGGTCCAAAACCAAGAGTGAAGACATAACCTGTAGTAGACTTCTGATCATCAGGGTCACCAGCCCAATTGGAATCAGTGAAACCAACCAATAGAAGAGATGCTTTTTCACTATAATGAATCCCAAACTGAACTATACCTCGAACATAACGAAGTATTCTTTTAGTTGTTTTCCGATGACTTTCATGTGGGTTTTGCATAAACTGAGTAATCAGGCCAACAACAAAGGAAGGGTTAGGATGGGTATTGGTCATATACAAAAATTTTCCTACAAGATGATGATATAAGGTAGCATCAACTTCAAGGGAAGTACAAGTGACTAAAAGTTTAGCTCCAGACTGAAAGGTAGAAGGGGTTGGATTACAGTCTTCCATGTGAAAATGGCGTAGAAGATCACATGCATACTTGGACTGGGAAAGGGAAATACCTTCCTTGGATTGCAAGACTTGAAGATGAAGAAACTAATGCAAGTGTCCTAAGTTTGTCATTTCAAACTATCTTTTAAGGCTAGACTTCACATGGTTTACAAGGTTGGGATCACTACCAGTAAGGATAAGATCATCAACATAAAGAAAAAGAATGATAAGAGACTTACCCACTTTCCTGGTGTAGACAGTATTGTCAGAATGACACCTAGAAAAGCCAGTATCTAAAACAAAGTTATCCATTTTTACATACCAAGCCCGAGGGGTTTTCTTGAGACCATAAATGGATGTCTTAAGCCAATATACAAGGCTAGAGTCTGTTTTTATATAGCCAGGAGGTTGTTCCATATAGATTTCTTCATGCAAGTCCCCATGCAAGAAGGCAGATTTAACATCCATCTGATGGACTTCCCTTTTGAAAGAGGAAGCAAGGGAAAGAATAAGGTAGATAGAGTTCATTTTGGAAAAAGGGGAGAAGGTTTCATTATAGTCAATTCCATCAAATTGTGAAAAACCATTAGCAACAAGACGAGCTTTATGTTTATCAAATTTTCCATCTCGTCCATACTTAGCTCTATAAACCCATTTTCATCTAACAAGTTTTCGTCCCTTTAGAAGGGGAACAAGATCCCATGTATCATTTTCCAATAATGAATGATATTCTTCATTCATAGCTACATCCCAATCTGTATGGCCTGAAGCTTCTGCAAGGTGTTAAGATCATAATTCACTGAAGCTTGAGCTAGTAAAGATGAGGCTCTATCGAACTGAGAACGTGTACATCATTGATTTGGAGGATCACCTACAAGAGCACCTGCAGCATCCCAAGTAGCACGGACCCATTTTGGAAGTTGAGGAGCTGAAGGAGAATCTTGAGAAGGTGGGGGGAGGATTTTCATCCTCGTTGTCATCATCTAAAGAATAAATTTTCAAAAGTATAAGGGATAGGGAGAGGTGGCACATCCGTCGAAATATGCTCATAGGATGATATATTTTCAGCAAACTTTACATCTCTTCTAATGATAACATTTTTGGACTTAAGTGGAATAAGTATATATCCTTTGACATCTTTAGAATATCCAACAAAAATACATTTTTCACTCTTAGGTTCTAATGCTTTATGTGTCTCATCTGGAATATGGGCCCATGCTTCACTTCCAAAAACACAAAAGTGACTTACATCTGGTTTAATTGAACTCCATGCTTCTTCTAGAGTGATATTCTTTAAAACCTTAGTAGGAGTGTGATTTACTATGTAATTTGCACAATTAATTTCTTCTGCCCAAAAATTAAGACTAAGTCCTTTAGATTGAAGCATATAATTAGCCATTTCCTTTAAGGTGCGATTCTTCCTTTCAGCTACACCATTTTGTTGTGGAGTATATGGAATAGTATGTTGCATTTGAATTCCATTCTCAGTGCAAACGTTGATGAATTTGTTGCTAACATAATCTCCGCCATTATTAGATCTTAGCTTAAGAATTTGGTATCCAGATTGCTTTTCAACAATGGCCTTAAAGGCCAAGAACATGTTAAATACTTCACTCTTGAGTTTTAAGAAGTATGCCCAAGTGAATCTGGAGAAATCATCAATGAAAGTTAAGAAATAATTGTAGCCAGAGAATGAAACAACTGGAAGTGGGCCACATAAATCACTATGCACAAGCCGTAAAGGGGTTGAGGCGTGCCAAGAGGCATGTTTTTCAAAACTATCCCGGCGATGTTTTTCGAGTACACATCTGGAACAAACACCATCTCTAAAAGATACTATAGGAAGACTTATCACCATATTTTCTTTGCATAGATTTTGAAGGGAGTGATAGTTTAAGTGACCAAATCGCTCACGCCAAAGTTTTCTCACTTCATCATCATGAGCAACAAATACCGAGGGAAGAGTTGATGACCCAAAGTTGTTAAACTTATACAACCTTGTAGAATCATCGGCAATGCCAGTAGCAAAAATCTATTTAGGATCTCTTATGTCCTTAATTACAACATCGTGAGGTGAAAATTAAACAATTTTACCTTCACCTGAATGAGTTATTTGATATACAAATAGAAAGTTGTAAGATAAGGTTGGAACACATAATGCATCATTAATTGACCATTGTCTAGATGAACAGTTACAGTCCCTACAACACTAAGAGATCTATCATCACCAACATATATATTTTTGGTGTTACAATCATTTAAAGAAGAAAACATGGCTTTGTTTTTGGCCATGTGATAAGAAGCTCCAAAATCAATAAGACACTCATGAGAATGAGAAGAAGAAGACAAATTTAGTGGATAACCAGACCGAGATGCTTAAAAACCACATGCAGAAAGTGTTATTCTTGAAGATGAAGTTGAAGTTAAAAAGTGCTCCAAATGGATGTTATTCTTCTTCGTTGTTGCTTCCAAGGCTTCCATCTTCTTAAAGCATTTGGATTCTAGGTCGCCATCTTGATTACAAAAGTGGTAATGTCTATTAGTCTTCTTCCCTTTATTTTTATTTTCCTTATCATTTTGTTGAAATGATTTTACATTTTGAGACTGAAATTGCTTAGGACCCTTTTTTGGTTTAGGACCATTCTTTTTAGGATATTGCTTCTTAGGATTCTTTGAATTTGGTTTCTATTGAGCAGCTAAGGATTTCTTAGAATATTTTCCAAGATTAAGAAGACCAAGATGTAAGAGTTTTTCTTGTTCTCTTATTAAAGAATCACAAAAGGCGTCAAAAGAAGGGGACTTGTAGTCTTTTCCTTGAGAAATAAAGGCTTCTCTAGTAGAATGGAAGGTGGAAACAAACACAGAGTGGGCTTGTCCCAACTTAGTAAGAATGGAATAGATAAGGCTACCATCTTCTTTCTTAACCTTAACACCTTTCAAGAGAAGTCTAAGGGTCTTGAACTTGGAAAAAAAATCTCCAATGGAAGAAAATTTTTTGGGGTCCATCGTAAGCAACTCATTTTTGAGTTGATGGGTTCTGATTCCATTTTTAATTCCAAAAACTTTAGTAAGTTGTTTCATTGCTTCCTTAGGGGTATCAAGTTCTGTGATATTGAATCTAAGGTTTGGAGAAAGAGACATCTCTATCAACCCACATGCTTGATCTTGCCTATTTTCCCATTTGGATGCTTTATATTCATCTTTAGTTTTAGTTTCTTTGCCTAAGTCTATTTTGTAAAGACCTTTTATTCTAAGTAAATCCACAATGTAGGACCACCATTGGAAGTAGTTGGTGTTGTCAAGAATAACTTGGCATGGACTTTCCATTTTAACAAAAATTGAAGTTGTAGATGATGAAACTAAGTGCTCCAATGGAAATATCTCAAAAAAATAGGCTGATTAAAAAACAACGGCTGTGAAAATGGCTTTTGGATGAAGAAGTTAGGGCTTTTTTAAGAAACGTTGTTGAAGATGCCGACAAAGTGTGTGACTATGTAGAAATGAATGATAATGTTATATTTTAAAAAAATCCCCACCTCCCCCTTTCCAAACTTAATCTAATTAGCTCAATTTAAAAAAATATTTTATGTTACCCACTTTTATAAATAAGTGAAAGTCACTTTTACAATGGTACTTTATGAGCTACTCACTAAATTGTAACTTAAATAAAATATAAAGAGACTTTAGAATTATACGTGACTCACTTTTTATAATGGGCGAGAACACTTTTACATAAAGTAGCTTTAAAACATAAGTTACATGTTCTTTTTGAAAAAGTAAGTCAACAAAAAGAAAGACTTGAACCCAAGACCTCTATTCTCATAAAGCAACTTTGGACCAAGTGTGCTAGTTTAAAAGATTAGTAGTTTTTGGAAAAGAGGAAGGTAGTTTCTTTTTTTTAAAGTCACTAGAGCTTTGGGGTGCGTGCTTACTTGAAAAAGCTCTTTTTTCCTACAAAACAAAAAACCACACAACCCAAAGCTTATGGCTTGAAGTTAGTTTTCAACGAAAACTAAATATTTTCCTCATTGTTTCTAATTTTCCGAGATCATGCTAAGGCGCGGCGGAAAAGAGCATACGCATGAGAAAATCCTTTTCTTTCTATTTCTGATTTACCAAGATCGCATAGAGTCGCATGGAAAAGAGCATACGTAGAAATGAAAGGTATAGATCCAGTAATAAAAACAGAGAGCTAAATAAACCGAAATAAACAGAGAGATGAATAACTAGAACTGCAAAAAAAATTGTATACCTCCAGATCTTAAAAATTACATAGCTAGGGCTATCGGAAACCTTTTCACGTGAAACGAAAGGGGTTACTCACTAGAACATATGCTCCTAGCACAATAGAGTACTCCTCTTGACGTGAAACTAGTCATAAATAGTATATCTAAGAAATGACAATCAGATGTAGTTATACCAGCTTCAGATTTGGATCACCAATGGATGCAGCCCTCAAATAGGTCTGATACCATGTAGGAATTTATAGGGTAAGTTCTTCAGATAGAACACCAAAGAACACTGCTCACAAACAGATTACAGATCAACACACCAGTATTCTTGACATGGTTAAAACCCTCAAAGAGGGAAACAGTCCATGGCCTGAGCTAATGCAACCACTTCAAGCAATGTATTAATAAAAGAAGGAAAATTTACATAAGATTCTCTCATGAATGGTTACCTTAGAAATGACCGTCCATGCTCTTTAAATACAGATCATGGACCAATCAAGTGTTAAGCCATGGATCAAGTGTCAGTAATACCGAGGAGAAAATGGATCGTCATATCACTTCATGGCTAGAACATATCGTGACTGTCAGATTCTAAGTTACAAATGTACATAGTAAAGAAACACACTTTACCTAACTCTAGATTAGACCAGGTTATACTTAACTATTTCCTATGTGTCAGAATATCCTAACACCTTGAAGCCATGGAAATGGCCAGAAAATAAGAACAACACTAAAAAATATCAATCTCAATCATTCTGTGTCCTGTACTTCCCATAATTCGAAACGTTGATGAAGGGATGGAGCTAAACCAGTAAAGAAGGTCCATCCATGTCAAAAGTTGTGATTTTCAAATTCCACCTATATACCCTTTGACATTTATCCCCATACCTGTACCATTTCAGCCAAAGCGCCTTGGAGACACTTATAATCAGTACGGAATTGTCTTTAGTTTGATTTTTTGGAAGCTTTTCTGGTAGTTTTTCTGGTCTAATTTCTCTAAAATCCGGAAATAATTTCTTGAAAGCACAAGTTTGATGGGAAACCCTTGCACAATCCGAGTTCCCTATGGGTTTTTGAGGGTGACAAATCCATATATACAATCAAAAACTAGTTTCAATAACAAAACTCAAAATTTCAATGCAAATTTTTCTGTTAGATTCAAGCACAAGAAAGTACAAAAAATTGCACTAAATACAACTCGTTTATCCTCTAATAGTTATCTATCAGAGCACTTGGATGACGTTCTTGTAATAAATCATTTCTTTCTTATAATCACCCTACATACTCATTTTAATTACAATTTATTTATGGTTTAGAAAACCATTGGCGACCATAGTTTTGAATTGTTAAATGATGCCTCCCATTGAAAATGAAACTTACTACATATTTTTGAATAAATATTTAAATTCAAGTTATATAATATAACGATTTTTTAGTCCACTTAGGCCACGACGTAACTGGTATCCAAGTAAATTAAAATGTTTAATTAGATAAACTAATATTTACTTAATTATATGTAATTGTGAATTTTATAATTTATTTTAATATATTTGATATTTGATATTTTTCTATGCCAATAAATAAATTTTAAATAGTTAAGTAAAATGTTATTATTTTTTAATGTAATATGTTAAACTCATAATAAATATAGATTTGGAATGCTTGGTGAATATAATTTTAAGTTTCATTCTGAATATAAAATATAAAATATATTTGTTCTTAATATAGTTTTTTGATATTTTTTTTCCCTTTTAATAATAAGGTTGAATGATTTTCATTAAAACTATGAAATCATAAAAAAACTAAAAAATTAATAAAATAATATACTTTTATTAACTAAATAGAGAAATTTTATTTTATAAAATAATTATTATAATATTTCTTATTTAAAAATTCTATATATATATAGAATCAAATTAAATTAAATTAAAATATTTTTATTATTTAGATTTTTTTAATTTAATTCAAATTAAATTTTCTACTAGGTTTTGAATAGATAGTGATCATGTGCTTTGTTAAGACACCCTTTGATAGGAAGTTCGGCATAACTTACAAAACAAAAGAATAAAATTAAAATATTTTTTGTTTAATATATATTTTGGTATATTTTTAAATCTTTATAGTTATTTTGAAAAGGAAAAAAAATTACCGCACCTACAATTCTTATATTGGCTAGTATCTTTAAACCAAAACAAATTCCCTATCTTCAAAACTCAATCTACCAACATTTAACATATCTAATAATTTAATGAAAGTTGTGCAAACAAATATGTCATTATATTTGATATTATTACAAATATTGTCCAAGAAAAGTTAATTTTCCTTCTTTATTTATTAAATTTATTTTATATTAATTATTTAATTTTTGAAATTTAAATTAATTTTTTTTTAATTTAATATATTTATAATATAATTTTAAATTTTAATACTTAGATAATAAAATTAAAAAAATATATATTATCACTCTTACCATTCTTACATTCGATAGTATTTTTAAACAAAAACCAATTCCTTATCTTTAAGAATCTTCAAAACTTAATCTACTAACCTTTAGCATGTCTAATAATTTAATGGAAGTTAATAATTTAATGGAAGTTACCGAATATTGTGCAAACAAATATGTTAGTGTATTTGACATTATTACAAATAGGAGAAGTTATTTTTCTTTATTTCATTATTAAATTTATTTTATATTGAACTATTATAAATTTTTGTAGTTGCTATCAAAATAGCATTTAATAATTACTGTAATAAAATAAAGTTATGTATATTCATATTAAAATTTTAAGTTTATTTATGATTTTAATTAATTTTTTTTGTTTGCTAAGTGGTTTGAGTGTTTAACATTGATAGATTTTCATGCAGCTTTGACCTTTTCATATTCACATCATGGAGTGACTTAACAATACACCTCACCATCATCTATTCTACTCCCCATGGGAAATAATTATTTTCATTTAAGAATAGTAACATAATTTGTTATATTTATTGAAAATTATTCATTCATAAATTTATTTTGTAAATTAGATATTGATGTGTTACTAAAAATACATTAAAACTACCCAAAAGTCGTAGAATAGACATTGACAAGGTGTTGGCTCTATTAACACTAGTGACTAATGACAATCGACTCACAATCTCCCTCTCCCCTTCCCCCTCCCCTCCCCCTCTCTCTCCCCTAACTCTCTCTTTACACCCCTTCATCCCTCTCTCTCCCTCTATATCTCTCTCCACCTCTCACTCACTCCCTCCCTAGCCTCTTACTCTTGTAATCCAACTGCCTCTCCCTCTCCCTCTTACACTCCTCCTTTCTTTGTCCTCTCTTTGTCCCCTGATATCTCTCTCCCACTACTCTCTTTGTGCCACCTTCCCTCCCTCTCCCTCTCTATATACCTTTAACTCTCTCTATCTCTCACCCTCTCCCACTCCATCTAAGTCTAGCTCCCTCTCCCTAACCCCTTTATATCTCTCTATCGCCCTCTCCCTCCTTATTTCTCTCTCTCCCCCTCTCACTCTCTCTATCCACTTCTCCCTATACATCCATCTCTCTTCCTCCTCCCCCTCTCTTCCTATCCCTCTGTCTGTCTTCCCCATACACTCTCTTTCTCTCTTCCCCCTCCCCCCTCTTCCTATCCCTTTGTCTCTCTTCCCCAATCTCTATCATTCTCCCTTCCCATAGCCTCTTCCTCTCTCTCTCTCCCCCTCTCTCCCTCGATATTGATATCTCCCGCTATCTCTCTCACACCCTCCACACTTTCTCTCTCTCTCCCTCCCTCTCTCCCTCTCTCCTCCTGTCTCTCTCTCTCTCTCACTCCCTACCCATCTCTCTTTCACACTCCATACCTTTATCTCTCTCTACCTCCCTCTCCCCTCTCTCCCTCCTTCCATAACTCTCTCTCTCTCCCTCTTCCTCTCTCCCTCTCTGTCTTAAACTTCCCCTCTCTTTACCTCTCCCTCACTCTCACCATCCCTCCCTCTCTCTCCCTTCATATATCTCTTTCCCTCTTTATATTTTTAACTCCCTCTCCCCCTCTCTCTCCTTCCTTTCTATCCCCACCTTTTTCTCCTTCCTCTCTTTCCATGACACTCTCCCACTCCCCCTAATCTTTCTCTCTCTCTCCCCTCCTCCCCCCACTCTCTCTCTCTCCCTCCCTCTCCCTCTCCCTCTCCCTCTCCCTCTCCCTCTCTCTCTCTCTCTCAGCCACACATTTTCTCACTATCTTGTACTCTCCCCCTCACCCTTATTTGTCTCTCTCTCTCCTTCCCCTTCACTAACTCTCTCCCTCTCTCCCCCCTTTATTTGCACTCTCCCTCTCGCCTCTCTTTGTCTCCATTCTCTCTCTCTCTCTCTCTCTCTCTCTCTCTCTCTCTCTCTCTCTCTCACTCTCACACACACACATACACACACAATATCTCCCATTATCTCTCCGTTTTCCCTTCACTCTCCTTGCCACCCCTCTTTCTCCCTTTCACACTCCCTCCCTCTCCCTCTCTCCTTGTTGCACTCTCCCACTCTCTCTCTCTCTCCCTCATTTTCCCTTTGTCCCTCCATCCATCCCTACATCCCTTCCCATCCCCATATATCTCTCTTCCTCCTACTCTCCCTCCTTCTATCACTCTCTCTATCTCTCTCTCCACCTCTCACTCATTCCCTGTCTAACCTCTTACTCTTGTAATCTAACCTCCTCTCCCTCTCCCTCTTGCACTCCTCCTTTCTTCCTCCTCTCTTTGTCCCCTGATATCTCTCTCCCACTACTCTCTTTGTGCCATCATCCCTCCCTCTCCCTCTCTATATACCTTTGACTCTCTCTATCTCTCACCCTCTCCCACTCTATCTACCTCTGGCTCCCTCTCCCTAAACACTTTATTTCCCTTTGTCTCCCTCTCCCTTCATCTTTCTCTCTCTCCCCCTCTCACTCTCTCTCTCCCCTTCTCCCTCTACCTCCCTCTCTCTTCCCCCTACCCCTCTCTTCCTATCCCTTTGTCTCTCTTCCCCACTCTCTCTCTTTCTCCCTTCCCCTAGTCTCTCCCTCTCTCTCTCCCCCTCTTTCCCTCACTCTTGTTATATCTCCCTCTCTCTTTCCCCCTCTTTCCCTCACTCTTGCTATATCTCCCTCTCTCTCACTCCCTCCCCACTTTCTCTCTCTCCCTCCCTCTCTCCCTCTCTTTCTCTCTCCCATTCCCTCCCCACCTCTCTTTCACACTCCCTCTCTTTATCTCTCTCTACCTCCCTCTCCCCTAAGTCCATTCTTCCACAACTCTCTCTATCTCCATCTCTCTCTCTCCTAGACTGTCTTCATCTTCCCCTCTCCTTACCTCTCCCTCTTACCAGTTTCTCCTCCCTCACTCTCTCTCCCTCCTTCTCTCCCCCTTTAGATATCTCTCTCCCTCTCCCCCTCTCTCTCATGCCTTTTTATCCCCACCTTTTTCTCCTTCTTCTCTTTCCACGACACTCTCCCCCTATCTGCACTCTCTCTCTCCCCTCCTCCCCCCACTCTCTCTCTCACCATCCCTATCTCTCCCTCGTCCTCTCTACCCCACTTTCCTTTTCTCCCTCCCCCCACTCTATCTCTCTCTCTCTCAACCACCCATTCTCTCGCCAACTTTTGCTATCTCTCTAACCCTTCTCTCTCTCTCTCTCCCCCCTTACCCTTCACTAACTCTCCACCTCTCTCTCTCCCCCTTTTGATTGCACTCTCCCTGCCCCCTCTCTTTGTCTCCATTTCATTCTCTCTCTCTCTCTCTCTCTCTCTCACACACACACACACATACACACACACAAACACACACAATATCTCCCATTATCTTTCCCTCTACCCTTCTCTCCCCCCCCCTCTCTTTCTCCCTTTGACACTCTCTCCCTCTCAATCTCTCCCTATTGCAATCTCCCACTCTCTCTCTCTCCCTCACTTTCCCTCTGTCCCTCCATCAATCCCTACATCCCGTCCCATCCCCCTCTGTCTCTCTTCCCCCCACTCTCCCTCCTTCTATCACTCTATCTGTAAACCTCTCTCGCTCTCCCACTATGTCTCTGTCTCCCCTTATTTATCTCTCCCTCTTCCCACTTTATCTCACTCTCCCTCACTCTCTCACTCCCTCCCTCTCTCTCCCTTCATATCTCTCTCCCTCTCTAAATTTGTCTCTCCCTCTCCCCCTCCCTCTTTCCCTCTCTCTCGCCTCCCACTCCCTCCCTCTCTGTATTTATCTCTCCCTCTCCCCCTCTCTCTTTCCCTCTATCTCGCACCTTTCTCTCCCTCCCTCTCTCTCCCTTCTCTCTTTCCCTAGAATTCTCTCCTTGTAACCCTACCCCTGATCTCTCCCATCCTCCGCTCCGTTCTCTCTCTCCCTCACTACCTCACTTTCTCCCCCTGTGCTCTCTCTCTCTCTCCCTCCCCGTCTCTTAACCACCCTGTCCCTCCCAAACTTTCTCTCTCTCCCTCAACCTATCTTGTCTCTCTCTCTCTCTCCTTCCCCTTCACTAACTCTCTCCCTCTCTCTCCCCCCTTTCTTGCATTATCCTTCCCCCATGTATTTTTCCCCATTTCCTTCTCTCTCTCTCTCTTACACACACAATATTTCCCTATCACAATATCTCCCATTATTTGTCCCCCTATCCCTACCTCTCCCTCCCCACTTTCTTTCTCCCTTTCACACTTTCTCTCTCTCCCTGTCGCGCTCTCTACCACTCTATCACCCTCTTCTCTCCCTCACTCTCTCACCACTCCACCATCTCTCCATCATCTCTATCTCCCTCTATCCCTCTGCTCCATCCCTTTCATTCCCTCCGCCCCCTTGCTCTCTCTCCCTCCCTTCCCTCTCTCCCCCCACTATATTTCTCTTCCTTTGTCCTTGTGTCTATTCCCTCTATGGATATCTCTCCCTCATTCCTTCCCTCTCTGTCCCCATTTTCTCCCTCTCTCTTCGCTCTCTCCCTCTAAATCTCTTCCTCTTATGTTTCTCACTTTCACTCATATATATATATATATATATATATATATATATATATATAACTTGGGAGAAATTAAGTTCAAAATGTTTTCATGTATTATACAATATAATTAAAAATAACAATTTTATTATGTAATATATAGTTGAATATAATAAAATTGCCATAAAATATTATAATAACTTCTTCTTCTCCTTTTTAAAGGAAAAAGGAAATATATTATTGTTAAATGCAAATGTATTGAAATTGACAATAACCTAAATACATAATAAAATTGTGAGAATTTATATAAATATTTAATATTAAATATTATGAAATTATAAAATTTAAAAAATGAATGAATAAATAAACAATTTTTTTTATAATAAAATTTATAAAACAATTCAATTTCTATATAATAAATATAAATTTCAATCCTTGTTAAGTTTTAAATTTCATTACCTCTTTAATTGAAACATTAATTCATAAAACTAGTTATATTGGTTGATAATTAGGGTGTGAAACTAGAATTAGAGTTAAGAGTAATGAACGAAATGCTTAATGCTTAAAAAATTAGTATTGGAAAATTAATATATATATATATATATATATATATATATATTTCTAAAGAAAGGTTAAATCCCTTAATATATTTGAGCTTTCACTTATATATAAACTCTTATTTCTCTCACTTTCATTCATATATATATCATTTGAGAAAAATTAAATTCAAAATATTTTCATGTATTAATCTATTTAATTAAAAATAACAATTTTATTAAGTAATATATAGTTGAATATAATAAAATTCAGATAAATTATTATAATAGCTTCTTCTTCTCATTTCTGGAAAAGAAAATAGGTTATTGTTAAATGCAGATGTATTGAAAGTGGCGATAACATAAATACATAATAGAATTTTAAAAATTTATATAAATATTTAATATTAAATATTAAAAATTTATAGAATTTAAAAAATAATAAATAAAACAATTTTTTTTTTTATAAAATATATAAAACAATTTAATTTTTATATAATAAATAAAAATTTATATAAATATTTAATATTAAATATTAAAAATTTATAGAATTTAAAAAATGATAAATAAAACAATTTTTTTTTTTTTATAAAATTTATAAAACAATTCAATTTCTATATAATAAATAAAAATTTCAATCCTCGTTAAGTTTTAAATTTCATGAACTTTTTAATTGAAAATATTAATTCATAAAACTAATGAGCAATTTTATAAATATATTTCTTGATAATTAGGTTGTGAAACTAGAATTAGAATTAAGACTAAGGAAGGAAATACTTAATACTTAAAAAAACACTATTGGAAAATTAAAATGTCTTTGAAGTGTATATATATATTCCTAAAAAAATATTAAATCTGTTTATATATTTGGGTGAAAAATCTGGATTTATGGTAGTTCCACCTTTTCTACATAAAGGTGTACAATTCATTTCAAATTCAATTTGTTAGATTTTTTAAAATTTTATTTCTTGAATGGTTTAAGATGTATTCCACGACAAATTTGATGTAAGATATTTACTACATATCAAGTTTTTGGGCTTCCTATTTTCATTGTAAATAAGGGAAAATGTGATTGGATGGCCTTTCATGCATATTCCATAGGATGAGATGGCTGGTGATTCAAAAGGTAGCAGCCAATCTCAAATAGTACAAAATCTCGCGAGATTCACAGCATGAAAGGTGCGGGAAAAGCTATATATGTAGAGAAGTGAGTTGCTTTTGAAAGCTATACAGGGTAGATAAGTGGAATATAAGATAGAAGGCGAGTGGGTTTAGTGAGATAATATAACAAATTTAGTTTACAATTTCGAAAATGGTGTCCGATAATTTTCAAGAATTCAAGTTAAAATGGGCATTAGAGTTCCATTAAATATTCATGGGAATTGTGATAAGATGCCGCCGAGAGACCAACACAATCAATCCCTCAAACCTAAGTGGAATATAAGATAGAAGGCGAGTAGGTTTAGTGAGATAATATACAAATTTAATTTACAATTTCAAAAATGGTGTCCGATAATTTTCAAGAATTCAAGTTAAAATGGGCATTAGAGTTCCATTAAATATTCATGGTAATTGTGATAAGATGCCGCCGAGAGACCAACACAATCAATCCCTCAAAACTAATTTACTTATTTCAGACCACCTTAATAAGCATCGCAAGGAATCAAGGAAAGCAATGCAGCGTGCGTTTTTGTGACCATTTTCTAAATAATCTGACGTTAATATTCATAAGAAAACCACAATCTATGTCTATAGAATTGACGAACAAGGGTGGTATTTACATTTCTATTGTATGTATATCGTTTATCCTATCTAAAAAGTAGGATAAAAGATGAGATACATACTAATTTCAAACCCAGTGTGACGCAATAAATCAGGCATCATATTGTTCACAAGAGCTGTTGAGACTGCGTTCTTTAAATCAAGATCCTCTTCTACCACAACGACACTATCAAATTCAATAAAACTTGTCAGTGAAGCCATTTCAGCCCAAACGCAGGTTTTAAAAGAATAATTTCTCTTCACTATTCAAAAATTAGAATTAATTAGTAGAGGGAAATCTGCACTCTCTCACATGATTTATGGATAATTTTCTTTGGGAATTTAAACTAACAAGAAGGTAATCTACATGCTTTAAGTTTTAGAGACATGGACTTTAAACAAAGACGTGAATTTAACTAAAGGAAACCAAAATGTAAACTATTTCACTTCTCATCATAAACTTCGTTTTTCAGAAAACGCTAGATACATTTTCAAGAATTAACTTGAAACAAAGAGAATAATTAACACACATGTGTGCAAATATTAACACAACAACATATGCCGGCGTAGATGTAAAGGAACCATTTACAGAAGAGGATGGAAAGAACAAGGTCTGGGTGTACCTGTGCAAGGCGTACGGTGTATGTTGAAGGCGTTGATGGTGGATAGCTGACAAATACAGACCCTGCTTGTAGCAGCAGTCTTTAGCAAACTAACCTGACGAAAACTAACCTGTTTGCGTAGTGAAGAGGACAAGTAAATGGCCAAGAAGCAGCGAATACCATCTCAGATCTTCCTCTGCAAATCAAGTGTGTCCCCCATGCCCAGTCTCCTCTCCCGTCACAGAGATATTACAGACAAACATATAATGCACAACATGAATGCACGTACGAGGACAGACAACACTTGGAAACAACGCACATAGATATGAGGACAGACGCCACATGGAAACATAGTACAGACAGACAGCCTCCGCAACACAACTCTGCAGTACAGTGCCTGTGAAAGCAAGAACGAACCAGAAGAATCCTAATTTAATAGATGTAATTTTTCACATACAAGCCTATATAAGTCAAATTTCCTATACACCAATTAGGCAAATAGAGAAGAAACAAATGTAAAAATGTAAAGTACCAGAGACAATATGGGGGCAGAAGTAGTCCATCACCGAATAGAACTTTGCCACGGTCGGATCAGAAGAACACCGCCAGAAAATACCGATCTAGCCCGTTTCCTGCCCTGCAATTCTCATAATTCTGAATGCCGTAATTCTGAATGCCGAAGAAGGGATGGAGCTAAATCGGTGCAGGGGCTCCTCCATTGAACGGGTGGTAAATGTGGCACGTTGTGATTTTCAAACTGCACCTATATATGTGACATCTGTCCCATACCCATACCATTTCGACTAGAAAGCTCGAGCGTTGTGGGATGGAGAGATGGTCAAAATATGTGGGGATAAAGTTCTTTTACCTCGAATGGTTATCTGTCAGAACCCTTGGATGCCCTTCTTGTAATCAAGGTGTCATTCTTATAATCATTATGAAAAATGGGTGAAAAGGTTCTTCCTTTCAATTGGTTGGTTGTAAATATGGCAAGTTGTCAAGTTCAAACTCCACTTATATATCTCTGATATCTGTCCTCATATCTATACGATTTCGACTGGAGCGCGGTAGGATTGAGAGATATTTATAATTACAAAGGGTTTATCCTCCAACGGTTATCTGTCACAACCCTTGCATGCCGGTCTTGTAATCATAATTCCAAATGGGTGAAAAAGGCTCTTCCATTCAATTGGTGGTCAATATCGCACGTTGTTTTCAAACTCCACCTATATATTTCAGACATCTGTCTCCATACCTATACAATTTCAGGTAGAACGCTAGAGCGTAGTCGGATTGAGCGTTCTTTCAACCGTTGTCTGTCAGAACACTTGGATGCCCTTCTTGTAATCAAGGGTGATTTCAAAGTCGGTTTATTTATAATTGAGAAAACTTCGAAAGTGGGTTATATAACTAGTTTACACATGTCAATTAAAAACTGAAAATTTTGTCATCTACAACATCTTAGATTTAGTAGGAGTTTTGTCATCAACCATTTACGACATCTTATATTTAGTAAGGAGTATACCACATAAATATCCAATGTAGGAGACTAAAATAAAGGGCTACAATATTAGCTACATATACAACATTTTGAATTATTTATAGAAAGTCCATATGTCTCACCAAGACTACATTGTAAACATATTCTCTGATCACCATATTTTTAAGTAGTTGTGACAAAATATCATAAATCAAATTATCATGCCGTAGATATTTAGGAAAACATAAACCATAACAAGTGTGGGGACATAAATAATCCTTCATTGATGAAACTGCCACTTTGGAATGTTTGGAATTTTATCACTCCTTTCAGGTTATGTAATCCTTTCTTAGAACGTTTATCTGCACAAGAATTATGCTCTTGGCAGATGTTCGAGAAAGATGGATCATCGAAGAGTCCAATTTGAGAGAAGACAAGGGTTGAAACTCACTCTGTCACTCATCCATTAGATACATGAGTCCACAAAGACAAACATGGGAGTCCGAGATAAGTAGCATACATAGAAAAGAAAGCCCCCATAAAGCCATGATCTGCACTCTATTGTTGGTATCTTAGCAACACTTCCATAGAAAATGGTAATAGTGCCGGGGAGCTAAGGAGATATATGCCCAGACTCCTGGACAATTCCATCAAAAAATCCAACGGAATTCTGCCAACAATCAATAGGCATATTACCCTTCTTTATCCCAAACCTAGGCACCTTAATACATTTTTGGAGTGCTGTATATGGTGTTGTTATTTAGTTTCTTGGTGCTTCTTTTTCCTTCTCAGAATAATGATGACTAATGTCCACTAAACCCAAATAGTGTGTAAGACTTTAAAAAGATAAAAAATTTATTCCAAAATCACCATAATTTTACTAACTAATCTAAGATATACTATTTTATAAAATTTTAATTATAATATTTTCTATTTGGAAAAAAATCTTGTTATTTAATCCTATCCTCTATATATATATATATATATATAATCAAATTTATTTACATTTATTTTTTAATTTAAATAAAATAAAATAATTTATTTTAAATAAAAAAATGTTATCATTCCTGCAATTCTTACATTTACTATATCTTTAAACAAAAATCAATTTTCTATCTTCAAAAATGGAAACATAATCCGACAACCTTTAGCATATCTAATAGTCAACAAATATGTTATTATATTTTATATTATTACTCTAGGAAAAGTTGTTTTTTCTTTATTATTAAATTTATTTTATATTAGATTTAGTTTTTTTAATTATATTGAATTATTGCAAAATATTATATTGCTTTCAAAATAATACTTATTATGATATCATAATAAGTCATGGATATTCAGATTAAAAGTTTAAATTTGTTTATAATTTTAATTATCTTTATTAATTATGCTCATTTAAAAATAGTAAGACAATTTTTTATATTTATTGAAAAGTCTTATTACTTTAATTTTTAAGTTAGATCTTTATATGTAACTAAAATTACATTATATTATATATGATGATTCATTTATGTATGATATTTACTAATTTAAAAATTAAAAAAAATCTTATATGTATTATTTAAACCATTATGAAATAAGAATAAAATCACAATAAAAATTACCATTATAGGATAATATGAAGATTTGATTTTTGGTTATCTGATTTAATGCACTAAATTAATAAATCTGGAATTTAAGATGATGACAATGTACTCCATTTTTTCCTCTAATTGAACAAATGTTGCAATTTTTCATATTCAAGCTTATACAAAGTTAGTTTTCCTAGCAACAAATTAGATAAATAGAGGGAAAAAGAAACTAGCATTTCAGAGACAATATGGAGGTAGTAGTCCATCACCACATAGAACTTGTTGCAAGGAAGATAAAGTTGGTGATTAATGATATTTGCATCCAGGTATATCAGAAAATTAATTATTTATTTCCCTCATTCCACCATGAGGATAGAAACACTACTGTAACGTCAAAGATTCAATGGAACTGAATGTTAATTATACCTCACAGAGCTTTAAACTGTTGAGAACAGAATATGACATGGTGAACTGGACTTACGGTGAGTGCTCTTATTATTGGACCTTTAGGCGATAGCCATGGTCAGATCACAGGAACAAGGCCAAAAAAATACCAATCTCACTTGTTATGTGCCCTGCACTTCTCATAGTTCGAAACGCTGAAGAAATGCATAATTCGAAACACTGAAGAAATGATGGAGCTATAAAAGTTTCCATTAACAGCCCAAGATTATCAATACCAAATATTTCACATTCAGAACTTAATATGTTGTTTAAGATGACATACCTTGACTAACAGCGGAAGATGTAATGGCTGTCATCTTCTGTCTTCTGTCTTCTGTCTTCTGTCTTCTTCTCAGAATTCGGTTTCTCTCCTCTTGCCCTCACTTCCTTTATGTGCTTCTTGATGGAGAAGAATGCAACTCTTGTGTGGGAGAGAGAGGACCCAATTCTTTATATATTATTTAACTCTAATCTGGTACGTCCATCATATACCAATTCAACGCTTAAGATCTAATGCTTTAGATTAGAAACTGCTTTAGTGCTTTAATGCTTTAATGCTTTTAACCGGGTCACATTAAGATTTAGAAACTGCAGATTTCTAACATTCTCCCACTTGACCCGATTATTCATAATATTAAGTGTTGAACATCATACTATGATAAATTGCTGAGAGTTATGGCGGTTGTGCACTATTAATTCAATGCATTCCCTTCCATATACTACAATACCAGCAATCCATCAATTCATACTCATAATTTATATAAAACAGCATAATGGTCCACATAATGTCTTATATCATAATGATTAAACATAATATCTTTATAAGACTCTTTCTTGTTTAAAATTACATAAAATACGTACTACTTCATTAAAACAAGAGACACATAATTGTATATCAGAAACACATAAAAGAGCTCAGAATGTCACACATCAATTATTATTAATACAACCAAGACCCATTCTTTGAACATGTTCCTTAAATTGTCTTGGTTGTAACCCTTTCGTCAAAGGGTCTGCAATCATAAGTTCTGTCCTGATGTGCATGATTGACACTCTTTGTTTCTGAACCTCATCTTTCACAACAAGATACTTCAGATCTATGTGTTTGGCACCTTTAGAGTACTTGTCGTTCTTTGAGAAAAATACTGCTGCAGAGTTATCACAATAGATTTTCAGCGGCTTGCTAATGGTGTCGACAACTGCAAGTCCTGAAATAAAGTTCCGCAACCATAATGCATGAATTGTGGCTTCAAAACATGCCACAAATTCTGCCTCCATAGTAGATGAAGCAACGATAGTCTGTTTCGCACTTTTCCATGATATGGCACCTTGAGCAAACATAAACAGGTAACCAAAAGTCGATTTTCTAGTATCGATGCATCCAGCAAAATCTGAATCGCTATATCCAATCACCTCTGATTCATTGGATCTTCTATACATGAGCATGTAATCTTTCGTGCCTTGTAAGTACCTCAAAACTTTCTTTGCAGCTTGCCAATGTTCCCTTCCTGGATTACTTTGATACCTCCCTAACATACCGACCGCAAAGCTGATATCCGGTCTAGTACAGGTTTGAGCATACATTAGGCTACCAACAACAGATGCATATGGAATTGATTCCATTTCCTTTCGTTCAACATCATTCTTAGGACATTGCATGAGATTGAATTTATCACCTTTCTGTACAGGAACTATTCCAGGTGAACACTTACTCATTCCAAATCTCTCTAGAACCCTTTCGGCATATCCTTTCTGAGACAATCCCAATATTCCTTGTGATCGATCACGGAATATTTCTATTCCAATCACATAGGATGCCTCTCCCATATCTTTCATTTCAAAGTTCGTTGAGAGAAATTCCTTAGTCTCATGCAATATACTTAAATTATTTGCAGCAAGCAAGATGTCATCAACATTAAGGACCAGAAAAATAAACTTGCTCCCACTGATCTTTAGGTATATACAGTGATCAACCGTATTTTCCTTAAAACCAAAAGATGTAATAATGGTATTGAACTTAATATACCATTGCCGGGATGCTTGTTTAAGCCCATATATTGACTTCTTAAGTTTACACACCAATTGTTCTTTACCTTCTACAGAAAAACCCTCAGGTTGATCCATATAAACATCCTCATCAAGATCTCCATTCAGAAAGGCCGTTTTCACATCCATTTGATGCAACTCCAAATCATAATGAGCTACTAATGCCATTATTATTCTTAGTGAGTCCTTTTTCGAAACAGGAGAAAATGTCTCCTTGTAATCAACACCATCTTTCTGAGTGTAACCCTTAGCAACAAGTCTAGCTTTATATCGTTCGATATTACCACTAGAGTCGTGTTTGGTTTTAAAAACCCATTTGCATCCGACTCTTTTACAACCATGTGGTAATTCAACGAGATCCCAAACTTCATTATGTTGCATGGATTTCATTTCTTCTTTCATGGCATTAATCCATTCCTTTGACTCTTTACTTTCTACAGCATGTGAAAACGAAACTGGATCCTTATTGATTCCAATATCATAATCTGATTCTTGCATATAAACCACATAATCATCAGAAATAGCTGACCTACGATTTCTTTGAGGTCTTCTTAATGCTACTTGTTGTGGTTCATGTATATCAGCATTATGTAAGTCATTTCCTTCAGGAAGTACTTCTTCATTTATATGTTGTTCATTATCATCATGCTGTTCTACAACAGCTGGAACAACATTTGGAGTAATAGTAGATGGAGGAACTATTCTAGGCAATGTAACATTTACCCTTGTTTCCTTTATTTCTACTATTTCTCTTCGAGTACTCCCACTGACTTCACCATTCTCAATGAATCTTGCATTACCAGTTTCTACAATTCTTGGACTATGATTAGGACAGTAAAACACGTACCCTTTAGATTTCTCAGGGTATCCTAAAAAATACCCACTGATCGTTCGAGAATCTAATTTCTTTTCATGTGGATTATAAATTCTCGCTTCCGCTGGACAACCCCAAACATGCAGGTGTCTTAAGCTAGGTTTCCTGTTAGTCCATAACTCAAAAGGAGTCTTTTGAACAGCTTTACTAGGAACCCTATTCAACAAATAATTAGCGGTTTTGAGAGCATACGACCACAAATTCTTAGGTAGTGTAGAATCTGACATCATACTTCTAATCATATCTATTAACGTCCTATTGCGCCTTTCTGCTACACCATTTTGCTGTGGTGTACCTGGCATTGTGTATTGCGCACATATGCCATGACTTTCGAGGAATTTTGCAAATGGACCTGGACACTGGCCTGACTCATTATATTTACCATAATATTCACCACCTCTATCAGACCTTATGATTTTCACCTTTTTATCTAATTGCCTCTCAACTTCCTTTACAAACGTCTCAAGGACATTCACAGATTGAGATTTTTCATGAAGCAAATAGACATAACCATAACGGGAAAAATCGTCAATGAAAGTGATGAAATACTTTTCTCCATTAAAGGCTGGAGTGTCCATAGGTCCGCAAATATCAGTGTGTATTATTTCAAGAAGCTGGCTGCTTCTAGTGGCTCCTTTCTTATTATGTTTGGTTTGTTTACCTTTAATACAATCCACACATAATTATAAATCACTAAAGTCCAAATTTGACAAAATTTCATTACTTACTTATCTCATCATTCTTTCTTTGGATATATGACCTAGTCTTTTATGCCACAAGAAAGCAGAATTTTCATTCAACCTGCTACGTTTACATCCAACATTATTTACTACATTCAACAAGGAATTCGCATAAGTGTCATTCAGTTTCAATTTATATAAACCATCAATTAGAATACCAGAACCAACATTATCAGTATTCTTATATAAATCAAAACAACCAGATCCAATCATACATCTAAAACCAGAAATATCCAATTTACTTGCGGAAATAAGGTTTCTAGATAATGAAGGTACATAAAGGGTACTGTATAAGTCTAATACATATCCACTTTCTAGAATTAGACGATAAGTCCCAATGCCTTCAATTGAAGATTTCATTCCGTTTCCCATAAAGAGAAAACGATCTTCATTTGGATTTATGGTTCGGATCGTAAGAAATCCCTGCATATTGTTGGAAACATGAGTTGTAGCACCAGTATCAAGCCACCATGTATTAATAGGAACTTCAACTAAATTTGATTCAAAACATACGAAAGATAGACAACCTGCAAATCAAAAATGAAATAACTATAAGCTCATAACTAACGCGATTCAGATGTAGACATAATAGTATAATATAGCACTCCTTTGGGTAGATACTATCTTATACTTAACATAATTAAATACCAAAACATAAGTAGGTAATAAATATATTCAATTAAATAGAACTGACATCTTTGGATGATCAATATTTATTTAATCAAAATATCTATCAAACCTCATCATGTCAACTAGTTATAGAACAAGACTTTCCTTTGGGTAAGTTCTCAGGTTCTATCATTTTGGTATCAGAGCCAATCAATAACTGAATATTTCCTATGATTGCAATTGAGCTTTACTCATGATGTTAATCAAATCCGTAAGCGCCCTTACTCGCTCAGCATCGTTTCGATTTTCAAGCTCAATTCTTGCCTTCAAAATCCGAGCCATGTAATTGCGCTGCCGGTGTCAAAACGCCATCCTTTAGGCCTTCGCCTGTAATGGGATCCTTCAATCCGCCTTTGGCAAACTCGTGCGAGATCGCTTCCCTCTCGTAGGTATGGCCATTTGAAATGAGAACAGGGTCGTCCATCCGAATTCCATTGACTGAACTGTGTACTCTTTTCCGAATTTCTGAAGTGATGTCCAAACTTGTTTCTCCCATTATGCACGTGATGTCATATTTATGCATTAATTTTCAAGTATTTGCAAGTAGTAAGTATAATTGATGGCGCAGAGATGTATTAAAGCAAGATTTTCATGCTGGTCAAGGTGAACTGATTTGGTTTGACGCCTGCTCTTTGCATTTCATAAAACAACTGCAAAGCCAATGGATTCGATCCTCTGACCTCTGAAATCCAACTAAAAAACCGACCAAGAAATTAAAATTTCCGTCTGCTTCACGGATACCCAATTCCATAAACATTCACATCTCCACTTGCGTTAGTTGTTCCTCTCATTAAATGTGTGATGCTGAACTCCCACCAACTTAAGGTTTATTATATATGTAATGTGTATATATTTCTTGGCTCGCTATAATGGAAGAAACCTGTACTTTGCTGGCCAATAAATAGTAAGACGCGGTGGGGTTTCCCGATGGGCCATTGGATCTGGAGGTTTTATTGAAAACATTACATGCGGTAGACCATTGGGCCTTAAGATTTTATTGAGTGCGCGGCATTGCGGATTCGGTGTTTGGGAGCTTGGTCACATGGGACCAGATTGAGGCCGCCAATATTGGGTGTTTAGAAATGCATGATCTGAATATTTGAAGTTGAAATAAAGGGGTTTCAATCGGGTCTTTTCGTGCATCATTTACTATTTTGGTAAAGTTTACTGGTGCAAAATAATTGTTTGAAATTTGGGCATAAAAGTAATTGCTCTATGACTGATTGTTTTGCATAAGGTATGTGTTATAAATTATTTATGCACATGAGATTTATGATTTTGTTAATCACCAAAGTGGTCAAAATCAGAATGTTGTTTTGCAAATTATTTATGCACATGAGATTTATGATTTTGTTAATCACCAAAGTGGTCAAAATCAGAATAATCATTTAGTGCATAAGTGACATAATGATTATTGATAGAAATTGCCAGTTATAATAATACCAATTAAAAACTGGCGTCACTAATGATAGAACCTGAGAACTTACCCAAAGGAAAGTCTTGTTCTATAACTAGTTGACATGATGAGGTTTGATAGATATTTTGATTAAATAAATATTGATCATCCAAAGATGTCAGTTCTATTTAATTGAATATATTTATTACCTACTTATGTTTTGGTATTTAATTATGTTAAGTATAAGATAGTATCTACCCAAAGGAGTGCTATATTATACTATTATGTCTACATCTGAATCGCGTTAGTTATGAGCTTATAGTTATTTCATTTTTGATTTGCAGGTTGTCTATCTTTCGTATGTTTTGAATCAAATTTAGTTGAAGTTCCTATTAATACATGGTGGCTTGATACTGGTGCTACAACTCATGTTTCCAACAATATGCAGGGATTTCTTACGATCCGAACCATAAATCCAAATGAAGATCGTTTTCTTTTTATGGGAAACAGAATGAAATCTTCAATTGAAGGCATTGGGACTTATCGTCTAATTCTAGAAAGTGGATATGTATTAGACTTATACAGTACCCTTTATGTACCTTCATTATCTAGAAACCTTATTTCCGCAAGTAAATTGGATATTTCTGGTTTTAGATGTATAATTGGATCTGGTTGTTTTGATTTATATAAGAATACTGATAATGTTGGTTCTGGTATTCTAATTGATGGTTTATATAAATTGAAACTGAATGACACTTATGCGAATTCCTTGTTGAATGTAGTAAATAATGTTGGATGTAAATGTAGCAGGTTGAATGAAAATTCTGCTTTCTTGTGGCATAAACGACTAGGTCATATATCCAAAGAAAGAATGATGAGATTAGTAAGTAATGAAATTTTGTCAAATTTGGACTTTAGTGATCTAGAATTATGTGTGGATTGTATTAAAGGCAAACAAACCAAACATAATAAGAAAGGAGCCACTAGAAGCAGCCAACTTCTTGAAATAATACACACTGATATTTGCGGACCTATGGACACTCCAGCCTTTAATGGAGAAAAGTATTTCATCACTTTCATTGACGATTTTTCCCGTTATGGTTATGTCTATTTGCTTCATGAAAAATCTCAATCTGTGAATGTCCTTGAGACATTTGTAAAGGAAGTTGAGAGGCAATTAGATAAAAAGGTGAAAATCATAAGGTCTGATAGAGGTGGTGAATATTATGGTAAATATGATGAGTCAGGCCAGTGTCCAGGTCCATTTGCAAAATTCCTCGAAAGTCACGGCATATGTGCGCAATACACAATGACAGGTACACCACAGCAAAATGGTGTAGCAGAAAGGCGCAATAGGACGTTAATAGATATGATTAGAAGTATGATGTCAGATTCTACACTACCTAAGAATTTGTGGTCGTATGCTCTCAAAACCGCTAATTATTTGTTGAATAGGGTTCCTAGTAAAGCTGTTCAAAAGACTCCTTTTGAGTTATGGACTAACAGGAAACCTAGCTTAAGACACCTGCATGTTTGGGGTTGTCCAGCGGAAGCGAGAATTTATAATCCACATGAAAAGAAATTAGATTCTCAAACGATCAATGGGTATTTTTTAGGTTACCCTGAGAAATCTAAAGGGTATGTGTTTTACTGTCCTAATCATAGTCCAAGAATTGTAGAAACTGGTAATGCAAGATTCATTGAGAATGGTGAAGTCAGTGGGAGTACTAGAAGAGAAATAGTAGAAATAAAGGAAACAAGGGTAAATGTTACATTGCCTAGAATATTTACTCCATCTACTATTACTCCAAATGTTGTTCCAGCTGTTGTAGAACAGCATGATGATAATGAACAACATATAAATGAAGAAGTACTTCCTGAAGGAAATGACTTACATAATACTGATATGCATGAACCACAACAAGTAGCATTAAGAAGACCTCAAAGAAATCGTAGGTCAGCTATTTCTGATGATTATGTGGTTTATATGCAAGAATCAGATTATGATATTGGAATCAATAAGGATCCAGTTTCGTTTTCACATGCTGTAGAAAGTAAAGAGTCAAAGGAATGGATTAATGCCATGAAAGAAGAAATGAAATCCATGCAACAGAATGAAGTTTGGGATCTCATTTAGTTACCACATGGCTGTAAAAGAGTCGGATGTAAATGGGTTTTTAAAACCAAACACGACTCTAGTGGTAATATCGAACGGTATAAAGCTAGACTTGTTGCTAAGGGTTACACTCAGATAGATGGTGTTGATTACAAGGAGACATTTTCTCCTGTTTCGAAAAATGACTCACTAAGAATAATAATGGCATTAGTAGCTCATTATGATTTGGAGTTGCATCAAATGGATGTGAAAACAGCCTTTCTGAATGGAGATCTTGACGAGGATGTTTATATGGATCAACCTGAGGGTTTTTCTGTAGAAGGTAAAGAACAATTGGTGTGTAAACTTAAGAAATCAATATATGGGCTTAAACAAGCATCCCGGCAATGGTATATTAAGTTCAATACCATTATTACATCTTTTGGTTTTAAGGAAAATACGGTTGATCACTGTATATACCTAAAGATCAGTGGGAGCAAGTTTATTTTTCTGGTCCTTTATGTTGATGACATCTTGCTTGCTGCAAATAATTTAAGTATATTACGTGAGACTAAGGAATTTCTCTCAACGAACTTTGAAATGAAAGACATGGGAGAGGCATCCTATGTGATTGGAATAGAAATATTCCGTGATCGATCACAAGGAATATTGGGATTGTCTCAGAAAGGATATGTCGAAAGGATTCTAGAGAGATTTGGAATGAGTAAGTGTTCACCTGGGATAGTTCCTGTACAGAAAGGTGATAAATTCAGTCTCATGCAATGTCCTAAGAGTGATGTTGAACGAAAGGAAATGGAATCAATTCCATATGCATCTGTTGTTGGTAGCCTGATGTATGCTCAAACCTGTACTAGACCGGATATCAGCTTTGCGGTCGGTATGTTAGGGAGGTATCAAAGTAATCCAGGAAGGAAACATTGGCAAGCTGCAAAGAAAGTTTTGAGGTACTTACAAGGCACGAAAGATTACATGCTCATGTATAGAAGATCCAATGAATCAGAGGTGATTGGATATAGCGATTCAGATTTTGCTGGATGCATCGATACTAGGAAATCGACTTTTGGTTGTGTTTATGTTTGCTCAAGGTGCCATATCATGGAAAAGTGCGAAACAGACTATCGTTGCTTCATCCACTATGGAGGCAGAATTTGTGGCATGTTTTGAAGCCACAATTCATGCGTTATGGTTGCGGAACTTTATTTCAGGACTTGCGGTTGTCGACACCATTAGCAAGCCGCTGAAAATTTATTGTGATAACTCTGCAGCAGTATTTTTCTCAAAGAACGACAAGTACTCTAAAGGTGCCAAACACATAGATCTGAAGTATCTTGTTGTGAAAGATGAGGTTCAGAAACAAAGAGTGTCAATCATGCACATCAGGACAGAACTTATGATTGCAGACCCTTTGACGAAAGGGTTACAACCAAGAAAATTTAAGGAACATGTTCAAAGAATGGGTCTTGGTTGTATCAATAATAATTGATGTGTGACATTCTGAGCTCTTTTATGTGTTTCTGATATACAATTATGTGTCTCTTGTTTTAATGTAGTAGTACGTATTTTATGTAATTTTAAACAAGAAAGAGTCTTATAAAGATATTATGTTTAATCATTATGATATAAGACATTATGTGGACCATTAAGCTGTTTTATATAAATTATGAGTATGAATTGATTGATTACTGGTATTGTAGTATATGGAAGGGAATGCATTGAATTAATAGTGCACAACCGCCATAACTCTCAGCAATTTATCATAGTATGATGTTCAACACTTAATATTATGAATAGTCGGGTCAAGTGGGAGAATGTTAGAAATTAAATGGAAGTTTCTAAATCTTATTGTGACCCAACTGATTAAGTCATTCTATAATTAAGAGCATTAAAGCATTAAAGCATTAAAGGACTAAAGCATTAAAGCGTTGAATTGGTATATGATGGACGTACCAGATTTAAAGTTAAATATATAGAGGATTGGGTCCTCTCTCTCCCACACAAGAGTTGTATTCTTCTCCATCAAGAAACACATAAGGAAGTGAGGGCAAGAGGAGAGAAACCGAATTCTGAGAAGAAGACAGAAGACAGAAGACAGAAGATGGCAGCCATTACATCTTCCGCTGTTAGTCAAGGTATGTCATCTTAAACAACATATTAAGTTCTGAATGTGAAATATTTGGTGTTGATGATCTTTGGGCATAAGTAGGTAATAAATATATTCAATTAAATAGAACTGACATCTTTGGATGATCAATATTTATTTAATCAAAATATCTATCAAACCTCATCATGTCAACTAGTTATAGAACAAGACTTTCCTTTGGGTAAGTTCTCAGGTTCTATCATTAGTGACGCCAGTTCTTAATTGGTATTATTATAACTGGCAATTTCTATCAATAATCATTATGTCACTTATGCACTAAATGATTATTCTGATTTTGACCACTTTGGTGATTAACAAAATCATAAATCTCATGTGCATAAATAATTTGTAACACATACCTTATGCAAAACAACATTCTGATTTTGACCACTTTGGTGATTAACAAAATCATAAATCTCATGTGCATAAAAAATTTATAACACATACCTTATGCAAAACAATCAGTCATAGAGCAATTACTTTTATGCCCAAATTTCAAACAATTATTTTGTACCAGTAAACTTTAATCGTGCAAAGCCAAAACAGTAAATGATGCACGAAAAGACCCTTCTAAACTTCAATCCAAATTATATTGAATATAAGTAATTAGGGTCCATATTTCCAACCAGCAAATGTGACCCTTGGAAACTAATACCCAAATTACAGGTCTTCCAAACAAAGTTCGGCCATAAAGAGGATTCTCCGCGAGCATATTGTAAGGGAAAATGTAATGTGTTGTGCCCGTATCAGAGGTGGAGTCCCCAAAGTTAAAAACGGCTGGATATTCACAGCTACTATAACCCATTGCAGGCAGCAATGTCATAATCATAACTATACAAGCGCCACAGCGTTTAAACAAAAGAGAATTCATGATGACTCTGTATCCAATGGTCGGATCACGAATCTTGATTAACAGAAATCTAGGTGCAGTTAATGAGGGCAATGAAATAGTTGTTTTACAACTGGAACTCAAAAGCAACAGTGCCTCACCCCTCCGGAAACTCAAATCCCAATCTCAAAACTATGCAAAGCAATCATAATATCACGCTGGTGATCTTACTGTGCACAACTCACAAAAGCTAGATGTGGATCATGCGTGGTAAGGAAAATTTATGCCCGTCCACTGCATGCATGGTGTGATGTTGAGATCCCACGATAGGAGTCAACCTCTTATCCAATTGAGGAGATATTCAGGAGTCAGATTGGGGTTTATCAAGGGACTGCATCCGAATATACGACAAATGTTTTGAGTATATGTTCAGCCAAAAGATTTAAACGTACCCCATACCGGCTGAAATTTAAGGCGAATATACGACACGAGAAGGGGAGGGCGGATTCCAATTAATTCCCGTTGGCTTAAGACTTCGATTAATGGAGGACAAAACCAGACGTTATGCAGAATTTGCTTGCGGTGGATTTGTTTCGTGATCATTTCATGAAACCCCCACAATTTCCCGAAGGCTCAATCACATGAGTAAAGCACAGAACAGATCAATTGCAATTATAGGAAATATTCAGTTATTGATTGTTGCTCTGATACCAAATGTAAAAGATTCCATTAACAGCCCAAGATTATCAATACCAAATATTTCACATTCAGAACTTAATATGTTGTTTAAGATGACATACCTTGACTAACAGCGGAAGATGTAATGGCTGCCATCTTCTGTCTTCTGTCTTCTGTCTTCTTCTCAGAATTCGGTTTCTCTCCTCTTGCCCTCACTTCCTTTATGTGCTTCTTGATGGAGAAGAATGCAACTCTTGTGTGGGAGAGAGAGGACCCAATTCTTTATATATTATTTAACTCTAATCTGGTACGTCCATCATATACCAATTCAACGCTTAAGATCTAATGCTTTAGATTAGAAACTGCTTTAGTGCTTTAATGCTTTAATGCTTTTAACCGGGTCACATTAAGATTTAGAAACTGCAGATTTCTAACAGGAGCTACACCGGTAAAGAGATTCCATTGAATGGGTGGTAAATGTCGAACGTTGTGATTCTCAAACTCCACCTATATATCTCTGACATCTGTCCCTATACCTACTCCATTTGGGCTAGAGCGCGGTCGTATTGGACATAGTTATAATCTGTCCAGGAAAAAGTTTTTTATCTTACAATGGTCTGTCAGAACATCGACGATGTCTTTATTACCTCCATGGTTAGTTTCATCACAATTTAATTATTATTTAGAAAACCTTTATCGACCACATCTTTGCATTCATAAATGATGACTCCAATTTAAATTCTGACTCATCACTGATTTTTTGAATAAAAATTTAATTTCAAATTATATAATAGGATGAATTTTAGGTCCCACTTACGCCATATAATAATTTTTATCTAACTAAATTAATATTTTTAATTAGATTAACAATATTATGGTTAGTTATATTTGATATATAATTTTATAATTTATTTTAATATATCTATTTTATTCATTTTAGTTTAATATTTTTTATATCAATTAGTAAATTTTATACAGTTAACAAAAATGTTGTTATTATTTTTTCATACGATAGGTTAAATTTTTAATAATTATATATTTGGAATGTTTTTAAGGTTCATGTAACACATTTTTTCGTATATAAAAAATTGTTAGTCTAAGCTGAGGAAAGCTAGGCCTGATGTGTAACAAGAAAAGTAAATAATTTATGAAATAATTAATCACTTGGAAAAGCGAGACACCTAGAGATGAGATTTCTTGCCAAATCCCATTGGTGAATGGGAAGGGATAGTTCTTTCATGGTAAGAGTTCTAGATCCAACTCTAGATAAGCTTAATGGATTGGAGACAAATATCAATTAAGCTATTTAGCTGGAGAAAGATGCTAAGTTAAGAAAAACATAAAAGCCTTGTAGGAGAGAAAGGCAAGATTTTATGAGGAAAAGTCTCGCGGGAGATAAAGGCAAGCTTTTATGGGTAAAGCCTAGAAAGATGGATAAAAAAGATCCATAAAAGAAGGAAACTAATAATGGAAACCATATCATGAAAGAGGGTATTGAATACATATTGAAAAGGACAATCGAGGTAGTTGATCCATGACAAGAACTCTCGACTTTTGGGTGAACTAGAAGAGTCAATTCTAGGTTGGGTGGTGGTGCTCAGTTTTCTAAGTGCTGTTCTCTCTTCAAATCTAGTTGGATTCACTTGGAGTGGGATATACTGTATGTTTACTCCTTACTTTTTATGTTTTGGAAATTTTCAACTCAGATGTATAGATGTTTGTGTTATCTTTATTTATGAAAATGATTGAATTCTTATGCATGTGAATCCTATTGCATCCAAGTGTAGAGTTAGTGATGGAAGCATAGTAGGTAGTTGTTAATACTTGGGTCAAGGAGCTATCTGACACATGTTGTTAATGGTAGAATCTACATGTGACCCCTATGCAAAGAAGAGTTGCATGTAGTAACTCTGTTTATGAGATGATCATTTACGAATGTGTGGGATATCTATTGAATCTAAATTTGAGCACCATTAAATTTAGTGAAGGAATATAGTATGCCTCTAACTTTAGGTGATATTTATGTTTTAAGTTGGTGAATATTTAAGGATGAGACATTCATGCATGTGGGAAAAGTTTGGCATAATGCTTCAAATTGTATAGTCTATGGTTTAGCTTATCTATGCCATAGATTATGCGCCACAGTAATTGCATCCAATGAGGCTAGTTCAGCTATTTATGCACATTTCATAAGAGTTATGACAATAACACTTTTGACTACACCTGTAGGACTATGATCATGATTCATGGCCATGCTAGCTACAATAGACTCAAGATAATGTTCCATCAATACTTATATGGAGTCATCAAAGAATGTTATTGGTTGCATGCCATTATTAATTCTTTTCTCCAAATTGTAATTTATGCTTAAGGGTTGATCTAACATATAAGTCTTATAAATGAATCTAAAATTCCACATCATGGATCCAGTAAAGCATAGAAGGAGTTTGTAGTGTTGTGCCCAGGGAGTATGGTTCATTACTTTTGATGTTGTTCAATTGTTAAGAATATGAGTATAGTTGCATAAATAATATTTGTTCATGTAATGATGGAATAATTATACTTGTGACGACTGCTAAATCTTGACTTTAACTAAAGAAAATTAGTGAATGGGAGCCTAGTAGGTAATTCTCAAATTAGGCTTAGGGGGTACGCGACATATGGTATTGGAGCATAAGTTCAAATCTTTCAGCCTATGGGCCAATCTGTCTCTGTAGGATATGAATATGTTTCAGGTCCTAAATTTGGCCTTACACTACTATGAATTGTAATGGAGGGTTCGGGTTATAAGTGCCAAATATGCAAGAATCCATAATGGTGGAAATCAAATACTAAAATGAGTATAGAAGGGGCATATTGTTGGAATACAAATATAACATAATGTGTTTTATATATATATATATATATATATATATATATATATATATATATATATATATATATATATATATATATATATATATATATATATATATATATATATATATATATATTATTTACTAATTAAGGTCTCGTCCAATATTTGACATTTATAACTCTCCATGCAAATAAAGAAAAATATATTAAAATATTGCAAAGGGCATATTTAACAATGTACGGGTTATATGGCCATGACCACATTTACAAAAAAATCCGAAAATGTTTGGTAATTACCAAATTATTGGCATTAATTGAGAACCACGATTTAGTCTCATAAAAGCATGAGTGATATAGTGCGCAGATTGAACTATATAGAGTTATTTTTTATTTCAGACTTCTGTGGTCCATATCATTATCAAATAGAATTTTTGGAATAATCACTTTTTTGTTTCAGATTCGGCGTTTTGAACCATCTATTGTGGTTCATCCTCAGGACAAGGATGAAAAACCAGATCTGAAATTAGGTATAAATAGAAGAGATGCCCCATGTGCCAGAAGAACGACAGAGGCATCTCTGCAGTGTTTAAGGAAGGAAGATCCATTTTTCTCTTAGAAACCTGCAAACGGGATCATTCAAATAGTTGCACTTTATTAGCCATTTCCCTTCCGTATAAGGATATAATTTTTTATTTCAGACTTCTATGATCCATATCATTATCAAATAGAATTTTTGGGATAATCATATCGTTGTTTTGGAGTCGACATTTCGAACCATCTATTGTGGTTCATCCTCAGGACAAGGATGAAAAAACAGATCCGAAATTAGGTATAAATAGCAGAGATGCCCCATGTGCTAGGAGAATGACAGAGGCATCTCTACAATGTTAAAGGAAGGCTAGATCATTTTTTCTCTTAGAAACCTGCAAATGTGATCGTTCAAATAGTTGAAATTTATTAACTCAAAAAAATCAAGAGCATAAGATATTTAAATTCTAATGGTTGACTATTGCAAAATTGAAGTCACGTTTATGATGCGAAGGGTTTAGCAGGAGTGATCGAGTGATGATGGTTAGTTCTACATATATGACAATCGGGATGATTCTAGTTGGCTTGACATTAGGGGTTGTGGAAAGTGTTGTAACATCCATCTACATCAGCTACATAGAAGATCCTTCGTTGATCAACCGATGGGATGAGGAATTTTACAGCCAAATATTGGAAGCACTGTGTGAACGACTACTACATAGAATCTTGCAAGGTAGAGATGTCGTAGCCATCGTTCGAATTCAAAGTTAGATATTTGTACCCAACCTTGTGTAGTTGATTAACATTGCATTTGACTGCAAGTTTTGTAATCATTGTTGACATCAAGATGTGCTAATAATTTACATTATTTCAGAAGGTCTTAGCCCTGTTGATTCTTTTGGAACTATATTTTAGCATATTGATTTTACTCATATTTAAAGCATCCCATGGATTGAGACATTCGATCAAGTTTGGTTGGATGGAGTCATACTACTTCATGGAACAATAAATAATGACACATGAATGGATAGGGATTGGATGGTTGTGAAAGACCAAACGTTTTTTTTTTTTTTTTGCAAAACTAAAACACAAAAACACCTTTAAAAGAAGCAACGACACCTTCAATCCACAATGCTGCTTTTTTTATTTTCCTTGAATAATGTTATGGAGGTGGGTCGACTGCGATGAGTTGTCATGTCTGAAAGAACTTATTACTGTCGAATTCCCTAGTGGCGCATGCAGTGGGTTAGCGCTTATCCCTACATTCCCATGAATAGATTTTATCCTTAACCTTAGATGATTATATTTATCATCAAGGAAATTCTTGTTAAATAAGTAGGGATTTCTTTTGACCTTTACATGGAGGTAGGAATTTGGTCGTCCAAGTGTAGGGATTGACATTCAGGAGGTACACCTATGCATACCTTCATTATTCTCGTAGGTTTATGTAAAGCTTCACTTAGGGAGAGCAGTTCTGGTCTGGCTAGGCAAGATGAGTTGGAAAGAAAGCCTTTATGAAAACCTCCTATTGTTTACAATGGAGATTCTCCATAATACCCTTTCATAAATGTTTAGTTCAAGTTTTATCTTTATCTAATGTGTGGACGTCCTGTGTAGCTCAACATATCGGAAACGATAATTGAAATACGTAGTGATAATGGTAGCGAGTATCAAAGAAAGAATGGGGATGCCTCACCCAAGTAGACCCTAAGGTGGGTTACACTTCCACCTCTGAGCTACTCATTATTGTTATGGTTATCGAAAGCATGGTTGTCGCTACCATAATCTTGCACCAATTCACCTAACAACATTATCTTTTCATAAAAATTGTTCCAATTTTTGTTGAGATCATGAAATTGGTCGCTAGTTTGATGACAATACCAACCAAGGAGGATCTACACTCACTTATAGGCTAGTGAGGGAAACATTTGATTCACAATGGATTCTCCACCAAACTCGGTCATTCCATTACCCCAAATATGGTTAAGGTCAATGTTGTCATATCACACATTGCCAGATCCTAGGAAGGTACTCTTTTGTTTTCCTTATCAAGTCCAATTTTTTTTACAAGTTGTACCCCAGATTTGTCAATAATGTATGAGTTTAAGAATAGTGCTCGGTCATCAGAATGGGGAATAGCGCTGGGAAGGAGTGCTTTTCCTTATGTAATGAAAGTTATTATTACATGCAGTACTAGATTATCCTCTAAACCTTGGGTCTCTGTTAACCCCCAAATTTAGTTCGAAGGTATTATCGATCTCAGACAAAGAAGTTAACGAATTGGCTTATGTACACGCATTCCTCTAATCTAGTAGGACCGAGTTCTTGCAGCAGGTGGGTTCCTAGAATAGGTATCGCATTATTTTTAACTTACTTATCCACCTCATTATTTTGCAAGTTAGATCTTAAAATATGAATGGAACATGGATATACAAGCTTGAAGTATATTAATTAGTTTCAACACAATTGAATATCTGATCTAATGTGTATGAATATGATTCACTTATCGATGTCTCGATTATAGTCATTAGAAAGCCATCATAGATCCTACTTAAATAAGAGGTTTGCATGGGCCTATAATTGACTGAAAATTTAAGTTTATATTGGAACAAATAAATTTGCGATATGTCATACAAATTTGCAGTGTGGTGATGGAGTAGGAAGTAATACAAAGACATGGAAATTATTGATTGGTAGTTGTAGGTATTGTATGTATTTATGAGGATGACACTACACCTATTTTATTTTGTTAAAATGTGAAAAACATCAAAACATGTATAAAATCGTTGACATGCACATGTTTTATTTTGTTAAAATGTGAAAAACATCAAAGATGTATAAACTCGTCAACATATGTGCTACGGTTGCTAAATTGCACTTTCCTTGAGGATAAGGATATTGTTTCAGATTGTTGTGCATAATTATTTTAAGCATACATTATCAAATTAAATAACATGTGGGCATTGTGTGCGAAAGTGAAATACACAGAAGAGTATGAGTTATTTTGTTTATGCATAAAACAGAAAAATATGAATACTTTATCTTTAGAGTTGCTAAGTTGCAGGAGATACTCATGATGTGATTACATACCTATGTATGACTTTCATGTAGGACTCATTGTGTGGTTACAATGAGCTACATTGATATGCTTTCATGTGTGAAGGGATAAAAATTCCCACAAATTAACATGAGTTAAAAACTGAATTATGATGAAACAAATTGGAAATTTACAATGCATGTTAGAGAATAAAAATGTGTTGTGTATTTGATTCTTGTTAGATACCATAAAGGTCAAATATTAAACTATGTTTATCTTAAAAGTTATCAAATAAATTTCTGAGTACCTATATAAATAAACAATGTTGAATGATCTGAAAATCACTCGTGAGTGACCTCAGTTAATTAATTAATAAATGAAGGTATTACAAACTCATGTGCTGGTGTGTGTCTATGTTATTTTAGGCAACGGATCGATCAGATTGCAAAATACACAGACACTGGAAGAATGGAAAATAGTAAGAGAAACACAGTAAGAAAATGCAAGAACACAACAGATTTAATAAGGAGTTCACCCTATCCTGCAGGGCTACATCTTCAGTCCAGCTTTCAATGGTGGCCTTTTTTTTAATTGTCTTTAAAGCAGAGATTTACAATGAGGAGCTCAATTTGAGTCTCCTGAAACAGATAATGCTTGGTAGGGTGGTTCTCGGATTCCGCAAGCCACTAGAGTGCACATACTCTTTCCCTTTCTAAATCTTGACCTCTCTGGTCTTTAATGGGAGGAGCCCAATGTCATGCCTAATTCCCGAAAGATCCTCATAGGGATTTGCTTGAACCTCTCAAGCCTTCTGTCTACTCGATGCTACCTTAGGTCAGCTCGACGCTCTGTTTTCTGCTTCTTGCTTCACTGTCTTTTCTTTGCTCTCACTCTCTCTGTCTTCCTTCTCTTCTTCTCTCTTCTTTGTCCTATTCTCTATTTGTTCATGGCTTAAAGCCAATTTGTCCTTGACTGTTCGATTCCTCTTCTGCCCCTTCGGTTTGCCTACTACTGTTCTTTTGGATTTCCCTGCCTTTGTTTCATTACCATTGTCCATAGGGAAGTGGCCACTTGTCCTCTCACGAACCACGCTAGCACTTCCTCAATGGTTCAGTAATTCAGTTACACTGTGGAATGACTCATCCACCAACTCAATGGTCAAATCAGACTTTAGAATTTTACATGCTGCGACTTAATTCCCCTGTCAAATCCAGTTTCTCCATCATGTGCAATCTTCGCCATCCGATCTGGAGCCCCCAAATCCTATGTTATTTGCTCATTTCACGCGGTTCACCTACTCGACCGTTAGCGCATGATGAGAGGTGATTTTCTCTCTCATCTGCTAGACACGCATTGTATGATGTATGGAATCGCTCGTTTTCAGCCAAATCCACTTACAGCCCAAGGGTGCCCCTGATATACCACCGATTTTGGAGTGTGAGACCCACCTTTCGCCTTAACGCTTTCCCCGCGGTTTCTCGGCTTCCCATGCAACCGAGCACTCAGGGCCTTTCCTTCTTGAGGGGTTTTTCCTAGCTTAGTGCCTAAGGACTAATCGCGCATCAGAAATGGCCTCCGTTTCCTGATTCGGGCTTCCCAACTACCAGTTTTTCCTCTTGCATGGTCTCCATGGGCCTCGGTCAGCATGCTTTGACTGAGGTCCTCATCGTTCCTTGCTGGCTGCAAACTGCCATTGTCCAGAGGTCTTCCTGATCGCTCTTTGTTCATAAATTTCTGAGGTTTGTCCTGATTTGATATAGTCATTGTACTTGATAATTCTTCATGGATCCAATTCGGATCACGACCTTCCCACTAAAAAAGCTTTCGGACCACCAAAACCTGGTTTTCAAGCATCGACTAAGTGAGGGTACAATTGTCTCACTTGTCCAATCTCTATCCACTTTGCACTGCTTGGCTTTGAACCCTTGAACCCTACTCTGAGGTACTCAACATCTCCTCTGTGCGTCGTCCTCACCTTCCTATCCAGAACTGTGTATTCCTGTAATTCATTAAGATATTCAGGTGACAAGTCATCAATAGAAGGAAATTGACTCTGCTCTTCGGGATCCTCAATTAATAAAGGTTTAAACAATCTCAAGCAATCTACATTTACGACTGAGTATATGTGCATGTAAGCTGGTAGATCAAGGTGAAAATAATTTTCGCCAATCTTCTCAAGTATCTTGTAGGGTCCATACCTTATAGGATTTAGCTTTTTACCTTCACCTTTCATCTTATCCTTGCTGATATATAGCCAGACTTGGTCACCAACTTGGAAACTATGCTCCATCTGATGCTTTTCATGCCTTGCCTTGTATTTGGCTTGGCTCTTCTCCAGTTGTTCCTGTACTTCCTGGTGGATCTCTTGGATCTATTCAATGAAACTGGTTACCCTATCCACATCACTGTGTCCCTCAACTATGGTATCTTTACCAAAGACAAAATCCAAAGGAGACCTTGGTGTGAAACCAAAATAGGTCTCAAAAGGAGATCTCTATGTAGAAGAATGTTTTTCTCTATTTTAAGCATGCTGCACATGACACAAATGCTCATCCCAAAGCTTAGGATGTTTGTTGCAATATCCTCTCAGCAACTGGATCACTGTCCTATTGACTACTTCTATCTGGCCATCAATTTGTGGATGAAAAGCTATGCTTTTCTTCAGTTTGGTATCCGTCAGTTCTCACAGACTTGACCAAAACTTCCCCACAAATCAGGTGTCTCGATCAGATATAATGGAGGTGGGTAATCCAAAATGAACCCATACATTTTCAAAGAATAGTTTTGCAGTTTGTTCAGCTATAATCTGTTTATTACAAGGTATCAAAATACACATTTTGTTGAACCTATCCATAAAAGCATATAGGTAATCATGACCTTTCCTAGATTTAGGCAATCCTCCAACAAAATCCATCGAAACACTTTCCCAAGGGTGAGAAGGAACTGGTAATGGAGTGTACAAGCGTAGTTTTCTGTTGCTGGGCTTACTTTTAGCACACATAGTACAATCTCTTACATATCTAGAAACTGTCTCGTTCATTTTTGGCCAATAACAAAATCTTTGCAGTTGTACAACTGTTTTACTTAGCCCAAACCTGATATTAGAGAAGTGTGTGTTTCTCTAATTATCTTTACTCTCTTAGTTTGTGGAATGCATAACTTCCCACAATGGTATAAGAGTCGGTCCTTTACATGATAATCCAATTCTTCTACTCGTTTCCCTTGACTTAAAATTGCATATACATATTAAAAGTCTATATCTTGAGCATATCATTCAATGTAGCTTTCATGTAGCACAGAATTATGCTTAAGTATAGTAGATGCATTTATAATGGGTATAGATAACATGTCTGCAACTTTATTGTGTATGCACTTTTTATATCTGATGACTAAATGCACTACAACAAAACAGGCAACTTATGCCAGATTTAGCACCATATATTAGTGTATTTTTCTCTCCATTGGGATGAGTAAACTGGCTCTAAATCTGGCTCTATTGTACAATATTTAAAGCATCCTTTTTTGCGCCAAATTTTGCATCTTTTTTTATGCCAAATTTCGCATCATTTTTTGTATCATATTTTGCACCAAGACTTGCATTTGGATTTACAACAGGTTTTTCTTCTAGTTTTGTGCCATTTTTTGCATATATTTTTGCATCATTTTTTTCTTCCTATTTTGTGCCATTCTTTGCTTCTATTTTTGTGTTGTAATTTGCATCGAGTTTTATACCATCATCTGCATTTGATTTAGTGCCTTTTTTTGCATCGAGTTTGTGCCAGTTTTTGCATCTAGTCTTATGCCATTTTTTGCTTCTAATTTTGTACTTATTTTTATATCTATTTTTGCACCAATTTTTCTTCCTGTTTTTACACCATCTTTTGCATCTAATTTTGCACCATATGTTGAATCTGATTTAGTGCCAAAATTTTTATCCATTTTTGCACCATTTTTTCATCCACTTTTTCATTTCATTGCATCCTATTTTGCACCTAATTTTGCATCATTTGTTGCATCCAATTTAACACCATTTTTAACAACATTTCTTCCATCCAATTTGCATCCTTTTGAGAATCTAAATTTTCACCCTATGTTGGACCATGTGTTGTGTCCACCTTTGAATCCCATTTTGTGTCTAATGTTACGTTCAATTTTGAGCTAATTTTTTTCGTCTACTTTTGCATTTGTTTTTGCACCAAGTTTTGAATCATTTATTGCACCTCATTTTGCATCCAAATTTGAGCCATTTTTATGCCCATTTTCGCACCATTTTTTCTACTTGTCCAATTTTTCACCATTTTTGTCCAATTGTGCATCCTTTTTGGTGTCTAATTTTGAATCATTTTTGGAATCCAAATTTGCATCATTTTTTTTTTCCACATTTTGTGTCCACATTTGCATCTCATTTTGCACCTAGATTTTAGTTTGAATTTTTATCTAGTTATGCATCATTTTTGGCATCCTTAATTTCACATTTTTTAGTCCCATTTTTCTTCTTGTTTTATGTCTTTTATTACATCCTTTTTGCACCCAATTTTGCATCCTAATTTACACCATTCTTTGCATCATCATTTTGGTGTCCATTTTTGCATCCTTGTTTGCATCGAATTTGGTATCTTTTCGTATGCCCTATTTTGTTCCCTTATTTGTGTCTAGTTTTGCACCCTTTTTTAATTCTACTTTAAAACCCTTTTGTCTCATTGTTTGCCTTGTTTTGATGGCTAGTTTAACATCCAATTTTGCATCGATGGTTACATCCACTTTTGGCTTCTTGTTTAGAGTTTTACTTTTACTTCCATTTTACTAATTTTATTACATAGTGAAATATATTATAGTTTATAAATATCATTTTGTTGTAGGATTTAATGCACAGTTAGATGAACATAAAACCCTCTCAGTTTATCCTAGAAACCTAAGATATATTGGTTAATAGATAGGTTGTTCTAAGGCTCGAGATTCTTAGTAGATCAAGATGTAGAGTATAGATTAAGAAAAGAAGAATGAATTCATGTGAGTCCTCGAATGCAGGTCCTGTTGGAGTTTTTAGTGTAGTTGGGAAGCACTCCTAGATAGCTCCAAATCTTGGTCCTACACACAAGAGAGAGAACAAAGAAAACTTCACAACATATATCTTGATAATTGAAACTATCATAAACATATAAATATTATTGAATAAATAAATCAAAATCAAAATCCCATACATTCATTAGTTAAATAGGATAAGTAAAGAATGAATAGTAGCATATGGAAGAAAGAACAACTAATCTATATTAATAAAGGAGTTGGAGGAAAGTTACAACCATCAAATGCAGTTGCAACAACACCTCCCCTAACTCTTAGCTCCAAAACTCTCCCTCTCAAGATAGATCTTAGCAACGTGACAATACACGAATTCCCATCATTTCATCAATGGCCAAGCCTCCAATATATAGGAAAGTGAAGGCTATGAAGATTTCCCAAATTCTTCATTAGTTCAATTTTGGCAAAAATCTTTTGGGTGAATAATGTTTCCTCATATAAAAATGGAATTTTCCACTTTTTAGATGCTTTTGTGCCTAGGAAAAAGCTTCCCCATGATTTATGGTTCTTTCCCACTTTTGTATGCTTTTATTCTTTTACGAAAAATCTAAAGATGAGGATAAAGAGGTCACATTCCACCATATGAGTTTCCTAAAGTGAACAAGAGTGTCAAATTCTAGTTAACTCGAGTTTTTTCCTTGCATTAGAGGAATTTTCATTTTAAAATGTTAACATTGAATTTCCATGTCATAATGTGTGAGCCAATCAAAATCTTTTAAAATTTAAAAGAATACAAGTGTGACTATGTAGTGGATTTTTTTTTTAATAATATAACTTACCTAATTTAACTGTGAATGGTGCCCAAGTGACCCAAAACTATATTAAATATTAAAAATAAAATTAATATCTTAATCTATAAAATTTAGAATATCGAGAATATTTTTAATGAAGGGTAAATCATGGCGTGTTAAATGAATCCTAAATTTAATTTAAATTTTAAATTTTCTTTCTTAATTTAAATTTTATTAAATGTTGTATTGATAAATTAATTTAAATATAAAATATAAATATATCGTTATTTTGATAAAAGTGCATTTATTTGAGTAACTTAAATTTATATTTTAAATTTTCCTTTTAAATTTAAATTTTCTTAAATCTTGTGTTAATAAATTAATTTCAATATAAAATACATGTAGACGGTTATTTTTGATAAAAGTGATGTTTATTTGGGTAATTTAAATTTAAATTTAAATTTCCTTTAAATTTAAATTTGTTTTTTTAATTTAAATTTTATTAAATCTTGTGCTAATATATTAATTTAAATATAAAATACATATACAGTTATTTTGATAAATGTGAGATTTATTTGGGTAATTTTGGTAAAAGAATAATAAAAATGATATATTAAAAAATTGTCTACATAGCATTATTTTATTAGTTTCTTAATTTTTTCTTAGGTGGTTATTTTTTGAGTTGAAAGTTCCTCTAATGTGAGAATTTTGGTAACAAACATTAGATGAAGGGGACAACTTGTTATAGACTAGGATACTGTGGTCCTCATGGTACATAACTTGTATTATAGAATTATATAGTTTAGGAGAAAGGGGTATTTCAACCAACAACATAGTATTCTCCTCCAAGATGATGTGGAGGTATTTTCATGTATAACACATTTAGGAATATATCACAATTCAAATTCATAACTTGGTATTTGTAAACAAATTTAAGGGCAATTGACAACTTTCATAAAAAATATAGCAGTATCCTCATATAGAACAATTCTCCATCAAAAATTCATTGACAATTTTCAATATACGTATATTACTACTAAATCAACATTTATCGCAAATATCATTATTCCAAGGTAAATTCACAACATTAGATCCAAAAATAGTAATATCATCATACGTAATCATTCTCCATAAAAAAGCATTGATAGGTTTCAACACATATATAAAGTAACAATATAATACTAATAATATCCTCATCATCTTTAATCAAATCACCTAAGATTCAAATGTGTGATTATCATATCAAAATATTTCACGAACACCATTATTCTAAGGTCAATTCACAACATCCATCAAAAGATAGTAATATCATCATACATAATAATTCTCCATCAAAATAATGTTGATAATTTTCAATATATACATAAAATAACAAGATAAAAATGATAATATCATCATCATATTTAATCAAATCAACTAAAATTCAATGTAAGATTACCAAATAAAAATGTTCCATAGATATCATTATGCTAAGGTAAATTCACAACATCCATAAAAAATAGGAATCTCATCATACACAATAATTCTTCATAAAAAAACTGTAAACAATTTTCAACATATTCATAAGGTAACAAGATACTACCGATAGTATCATCATCATTATTCAAATAAACTAAAATTCAAATGTATCATTACCATATTAAGACATCCAACTAAATATAAAAAATAACGCATGGCTAGCTAGCACCACGAAAATAATAGTCAAGCTCATCCTCATGATCATTTCCATGATCATCATCCTGACCATCCTGATAATATCATCCACCTAATCATCACCAATGCCATCACCATCCTCATCATTATCATCTCTGATATACGATGTAATCTAAACATAGTCTATATCATCATCTTTGTGGTCATTACCTATAGTGCTCTGGAAAAAAATTACATGTTAATACTAATTCTATAGAAAATGCATATTTTTATTACAATGCTAACAATAAAATGAGGTAGGCCATAATAACATTTAATAGTACTAAAAATAAAAGGAAAATGTGGCTTAAGATATATTGGAGATCCGACTAAGGTTACACTTGTAATTCACATTAAGTAGTAGAAGCATTTTTTAATCCATATGAAGTAGGTACCCATTTGTTCTTCATATTATATTGTGAATGTTTCTTATGATTTCCATGCAAAATTGGTAAATTAATATTTACTAGAAGCTTTATTTCAAATTACAATTGTAATTCAAATTAGAAATAGAAGAAATTTTAACAAAAAAAAGAATGTCACATGAAAAAGTAAATTATTTTTAATGAAATATAAGTCGCATACAATATGAATGTCACATGAAATATTGAGTTCTTTTTAATGCATGTACTTTTCTCTATAATATTATGGATCCTAACATTCGTTCAAGAACAAATGCTCACAAATAATTACTTCATTTTATACATTATCACACTTAATCCATTATACCTAGTGACGACAATGATTCCATTCAAATTGCTTTGAACTCCCTAAATATAATGTAAAAGAGAGAACTCCATGACCACGACCATCACTACAACCCCCTCCCTTGCGTCGTCCACCATCAGAGACAATGAACTTGGAGTTATGACCACGATAACAACCCCACCCTTGCCTTGTGTCCACCATTAGAGGCATTGAACTTGGAATTAAGAGTACTCATGTTTTCTTTGCTTTAATTAATCTCCAAGGAATCAAAACTTGATCAATATATCAAGGACTCCATCAAGGAATAGATATATCATAAGAGAAACTCAATAGGCTTTGCCAAAAGAGTGTGAAATAACACTTATCTATGTTTTATGAAATAGCTCGAGTGAGTGGAATGAATGGTGGGAAACACTTACCAAGGAAAGGAATATTTTTGGTCCATCGTTATTTCTCTTATTATTTTTGCTTCTTAGAATGGAGGGAAGTGTTTTAAAAAATTCTAAAAAATATTTTAAATTAAAAAAACAAAAAACAAAAAAATTATTTTCTTTAGTTTAGATTTTTTTTAATATATATTCAGTTTAGTATTTTTTTACTTTCTAAAAAATATATATTTAGTTTCTGGTTTTTTCTTTTATAACAAAAATTATATTTTCTTTTTATAAAAATGGATTTTAAATATCCATTGATTCTAAATTTGTGATTTTATGATATAATTTTATTTTAGATATAAAAAAGTAACTTAATGCCATGTGTTGTGTCGCTGAGATGGGTATTATACATCTTTTCCTTGATAAGTTATAGAATATGCTTGAGTTTTCTTAATGAAATAAAATTAATTCTTCTCTTTATTATATCTTGAGATGTTCAACTTACACCTAATAAAACAATAAAGTTAAAATATGTTTGCCTTTGTCCTTTGTAGATTTCTTTCTCCATTAATCCTTGTCTTAATAGATTATTTGTCTTATGGTGGCCTTGAGTGGTCACTCCCATTAGTTGCATGCTTTTTAGTTTTATGTTAGTGACATTTCTTAGGATTGATAACATGTTATCTAATTTATGAAAATGTGTTATTTTCCATATTATTGTTAAATATTAATATTAAATATGTTGGTTTTGAACATGGTTTAGCAAAAAGTTCCCAAAAGTTTTATAGATTGTAATTTATAATGTAATGCTTCATTGTTTGATGAATTTGTTTTGGATATTTTTTTGAAAGATTCATTGATTGATGAAATTTTTATGGATATTTTTTTAAGTATATTAACTTTTATGTGATAAAGTCAAAAGTCACCTCTTTTTGAGATTTTCATTGGTATATTTCCCTCAAGGCTATCAAGTTCACCATTCAGTCCCATGTTAAGGAAATATAGGAGTCATGAAGTGGCATTTTCCAATAACTTAAATCTTGGAACATTTTTTTTAGTCACATTATACTTCCTTTCTGTGTAAATTCTCCATGAAAATAGTCTCATGGAACATGAGGGACCTCAATAGTACAGGAAAACAAATACTCCTAAAAGAAAAATGGTACGTAAAGCACCAATCAATAATGTTGATATAAGAAATACAAATATTAAGCGAGGTTCTACCTCATATAATTAGAAAATGGGGGAGGAATTTCCAAGTAGTAGTGATTGATGATTAGATATACTTTGGTGGAATGGATATTATTTGGAATGGTTAGGACATCAAGGTTACCAATATGTTTACCTCTTTTCGCATTATGACAATATAATTTTAGTTAATTGACATCGAGGACTACTACCATGTATCCAATGTATATGACTCCAATATTGCAAATGGAAAACCTCTATTTCTCAATTCTATTTCCAGCACAAGTAATTTATACTCCCCATCTCCTTGGATTATTGGGAGTGACTTCAATATTATCAAGTGTCTCAAGGAAAAGAAAGGATGAATCACAATGTTTACCAAGAGATTTTGTAAGATATACCATCAAGGCCCTAAAGTAGTATCCATTAAAGTTCTCAAGCAATGAGTCTCCAACCCACACATGTGGATCAATGACATGTAATACACGTGTCTGTGGTGACTAACTTAATACATTGTTCTAATAACTCCACAAACTTAAGTATTTCACTCTGTCACATGATTGACCATAGTGTGACATAAGTAAACCAAGAGTGGACATGAAACCCTTAGGCAAGAAAAATTCCCTAGATCCTCAATTAGGTGCTTAAATGATGAAGTTAAAATGAAAGGGGAAAAGAGGACTTCATGATTTAACAATCACAAACATGTGATCAAGTGTGACTAGGAGTGTATATATTCATATGTTTTCCAAAGAGGGTGTGAATACAAGAGTTACCATTCATTGGGCCTTATTTTTCTTTCTTTTGATTTTTCTTATATATAGGACCCAGGGAATAAAGTTTTCATAAGTTTTGAACAACTGATAGATATAATATTTACATAAAATTTCACTTTAACCTTAGAGTTTAGACTTAGATAAATCATTATAGTGTATCTTTAATGTTTTTGGCTTTCACTTTTTTATTTTCTTTCATCACAAATGACAAAAGGGGAAATATTTTACCACAAATCTATGAATGCTTAATCATAAAGGCTTCATGCGATGAAAACAAATTAATGATGTTATTCCCTATGAAAATGATGGGTATTATTGAGAAACGTTTATGCTTGTTGATGTCTCCTCCCTGGTTGAGAGGGAGTGAGCATTGACACCATATTATCCATTTGTCATGTAGTATGGCCGATACTAATAGTCATAAGCCTACTAAAGACACTAGTAGGTAGAATGGTGGATTAGATAAACATCTGGGACCAATATTCTTTGAGAATTTGTGCTTTGACTAGGACTAACCGCCATAAGTCAAGAAATTAATCCAAGATAAGAATAGTCATGAGGATCGACATTTCCTGGTGTAAAATATTCTAACAGTGGATTAGGAAATGATCATGCGAGGACATGCCTGATGAACATCCTAGTGCGGTAAGTGCCTAAAGAGGCAGTGGTGTCCAAATTTATGCCCCCCAACATTGTGTTATGATCTAATGGAGAGATATAATTTGTTAGTCAGGGCCTTTCTATTTTGACAATGTTGGCTATGATGATGTAAATGATCGTTGATGCTTATCAATCCAGATCCCTTCTTATATGAATATTTCAACTTGAGAGTACATTTTCTCTCATTATGAGTATCTCCCTAGTTTAGAGGGAGTTTCATCATCTTCATTATCATCATCATCACCACCATTAATATCATCATTTCATTATCGTCATAATCACCATTCATGTCATCATCATCATCATCATCATCATAATCATCATGATTATGGACATTGTCATCAATTGTTCATAATTATAAGTGTCATAAGAAATATCATCAACCCAAAAAATATTACGAGTGCTCAAAAAGGGTTGTTAGGACACATGATATATGCAAGAGAAATGACAACTTTATTTTTTAGAGATGATCGATGATCATCATCATCACTACCATTATCATCGTCAATATAATTTTCATCATCCCCATCATCATAATTAATGTAATTTCTATCATCATTGTTGTCAACTTCGTCATGAACATCATAATCATCATTCATGCCATTATTGTTGTTGATGATGACCAAGATGAGAATAATGATAGTGATGATCAAATGATGATGACTTGGAAGATGACTCTAAAGATAATGATTATGATTATGACCATGACAACATTTAAAAATTGGGAAGATTGTCCAAGGTCATTAGCATCGCCATCATCATTGTCATTATAACCCCCATCATCTTTATCATCATTTTGATTATCATAATAATCACAATTCATGTCATCGTCATCATCTTCATTATCATCATCATCATAATTATTGACATTGTCATCAGTTGTTCATAATTGTTAATGTCATAAGAAATATCATCAACACAAAAAATATATGAGCGTTTGAAAATGGATGCAAAAGTCAGAAAGAAAATGGGGGAAACAGTAGACGTAAAATTGGATGAAGAGTGGACCCAACATAAGTAGATGCAAAACAAGATAGATAAATTAGCACAAAAGTGGATGAAAAAGTAGATGCAATAGTTGATGAAAAATTGGACACAAAATAGGATGCAAACATGGATGAAAAAGTGGAAGAAAACATGGGTGTAATAGTAGGCATAAAACTTAGCATGAATTGTTGTGAAATAAATGTGTATACAACAATGAACAAATAAAAAAGACACAAACTTGGATGCACAAAGGAGGCAAAATTGGATTAAAAAATGGATGTAAACATGGACCAAACATGGGTGCAATAGTGGACACAAAATTAGATTTAAAATTGGACGCATCAGAAGTGGATGTAAAAGTAGATGCAAAATGGGATGAAAAAGACATAAAAAATTATTTGATGCAAACTTGGACACACAAGAGGATGCAAATGTGGATGCAAAATTGGAAGACAATGTGGGTTTCAATGATAGGCATAAGATATGGCACAATAAAAGTGGATGAGAAAGTGTATGTAATAAAAAACACAAAAAAGATGCAAAATTAGATGCAAGACAATATGCATTAAGGGATGCTAAAGTGGATGAAAACATGGGTGCAATAGCAGAAACAAAATTGGATGAAAAATATGGATGCAATGGAAGTAGATGCAAAAGATGATACAAAATGAGATGCAAAACCCAACAAAAAAGTGGATGCAAAAATAGATGCAATATTTTGATGCAAAAGTGGATGCGAAGATGGATGCAAAATTGGAAGCAAACGTGGGTACAACAATAAATACAAAACATGGTACAAATAGTGTTACAAAAAAAGTGGATGTAATGATAGATGAAAAAAAAGAAGCAAATGAAGATGGAAAATAAGATGCAAAAAGGAATGCAAAAGTAGACGTAAACATGGGTGCAACAATGGATGAAAAATATGATGCAAAAGTTGATGCAACAAAATTTGATGCAAAAGTAGATGCAATATGAGACACAAAAGTTGATACAAATCTTGGCGCAAAGGGGATGCAAAAAATGTTGTAAAAATGGATGCAAAAAATGATTTTAAAAATGATGCAAAAGAGGATGCAAGAGATGATGAAAAAGTTGATGCAAGTGTAGGCGCAAAAAGTGGATGCAATAAATGATACAAAAGTTGGTGAAACAAAATTAGGTGCCAAACTTGATGCAAAACATGGTCAAACGATGGCAAAAAAGTTGGCATAAAACCTGACGTAAAACCTGGTGTAAAACCTGCTGCAAAACCTATTACAATACTTGGTGCTAAACTTGGTGTAAGACTTGGTGAAAACATCAGTGCAAACTTTGCATCAATTTTTGCACCATATTTGATAAATGGACACAAATAACACCAAAAATGGGCTCTAGACACAAAAAAGGAAGAAAAAAGGGGCGCTAATCACAAGCCTTTATTGTGGTGATGAAACTGTTGTAGAAAACCCATCCATTTAAAGTGTCTCAATTGTTGTAACTTAGTTTGGGAGTGTATATATTGAAGTGGTTGATGATCAGTATGTATTACTATCTCTTTGCCCATTAAGTAATGTTTCCACATTTTCACACTCTGAACTAATGCATACAATTCTTTGTCATATGTAGGACAGTTAACTACCACGGGATTAAAAGTCTGAGAATGATAACATATGGGTTGACCGTGCTATGTCAACACTGCTCCCATGGCATAGCCACTAGCATCTATTTGGATCTCAAATGGTCTTTGAAGATCAGGCAGTGCTAGTACAGGTGTTGTACTAATCTTTTCTTTCAAGGTTTCGAAGGCTTTTTGTTGTTTGCCTCCCCACTGAAACACCTTGTTCAATCCTGTTAAAGCATGTAAGGGAGCTGCAATTAAGGAAAAGTTAGAAATGAACTTCCTCCAATATTGTGCTACTACTAAGAAGCTTCTAACTTCTATAGTAGATTTGGGTTTAGGACAGTTTACAATGACCGCCACCTTAGAGGGATCTATCTTCAATTCACCACCCCCTACTATATGACTCAAATAATTCAGAGATGTTTTGCCAAATTCGCATTTTGAGAGTTTAACATGAAGTTTTTCTCTTTTCAAAACATCTAGTGTCTGCTTAACATGCTTTAAGTGTTATTCCGACATTTTTGTAAAAATCAGAATGTCACCCAAATACACAATAACAAAATCATCAAGAAAAGGTCTGAGTACATCATTCATTAATCTCATGAAAGTAGCAGGAGCATTAGTTAATCCAAAAGGCATAACCAGCCACTCATACAATCCCTGCTTTGTTTTGAAAGCAATCTTCCATGCATCTTGTTCTGCAACTCTAACCTGATGGTATCCACTGTACAAGTCTAGCTTGGGGAAATAAACAACTTCTTTCAATTGATCTAAAAGATCATATATGTGAGGAAGGGGATAACGATTTTTTATTGTTATCTTATTCAGTGCTCGATAATCAATGCACATTCTCCACGAGCCATCTTTCTTTCTCACCAAAATGATTGGTGACCCACATGGTGATGTGCTAGGTCTAATGAACCCTTTCTCGAGCAACTCCTGCACCTGCTTCTTGATTTTAGCATTGTCTAAAGTGGACAACCTGTACATTCTAATGTTAGGCAATGGAGCGTCTTGCTGTAAAATAATATCATGTACTATTTCCTTTTTGGGTGGCAGACCTTTAGGTTCTTGAAACAAGATATCATAATTTGAAACAACCTTTTTCTAAATCAGCTTGTCGTTTAGCATTATAGCCCTCAAATACATTGGTTTTATCAGGTTTCTTTTCCTTTACAACCATCAGTAAGAATTGTTTGCATGAATTTATCATTCTTTTCATCTGCCCTGAGTTTATGAGAGTATAATTATTCTTGAGCTTATGAGCTCTTACAAAGTATTCGATTCCATCTTTAAAAATTAGATACTTGTTCTCAGCTCTATAGAAAATAGCTTTCCTATCATACAAGCAAGGAATTCCTAAAACAGTTCCACATATATCCAAAGGAATTATGTCTAACTCAACCTCATCTACAAATGTTGACCCAAAAGAAAACTTGAGTTTGCACTGTCTAGTCACTTGTAGTTGTGCTTTATCATTCAACCATCCTAATGGGTATGGTTTCCTGTGAGGTGTAGTTGCTAATCCCAACTTCTTTACAATTGCTTCAAAAATTAAATTTACTTGTGAGGCACTATCAAACAAAGTATCAATCTTTTTATGTTTGGAAATAACTCGAATATGGAAAAGCTCATGTCTTTTTCTCTCAATTTATTCATCAATGGTACATTGTGCTGAATTACTAGTAGATGCTTCAGAATTCTTACCTCTTATACCTGTGGCTGCAATGGTTGTTTCATCTTCTGAGTCTGACCCCAAATCTTTTTGAATAGCTGCAGCAGTCTTCTTCTTCTTGTCCTTGAACTTCTTAGGTCTCAGATCTCAATGTGGAATCCAATAATGCTTATCATCATGCCCATCCTTTTTACAGTGAGTGCATGAAGCCTTACTTTTCTATGCAGTTTTAGCCTTCCTTGCTTTCCATTTCTACTTTCTTTTCTCCTTATTCTTTCTTGCAGTGGTTTGGGATGATCCCCCAACTTCTAGACTTCCATTCTTTCCTCTAGCTTCTAGATGAGTAGCTTGTACAGATACCTCATCTACACTAGTGGGATTAAACATGAGGATAGTGTGCCTCATGTAGCTGTGTAGACCACCAATGTACTTCTACAAAGTCTCGGGTGAGTCTAATGAAATTCCTAGAATCAATGCTCTCTTTCTAAATTCTTGAGTGTACCCTTGCACACTTTTCCCTTTCAACTATCGAAGAGTTTGCTAACTCATCATGGCTTGCTGCATGTAGGCCAATGGATAGAATTGCTTTTTGATTGCAGAAACAAATTCACTCTAGACAGAGATGGTCTTGGCAAGTATTTTCATGTCAGCTTGGGTTCTGCCTTCCCACGAAACCAAGGTAGTGCCTCCAAGGCGTAGGCTTGCCAGCTGAATCTTGCTCTTGTCTGAGTCGATATTCTATACTTTGCAATAAACATCAATTTGTCTAATACAATTGTCCAGCTTTTCTGCATTCAACTCTCTATCATATATAGGTAAATCAAATTTAACATCTATTTCGATCAAAGATGCTTTCTTCTTAGGGTTATCAAGAGGTGTCAGAAAGATTTCCTCTTTTCCTTTGCCTTTTGAGTGGTCATGGGAATGTGACTCCTCTTCTCCTTTGTCTTGCTTAGAGCCTGATGAATCTTCATCCTTATGTTTTCTAAAGTCCCTATACATCTCTTCTGCCTTGGACTTTATGGCTAGGAAACTATCTATGAATTGAGGGTCTAGCCCCATAGAACCTTCCTCTGACATTGTCCTTCGAGGATAGACTCTCCCAATTTTAGGATTAATTTCGACCAACTCTCCTTCTCCTAATTTGAGCTTTGATCTAGTTAGCATTCAATAGCTAAACCAACACAATCTTATCTAACCTTAATAGCCTAAAGCTCTAATACCACTTGATCTAAAAATCACTCATGAGTGACCTCAGTTAATTAATTAATAAATGAAGGTATTACAGACTCATGTGCTGGTGTGTGTCTATGTTATTTTAGGCAATGAATCGATCAGATTGAAAAATACACAAACACTAGAAGAAGGGAAAATAGTAAGAGAAACACAGTAACCAAATGCAAGAACACAACAAATATAATAAGGAGTTCACCCTATCCTCCAGGGCTACGTCTCTGGTCTAGCTTTCAATGATGGCCTTTTTTTTATTATGTCTTTAAAGCTCAATTTGAGTCTCCTAAAACAGATAATGCTTAGTAGGGTGGTTTTTCGATTCCCTAAGCCACTAGAGTGCACAGACTCTTTACCTTTCCAAGTCTTGACCTCTCTGGTCTTTAATGGGAGGAGCCCAATGTCGTGCTCAATTCCTGACAGATCCTCACAGGGATTTGCTTGAACCTCTCAAGCCTTCTGTCTACTCGATGATGCCTTAGGTCAGCTCAGCTCTCTGTTCTCTGCTTCTTGCTTCACTGTCTTTTCTTTGCTCTCACTCTCTCTGTCTTCATTCTCTTCTTCTCTCTTCTTTGTCCTATTCTCTGTTTGTTCATGGCTTAAATCCAATCTTTCCTTGACTATTTGATTCCTCTTCCACCCCTTTGGTTTGCGTGCTACGATTCATTTGGAGTTCCCTGCCTCTGCGTCATCACCATCGTCCACAGGGAAGTGGCCACTTTTCCTCTCACGAACTATGCCAGCTCTTCTTCGATGGTTCAGTAATTTAGTTACACTGTGGAATGACTCATCTGCCAACTCAGCGGTCAAATCGGACTACAAAATTTTACATGTTGCAGCTTAATTCCCCTGTCAAATCTTTTTTATCCATCGAGCACAATCTCCGCTGTCAAATTTGGAGCCCCCAAATCCTACGTTATTTTCTCATTTCGTGTGGTTGACCTACTCGACCATTAACGCGTGATGAGAGGCATTTTTCTCTCTCATCTGCGAGACACACGTCATGCGATGAATGGAATCGATCGTTTTCAGCCAAATCTGCTTACTACCCAAGGGTGCCCCCGATATACCACCAATTTTGGAGTGCGGGACCCGCCTTTTACCCTAACGCTTTTCCCATGGTTTCCCAGCTTCCCATGCGACCAAGCATTCAGGGCCTTTCCTTCTTGAGGGGTTTTCCCCAATGATGTGCGATTAATCAGAAATGACCTTTGTTTCCGGATCCGGGCTTCCCAACTGCCAGTTTTTCCTCTTGAGCAGTCTCCATGGGCCTCGGTCAGCACGTTTTGGCCGAGGTCCTCATCGTTCCTTGCTGGCTGCAAACTGCCACTGTCCAGAGGTCTTCCTGATCGCTCTTTGTTCATAAATTTCTGAGGTCTGTCCTGATTTGATACAGTCATGGTACTTGATAATTATTCATGGATCCAATTCAGATCATTCAATTTAATCATTCAACCTATGTTCAATATTCATGTCCTTGGATGGGAGGGGAGAGAATCCCTGGAAAATTATATTGGAATAAAAACAATTCTGCCAAGTTGAATTGTAGGGGAGAAAAGAGTGATGCAAAGAAAAGACAAAATTAATTATTTCAATAAGTAAGAGAGGCTCAACCATAATATTGTTATTTTTGTGAGCCTACTTATTTAGTATTAGAAATGACATGCACTCGTGTTAATGAGTTACTATACCCTATAAATTAGAGTAGGGTAAAATACTAAACACCTCAACATAAGAGGAGTAAATATTATAACCAGCTCTAGCAAGGATATTGGACATGAAAGTTTTGAAAAAATGATGGTGTGAAATAAGTGATTTTCAAAGTATGGTTATTTGATGGATTTAGTAATATGGTCATCATATCCTTTTACTCATATTAAAAATTATGTAGCTTAATAAAATACAAATTAATTGAGGTAATTTAGTAATATGGTCATCACCTTATTCTATCCCTATCAGAATCAAATTATGAGTTGTATGTTTTCTAATAAAGGACATAACTTAAGGAAATAAAGTTATGGTTAAAAGATCGTAAGAATGGGTGATATATGGAGTAAATGTTGAACTTTTATAAGGTAACTAACAAAAATATATAGAAGTTAAAGTATTTCCCCATAGGTCATGACCAACATGAGGTACAACCATAAAAAAACATATAGATGGAATCTATAAGACCTAGAAAATAATTCAATTCCATCCCAAAATTTATGGTTAATTAATTAGGATCCAACCTAGAACAGATTCTAAAGGTTTTTTGTTCATAAAATTCCCATGAATTATCGCTAATCTTATGAAAGACAGGTCTTTGTATGTAGTATGAGATTAGGTATCTTACAATTGTCTTTCAATTTAGTATTGATGTGTGGATCAGTGCACATGCAGGTAATGATGTAATTCACTTTTGATATGGTTTTCCAATGAATGAATCATTTTAGTAAGAAAATGCTCCAAATATGCATTATTTGAGGGAACAAAACCTTATCAGGTTACTATGCATAGTTAATTAAACATGCATAATTTGGAACCTACGGTTCTTGTTGAGTAAATCAATATCGTAAATAAGATATGAAAGAGGCATAAAGTACATTCCAATCTACACTAAACTAAGGTCATGATTGTGAAGAGTGTGCATAAATGTAATACAACATATTGTATACATATTATAGAAGACATCATGCATTATTAATGGTATGATTTAATAACAAGGTCAAGGGGATTGGCCCAAAAGTTGTAGATTTTCATGTAGATTCAAAATCTCATGCAATGCATTGAAGCAAGAGACAAGAATCTACTTCTACTATTTATAGTAGAAGCACATAAATATCGAGAAAAACAATAATTGAAAAGGGGAATATAAATCAATGGCACATAACACAACAAGTATTCGGGGAAAGCCACAGCTTAAAACCCCACTATCTGTATCACCTTAAATCAGAAATACAAGATGATAATACAATGTTTCTTCTCTCAAGAACAATCTGAGCACTCAGTAGAATCAATTTCCAACCTACAAGCAAACTCTTGGCCAACACTTAGCCAATTCTCGTGCTCTCCAAGTCCCTATTTCCTTGTGCAATTCCTATGGTTGATTAGCCCATCTTAAAGGGAAATTAGTGCATCCAAAATTGTGCAATCCCTTCTAGGTTTAGTTCCTCATTGTATGCACCATCTATACAACTTAGAAAATTATACAACAAATAGTACATTATCCCTGCAGTCTAGTCTCAACTGGGCCTTTCTCAGAATCGGCATGCATGACTTTCTGATGAGGGAATATCCAATTAACTGGAGTAGCACTAGTTAATGCATTAGTGCACCAACTGACTCTTAACTCACTCTTACTTCCTCAAATAGTTTGGATCTAATTTAACTAGACTTAACTCAGTAAAATGAGTTAACTAATTACAAATCATACTTAACTCATCTTGAACCCCTATAATATAAGAGAAGATATACATGACTTCAAAAATACTTCCAACTCAAAATTCGCAAGTTAACTAAGTCAACTCACTCTAGTTAAATATTACAAGTTGTTATGAGAATAAAATTTGATTTTAGTTTTGATTTTAATTCAAGGACAAATTAAACTATAATTTCTGGATTCTATTTTTATCATTTCTTATTGCTATTTTGAATGCTCCCTCTCAATAAAAAAGGAATTCAACTCGATCCTAATCTCGAACCTTTGGAATGTTCTGCATGCAACACTTATCTCTAGCGTTGTTGTTCTAGCAACTCCATAAACCAAAAACATCCAACCTAAATAACAATGATGCCTCTGTCATCAAATTCCTTGACTTTTATTGCCTCTGTCAACTGAAAACTCTACACTTCTGTTGAATCTGCCTTTCTACAATATTTTCAACCCTTTTCTATGCTTCTTCAACATCTAACTAGTCTAGCCTCTGTCACTTTGATCTCTTACTGCATGTAACAGTCCAAAAATAAATATCTAATTAACTGTCCTAATTAGCATTAAATTTAAATCAGTGTGGCACTTACCTGTGGTAGAAGTAGGCTTACCGCAACAAGGTTTTGGGGACGACTCTCCACCCAACCGTAGGCTCAATTGTGCAACGTCTTGCTACAACTGGCCACCCCCAAGCCCTCAATCAACATACTACTGCCAGTGACTCCTAGGTCTTAGTATACCATTCTCCCAAGAGAATGACAGACAGAATCTCGGAAAGATGGAATGCAAGAATGCCTCTCATCTTCCTCACCATCTATTAAATAGAACATTGGCAGGGGAACCACATGCACACACTCCATGTGTCTACATGCAACTTTCTTTTGATTTTTAGCTTTCTTGTTTTATTTCTTTACTTTTCTTTTGATTTTTAGCTTTTCTTGTTTTATTTCCTTCTTTTTGATAGTTTTCTTGTTTTATTTATATTTATTCTTATTTAGAGTTTTAGTATGGTTATTACTATTTTTATTTTTATTATTTTTATTTATTTTCTTTGTATATATTTTTAATATCATTTATTATTTAACATTTATGATTTATTATTTTTATTATTTATTATTAAGTGATTTATTATTTATTATTTATATTATTATTATTTATTTTGTATTATTTATTTATTATTTATTATTTATTATTATTTATTATTTATTATTTATTATTTATTATTTATTATTATTTATTATTTATTATTAAGGGGAGGGATATTACATACTCTCCCACTTTAAGGAACTTCGTCCCGAAGTTATGTTGAATTATGTATTATTTATTATTTTTATTTTTTATTATTTATTATTTTATTTACCTTATGTTGCCAACACCCTCTGCTGAACTAGTATAACCAGCAGGCATCGAAAGTCCCCAACACCCCGGCAAACTCAAGGAATCTCTATCCTTTTTCCCACTTTTGGCACCGGGCTAAGCCTGACCCAGTCTGTATCCTAGTCCAAGGCTGGCCCCAAGGTTCGTGCCTGACTCAGACCTCATCTGCCCCAAGGCAGGCATCCAGTCCGGTACTCAATGACCCCGGGCATCTCGCAAGGCTGGCCCACTCCCTCCACAACTACTAAGGCGCACAGCCCCAGGCATCGAAGTCCTTTACATCCCTTCCAGACTTCGGCATCCGAATCCAATACTAGGCACCTGGCCTAGAACATCAGGCACTTGGCCTCCTCAAGATGGTCCCATAGCTCTTCTAGAGCTATCCATCAAGAGCTATACACAAGACAAAGGAATCATTGGCATATGTAGTGTTGATTGAGTTTTGTCCCCAGCCCATATGGTGTTACTTATTCTCCCTCGTGCGTATGGGCTCACACGAGATCATCAAATAAACCAGCCCTTTCGGCCCATTTGTGGAGTCCTGTGAATCCTCACATCTCCACATGCATCCAATGCATTAACCATATCATCAAATAAACAGGCCCTCTCGGCCCATTTGTGGAGTCCTGTCAATCATCAAACCTCAACATGCAACCAATGGATTAGCTATACCATCATAGTATCATAAAAAAAAAAATCCACATGCCAAGTCTTGCATGTCATCATGAGAACATTTATCCTTGTTAATCACAACATTATGAATAATGACGAACTGCATGCTCATGCATGTCATAAATTTGTATGCATATCACATGCTTCACCTCACGAAATACCATCATAAGTTGTAACATCAACATATTGGCATCAAAGACATATCATGGCTTCTCATAAATGAACCACATGTCAATAATCCTCATATTATCGCATCATAATTCCTATGCCACGTTATGCATATCATATCCATCATGAGTATTGAACATTAAATACCTATCATCACTTAGTAAATGAATGTGTCAATATACATAATACCTATGCATATCGCTATTATCATATGGATACATTATCACTATAAGAACCATATGTAAATCATTATCTTCCTACCATGAAACATCGTCAATATGAGAACATCTCAATACTTTAGAATAATACTCTATAAGCATTCTTATCATGGCTCATCAAAAAAAAATCAATTTCATTTACTTTACAAACATTCAACTATGAATTACGATTATTGAACATCCATCTAGGATCTATGTTATCTCATCAGTGTTATTAGTGTTATGTTTTCATCAAGATACCAACTACTTTTTCAATAATCATTTCCACATTTTTTTCAACTAGGAAGTTTACCATTTACACCATAGGTATAATATTCTAAGTGCATCGTTAAATTTCACATGAGCCTCGTCATCTTGAGTCTTCCCCAAGGAAATTCTGGTGAAATTCATTGTTAAGATATTACTAGCTAAAATCCCTTGGTTTTACATCCACTCATCAATACCCTTAAAAGAACTTTCTTCTTGATAGAACATCCCTTCATTTCTTCTAGTCTTAATTTCCTAATGTTACTAGCTTCAAAAATGGAAACTTCTTCTCTTCATTCTATTTTATTAAATTGACTTTAATTTCTCACCTCCAATCATTGTGGTTTCTTTTCCTCCTCTCTTAGAAGCATAGCATTGATACACTTTGGAAATGTTGTTACTATTTTCCAACTTGGGTAATACCCTATAAATAAATTCATTAAAATGGCTACCAAATGTAATCCACTTATCATTTCCCGTTTTAAGACATCAACATAATAAAATCGTCTGATCATACATCTTGTTATCCATAATTAATCCATATAATTAGTCACCTATGGAAAACTTTACAATGTAACCCTCCCATTAGAGGGAAGAACTATTATAAATATTCATGGTGGATATCTTACAATTCAAAAATTATCCTCTTTAAAAACAAATTAATAATAAAAATTCATTTATAACCATCACACATCTTAAGCATTCAACAAACACTATAATAATAATTCTTTACGATCTAATTAAATTTATATAATACATCTTCTTTAATCTTCCCTTATCATGGTTGTTCAATCACCTCAATACGTATAAGAGTAAGTAAGACATGGACTTTAATTTATCTTCTATTGTATTCGTGGTCTTTTATATGCTCTCCATAAGATATGTCACACTTAAATATAGTTTTCCCTCACAAGTGAAATATTAATATAATATTAATATTATATTTTTTTGAAAGCTAACTAATATAATTTATATTAATATTAGTCAATGCTAAAATATTCTCAACATACAAATTCATTGAAATGATAGCCCAAGGACTAAAAGTTTTGGTACTTACCGCCCATTAAAGTGTTCAGGAACTCATAAATAATGGCAGTTGATGACTTTTGGTAATCCATTGTTTATACACATAATGTTGGGTTGGCTACGAAATATGCCATTTCTCTAATATGAGTGAATTATTTTAATTTTAAGAGTTTTTTTTTTTTTTTTTGAAAAAGAACCAAAGAACCACTAATGAAATGTTTAAACATCATGGTATAAATATTATAATTGAATCTATGAATTATGACAAAAAATCAATTAAATAGTTATTCACAAAGCATTACATTCTGCGAATGATGCAATATTAAGACTTTCAAGTTATAACTTACTTAAATGTTAGTAAATATTTATTTTCAGCGTTAAACATAATAACACAGTAATATAAATATATCTAACCTTTAACAGTGAAAAGAATATAACTGATATAAATGAGTATTTTTGGGGCTGAACCATTTCTGGCACAATATATGTTCCATGCTTGTTATTTAAATACTCTACACTGTTTCTAAATTCTCATCTAAATAACTCGAGAAACAGGGATTCTTGCTCTAAATAAGACTTTGCCCTTAATATTAAACCAATTATTCAACCAGAAAATGCAAGACTGAAATGCAATGAAAATGCTCTAATGAGATAATGTAGATCAAGAGTATTGAATAACCTGCTATCCAAGTTGTGAAAGTAACACTTGCAATACAAGATTACAAAAAAAAACCCTTCCAATGAGTCACAACAAAACTTTATACCTTTAATCATGTGACTCATTTAGAATTTCGCTTCGTTATATGGTTGTAATGGAATATAAAGTGTACAAGCACAAGTAGCTAGAGAGGGGATTCAGAGAATTGGAAATTACAAAAAGAGACTGGAAGGAGAGAGATTCAACCTATAATCAAATGATCTTGGAGGAGGAGAACTTTGTGTCCTTTGATGAGGAGGCTCTTTTGTGGCCTGGAAGATGGGAAGAGAGTTATCATGAAATTTGTTGGGGTCTAGGTTAGACAATTATGGAATGCTACTTCCAAGACATCTCTCCTCTTTGTTTGGGGATTTTCATTTCCTGAAATAAACAGGACTATAATTTTGGGGATTTTCATTTCCTGAAATTAGCAGAGTGTTATAATTCAATCAAAACATGGAAATACTCTATTGATTATAAAAATTATGTAATCGATAAAAAAAATTGTGGAAGACCTTTTTCTCATATGATATATCATATGAGCAGGTGTACCTGTTCAGCTGAATATTTTTTAATTAGTCATTTTTTTTTAAAACTCTTTTGCAGTCTGGGAGTGAATCAGACGAGGTGAAAAGGATAAGGATGGTAATCAGGACAGTTGTTGGTCAGAGGAGATAGGCAATTCTGGAATGCTAGTTCCAAGGCCGTGAATACTACTACTGCCTACTTATTTATTTCTCAATTTCTCATTTCATGAGTTAAGGAGCTTTAAAATTTCAATCAAGAACATGAGAATACTAAAAAAAAAAAATCTACTAAATATCAAAATGCTGGAGTATTTTCTGTTTATATCCCATGTTTTCTGAAAATTTTCAATGCTTAAAGATCTGTTTGTTTATATACTATGTTTTATGTTTATACGAGTTCAGACTCGCTACACTCTGCAACCCATGAATAACCCATGAAAAGTCTTGCCACAAATTGAATATCCATTATCTAGAACTTTTTTTTTTAAAAGCTATTTATCAATTTATAAAACCCATGAATAAATTAGTTTTAAAAAAAAAAAACAACTTACCTATTTATTGACATTTGTATTTATAACCAACCATCTTTCGCTGAAACAGTCCCTTGTTATGGCAGCACCTCAGGGAAACCAATATTTACCTAAAACCTGAGTGGAATCATTTGCCCCATTGCCAGATCTGTAGAAATTTTTGGCCACTAGGTCTATCGGGTGGAAACAAAATCACTGTCACTACATTTTCGGCATCTTCAACAAATGAGATATTCATCGTGTTAAATGTCACGTATGTATTCGGAATCTGTTGGAATCAAACAGGCGAGACAATCTCCCTCGAGTATATATCTCTTTTAATATGCTACATGAATTTCCTTATTATGCAATCTATGACCTCTTCATTATTATTTTCAATGCCTGACAATTGCCTCTGCAATTTCTTGCTTCTTGACAACTGCCAGAATTCCAATATAGACAATCCAGATGTTATGCAAATAAACTATATTGTTCAGTAAGGAGTGTGCTAAGGAAGCTATTTATTACTTATACCCTAAGTAAGGTCCGGACAGAGTACACGTTAATTACAAATGCTCCAAGCCTTCAAAAGAGGAATCAGAGCCCATGGAAGTTAATCAAACATTTTGATTTTTATCCTTGTCGTATTCATCGAAGCTATAAAATATCAACAGATAAATCTCGAAATAAATGCAAACCGACGCTTTAATACTTCACAGAAAAACATTTAGCCCAACACACAAGCAGATTAGTGATGATGTACAACCAGTCTGTATGTCACGGATAAATATCAGCAAAAACCCACAAATCAAACTACACGTTCCATGGACGAAAATGTTATTTTTTTAGAAAAATAAAAACCCTTCTTTGGCTTTTTCAGACAGAGAAGCAGAAAATGTGTTGCCATAACAGTGATCGAATGCGTGAATTGTGAATTGTCATTATGGATAGCCTAAGGACAAGCTTACCTGAAACTGGAGAGTTTATATAACTGTTAATAAAACTTCTAACAACCAATACCTTAATATTAAACACTTGCACCAATTTTTGTCTCACAGGTGCTCCTCCTCGACGATCTGTGAGGAAAAAGGGTAAAGTGCACACTTGGTAAAAGTGAAAAAAATAATTGAATATGTGCACTTGACTTCAACGGCCACAAAAGTAGTGTGTGCTTGACTTCCATAGTCATAATTTTTTATTTTTTTTTTGTAGTACACCTTTGGCTATCTCTATTACTAGATTTTGAGGGTGCCTATTTCACCAAAACTCAAAATTGCCACCAATTCTTACTCTGGCTTCCTTTTGAATCGCGTTATTTCAAAATCATTAGAATGCAGAATATGCAATTGTTGCCTTTTTAAGCATACTATCTGACATTTCCCACCTATTCAAGTTGAACACGCTTACGTCAAAATTCTACTTGAACTTTTGCAATTCTTGAAGAAACTTTTAGGTCAAATTCGTCATCTTCTTGAGCATCTTGCATTCTTTAGGCTAACAATACTTTGACAATAATTATTCATTAGATTCAAGCTATTGCACGATACCATCCAAATGTTCCAATTAACTTTTGGTTTAACCATTGTTTGCTACCATGGATTTTTAACATTAACTAATGTTATTTTTATTAATGTGCCTTCCAAACTGGGCAAAAACACGTCTGAAAACCATCCAGAAATGGCCTTCCAAACCAGGTAGAAACCCTCCTGTGAATAGAATGACTAAACCCTATTACAAACACACTATTTCCACAATTTTTATGCACTAACCACATTCATAGTTTCCTTGCCACCGAGGATAAAAATAACACTAATGTAATATATCGGTTTAACCTCTCTTGAATATTGGAACCTAAAATTTAACAAATTGCTTTCTTTACATTCTTGGAACAATAAAGAAGTTGCCCTGAATACTTTTGATATTGAAAAATTCAAATGAGAGAGCAAACGGTTAAAAAAAACAAAAAGAAGAATTCATAGAATAAACCAGCCATGAAGCTACTATACCATAGATAAACCGGCCATGAAAATTAGCCTTTGGACCTGGTAAAAGGCCAAAAGACAAAGGAAATGCTATAGAAGTTTTGAGATATCAGCTTGGACATTTTTTTATGTACACACCGAAACGAGAGGGAGGAATTTACAATAAATTATAGCATAGAAGTTAAAACTAAAAATTAAGGACCGTCTAACAGAGCTTGAAGTTGAACAACAAAAAAAACAAATTTATTACAAAATCGAAGTTTTCTACTTTAAAATCTCTATAGGCCCTAATTACATGACACGAATAATTCGGCACATAGGATCATAGGATCGGAATGACAAAGTCCTATAGACCCACCATATATGCGATGAGCCATGGATGTAGCTGCTATTAAATATAGATGAAATATTAATCTATCAAATAACCTTTATCAGATAAAGGTATGAATGATTATATATATTAAATCGATAATGAATACCAAGGTACCAACTCGACGATATTGAATGATTTGTGCATATTTGATATAGAATTAAGAAAAGCGTTAATAGATCCACCTAAGGCAATCTAAAAGTGGGAATTTCATATTTCTGAAATTTGCATTCAAAATAAGTAAACACTTTCACATGCTAAAGTTTTACAAATTCCAAAAATATGTGTAAGATATAAAAACCTAATAAGCTTGTGTTAACCAGCTTGGTATCTGAGTTTGTACTCTTTGCATAGTCACCAGTGTATTGACCACAGTATGAGCTAACAGGTTCCGTGCTCTGCCCTTCCTAAGATTCCGTTCGGACTATTTCTTTTGGAAATGGGATGTGCACCTCGCCCTGGACGATTTCTGGTGAGGAATTCCATGTGAAACTTGCCTGTACGTTATCATTGTCCATTTCTTGAACGTGTATGCAATAAGCAATTTTATTGTTATGTACAATACACTGATTTTTTTTATCTATTAACAGATGCCAACCTAGCTAACAGAGGTCGATATTGACAACGACGTGAATCAAACTACACAGGCCGAGTGTTTGGAAGTCTATTATTATCTTAAAACTCCACATTTAGCACTGATCTCATTCCTAGAATTAGTTTTTGAGGGATGTGCCAGTTCAGTTTTTTCCGACGCTATTAATTCATAACTAAAAGTACTAAAATATATAGAAAAATATCATTCATTATCCCAAAAAAAAAAAATCAGTAAAGATCTTATGATGCATTGGTGAATCTTAACCATCAATGTAGAAAACAACACTAAAATTGCTATCAATCAAAATCTCCACAGCAAATGAGGAAAAATCTCGATATTTTAAAAGGTGTGATCAGCATGTTATAGTATTCCATTTGTATTCTAAGTCATAAAGAAAAGTAATCACCAAAACCAATCAAAATATAACTATGCAGTAAGTATGCATTGAATAAGGAAAATTTACGTGCATAGTGCGGCCTCCCGGAAGTAATCAACCTGTAACTTTAAAATAGTTAAAAATTCCAACAAAATAAATTTTTCAGATGCCCATAGGCCCTAAGGGTTAAACTTAAGCTCTGATACCACATGTAACATTCCAAAAATAAATATCTAATTAACTGTCCTAATTAGCATTAAATTTAAATCAGTGTGGCACTTACCTGTGGTAGAAGTAGGCTTACCGCAACAAGGTTTTGGGGACGACTCTCCACCCAACCGTAGGCTCAATTGTGCAACGTCTTGCTACAACTAGCCACCCTCGAGCCCTCAATAAACATACTACTGCCAGTGACTCCTAGGTCTTAGTATACCATTCTCCCAAGAGAATGACAGACAGAATCTCGGAATGATGGAATGCAAGAATGCCTCTCATCTTCCTCACCATCTATTAAATAGAACAACAATGGAAGGGGAACCACATGCACACACTCCATGTGTCTACATGCAACTTTCTTTTGATTTTTAGCTTTCTTGTTTTATTTCTTTACTTTTCTTTTGATTTTTAGCTTTTCTTGTTTTATTTCCTTCTTTTTGATAGTTTTCTTGTTTTATTTATATTTATTCTTATTTAGAGTTTTAGTATGGTTATTACTATTTTTATTTTTATTATTTTTATTTATTTTCTTTGTATATATTTTTAATATCATTTATTATTTAACATTTATGATTTATTATTTTTATTATTTATTATTAAGTGATTTATTATTTATTATTTATATTATTATTATTTATTTTGTATTATTTATTTATTTATTATTTATTATTTATTATTATTGATTATTTATTATTTATTATTAAGGGGAGGGATATTACACTGCATCAATCCCATTAATTCCTACTGAGACTATGTATTTTCAGCTCTCGTAGCAAGGTACGATCCATGAGATAAAACCACCGAATGGACCCTGCCCAATTTTAGCCCTCTTGGGACTATCACTTCACATCGCCCCACCTCACACTTAGAGGTATGCATGCCTGTGATCCCTCTACCCACTTGGCTTGAAATTTCCCCCTATTGGAGGTCTTTGCATGACTAGATGCCTCCACTCGATTTCCCCTCAGCTTCTCCAATTGTGGCTTCTCCACAATTGTCCAAGACTGCTTCTAAGACTTCTTCTTCTCTGCTTAAGTGGATCTCTCCACTTGGTCTACTCCCAGGTTCTCTTGATGTGGCTGCTTCACAACTGCCTGAAGCTACTTCAAAGGCTTCTTCTGTGGTTGCATGTTGAGAGGTAATTTATCATCCCTCTCAAACACCAAGTCTCTGTTAGGATATTCCGACACATAGGAAATAGTTAAGTTCAACTTGGTCTAGTATAGAGTTAGGTATAGAGTTAGGTAAAGTGTGTTTCTTTACCGTTGTACATTTTGTAACTTACAATCTGACGGTCACGATATGTAGTGATCCGACGGTTCACTCTCTCCTCGGTATTACCGACACTTGATCCGTGGCTTGACACCCGATTGGTCCATGAGTTCTATTTAAAGCGCATGGAGGGTCATTGTTCGGGTAATCCGTGCATGAGAGAAGCTTATGTAAATTTTCATTCTTTGATTAATAAATTGTCTGTAGTAGCCACGTTGGCGCAGGCCGTGGACTGTTTCCCTCTTTGAGGGTTTTAACCACGTCAAAAATACTGGTGTATTGATCTGTGATCTGGTTGTGAGCGGTGTCCTTTTGGTATTCTTTCTGAGGAACTTACCCTGTAAATTCCTACATGGTATCAGAGCTATTTGAGGGCCGCGTCCATTGGTGATCCAAATCTGAAGCCGGTAGAACTGCATGCGGCTGTCGTTTCCTAGATCTGCTGTTTCTGACTGCTTTCGGGCCGAGAGGACTGCTCTGTTGCGTTCGGAGCATCTGTTCCAGTGAGGAACTCCTTTCGTTTCACGCGAAAAGGTTTCTGGTAGCCCTAGCTGCGTCATTTTTCAGATCGGGAGGTATACAGTGTTTTTGCAGTTTACTGTTATTTTCTCTCTGCTTATTTCGGTTTCGGTTTATTTAGCCTTTTTTTTTAACCGGATCTATACCTTTCATTTCTGCGTATGCTCTTTGCCCTGCGACTCTGTGCGATCTGGGCAAATCAGAAACAGAAAGGAAGGATTTTTCTCATGCGTATGCTCTTTTCCCTGCACCTTAGTGTGATCTCGGAAAATCAGAAACATTGAGAAAAATATTTAGTTTTTCGGCTAAAGCTAACTTTGAGCCGCAAGGTTCATTTTTTTTAAATATCTAGTTTTTTGGCTAAAGCTAACTTCGAGCCACAAGGTTCGTTTTTCTTTGCATATTCGTGTTGGGTTTTGTGTTTTGTGTTTTGTAGGGAAAAAGAGCTTTCTCAAGGCAAGCACGCAAACCGAGCCCCCCCCCCCCCCTCTCTCTCTCTCTCTCTCTCTCTCTCTCTCTCTCTCTCAAATTTTTTGTATAGATCAATTGGTTCAAGGCTATTTTAAGAGAGTAGAGGTCTTGGGTTCAAGTCTCCATTTTGTGGGGGCGGATTTTTTCATTCCCGCACATTCGCGCACTTTGCCAGCAACTTCAACAATTTTTTTTCAAAAAGCCATAACTTCTTCATCCGGAAGCCTTTTTCAGAGCCGTTTTTTTTAAAATAGCCTAATTTTTCGAGATCTATCCATTGGCACACTTACTTTCAGCATCTTCAGCTTCAGTTTTTTTTTTTAAATGGAAAGTCCATGCCAAGTCATTCTTGACAGTACTAACTACTTCCAATGGGTAGCCTACATGGAAGATTTACTTAGAAGTAAAGGTCTCTACAGAATAGCCACAGACCAAGGGAAGAAACCTAAAGATGAAGACAAGGCTGCAAAATGGGAAAATAGACAAGATCAAGCACGTGGTTTGATAGGGATGTCTATTTCTCCTGATCTTAGATTCCATATTGCAGAACTTGAGACTCCTCATGAAGCATTGGAAAAAATCGCTAAAGTTTTTGGGATTAAAAATGAAATTAGAGCCCATCAACTTGAAAATGAGTTGCTTACTTTGGATCCTAATAATTTTTCTTGCATTGAAGATTTCTTGTCCAAATTCAAGACCCTTAGATATCTCTTGGAAGGTGTTAAGGTTAAGAAAGAAGATGGTAACCTTATTTATTCCATCCTTACTAAGTTGGGACCAGCCTACTCTGTATTTGTTTCCACTTTCCATTCTACAAGGGAAGCTTTCATTTGTCAAGGAAAAGACTACAAGGCCCCTTCCTTTGACTCCTTTTGTGATTCCTTAATAAGAGAACAAGAAAAACTCTTACACCTTGGTCTTCTTAATCTTGGAAACTCTTCCAAGAAAGCGTTAGCCACCCAGCAGCAACCAAATTCAAAGAATCCTAAGAAGTCATATCCTAAAAAGAATGGTCCTAAACCAAACAAGGGTCCTAAGCAAACTCAGCCTCAAAATGAAAGATCATTTCAGCAAAATGATAAGACCAATAAAAACAAATGGAAGAAGACTGATAGACATTGTAACTTTTGTAATCGAGATGGCCACTTAGAATCTAAATGCTTTAAAAAGATGGAAGCCTTGGAAGCAGCAATGAAGAAGCATAACATTCATTTGGGGCAATCTTCTACTTCAACTTCATCTTCAGGGATGGCACTTTCTGCATGTCGTTGTCAGTCATCTCAGTCTGGTTATGCATTAAATGTATCTTCTTCTTCTCATTCTCATGAGTGGCTCATTGATTCTGGAGCCTCTTATCACATGGCCAAAAACCAAGCTATGTTTTCTTCTTTAAATGATTGTAACACCAAAAATATATATGTTGGTGATGATAGATCTCTTAATGTTGTAGGGACTGGAACTGTTCATCTAGACAATGGTCAGTTTAATGATGTATTATGTGTTCCAACCTTATCCTGCAACCTTCTATCTGTATATCAGATAACTCATTCAGGTGAAGGTAAAATTGTTGAATTTTCACCTCATGATGTTGTAATCAAGGATCTAAGAGATCCTAAACAGATTCTAGCTACTGGTATTGCTGATGATTCCACAAGGTTGTATAAGTTTCACAACTTTGGGTCATCAAATCTTCCCTCAGTATTTGTTGCTCATAATGATGAAGTGAGCAAAATTTGGCATGAGCGATTTGGTCACTTAAACTATCGCTCCCTTTAGCATCTATGTAAAGAAAATATGGTGACAGGTCTTCCTATGGTATCTTGCAGAGATGGTGTTTGTTCCGGATGTGTACTCGGAAAACATCATCGGGACAGTTTTGAAAAACGTGCCTCTTGGCACGCCTCAGCCCCTTTACAGCTTGTGCACAGTGATTTATGTGGTCCACTTCCTGTTGCTTCATTCTCTGGCTGCAAGTATTTCTTAACTTTCATTGATGATTTCTCCAGACGCACTTGGGTATACTTCTTAAAACTCAAGAGCGAAGTATTTAACACTTTTTTGGCCTTCAAAGCCTTTGTTGAAAAACAATCTGGACATCAAATTCTTAAGCTAAGAACTGATAATGGTGGAGAATATGTTAAAAACACTTTCATCAACTTTTGCACCGAAAATGGAATTCAAATGCAACATACTGTTCCATACACTCCACAACAAAATGGTGTAGCTGAAAGGAAAAATCGCACCTTAAAGGAAATGGCTAATTGTATGCTGCAATCTAAAGGACTCAGTCTTAGTTTTTGGGCCGAAGCAATTAATTGTGCAAATCATATAATCAATCGCACTCCTATTAAGGTTCTAAAGAATATCACTCCAGAAGAAGCTTGGAGTTCCATTAAACCAGATGTAAGTCACTTTCGTGTTTTTGGAAGTGAAGCATGGGCCCATATTCCAGATGAAAAGCATAAAGCTTTAGAACCTAAGAGTGAGAAATGTACTTTTGTTGGATATTCTGAAGATGTAAAAGGTTATAGACTTATTCCATTTAAGTCCAAAAATGTTATCATTAGAAGAGATGTAAAATTTGATGAAAATAAATCGGCCTGCGAGCCTAGTCCAGCGGATGTGCCACCTCTTCCTATCTCTTCTACTTTTGAAAACGTTTCTTCTTCAGATGATGAAAGTGAGGATGATAATCCTCCCCCACCTTCTCAGGATCCTCAACTTCCAAGATGGGTCCGTGCTACTCGGGATGCAGCAGGTGATCTTGCCGGTGATCCTACAGATCAGCGACGTACACGTTCTCAGTTTGAAAGAGCCTCTTCTTTACTAGCTCAAGCTCTAGTAAATCATGATCCTGACACTTTTGCAGAAGCTTCAGGCCATCCACATTGGGAAGCAGCTATGAATGAAGAATATCATTCATTGTTGACAAATGATACATGGGATCTTGTTCCTCTACCAAAGGGATGCAAACTTGTTAGATGTAAATGGGTTTACAGAACCAAGTATGGACCAGATGGGAAAGTTGATAAACATAAAGCTCGTCTTGTTGCTAAGGGTTTTTCACAGGTTGAAGGCATTGACTACACTGAAACCTTCTCCCCTGTTGCCAAAATGAACTCTATCCGCCTTGTTCTTTCCCTTGCTGCCTCTTTAAAATGGGAAGTCCATCAGATGGATGTTAAATCTGCCTTCTTGCATGGGGACTTGCATGAAGAAATCTATATGGCACAACCCATTGGCTTCATACAAACAGACTCCAGCCTTGTTTGTCGACTTAAGAAATCCCTTTATGGTCTCAAGCAAGCTCCTCGGGCTTGGTATGCCAAAATGGATAGCTTTCTTTTAGAATCTGGCTTTTCTAGGTGTCATTCTGACAATACTGTCTACACCAAGAAAGTGGGCAACTCTCTTATCATCCTTGTTCTTTATGTTGATGATCTTATCCTTACTGGTAGTGATCCCAACCTTATAAACCATGTGAAATCTAGCCTCAAAAGGAAATTTGAAATGACAGACTTAGGACACTTACACTATTTTCTCGGTCTTCAAGTCTTGCAATCCAAGGAGGGTATTTCCCTTTCCCAGTCCAAGTATGCTTGTGATATTCTTCGTCATTTTCACATGGAAGACTGTAAGCCAGCCCCTTCTCCCTTTCAGTCTGGAGTCAAACTTTCAGTCTCTTGTACTTCTCCTGAAGTTGATGCTACCTTATACCGTCAACTTGTAGGAAAACTCTTGTATTTAACCCATACTCGTCCTGATCTTTCCTTTGCTGTTGCCCTTGTTGCTCGTTTTATGCAAAACCCCCGTGAAAGTCATTGGAAAGCAGCTAAAAGAATACTTCGTTATGTTCGAGGTACAGTACAGTTTGGGATTCATTACAGTGCCAAAGCAACTCCTCTATTAGTTGGTTTCACTGATTCTGATTGGGCTGGTGACCCTGATTATCGGAAGTCTACTGCCGGTTATGTCTTCACTCTTGGTTCAAGACCTATTACATGGGCTTGTAAGAAACAGGCTGCCATTTCTCTTTCGTCAGCAGAAGCAAAGTATCATGGTGCCGTGGAAGCTAGTAAGGAAGCCTTGTGGCTTCGTCAGATCCTATCAGAGTTTGGCTTTGAGCAGCAGCATCCAACCACACTTTGGTGTGATAATCAAAGTGCCATTCAGCTATGCAAAGATCCAGTCCAGCATCAGCGCAGCAAACACATTGAACTACACATGCACTTCATCAGAAAGCTCATTCATGACCATGTTCTTGAAGTGCAATATTGTTCAACAGATGATCAGGTTGCAGACATCTTCACAAAGGCTCTCACAGAGGCAAAGTTCACTAAACTTCGATATATGCTTGGAGTTCAGGAAGTTGTCACTAAGGGGGGATAGGCTCTAGTGCCCCCTTCCTTCTCCTATTGTGTCATATTTGTAAATCCTTCAATCCTATCCCAAGTTGTTCTTAAGGAGGGATGTTAGGATATTCCGACACATAGGAAATAGTTAAGTTCAACTTGGTCTAGTATAGAGTTAGGTATAGAGTTAGGTAAAGTGTGTTTCTTTACCGTTGTACATTTTGTAACTTACAATCCAACGGTCACGATATGTAGTGATCCAACAGTTCACTCTCTCCTCGGTATTACCGACACTTGATCTGTGGCTTGACACCCGATTGGTCCATGAGTTCTATTTAAAGCGCATGGAGGGTCATTGTTCGGGTAATCCGTGCATGAGAGAAGCTTATGTAAATTTTCATTCTTTGATTAATAAATTGCCTGTAGTAGCCACGTTGGCGCAGGTCGTGGACTGTTTCCCTCTTTGAGGGTTTTAACCACGTCAAAAATACTGGTGTATTGATCTGTGATCTGGTTGTGAGTGGTGTCCTTTTGGTATTCTTTCTGAGGAACTTACCCTGTAAATTCCTACAGTCTCTAACATTTCCCTTGCTCCTTAAGGCTTTTCATGCATCTTGAACCTTAATAACATACGAGTTCTTAACACGTGCACTGATCTATTTCACCTATCCCATGGTGATGTGTCTGAGGAAAACCTTTCCCTTACTAAAAACCACATCATAGCCATTGTCTTCCAATATCGTAACTAAAACAAGATTCTTCTTTAGTCCTAGAACATACATCACATATGTGATCCTGAGATGGGAGCCAAACTCCCTCTAAAAGGTAACTGTACTGATCCCGATATCTCTATACCTCTCGTCATCCCCCAAATATATTCTCTTCTTGAGGTATTTCTCCTCAAAATCACTAAAGAGATCTCTATTCCCCGTCATATGGAATGAGGCACCATTGTCAAGATACCACATGCCTCCCATGGAAGTGTTGGCCATGCATGCAATGAGAGTTAAATGAAGTTCGAATTGTGAAGCTACAGCTTCACCTACTACTACTACTGTCGACTCCTTCTTGCTTGCTTTCTTCTGTGGGCACTTCTTGTCATAGTGCCTATGCTCGTGACAGTGAAAACACTTGAATTTCATCAATTCCATCTTCTTTCCACCCTCCACAGCTTGGGACTCCTTTCCCTTCGCCTTCTTTTCCTTACACACTAAGGAAAAATCCTCTTCCGCTTCCTTGGAAGAGGTCCCATCTCTAGTGTTCCTCCTCATCTCTTCCTGCATCAAATTCGACCATAGTCATTCCCAATGTGGAAGCTTCTCCTGACCATTGATAGAGTCCTGATAACTATGCCAACTCATTGGGAGTCCAAGAAGAGCAAGAATCAACATATCATCCTCAGAAACTGTTATTCCAACACTTCCAAGTTCATCACAACATTGAGTGAACTTGGTCAAGTAATTTGGAATTGAGTCTCTAGCCTCCATCTTGATTTTTTGAAGTTTATCTTTTAGTGCCAACTTACTTTCGTCACTACTATTCTGGAAAAGGTCCTTCAATGCTTTCCACATAGCATGCAGAGTTTCATTCCCATGGAGACTCGAGACAATGCAGTATCGAACTCCCTCAAGGATTATTCACCTCACCCTTGCCACACACTTCTTCCATTTGAACAAATTCTGAGAATCTAATGCTATTGGCTTAGGAATGTCTTGATAAATGAATTCCTTCTAGCCATTATCCTCCAACATGACCTCCATCATGTCCTTCTAGGCTATATAATTTTAGCTTCCATTCAAGGCATACTCGAGCCACAAATCATAGAACGCCATATGTCGATCTTGAAGTACGTATTGCAAATTTGAATTTCACCTGTAACCCGAAACTCAAAACTTCAAAATCTCCTCTAGTATATTATTCTCATCTCCGATACCATGTAGATTTTCATGTAGATTCAAAAGCTCATGCAATGTACTAAATTAAGAGAGAAGAATCCACGTCTACTCTTTACAGTGAAAGCACATAAAGATTGAACAAAAAAATAATCGACAAGAGGAAGACAAATCAATGGCACATAACACAATAAGTATTTGGGGAAAGCCATAGCTCAAAACCCCACTATACGTATTGCATTAAATCAGAAATCCAAGATGATAATACAATGCTACAAGTTCTCTCAAGAACAATTCCAACACTTAGTAGAATCAATCTCCAACCTACAAGCAAACTCTTGGCTAACACTTATCCAATTCTCCGGATCTCCAAGTCCCTATTTTCTTTCACAATTCCTATGGCTGATTAGCCCATCTTAAAGGGAAATCAATGCATCCAAAACTATGCAATCCCTTCAAGGTCTAGTTCTTGATTGCATGCACCATCTGTACAACTTAGAAAAATATACAACAAATAGTACACTATCCCTGCACTCTAGTCTCAACTAGGTCTTTCTCATAATTGACATGCATGAGTTTATGATGATGAAATCTTTAGTTAACTGGAATAGCACTAGTTAATGCATTAGTGCACCAAATGACTGTTAACTCACTATTAGTTCCTCAAATATTTTGAAACTAATTTAGCTAGACTTAACTCAGTAAACTGAGTTAACGAATTACAACTAATACTTAACTCATCCAGTACCCCTATAACATAGGGAGAACATATACATGACTTTAGAAAGACTTCCAACTCGAAATTCCTAAGTTAACTATGTCAGCTCACTCTAGTTAACTATTACAAGTTTCTATGAGAATAAAATTTGATTTTAATTATCAGTTTAATTCAAGGACAAATTAAACTCGAATTTTTGGATTCTATTTTTATCATTTCTTGTTGTTATTTTCAACAAAGGTACCTCTAGTGTAAATACATAATGGGAATGTAAAATCAGCTCCTCGTGCTTCTGGGCTAATAGTATAAAGACAATATTAAGCTTAAAAGCATAGGCTCACTAAGATTATAATATGCAAAAATGTGCAACTTAAAATGTGCAACCTCAAACTCCACAACCTTAATAAACATATCCATCTAGATACCGATGGGGTTCGGTGAATATCTCACCGAGAAGAATCCTTCAGAAATATGCTTTGAATATAAGGATGATAGGTCTTTCAAATATACCTCGCATGAGAAGGGATAATCTTACAATGATCTGTGTGTATATATAAACAAATTATACATGAAATGAAAAATAGATAAGATATGATGGTTATGCATGCAAGGGAAGTAGAAAGGGAACAAGAAATAAAAACCAAATGAATAACAAGAAGGGTACACATGGTGCTTAAAAATTTAACGGGTGTGAAGTTGTGAATATTGTAACTTTAATTTATAACTCATGTATGGGAAATGTATGCATGTGCATATTGTTTATTAAATGGGGTTTAGACCTACACTGAATTCATCATGGCCAACAAGGTGTTGGAAGAAGTGCAAAAAGAGAAATAGTAAATCATATGACATGATTTGTTTAAGTGTGGAGAATTTGTTGAGTACCAAACAATTTTGTTCTTGGTTAAAGACAAGCTAAGATGGTTATTAGACTTCAAATATCTATGATAGACTAAGTATCATAGTCAATAGTCTGCTTTATGATTAAGCGGAAGTCATATTCCATTGTTGTTAAAACCTTGTCCAGGTGACAAATTTAATCGCAAAACTCAGAGTTATGGGTATGATAAAGTTGTAGTATGCATGATTACTATTATGATAATGTTTTTCTAACATGGTACTACAACCACGTGGCAGAGGAAAATGATTTTCTAAATAAAAGAATTGAAATACTTTGACATAAAAAATTTCCCTAGTTGCAGAAGTTGAACAAGTCCATGAAATTCCTTATTCTCCTATCGATAGACTGAGCACAGTTTGATCAACTTACCTTAAGGTAATATAAATAAATGAAGGAATTTTTGGAATAATACTAACATGATTGGAAACATGTGGCTGAAGTATATTTCATGTGAGTGATGATATGGGCATCAATATGGTGTATAAGTTGTACAAATGGTATTGTGTACAAGAGGTACATATGGTACCAGTATGGATACATGTATTGCATAATAATATATGACATGTATAGTTGTGTGCATGTAATACACACTATGTACAGGTACACATGAAGACACTAGGTGATTGCCTCATAAGGAAACCGATTAAGAGTGTGTACAAAGGTAGGACAAAGATGGAAACTAAGGATTGGTATTGGCAACTAAGGATAAGTATCAGTGGTTTTTGTTAGTGTTCTATGAAGGTGATTATTATTCTAACCTATGAATATTACATGTGATCTATCATTGATGGGTACATATGGTTTTGATGGTTATGTGTGAGCTAACTTGATATGATATTTTGTACATATTTATCTGGAAAATGTGCTAGATGACTTGTTGTATGCATGGAAACTGCATAAATCAAGTGTTCGGCAAGAGAAAAAAGGCTTGGAAGAATGCAGGGGATGAATTTATTCAAATAAAATAAACATCAGGAAATATAAGCCGTAAATACTCAAATATTAGTATTGTATATCAAATTACGATATTAATTTTGCTAAACATAGTTGAGTTTTTGCATCTAAAATTTCTCACAAAATTGATTGAAACAAATGTTACATGTAGTCAGGGAAGAAGATGTGCTCCTTGTAACTGATACATATAAGAATATTTCCATCAGATGGCAAGGCCATGGAAGCCTGTGAATTCAGAGACAACTACCTGCGAATGAGGAAATAATATTGTAAGGCATAGTAATACACCAAGGACGATGTAAATTTAAGGGGGGGAGTATGTAACACCCCTCCATTGTATGTAAAATTTTGCTAGCCTAAGCTGAGAAAATCTAGGTCTAACATGTAACAATAAAATTAAATACTTTATGAAATAAATAAAATAGTTAATCACTTGGAAAAGCGAGACACCAAGACATGATATTTCTTTCCAAATCCCATTGGTGAATGGGAAGGGATAATTCTTTCCTGATAAGACTTCTAGATCCAATTCTATATAATCCTAGTGGATTGGAGATAAATATACATTAATCTACTTAGTTGCAGAAAGATGCTAAGTTAAGAAAAAAATAAAATCTTTGCCAGAGAGAAAGACAAGATTTTATGAGGAAAATTCTCGCGAGAAATAAAGGAGAGATTTTCTGGGGAAACCCTAGGCAGATGGATAAAAAATATCCATAAATGCGGGACACCGCTAATGGAAACCATATCGTGAAAGAGGGTATTAAATACCCATTGAAGTGGACAACCAAGGTAGTTGATCCAAGACAAGAACTCTCAGCTCGTGGGTGAATTGAAAGAGTCAGTTCTAGGTTGGGTGGTGGTGCTCAGTTTTCCAAGTGTTGTTCTCTCTTCAAATCTAATTGGATTCACTTGCATGGGATATAATGTATGTTTACTCCTTACTTTTTATTTTATGGAATCATTCAACTCAGATGTATGGATGTTTGTGTTATCTTTATTTATGAGAATGGTTGAATTATTATGCCTCTGAATCCTATTATATCGGAGTGTAGAGTTATTGATGGAAGCATAGTAGGTAGTTATTAATACTTGGGTCAAGGAGGTATCTAACACATGTTTCAATGGTAGAATCTTAATGTGACCCCTACACATAGAAGAATTGCATGTACTAACTTTGCTTATGAGATGATCATATATGGTTGTGTGGGATATCTATTGAATCTAAATTTGATCACCATTAAGTTTAGTGAAGGAATATAGTACACCTATAACCTTAGATGATATCTCTGTTTTAAGTTGATGAATATTTATGCATGAGCCATTGATGCATGCAAAACAATTTTGGCATAATGCTTCAAATTGTATAGCCTTTGGTTCAAGTTATCTATGTCATACATTATGTGTCATATGAATTGCATCAAATGAGGCTAGTTTACTATTTATGCATATTGCATAAGAGTTATGACAGTATCACTTTTCACTACACCTATAGGACTATGATCATGATTCATGGCCATGCTAGCTATCGTAGACTAAAGACAATGCTCCATTAACACTTGTGTGGAGTCATCAAAGAATATTATTGGCTGCATGCCATGATTAATTCTTTTCTCCAAATTGTAATTTATGCTTAAGGGTGATCTGACATATAAGTCTTATGAATCTAAAAGTCCACATCACGGATCTAGTAAAGCATAGAAGGAGCTTGTAGTATTGAACCCAAGGAGTATGGTTCATTACTTTTGATGTTCTTCAATTGTTAAGAATATTAGTATAGTTGCATAAATAATAATTTTTTCATGTAATGATGGAATAAGTATACTTATGATGATTGTTTAATCTTAACTTTAACCAAAGAGAATCGGTGAATGGAGCCTATTAAGTAATTCTCAAATTAATTTCACGGGGTATGTTACAGTTCATTGCGAATATAAAAGATATGATATAGTTGTTTCTTATTTATTTTTTTGGTATTTATTTTTGTTTAATATTTACTTTCTTGGTATTTCTTTTTGTTTTTTGTATTTTTTTTCTCTTCATAATAATAATGATTAACATCCATTAAAACTAAAAAAGGTAAAAACAAAAAAAAAAAAAAAATCAAGAAACATTAAAAGAGTTCTAAAATCACCATACTTTTATTGGCTAAACTATGAAATGTTATTTACAAAATAATAATTATATATATATAATCATGAAGTATTCCAGGTTTGTAGAAACTTCTCTCCCACTCTATCTGGGGCATTGTTTCTATGAATGTTGGGTCCCTATAATACTAGTGATTACCCCATTACTATTGTAGTTATACCCCTTATTTATATTGTTGTGCCCCTATTACCCCCATATTGTTATTTCTGTGCCCCATAGAATCCCTCTATTGTTATTTTTGTGGCTTTATATTATTATTGTTAGGTCGGCTGGATTATATTGTGACTCCCTAGACTCCTATATATAGAAAGGAGGTTTTGTCATTTGTATCATCCAAGAATTGTTCATTTATGTAATGTAAAGGAGGTTGCCCCCTTGAAGAGGCTGAATTCTAAGGCGTGGATCTCTCTTTTCTATCTTTTTGTGAGCTGGTTTCATAACATTTGGTATCAGAGCTTTGGATTCTAGGGTTTCGCTGCTCCAAACAGGTCATCGTGGCATTTTCGCTATAACTTTTTTTCTGTGACGTTTCAGAAGTCGCAAAAAAAACCCATTTGAGAAGAATTGGTGCTAAACCTTGGATCCGAATTTCAGAGCTTTTCTCGCGATATTTTCGGAGATATGATCTGAGGAAGTTAGTCTTTTTGCAGACTCCTGAATTACATTCAAAACAGGTGACCTGGGGAAAATCGTCATAACTCTCTCTCTGAGGATCGGATTGAAATTTCGTAAAAAGGTACAGAAAGAGGACGGACTGTAGTTTCTTGTGCGTGTGTTTCAGATTCAAAGGTTGAAACAGTGACTCGTGGCACGTCGTACAAGTTCGCTCTACTGAACCAGTCTAAAAGCAAGTCACTGTGGGAGATTTCACATAACTCTTCCTTGGAGAATCCAATTTGGCTCAGACTTGTGGCATTGGAAAGAGGACGCAGAAGGCTACTACAGGTAGCAATTTCAGAATTGGAGGATCCGAAATTACAGAGATACATCAGATTCAATATCAGGCTTCTATAAAGTGAAAAAAGGTGTGTAGTTTTTTTTAATTTTTGTGTAAGCTTGGTTTAACGGAATTCAAAGGGCATAGTAAAAATTTATTATCGGTAACTGATGCCCCGAGGAAAGAAAATGCAAACACCTAGTAAGGAACCTGAAAGCTCTAGCATGACTCATGAAGAAGAGGAAGAAATGCTACATGATATATCAAAATTACAAGAACAAGTGCAACAAATGTCACGCTCACAAAAGCTAACAGAAGCTAAGATAAGTGGCGTGGAATCTAAGGTAAATGGCGTGGAATCTAAGATAAAGGGAATGGAAGCTAAGATGGATGGCATGGAAGCTAAGATTGACGCTAAATTTGATGGCATGGATGATAAGATGGATGAATTGAAGAAGTTGCTACAAGAAAGGGTCACTAATGGTGAAAAGGTAGTAAAGGAAACTCATGATGAGAACAAAAGAAATGTTAATCATGATTCCATAGACTCTAATGTTGGATCGAAGACTCACCATGTTCCAAAAATCGATATGAGGAAGTTTGATGGCAAGGATCCCGCCACATGGATATTACAGATGGAGCAATTCTTCGATCTCAATAATGTGCAAAACACACAAAAGGTACGTATGGCAACTTTATATTTGGAACCAAATCAGTTTGTATGGTATCAATGGCTTTGTTCTCGTAAACAATTTATCACTTGGGCAATTTTTACGGAAGAATTGATAGCACATTATGAGGATACAAAAAGAAACACTTTTTTTAGCCAATTGATAAGTCTCAAACAAAAGGGTTCAATAATGGAGCACATTGAGGAGTTCCAAAAATTGAACATAAGGGTAAAAGATATTCCAGAGGAGCATAGGATTGATGTGTTCATAGGGTCTTTAAAGGATAATATCCAACATGATGTGCGCCTTTGGGAACCTGATTCATTAGAGAAGGCATTCAGGTTAGCAAGAAAAATGGAAAGCAAAATTATGGCAACTAGGAAGCATACCGTTCACAACTATAAAGACGGAAGTGTTGTTGCCCATAGTCTTCCACAACCTACAAGGTTGACACCACAACAATTGGAAGAAAAAAGAGCAAAAGGGCTTTGTTACAATTGTGATAGCAAATACACAAAAGGTCATAAGTGTGCTGAGAAGAAATTATTCTACATAGATTGTGAAGAGGAAGAAGAAAAGGAGCAAGAAAGGTCAAAAGAAGAGGATATATTCCAGGAACAAAGCCTAGATGAAGAACAAATAAATCCGACCATATCTTGTAATGCATTGGCAGGAATTACCACTCCTCAAACCATCAAGATAGAAGGACAAATCAAGAAGAAAAAGGTAATAGTGTTGATTGATTCAGGAAGCACCCACAATTTTATTCATTGTAGGGTAGCAAAAGAATTGAATTGCTTCCTATATCCAGCACCAGAGTGTCAAGTGATGATTGCAAATGGAGGAACAATAAATTGTTCTGGAAAGTGCCATAATATCAAGCTATCCATGGGAGAATATGTATTGACTAGCCCAATGCTTTCCATTCCAATGGGAGGTGCTGATGTTGTACTAGGAGTCCAATGGCTACAATCCTTGGGTACAATAGCTTTTAATTTTCAAGAACTTTTCATGAAATTTTCTATGGAAGGAAAGGAAGTTGAATTAAGGGGTATTGCAGGGAAACCAGGAAAGATAATCAGCTCTAATGGCATGACAAAGCTTCTAAAAAAGGAGCAAAGAGGTGTAATTGCACAATTATGTTCGCTAGATGTTTCCACATTGGAATCATCTATTTCTCCAGATCTCCAAAAAGTCCTGGACAATCATTCCAAGGTATTTGAGACTCCCAAAGGTCTCCCACCTATGCGTGATCATGATCATGCTATTCATCTGATTCCAGGAAGTGTTCCTCCAAACATCAGGCCGTACAGATATCCCTATGTCCAAAAAAGTGAAATTGAACGTATGGTTGCAGAAATGCTAGAGGCTGGTATAATTCAACCGAGTCAAAGTTCTTTCTCAGCTCCAGTAGTATTGGTGCACAAGAAGGATGGATCATGGCGCATGTGTCCGGATTATAGGGAGCTCAACAAGCTCACTATTAAAGATAAGTTCCCCATTCCTGTTATTGATGAATTACTGGATGAATTGCATGGATCAATTTACTTCACCAAGTTGGATCTTCGTTCAGGATATCATCAAATCAGAATGAAGATTGAAGACATTCCGAAAACGGCATTTAGAACTCATGAGGGTCATTATGAATTTTTGGTCATGCCTTTTGGCCTTACCAATGCACCTTCAACATTTCAAGGTTTGATGAATTCAATTTTCAAACCATTCCTTAGAAAATTTGTGTTAGTATTTTTTGATGATATACTAATCTACAGCAAGTCTTGGAAGGATCATGTTGAACATGTTGACAGGGTGCTACAACTATTGGAGGAGAAACAATTATATGCAAAAAGATCCAAATGTTTCTTTGGAGTCCAGGAGGTGGAATATTTGGGTCATATTGTATCTCATGAAGGAGTTAAGGTAGACCCTAGCAAAATTAAAGCCATTAAGGAATGGAAAATCCCCACATCCATAAAGCATCTGCGAGGATTTCTTGGGTTGACAGGGTATTATCGCAAGTTTGTTAAGAATTATGGGAGAATAGCAGCACCTCTAACAACATTATTGAAGAAAGATTCATTTTCATGGACTCCGGAAGCAACAAAGGCCTTTGAACATCTTAAAGAGGCAATGTGCCAAGCACCGGTCTTAGCTACACCGGACTTCACAAAAACCTTTATTGTGGAATGTGATGCTTCAGGAAATGGAATTGGTGCTGTTCTAATGCAAGATGAAAGACCCATTGCTTTTGAAAGTCGTCCAATCAAGGGAAAGTTTTTAAGCAAAGCTATTTATGAGAAGGAAATGTTGGCAATACTCCATGCACTTAAGAAATGGCGACCCTACCTAATGGGAAGACACTTCAAGGTAAAAACGGATCATGATAGCCTTAAATACTTTTTAGAACAAAGATTATCCTCTGAAGAGCAACAAAAGTGGGTCACAAAGATGTTGGGTTATGACTTTGAAATCATCTACAAAAAAGGGAAGCAAAATGTGGTGGCAGATGCACTCTCAAGAAAGGATGAGGATGTGGAAGCATTGTTGTGTGCCATTTCTATTATCCAACCAGATTGGATAAACGAAGCAAGGGAGGAATGGAAGAATGACGAAGAAGTGTGGGCACTTATTCGAAAGTTACAACAAGATTCCAGTACTTCTGATACATTTAGCTGGCAAAATGATTCGTTATGGTACAAAGATCGCTTATACCTCTGTAAGAATTCCCAGCTAAAACAAAAGATTCTTATGGAATTGCACACTTCTCCCTTAGGAGGGCACTCAGGATTTTTAAAAACTTACCACAGGGTTAAGAAGGAATTTTTTTGGGATGGCCTTAAATCAGATATTCAAAAGTTTGTGGCGGAATGTTTGGTTTGCCAGCAAAATAAAGTTGAAACAATTAAGACACCGGGTCTATTACAACCTTTATCCATTCCAAGCCAACGTTGGGAGGAGGTTTCAATGGATTTTATCACAGGTTTACCCAAGTCTGAGGGAAAGAGTGTCATCATGGTGGTAGTTGACAGACTTACCAAGTATGCACACTTTTGTGCATTATCACATCCATTTAAAGCCAGTACAGTTTCTACTGCATTTATGGAAACAGTTCAAAAGCTACATGGAAACCCAAAGATTATTGTAAGTGACAGAGATCCCATTTTCACTGGAAATTTTTGGACAGAATTATTTTCTTGTCTTGGTACTCAGTTAGCTCATAGCTCATCTTATCATCCTCAATCTGATGGGCAAACTGAGATAGTAAACAAATGTTTGGAAGGATATCTTCGTTGCTTTGTATCTGATAAACAGACACAATGGGTCAAATGGTTGCCTCTGGCTGAATGGTGGTATAACACTTCCTTCCATACAGCAACAAAAATGACCCCATTTATGGCACTTTATGGGTATCAACCACCATCCATCACATCATATTTAAGAGAAAATTCTAAGGTTCAGGCAGTGGAACATCACATCGAACATCAACAACAAGTCCTCCAACTCTTAAAGGATAACCTCGTGTTGGCACAAAATAGAATGAAACAACAGGCAGATCAACATCGCAGTGAAAGAAGTTTTGATGTAGGTGATTGGGTATTCCTACGGCTACAACCATATAAGCAAATGTCCCTAAAGCAAGCTAAGAAGGATAATAAATTATCACCAAAGTATTATGGTCCGTACAAGGTGTTGCAAAAGATTGGTACTATGGCATACAAATTGGAGCTTCCTGCAGCTTCTCGATTGCACCCAGTTTTCCATGTTTCATGTTTAAAGAAGGTTATAGGTGACAAGCTCCCAATTCAAACAATATTGCCAGAACTTGACGAGGAAGGAAAAATTATATTGGAACCGGAAGCAGTCACAGAAACAAGAACTCGACAGCTACGAAATCGATCAATTTCAGAGTATCTTATCAAGTGGAAGAACTTATCCGCTGAAGATTCCACATGGGAGGATGAGAATTTTATGCAGAAGTATCCAGAACTACTCAAGCGTTGAGGACAACACTTTTTTGAAGGAGAGGGGCATGTTGGGTCCCTATAATACTAGTGATTACCCCATTACTATTGTAGTTATACCCCTTATTTATATTGTTGTGCCCCTATTACCCCCATATTGTTATTTCTGTGCCCCATAGAATCCCTCTATTGTTATTTTTGTGGCTTTATATTATTATTGTTAGGTCGGCTGGATTATATTGTGACTCCCTAGACTCCTATATATAGAAAGGAGGTTTTGTCATTTGTATCATCCAAGAATTGTTCATTTATGTAATGTAAAGGAGGTTGCCCCCTCGAAGAGGCTGAATTCTAAGGCGTGGATCTCTCTTTTCTATCTTTTTGTGAGCTGGTTTCATAACAATGAATCCATCTAGAAGAGGTTAGAGATTCCATCTTGGAAAAATAGTGTTGTTGACCTATTAACTTGTTATTGTTAGCCAAATTCCATATTGACAAACATATAGGAAGATGTTTTCCTCTTAGTTTCAAGTTGGACAAGGGGCTATATTTTCTATTTCATAATTCATGTCCTCCTTGGATCCATCTCAATCATATTTTTTCACCCAAAACATTGTTTAAAGTTTCTAGATATTTGAGTCCTAGACCTTTAACTATCTTTTGGAGGCATGATTCACCAAAGTAATGAGGGCCCATTGTATCTTTTTAATGGATCACAATATACCATTATGGTAAGCCATAATAGAAAGAATGTATAACGATAAATCTTGTAGCACTAATTTAATAAGAACTAATCTACTAATAAGGTTGACAGATCTAAATGTTGAACAATATGGTATGTTGGATATCTTCTATAAGAGGTCTTGCGAGTGAATTGATTTGAGTAATTTATCAATGAGGTGTCTACCCTAGTAATTGGCAAGGAGTTTGCTACATGAGAAGCACAAAAGTCTTGTTATATGCACTCATATAACCTAGTTAGTATTAAAAATATATTTATGACTTATCAGAATTGATAGCCATACATAAGGGTTCCATGAAATATTATAATAACTAATTTAAGTTTATTTCTTCCCTAGATGTTGGAACTCCCATAAAACATCATTTCATAAATAAAAAAAATGATGACAGATAGGAAGCACTTCTCGATATGAACAAATCCATTTCATATTTCCTTATGAAACTACTAGCTTGAAGGTTCTCCCAATATCCTCTGCTACCGAGAAGAAGAGGAACATAGGAAGGGGATATCCTTGAATTATGCCCCTAGAACAATTGTAAGTCAAGGAGGAAGATCCATTGACAAGGAGAGAAAAGAATGGAGTAGTGACCAAAGACCTAAGCAAGGGATTCCATTCATCTAAGAACCCTTTAAGCACGTGATAAAAGTATGAATAGATTAGATTTTTCAAATATTTTGAGATATCCACATTAATGAGAATGCCATATTTCCTGGTTTTATTTGAAGAGTGAATTAAAACAATGGAATCAAACATTTGTAAATCTATGACATATCTATTTTTCTTAGTTAAGATGAGATATAGAAATGGGTGCTTGAGTTGATTTGCAATTACCTTACAAATGAATTTATAGATTACATTACACAATGCAATCAACCTAAAAAATGTTGGATCATGATCTCTATCAAAATTTGGAGGCAATTTCAGAAGAATGTAATTTAGGGTACATAATAGAGATCTGGTCATTCAAGATTCCTCTCCTAGAGCATAAATTTCATTTCCTTAAAATTACCAATAGGCATAAAAGAAATGAGAAGCAAACATGTCAATTCTAGGAGCCTTGTTTCAAGGAGTAAAGGACATCTCCCTCATTATTGCATTATGTGGTCCTATTTCACTAAAGAGTGTATAATTGTTGTGTTATTTAGGGTTTCTTTCAATCTATTAGAGGTGGGCTTAGGTGGTGCATAGATTAGTTGTTTCTATGAGATCTATAGCCATTTCTGGTATTAAATTAAATTTCTCTGCTATATAAGGAATGGGTATATTGTGTATATGTTCTGGTATTGTTGATACTCTGTATTTCCCTTTTAGGATGTCTTTGAATGAAGGACCTTCATATGTTGGTCCTTGATTTCCTATTTTCCTTTAGGGAGACTAGATCTGGATACTCCCTCTATTTCCTTTTGATTTCTTGGACTAGGAGAGCCTCCGTGAAGCCTCAAATTTAATATGATGGTGGATGACAAAATAATGTTATAATATTTTATTCTCTCTTCATTCTACATGGACTTTTCATTGTAGATTAGGCTTTGAAGGAGGATCAGAATACCAAAAAGGTGCATAATACTTTGCTTCAGTTGATAGATGTTCTCTTAGGTGTTAGGATATTCCGACACATAGGAAATAGTTAAGTATAACTTGGTCTAGTGTAGAGTTAGGTAAAGTTTGTTTCTTTACTATGTACTTTTGTAACTTACAATCCGGTGGTCATGATATGTTCTAGACATGAAGTGATCCAACGGTTCATTCTCTCCTTGGTATTACTTACACTTGATCTGTGGCTTAACACCGATTGGTCCATGATCTCTATTTAAATAGAATGGATGGTTATTTTGAGGGTGACCATTCATGATAGAGCTTATGTAAATTTTCCTTCTTTTATTAATAAATTTCCTAAAGTGGTTGCGTTGGCTCAGGCCATGGACTGTTTCCCTCTTTGAGGGTTTTAACCATGTCAATAATATTGGTGTATTGATCTGTGATATGTTTGTGAGTGGTTTCCTTTGGTGTTCTATCTGAGAAAATTACTCTATAAATTCCTATATGGTATCAGAGCTATTTTGAGGGTCGTATCCGTTGCTAATACAAATTGGAAGCTGATACAATTGCATTCGACTGTCATTTCCTAGATCTACTATTTCTGATCACTTTAGGACTAAGTGGATTACTCTATTGTGTTAGGAGAATCTGTTCCAGTGAGGAACCCCTTTTTTTTCACATGAAAAGGTTTTTGGTAACCCTAGCTACGTCATTTTCAAGATCTGGAGGTATATAGTGTTTATTTGCAGTTTTAGTTATTTATTTCTTTGTTTTATATTACCAAATCTATAGCTTTCATTTCTATGTATGCTTATTGCCCTGTGACTCTGTGCAATCTGGGTAGATTAGGAACATAAAGGAAGGATTTTTCTCTTGTATATGCTCTTTTCTATCGCGCCTTAGTGTGATCTTGGAAAATCAGAAACATTAAGGGAAATATTTAGTCTCAGGCGAAAGCTAACTTCAAGCCATAAGGTTTTGGTTTTTTTGTGTGTCCATGTTTGGTGGTGTGGTTTTTTGTTTTGTAGGAAAAAAAGGCCTTTTCAAGTAAGCACGCACCCCAAAGATTCAGAGACTAAAAAAAAAACCCTCCCTTTTCCAAAAATTACTAACATTTTAAACTAGCTCACTTGGTCCAAAGATACTTTATGAGAATTGAGATCTTGAGTTCAACTCTTATGTTTTAAAGTTACTTTATGTAAAAGTGTTCTCATCCATTATAAAAAGTGAGTCACTTGTAATCCTAAAGTCTCTTTATCTTTTATTTAAGTTACAATTTACTGGGTAGCTCATAAAGTGCCATTGTAAAAGTGACTTTCACTTATTTATAAAAGTGGGTCACATAAATATTTTTTAAAGTAAGCTAATTACATTAAGTTTGAAAGGGGGGAGGATTTTCTTTCTTTCAATTTTAACATTCTCATTCACTTCCACACATTCACGCACTTCATCGGCATCTTCAACAACCTTTCTTCAAAAATCCATAACTTCTTCATCCAAAATTCATTTTCAGAGCCGTTTTGTTTTAAGCGGCCTAATTTTTTGAGGTATTTCCATTGGAACATTTAGTTTCAGCATATAAAACTTCATTTTCTTTGAGAATGGAAATTCCATGCCAGGTTATTCTTAACAACACCAACTACATCCAATGGTAGTCCTACATTGTGGATTTACTTAGAAGTAAAGGTCTTTACAGAATAGCCTCATGCCAAGAAACTAAACCTAAAGATGAAGATAAGGTAGCCAAATGGGAAAATAGGCAAGATCAAGCACGTGGGTTGATAGGGATGTCTATTTTTCCAGAACTTAGATTCCATATCTAAGAACCTGATACCCCTAATGAAGCAATGAAACAACTCACTAAAGTTTTTGCAATTAAAAAAGAAATTAGAGCCCATCAACTCGAAAATGAGTTTCTTACGTTGGACCCCAATAATTTTTCTTCCATTGAAGATTTTTTGTCCAAGTTCAAGACCCTTAGACTTCTCTTGGAAGGTGTTAAGATTAAGAAAGAAGATGTCAGTCTTACCTATTCCATTCTTACTAAGTTGGGACCAACCTACTCTGTGTTTGTTTCCACCTTCCATTCTACTAGAGAAGCATTTATTTCTCAAGGAAAAGACTACGACTCCCCTTCTTTTGATACCTTTTTTCATTCTTTAATAAGAGAACAAGAAAAATTCTTACATCTTGGTCTTCTTAATCTTGGAAACTCTTCTAAGAAAGCCTTAGCCACTCAACAACAACCAAATTAAAAGAATCCTAAGAAGCAATATCCTAAAAAGAATGGTCCTAAACCAAACAAGGGTCCTAAGAAATTTCAGTCTCAAAATGAAAAATCAATTCAACAAAATGATAAGGCAAATAAAAAGAAAGGGAAGAAGAGTGATAGACATTGCAATTTTTGTAATCGAGATGGCCACTTAGAATCCAAATTCTTTAAGAAGATGGAAGCCTTTGAAGCAGCAATGAAGAAGCATAACATCCATGTGGAGCACTCTTCAACTTCAACTTCATCTTCAGGAATTGCACTTTTTGCATGTGGTTGTCAAGCATCCTGGTCTGGTTATGCACTAAATGTATCTTCTTCTTCTCATTCTCATGAGTGGCTCATTAATTCTAGAGCTTCTTATCACATGGAAAAAAACAAAGCCATGTTTTATTCTTTAAATGATTGTAACACCAAAAATATATATGTTGGTGATGATAGACCTCTTAGTGTTGTAGGGGCTGGAACTATTCATCTAGACAATGGTCAATTTAATGATGTATTATGTGTTCCAACCTTATCCCGCAACCTTTTATCTATATATCAGATAACTCATTCAGGAGAAGGTAAAATCTTTGAATTCTCACCTCATGATGTTGTAATGAAGGAGCTAAGAGATCCTAGACAGATTTTAGCTACTAGAATTGTTGATGATTCTACAAGGTTGTATAATTTTAACAACTTTGGGTCATCGACTCTTCCCTCGGTATTTGTTTCTCATAATGATGAAGTGAGAAAACTTTGGCATGAGAGATTTTGTCACTTAAACTATCACTCCCTTGAAAATCTATGTAAAGAAAATATGGTGACAGGTCTTCCTATGGTATCTTGTAGTGATGGTGTTTGTTCCGGATGTGCACTCGGAAAACACCATTGGGGTAGTTTTGAAAAGCATGCCTCTTGGCACTCCTTAGCCCCTTTACAACTTATGCATAGTGATTTATGTGGTCCACTTCTAGTTGTTTCATTCTCTGGCTACAAGTATTTCTTATCTTTCATTGATGATTTCTCTAAACGCACTTGGGTATACTTCTTGAAACTCAACAATGAAGTATTTAACATTTTCTAGACCTTTAAGGCCTTTGTTGAGAAACAACCTGGACATCAAATTCTTAAACTAAGATCTGATAATGGCAGAGAATATGCTAACAACAAATTCATCAACTTTCGCACGGATCATGGAATTCAAATGAAACATATTGTTCCATATACTCCGCAAAAAAATGGTGTAGCTGAAATGAAGAATCGCACCTTAAAGGAAATGGCTAATTATATCCCTCAATCTAAAGGAATTAGTCTTAATTTTTGGGCAGAAGCAATTAACTATGTAAATTACATAGTAAAACACACTCCTACTAAGTTTTTAAAGAATATCACTCTAGAAGAAGCATGGAGCTCAATTAAACTAGATGTAAGTCACTTTCATGTTTTTGGAAGTGAAGCATGGGCTCGTATTCTAGATGATAAACATAAAGCTTTACAACCTAAGAGTGAAAAATGCATTTTTGTTGGATATTCTAAAGATGTCAAAGGATATAGAATGACTCCACTTAAGTCGAAAAATGTTATCATTAGAAGAGATGTAAAGTTTGCTGAAAATATATCGGCCTATGCACCTAGTTCACTAGATGTGCCACCTCTCTCTATCCCTTATACTTCTAAAAATATTTCTTCTTCAGATGATGACAACGAGGATCACAAACCTCCCCCACCTTCTAAATATCCTCCTTCAGCTCCTCAGCTTCCAAAATGGGTTTTTTCTACTTGGGATGCAACAGGTGCTCTTACAGGTTATCCTACAGATCAGCAACATACACATTCTCGTTTTGATAGAGCCTCTTCTTTATTGGCTCAAGCTTCAGCGAATTATGATCCTGATGCCTTTACAGAAGCTTCAGGACATCCATATTGGGATGCAACTATGAATGAATAATATCATTCATTATTGACAAATGATACATGGGATCTTGTTCCTCTTCCAAAGGGATGAAAACTTTTTAGATGAAAATGGGTTTACGGAACCAAGTTTGGACCAGATGGAAAAGTTGATAAACATAAAGCTCGTCTTGTTGCTAAGGGTTTTTCACAAGTTGAAGGTATTGCATATACTAAAAACTTCTCCCCCGTTGCCAAAATGAACTCTATCCACCTTGTTCTTTCCCTTATTGCCTCTTTCAAATGAGAAGTCCATCAGATGGATGTTAAATCTGCCTTCTTGCATGGGTACTTGCATGAAGAAATTTAAATGAAACAACCTCCTAGGTTTATAAAAATATAATCAAGCCATGTATGTTGGATTAAGAAATCCCCTTATGGTCTCAAGCAAGCCCCTCGGGCTTGGTATGCCAAAATGGACAACTTTCTTTTAGATACTGGCTTTTCTAGGTGTCATTCTCACAATATTGTCTACAACAAGAAAGTGGGTACGTCTCTTATTATTCTTGTTATTTATATTGATGATCTTATCCTTACTGGTAGTGATCCCAACCTTATAAACGATGTGAAGTCTAGCCTTAAAAAGTCGTATGAAATGACAGACTTAGGACACTTGCATTATTTTCTTCGTCTTCAATTCTTGCAATCCAAGGAAGGTATTTCCCTTTCCTAGTCCAAGTATGCCTATGATCTTCTACACCACTTTCACATGGAAGACTGTAAGCTAGCCCCTTCTCCCTTTCAGTCTGGAGCCAAACTTTCAATCACTTGTACTTCCCCTGAGTTGATGCTACCTTATACCATCAACTTATAGGAAAAATTTTGTATCTAACCCATACCCATCCTGACCTTTCCTTTGTTGTTGGAATTATTGCACAGTTTATGCAAAACCCACATGAAATTAATTGGAAGGAATCTAAAAGAATACTTCGTTATGTTCGAGGTATAGTTTAGTTTGGGATTCATTACAGTGCATAAGCATCTCCTCTATTGGTTGGTTTCACTAATTACGATTGGGTTGCTGACCCTGATGATCGGAAGTCTACTGCAGGTTATGTGTTCACTCTTATTTTTGGACCTATTACATGGGCTTGCAAGAAACAAAGTGCCATTTCTCTTTCTTCACCAGAAGCAGAGTATTGTGGCATCGTAGAAGCTAGTAAGGAAGCCCCGTGGCTTTGTCAGATCCTGTCAGATTTTGGCTTTTAGTAGCAGCATCCAACTACACTTTGGTGTGATAATCAAAGTGTCATTCAACTATGCAAAGATCCAATCCAACATCATTGTAGCAAACACATTGAACTACACATGCACTTCATCAAAAACCTCATTCATGACCATGTTCTTCAAGTGCAATATTGTTCAACCGATGATCAAGTTGCATACATCTTTACAAAGGCTCTCACAGAGGTGAAGTTTACTAAACTTCGATTTATGGTTGGAGTTCAAAAATTTTTCACTAAGGGGGGACAGGCTCTAATGCCTCCTTGCTTCTCCTATTGTGTTATATTTGTACATCCTTCAAGCTTATCCCAAGTTGTTCTTAAGGGGGGATGTTAGGATATTCTGACACATAAGAAATAGTTAAATATAATTTGGTATAGTGTAGAGTTAGGTAAAGTGTGTTTCTTTGTTATGTACTTTTGTAATTTACAATCCGACGGTCATGATATGTTCTAGACATCAACTGATCTGACGGTTCATTTTCTCCTTATTATTACAGACACTTGATCCATGGCTTGACACCCGATTGGTCCATGATCTTTATTTAAAGAGCATGGAGGTTCATTTGTACGCTGACCATTCATGAGAGAAGCTTATGTAAATTTTATTTCTTTTATTAATAAATTTCCTGAAGTGGCCATGTTGGCTCAGCACATGGACTATTTCCCTTTTTGATGGTTTTAACCACGTCAAGAATACTAGTGTATTGATGTGTGATCTGTTTGTGAGCAGTGTCCTTTGGTGTTATATTTGAGGAACTTACTCTGTAAATTCCTACATTAGGCCCGAACCCAAAATAAAATTGATTTTCCTTCTAGGGTTTTAATAATAATTTGGAATGTTGTGTTGCTTCCTTGATCTAAATCAAATTTATGAAATACACGCAAATATTCATCCATATCATAATCGGGGTGGGGAACAATGCGACATTGAATGGATTTAATTGGAGAAAATGCACACTGCTGAAAATCCCAGGTACGAGCCTTCGCTTCCCGGTCCATCAAAGCAAGCCCCCTATTGCGATCAACCTGTGAAACGTTGAATCGATGTAGGGCCACTCCACAAAGAGAAGGGATTTTTGGATCTATTCAGGACACCTCAAATCATGAAGGAAGATGATAGTATGATCTATGCAGGATGCCATGAATCATGAAGGAAGATGTCGGCTCTGGCTAAAGAAGGGGTCGATCTACCACTATGGAATCTAAATTTGTAGCATGGTGGATCAAATCATCTAACAGGTTTGTAAAAGCCCTGAGCTCTTCTTCATACCTTCGGTGGATAAGTCAATTTCCCATCCTGAATTCTTCTTAGTCTTAAGAGTGGCACCATAGTAGGACTCACATTCAGAAACTATCACCATTTCTGTTCTCAGGGATCTCTTGTTTAAATTTATTTTGCTAGAATATTCGTTGAAGAAAGATAATACATAAACCTCCATAAACATTATTCTTGCCACTTGGAGCCTGATCATCTTAGCACTACTAGAGATCGTAATTGTTAATAACCTTAGCGTGGTGCATATTCATTTGGTCAATTTAAATAAAAATCCAACTCGATATCTATCTATATATATATATATATATATATATATATATATAGTGTGTCCTTAGCTTAGACACAACCTTATTTGGGTAGGAAGGAATAACAATATCACCTTTGGGTTTAATATAAGAAAACAAGAAGTTATATGTTTACATTCCCAACCATTTTTATGGTTTGACACATATTTGATTTTTCTTTCACCTAGGTCCAGCATGTATCTCTCTTTTTTAATGTATTTAGATTCATATACTTTCAGATTTGTATTTGCGAACCTCCTAAAATATTCCAATGATAGATCTTAATCAATCTATTGAGATAAAACCAACTTATTTCCCATAATATATCTTGAATATTAGTTACCATTTTCTCTTAATATTGATATGCAACAATTAATGGGTAGTGAAGAGGTCAATACTCCATACAAAACTAGACAAGTATCCTAACTAGAATTTGATGAAAATGATTTCAACCTTATTTCCTCGATATATTTCTTCCATATTTTCTCATTGTTAGACCAAGTAATGTGACCATTGTTGCATGCGACATTTAAAATACAGGATTTCCATTTCTCCTTTTTATAATATGTTTAAAAAGGGAATTATGATTAATGAACTACTTGAATTGTTCTATTTTATGCTAATATTTGATACTAGTGTTTAGATATACGTCAATCCTATATACTTAAGTGTGAAACAATTTATTATCAGTATAATCTAGTATCTTTGTCCCAATTGACCATAAGATTTGATTTTAGATTTTCCTTGATTGTAATCTTAAGAACTTTTTCCTATTCCCTTAGAGCATCATCAATGCCCTTATCTACTTTGATACCTCTATGATTGTAAACGATGGTAATCTAAGGGTTAATATAGGGTATTTCCTTGTGTATGTACTCCTTATGATTCCTTTCTTTTCAGAGCATTATCTCAAAGCTATTAAGGACAATCAATTGGATTGAATACTGGGTGCATTTTCTTATGTATCTATCTACTCTAATTTAAGGAGTCGAGTTATCTTTCTTCATTCAAGATCATTGCATGAAGCCTTCACTGAGGTGGGTGCTTTCAGTGTTCACTAAGTTCGACTGAAAATGTCCCTTAAATGGCTCAATTTTTAGTCATGTGTTGTACCTGTATGAAGTAAATTTCAATACAAACAAATCCCTCATAAGCTTAACCCAACCCTTAACTGCTCAGAGAAGACCAAGATGGTTTATCATCTACCTTTAAGGCTTCCCAACCTATTTCACCATGAAAGAACTCAATTATAGAGGCCTATCGTTTCTTATCGTTAATTCATAACTAAGTGTTAAAAAAATTTCCAAAATACATTCACCTTTATTTTACTCTTGGTTCATTCTTCAAATTAGTCTTATGCACTACTATGTGAAAGGATTTAGGTACAAGAATGGATTTTATCTTCTACAAGTTGCGAGAATCTCCATCTGTGGATTCTAAATATAGTTAAATATTTTGTCTACCACTCCTGTAGTCCAGGTCCAATCTACGGATAGTCATAACTCTGCATGATAATAATAATAACCAAGAATCCCAAAATTTTAACAGCTTTCTTATGTAGCCACCAGTAGTTGAGTGTTGGTACCCTTTATGTTTTTTTTTACGTTTCATTCTAATTGTTTGGAGGAACCTATTTATGTAGCTCAAATTCTCTGAGCTTTTTCTTAATTGTGATTTACTATTAAAATTACATATTCAGGTGTGATCGAGCCCTTAATTCTCTTTTTTTCATGATGGATTTCTCAAATATTATATATATATATATATATATATATATATATATATATATATATATATATATATATATATATATATATATATATATATCACTTATATTTTCAGTGTTTTGATTCATGGGAAAGGTGCAAAAATTATTTTTACAGGATTGCTTTCACTCTTTCTGTAAGTTATTATGCCTTAACCATAACCTAGTCACATACACAACAGATGTTCTTCTTTTAATATGTTTTTCTTGAATCTCGAAAGTACTTTAGAGTATATATGCAATTGTTCCTCTCTCCAGCATCTAAGTCAACACAGGATATTAATGTCTAAATATTTGTGCTAAGTTACTAGACTTGGCAGGTTTATAGAAGAAAAACTATGCAATAATGTTATTAGTGGAAATTCACTTGTATCTTCTCATATTTTTAAACTCGTATTTGTTTCATTTATGCCTTGAGTTCATACCCATCAATTACACTTCAGGTCATTGCTTCCACATGTACCAAATAAATTTTTTCCCTTTTGTCTCCATATTCAAATGTATCAACCACCCTAGTTATACATGAATTCATTTACTTCTATAAAATACATCCAAAATATAACTTTAAGTTCCTAGTATTCTAGCAATAGTGAAATGTTTCATTTATGCCTTGAGTTCATACCCCTCAATCACACTCCAGGTCATTGCTTCCACATCTACCAACTAAATGTTTTCCCTTTTGTCGTCATATTCAAATGTATCAACCACCCTAGTTGTACATGAATTCATTTACTTCTATAAAATACATCCAAAATATAACTTTAAGTTCCTAGTCTTCCAGCAATAGCAAAATCTAAAATGTTAAATATAATAACAGTACAGTTTTATTTTCTTTGTTTGGATAATTGCTTAGGTTACCGTTGATTTTATGTTTAAGTCGAGTAGAAAATTCTACAGTTGCTGGTTGTAGCTTTTAGTTGAGCCAAGCCCTTCGTTATCTGTATAGATATATATTCTCATTAGTCATATATTTCTATGTTCATTTTTTTATAGAAACAATTTCTAAATATCATCAGTTTTTATATTGTAACCCTACTATGTAATCTATGAGTTGTTTTATTGACGAGCTTCCATGCCAGTATAAGAAACTATTAGTTTTGTTATAAAGAGTTCTTAATTGGGAATTTTCTTTATCTGTCCTACTATATGGTTACTGGCATATCCTCTAACAGATGTAATTGTCTACGAATATGTTATGAATTCCTAATTTGTTTACCATCACTCTATCTCTTTTTACCATTTCCCTCATTACTATAACATTTATTGGTGAAAATAACTGTAATACATATAATTAATCATTTTATACTATATTAGGTTAATTTCTCATGTGATTACAATTTTCACTTTGGCAATTAACTCACCCTATTTGTAGTGTCCTTTCTATGCTCAAGTCTCCTACCTTGTTTAGAGCAATGGAAAATTCAACTTTTTATTTAATATCATTATTGTTATTCGCAATACAATCTCACGCTACAACTAATAACGCATTAGAGTTTAGCTCCCTATCTCATTCTATACCATCAACTTGATATAAATTGGTTATGTTCTCTTAACACCATGTAGTTTGAGGTATACTGAATTGACACTTATTATACATAAGTCATAATATTTCCATTAGGATTTTAAGGCAATGCACTCTAGCTTCTTAAATAAACATGCAATATGGTCATAGAATCAACCTATACTTAAAGAAGTTCAGATAATGTTGATATTATTAGTATTATAAGTTTAGAACTAACATCACATAGAACATACAAATTTTATTTAATGAAACTACATTCACCAATTCCCCTTTCGTTTATCTATAAATTCAATTCTTAAATCACCCGAAATCTAGTATCCGTCTTTAGTCTTCTAGTTATAGTAACTTCCTAATAGCTCATACACATAAGAGGTGAAAGAAAAGATACTAATATCTACAGAATTTCTACTTGTCTACAACAGATTAAGAATTCACACATATAATCTTGCATTAAAGTAAGATTCAGAAAACATAACGAATAATGTAGTAATACCCATATAAATGAAATACACCATAAAAAATCAAACCAACAACGTTGTTGTGAAATCACTTCGGATTCCTCCCAACCATAAACTAAGATCCTCATGTTCACCCCTGAGCTGAGATGAACTAGCTCATGTATCAACAACCTCTATTGATCCCTTCAATGGGTATTTAATACCTTTCTTTCATGATAATGTTTCCTTTAGCAGCATCCTGCTTTTGTGGGCCTTTGTATCCACTTTCATAGGCTTTTCCATAAAATCCCATCGTTCTTTCCTGAGGCACTTTTATGCTTATCCAAGCTTAGAATCCCTCTCCAGCTAAGCAACTTAATGGATTTTTCTCTCCCATCCATTAATCTTATCTATAATTTCATCTAGAATTCTTATCATGAAAGAATTATCCAATCTCATTTACCAATGAGATTTTATTTTTGGCAAGAATCTCATTTATAGGTGTCTCATTCCCAAGTACGTGCATCCCATTTATTTATTTATTAACAATTAGTCAGTTACATAATTATTCCAATATTCTTCCTATCTTTTATGTCATTCTTTCTAACAGAACTCAGTATAACCAAAAAAATACTACAAAAATGGAGGGGTATTACATATTCAAAATTGGTCTCTAGAAGTATGCCAATTCCTCCAAGTCCTTCCAGTTTACAAATGTTTCTCCCTATTTCATAATTGAGAGAGTATATTTTGTTATGGTGCTTGTGCTTTATCATGGATTCCAGGAAAAAATTGTGTTTTTCCCCTTCCTTTAGTTGGTTAATTATCAACTTCGACTTAGGATTTCTTTATGTTTCTTATGTTCCTCTATGAAAGTGAGAACATCTTCCATTTTATAGAGAACTCCTTTCTTATTTCTTCTACAATTTGATTCTGCTAGATTTGACCCACTTTCCCCTCTAATGCTTGTTTGGCTTTAAAAATATTGCCAAACTCTTCCCAATTCTATTGTTTTTTTTTATTTGAGGAGATTGAGTTCCTATAAAAATAACTCCATGCATGAGACTCTAGATACTTGAATTTCTTCCCACCAATATTTCACTTTATCTAGGAAGAATAGTTCCCTAATCCAAAAAATATCAAACCTAAAAGGCCTACTTTTTGGAGTGGCTTCAATATCCAATTCTAGACAATTTATTCAATGACCAAAACCTACATGAGGGAGGATGGAAGCCTCCAAAAAACATTCTTTTCTTGAATTGGTTTTGATATTAGAAACCTATCTCAAGGAGATGTTATTTGATGCTTACCTCCTTACCTATTGTCCTTGGTGTGGACTCCATTGACAATGTCCATGTTCAGAATGTCTAGTTATGTGATATGAACTGATGAGAATATAAGTCTATATTCCAAATGCATCCCCTTTCTTCCTTTAATTGTTTGACCATATTAAAGTCACCTACTATTATCCATAGCTCATCTTAATGGAATTCTCTGATATTGGTGAAATTCTATAGGAATATCCCCTTTCCCGCTATCGAATTTGGACTATAGATAGTCATAATACATACCTATTCATTGGATCCTAGATAGTGAACTCCCTAATATTATTCTATGAGCTCCAACTAATCTATAAGCTCCACCTCATTTGGATTCCATAGAATCATTATCCCTCTTACCTAACTTGTTGAATACAATGCTATAATTTTACAACCATGTGAATGGTAGGAGGTTATTGCTTGTACCTTTTCACATGAACACTTTGTTTCTTGCAATATGACCATTTTAAGGATCTCGCTACCAATTCAATCTTTTGGAAGCCTTTTTTTTCTATGAAAATTGAGGCCTTTTTTATTCCATCAAATTATCTTCATTGAGAATGAGGATTTTTGGAAGAAAACACCTCTAATTGGACAACCACTTTACCCAAGTTGACTAATTATTTTCCGACCATCAAAATAAGGCTTCTATTTCTTATCGTCCCCTTTCATGATCTTAGTTTTGTTGTTTGGGAGGGTATTTAAAAGCCTATTTTTGAACACCTATATTTTCAATGGCAGAGTGTGATACCTTTTTTTTAGCCTCGTTGATGCCTAATACGTAAGTATTTCTAGTAGAACAACTTCATTTGCAATAGCTTGGGATTGATCTCAGATATTTCCCTTCTCGTTCCTCTGTCAATGTTGATATCTATATTCTATCGATGTCATTGTCCAAGTCCTCTAGTTCCGCTTTGGGCCCTATTTCGGTAGCATATTGTATATCAATTTCTCCTACATTGTCACTTTGATGCAACTCTTATAGTGTCTTCCCCTTTTGCACAATCATTTCTTCATTTTTCCTTTCAAATTTGGATTTTTTTTCCTTACTATATGTTGGATCATGCATTTCTTGAAATTCTTATATTAATGGATTGACTAATTTTTTATATTGAAATGACTCAGTTACTAGTGGATCTTAAATTTTCATATTTATATGTTAGTTTGACACTTTCCTAAAACCCTCCTAGTCATTATTTTTTATATTGTTCCTTAGATGGTTCTAAATGGACCAAGGGGAAATCGCTATTTCAGTACCCATATTCATGGAATCTATAATAATTTAAGGGTACATGCTCATAATCAAGTAGTTGTTTCCAAACCTCATATGGGTAACAAATTTCTATTGATTCTAATATTGGCTCTGAGACATTTAAGTAGACACCTATCCATGCATAAGAGGTGTATCACCCTCATTTCATAACCTCTAATATTTTTCACAAAAAATCCTATTTTATTTCCAATTCCCTCCTAGACTTCATCTTCCTATAATTCCCTTAAAAGGGAGAACAACCTAACCCAAAATGGGGCTAATAGATAGATCTCCTTTTTTGGCCTATATTACCCTTTCCAAAAGTGCATAGATAACCCTGCATTATTGTAAAAATAAGGGACATTATAAAAAATTGGTTTGGTATTGTAGGTTTGCAAAGGTCACCAGAAAAAACCTTTTGGACTCTATTTTATGATTATGACCCTTGGGTTGCCATATTGTTATAGAACACCCATCAAAGGATTTTTTTGTTGGCCAAATTTTGATGAATTTGTAGATCAAGGATTGATCCTTCATATGTTTTATGTAGCTTGTGACTTTCACGATATTACCTAATACTTTGGGTCTTTGAAAAATTTTCAGAGGCATCACCCCTGATTACGACTCTACCAGGATGCCCCGAGTGGAGGATCTTCTTCATTACCTCTTGATTGGCTTTCCTTGAGGAGCTTGTCTATGAAGTGCATTCCCTTGTTGTCTGATCTTGTGATACTATCACATATTACTACATTTTTTCAAGAGGGGGAACCATCCCCACCCACAAAAATTTCCTGCTTCACCTCTATTGCAGCTTCAAAAATGTTGCCCTAAATACTAAGAAAAGGACAGAAGATTTCTTAGGGAATTTAGAAAACCTAGCCATGTTGTCATTAGTTATAGAGGTTGTGGATCATAATATGATATCATATGTAAGATATCAACTCTCCCTCTTCCTATCGCTCTCTCTTAACTTCCCTTTCTCCCTCTCTCCCTCTCTCTCCTTCTCCCCCACTCTCTTTGTCTCGATATCTCTACTACCTCTCTCCCTCCCCAATTTCACATTACTTTCATCCTTCCTTCTCTGTCCCTTCAAGTATCTCTACCTCTACCCTTTTCACTCTCTCCACCCCTTTCTCAGTCCTTCCTTCTCTCTCTCCACCTCTCCCTTTCCCCCTCTCCCTCTTTCCCTCCCCTATCTCTCCCCTCTTTTTCTTTATTTGTCTACCTCTTCTCTCTCTCTCTCTCTCTCTCACACACACACAATATCTCCCTCCTCTCCCCCTTTTCCATCTCTCTCTCCTCCTCTCCCCCCTCTTTCCCTCCCTCTCTCTCTCTCTTTCTCTCCATATCTCTCCCTTTCCCACTCTCCCTCTCTCTCCCCTCCCTCTGTATCTCTCACTCTCACTCTCTCCCTCTCTCTCCCCAACCTCTCTCCCACTCTTTCTCACCCCCTCCTCTCTCCCCCTAATCTCCCTCTACCTCTCTCCTCCTTCCCTCTTTCCCTCCCTACCTCCCTCTCTCTAACTCTCACACTCTCACTCTCTCTCCCCCAACTCCCTCTCACTCTTTCTCATCTCTTGCTCTCTCCCCTTATATATATCTGCCTCTCCCTCCCTTTATCTCTCTCTCTTTGTTTCCCTCTCCATCGATATCCCACCACCTATCTCTAAATATCCCCACATCTCTCCCTCCCTCCCTCTCTCTCCCCCATTATATCTCCCTTTCGTACTATCCCTCTCTCTCGCCCACCCCTCCCTACTTACCTCTCACTCTCACTCTCTAACTCTCTCCCCCAACCTCTCTATCACTCCCTTCCCTCTCCCTTTATATATGCAACTCTCTCTCTCTCTCTCTCTCTCGCTCTCTCTCTCTCTCTTGTTTCCCCTCTCCACCAGTCTCCCACCTCCTATCTCCCCCTCCCTCTTCCCTATATCTCCTTCTTTCTCTCCCTCTACCGACGGGGGCTCCACTGGGGGAGCAATACCATACCACGTGGGTTCATATTGGGGGATATATATTGAGGAAAAAATGGCATAATATGTTAGGGGATATATAGGAGGTAAAGGGTTTTTATATTGGAAGGTATAAAAAATGAAGTTCAAACTTAATGAAAAAATGTAAATGGGTATAAAAAATCCTAATGGAAAAATGGATACCTACAATATCTAGTGGAAGTAGGGGTTTTTTAAATTGGGAAGGTGTATTGGGTTCATATTGGTAGGGGGTTAAACAATGTGATTTTTAGGGGTATTTCCCAATATGTAGTCAAATTAAGGGTATTGTTTAATAAGTCGTGAACACACGTGATAGGAAAAAGGTTCATTGAGTGAAGCCCCTATGCCTCTGCCACTCTCTATCTCCCACCTTGTGCCCCCCCTTTCTCTCCCCCTCTTTTTGTTTCTCACTCTCTCTCCCCACTCTCTATTTATATATTTATCTATTTGTATTTCTTACATGCTCTCTCTCTCTCTCTCTCCCCCACACACTATATCTCTTCCCTTCCATCTTCGTCCCTCGCTCCCCACTCTCTCTCTCTCTCTCTCTCTCTCTCTCTCTCTCTCTCTCTCTCTCGCTTACCTTCTTTATCTATATACCACCTGCTCCCTCCCCTTCCTTCTCCCCTATGCCTCCTTCTCTCTCTCCCTCTCCTTCTCTCTCACGCTCCCATTCTCTCACCCCCGCCCCGCTCTCTCTTTCCCTTCCCCCCTTCGCTATTTCTCACTTAAGTGCTTGCTCCGTTTCTCTCTATCTATCTCCCTCACTTACTCTCTCTCCCTCTATCCCTCATCTCTCTCTCCCCTCATTCCTCTGGCACTCTCCCTCTCCCACTGGCACTCTCCCTCTCCCTCTTGCACTCTCCCTCTCCTAGTTTCCCTCTCCCTCTCTCCCTTCCCCCTCCACATTTATCCCCTAACCCCTCTCTCTCCCTCCTTCTTTGTCTCTCTCTCAGTATATTTATCCCCATCTCCCTCTCCATATCACTCCCTCTTTGTCCCTCCCCCCTCCCTCTCTTACTCACTCTCCCCTTCTCTCTCTTTTTCCCTAATCTCTTGCCCCCATACACCCTCTCTCTCTTTCCCTACTCTCTCTCCCCCCTTCCAACCTCTCTCTTTATTCCCCCTACTCTCTCTCTCCCACCTCCCCCTTCTCTCTATTTCCCCTACTCTCTCTATATCTCAATCTCGTTCATTTCCTCCCTTACTCACTCTCTCCCTCCATGTATCTCTCACTCATTGTCACTTCCATCTCCCTCTCATAGTCTCCCTCCATCACCCTATCTCTCTCTCCACTGCTCTCTCTCTCTCTCTCTCTCTCTCTCTCTCTCTCTCTCTCTCTCTATGTCACTCTATCTCCCCCTTTGTCTCTTTCCCTACTCTCTCTCTCCCCTTTACATCGTCTACCACTCCTCTCATCCCTTTACTCTTTCATCCCACTACTCTCCATCTCTCTTCGTCCCCTACTTTGTCTATCTCCGCCTAACCCCTTTCTCTATCCCACTACTCTCCTTCTCTCTCTCCCATACTTTTTGTCTCCCCTCCACCTAAACTTTCTCCTAGGTAGAAACTATCTCTCCTTCTCAAAGTCTCTCTCCCTATCCTCTCACTCTCTCCACTAATCTCTCTTTATCTCTCCCCCCTCTCTTTCCCCTACTCTATCTTCTCACCTACTCCTTCTCTCTCCCCCTTCCCCCCTCTCTATCTATATTACTTTCCTTATCTCTTTCTTTCCCATAGTCTTTCCACCCTCCCTCTCCCCACTACTTTCCCTCTATCTAGTACCCCTTCTATCTCTCACTTCTCCCTCCCCCACACTCTCCCTCTCTCTCACCTACTATCTCTCTCCCCCATTGTTATCTGCCTCTCACTATAATTTTATGTCTCTATCTTCTCATCTCTTTCTCCCCCTCTCTCCCCTGAATCACTCCCTCCATCCCTCCATCCCTCTCCTTTATCTCCCCTCTCTCCACTCTATCTTCATCCCTCTCTTTCCCCCCTTTCTCTCCCCTTCTCCCTCTTTCACTCCCCATCTCACTCTCTATGCACCCTCTCTCCTCCCCTCGCTTTCTTCTACCCATCTCTCTAGTTTACCTCCTCTTTCTCTCTCCTCCTAACTCTCGCTCTCCCTCTTTCCCTATCCTAATATCTCTCTCCCCCCCCTTTACTTTCTCTTTATTTGCCCTCCTCTCACGCACTCTCTCCCTATCATACTCCCTCATCCCTTCCACCAGTTGTCTCTCTATATCTACATGACCTCTCTCTCCTCTATCCCTCCCCCAATATTTGTCCCCCACACTCTCCCCTCTCTCTATTCTCTTAAACTCTCCCCCACTCACTCATCCCCATATTTTTCCCCTAATTTCTCTCTTCCAATGCTCTCTCTCTAATTCCATCTCTCCCTCCCTCTTTATCTCCCTTTGGCTCTCCTTCTCTGCCCCTCTCTTCCTCTCCCTCTTCATCCCCCCCTCTATCTCCCTCTCCATCCAACTTTCTTTTTCCCTCTCTCCCCCTCTCACTCTCCCTCCCTTTCTCTCTCCCCCTCCCACCACTCTCTCTCTCTACCTCTCTCTCTCTGTATCTCTCTCTCAATCCATCTTCCACTCTTTATTTCTCCCTCTCCCACCCTCTATATCCTCTCCCTCTCATAAAATCTCCCCTTCTACCTCTGCCTCTCCCTCGCCCACTACCACCATCTTTGTCCCATACTATCTCTCTTATGTTCCCTCTCTACCCTTCCCTATTCCCTCTACCTCTTTATCCATATATAGATCTCTCTCTAACTTTGGGTATCTCTCTTTCCCTCTCACTATCTTTCTCTCCCTCTCTCTCCCTCTCTCTCTCTCTCCCCCTCCTATCCCTCTCCCTCTCATCTCTCTCTCTCTCTCTCTCTCTCTCTCTCTCCCTCCTGCTGCTCTCTGTCTCTAGCTTCCCCTAACTCTCTCTCCCTATCTCTCACTCTCTCTTACTCTCCCCCTCCCCCTCTATCCCAGTCTAACTATATTGCACTATATTCCTCTCTCTCACTCTCCCACCCTTTTTCTTTCTCTCTCCCTCCCTCTCTCATTTATCCTTCACTTTCTCTCCATCCCTTTCCTCTCTCTCCCCTCCCATTCTCTCCCTCCTTCCATCCATTTCTCTCATTGTCTCTCTTTCTCCCTATCCCTCTCCCTCCCTCTCTCTCCCACTCTTCCTCTCTATTTCCACTCTATCTCTCCCTTCCCCCTCTCTCTCACTCTCCCACTCTCTCCCCCTTGTTATTTATCTCTATCTTCCTTCCTTCTCTCCCCTTCCCACCTACTTTTTCACTCTCACTCATTAGATTAAGTTAAAAAAAAAAAAAACTACAAATAATATAGACACAATTAAAAGAAATATTACAATTTAATTTTCTTGTTAAATTCCCGTTGCATAAAAATACTTTTGTTTTATTTATAATTTTTATTTTAAAAATAAAATAAAATGGTTTCTTATTATTTACGATATAATTAAATAATAAGGAATTACCATGAGCTAAGAAAGTGAGATGCAAGTGAATATCATAAAGCTGGAATATAATATCATAATAGCTTCGAAAGAAGCGGAGGACTTGATACCGGGGGAACGGGAGAGCTGCTGGGACTCGATCGCTGGAGCTATTTCTCTCTGCAAGAACTGAGATGGGAAGCAGCGGAATGCATATAATCGACGCAACAGGCTACATAAGACAACATGCAGCCAAGACTAGCCTCGATCTCGACCATCCCACCTTCTTTCCCGCCAGGGAGCCCACGGCTTTTACAAATTCTGAGAAAGCTCAGCTTCTGGAATCCTTCGAGGCCTCAGGTACATATATAGTCCATAGATCATTAGAGGAACATGCAATCGTCTCTAGCAATTGTTCTACAGGGTATTTCTTTCCCGGCCTGGCACAGGCTGGCCTTTCAGCCCCTCCAAGGACTACAACTGTCATTCCTGGAGATGAAAATGCAAAAGGCTTGGATAAGATGGGTTTTCCCCTCGGAACCAGCGCTGAAGACAATAGAGGCCGACTGCATGAAGTGGATCTGCACCCGCCTGCTGTGAACAGATACAAAATTTCCAGATCTGGACTGGATCTACCCGATCCGGTCAACAAGCAAAGGAATCGCCAAATCCCAAGTGCCCTGGAACTCTGGTCTGCGAAAGGCCAGCCGAACGGGGACGCGCAAATCTTCAGCCACCCGTTACACTGTGCTTTCAATAACCCTGCCTCGGTAGTGATGATGGGACCTATACAGGCACTCTTCACCGATATGATCCCCCAGATCTCAGAAGGGGCTATATGGCACGATGATAACCAGAACACAAAATAGAGGAGAATAGCTCCCATAGTCTCTGTGGCGGCAACCTCACCAGATCCATGCTTTCAAATCAGTATAAAACCCCCCTCTGGGAAATCAACCCTAATCTGGGTTCAAGCTTCAGATAGTGTCTCAAATCTGAAGAAAAATATTGCCAATCACATCGGCCTCCCGGAAGGATATCAACATCTGCTCTCCGAAGGCAGATTGTTACAAGATCATAGAGCAATTAGATTCTACAACATCAAGCCAGGATCTAATATTATTGTAAACATGCGGCTACGAGGAGGTGTAGCAGCCAGTGGCCCACGAAAACAAGAAAAAGGGGCCAGTGGATCTAAAGCAAAACACAGCCCAGATCCACACCAGCAGCACAAAAGCGAAGGAACATCATACAAGCATATTCTACAAGGGGGAAAATCTTCCTCTACAACCCAACCGCAGGTCGGAACAGAACCCAGCCCATATATCGTGGAGCAACTGAAATATACACCTGAACTAACAATAGATAAGGCAGAAGCAGAGGAGGTACATAACATTTACGAAAGACAAGCCCTCATCTTTCGTTTCAACGGTTTCTGGCCAAAACCCATGGACCTTTTTGATTGGATTTTCACAATATGGTCTCTTAATTGTGACGTCATGCTCTGCTCCAAAGGCTTCTTTATAGTCAAACTTCCTTCAGAAGAGGTCAGGGCCGTAGTTATACAGGAGGGACCGTGGTTTTGGGGATCTTCAAGACTCTTCATTACACCTTGGACCCCAAAGTTTGACGCAAACACTTTCATTGTCTCCAAGGTGCCAGTGTCGGTACGACTACATAACCTCCCTGCACATTTCTAGGACCAAAAGACAATAACATGCATTGGAAACTCCTTTGGCAAATATATTAAAATGGATACCCAGCGAGTGGAAGATGGAATCTACACTTTCGAACGAATCTGTGTGGAAGTTGATCTCAGCAAAGGATTACCGGAAGGCATAGTACTGAAGCACAAAGATCGCTGCTGGATGCAAACAATAGATTATGAAAACACAGCATTCCAATGCCGAATATGCCGGCAGACAGGGCACCTACAAAATGCCTGCCCAGAATTCAAAAAAGACAGCCAAAGAAGGAGGAAATCCGGAAAAAAAAGGGGTGGACATTCCCCCCACCAGACCCTGAGGAAGAGGAAGAAGGTGAGGAGGAATTGCCCATACGATAGAAGGGGAGTAGGCTTAGTGAGGTAATATATAAGTTGAGCTTACTATTTTGAAAATCACGACTGATGATTCTCAAGAATTCAAGTTAAAATGAACATCAGACCTCCATTAAAGATTCATGGTAATTGTGATAAGATGCCGACTACAGACAAAAGACAATGAAGCCCTCAAAACTTATTTGAGACCACCTTAACTCGTATGAAATCAAGGAATACAATGCAATGGGATTTTTTTTCTGACCAGTCTGTAAATAATCGGATGTTAATTTTCATAACAAAATCACAATCTATATCCACAAAATTGACTAACAAGAGTGATATTTAAATTTTTATTCTATGAGAGTCTTATATCAATTTAGAGAATAAGCTGGAGAACAACTTATATCAATAATCTTATATCAATTTAGAAAATAAGCTAAAGAACTAAGAACTAATTTAAGAGATACCTAAATTAAAAAAAATGTCGTATACCTATTAATTTCAAACCCTGTGTAATGCAATAGACCACTATTTTAAATCAGACATCATATTGTTCACAACAGCCCTTGAGATTGTGCAATGATCATTAAATCAAGATCCTTCTCTACCACAACAACCCTACCAAATTCAATAAAGCTCGTTAATGTAGACGTTTCAGCCTAAACGTAGGTTTTAAAAGATTAATTTCTCATCAAATTTCAAGAATTTAATTAAAATGGCTTTTAAGAAAAAACGTGGTATAATTTTCTTAAAATTTAAGAAGATGAAACCAAAATCTAAACCATTTCATTTCTCATCGTAAATTTAGTTTTTAAGAAAAATCCAGATAAATTTTCAGGAGTTATAGAAGGAAAAATACGATAAATTTTGTGGCATTTAAGCTAAAACTATGTGCTTTGCCTCAGCTTCATTTCTTCAGTTGAAAAAAAACTTAACCATTCTTCTAATCACCCTAGAGAGTCGGTTTAATTACAATTTAATTATGATTTAGAAAATCTTCACTGACTACAGTTTAGAATTGTGCTTCCCATTTAAATTTAAACTCATAAGTATGTGTTGGAGTAAATATTTAGATTAAAACATAACTGTTATGGAAGTAAACTAACACATCTATGCTAATATGTTAATAAATGTTGTTGTTGTGTTAATATGTTAATAAAATTTGTTGTTATGTGGTAGGGCCAACATAAAATATTTTATCAAAATGTTTTATATATGATGGTCTATTCGTCTCTTAACTTGAGGTTCAGATGGATTTAAGGGATTTGATCTTTTTTAGAAATAAGCTACCTTCTATATAAACATCATGGGTCAATAACATAATCATTTATATTTCTATTATTGTTTTATTTTTATAAAGTTATTTTCATTTTTTATTTTATTTTGACATATTTAAAATATTCACATTACATTACATTAATTTTTTTATTAATTTTATTTTTTTTAATGTAATTTGAGACAGTCAAAATGTTAAATATTACATTACTACATCTCTATGATACGAGGCTAAACATCAATTTCAAAAAAATTTCTTAAAAGTCAATATATATATAATGCAAATGTAGATTTCGCATTAATTTTCGGCTAGTTCTCCATTTTTTAACCTAATTATAATGTGCTCATAAAATTAATTCAGAGGGTGCTTTTTAGCATATAATAGTGCCTATATGAGAGTTATCATTATAATGGTCAATGATGTGTCCACAAACATTAATGAAATTGGAAAATCAAGAATCCGTTGCCTAAGAGCTTGAGATGACTGACAATATGAGACTAAAAGGATGTAGAAAATTGAAATGAAATTTGTAAATCAAGAATCCGCTGGCTAAGGGCGTGAGATGACTAACAATATCAAACTAAAAGGATGTAGAAAATTGAAATTGGGAAATTGGGAAATCAAGAATCCGCTAAGGGCGTGAGATGAGTGGCAATATCAGACTAAAACGAAGTAGGAAATTGTGCAATTCGAGGGCTGTGTATTAAAATATTAGGATTAACTCGGAGCACTGGGCATTTGCAAAAAGTTGATGCATGCGCAATGACAAACCGTTTATTCAAATTGTCAAAGAGGACGTAAGAGAGCAGGACCTCTAATCCTGTAACAGTGGGGCTTCAAATAAACAAAGTTCGAGAAATTAATTCGCGCCGAATAAACTAATTTGTGAAACTGTTTCAGGATAATTGCTACATGCTTAGGAAACAGTTTTTAGAGTTGAAATATATTATTCACACGATAATTGCAACACGTTTTTGAAAATCTCTTCGGAGTTGAAACGATTATTAATGTTACCGTGTGGCCTACAAACTCCGAAACTGAAATCTGTCATGTTTTCTTTCACAAAAGTTTATTTTAATCCATCAGCTAGGTACAAGATATGTTGCTATTGTTTCTTCGTGTGACAGTTTTTGAACCCAAAACCTTTGGGTACTGAACTCCTTTCTAACAAAAAAATTCACTGATGCAAGTAACCCGTGGGCTTTTCACCTAACATATTAAAATCATAACAAATCATAATAAATATACTTTTTGTTAGGATATTCCGACACATAGGAAATAGTTAAGTATAACTTGGTCTAGTGTAGAGTTAGGTAAAGTGTGTTTCTTTACTATGTACTTTTGTGACTTACAATGTGACGGTCACGATATGTAGTGATCCGACGGTTCATTTTCTTCTCGGCATCACTGACATTTGATCCATGGCTTAACACCCGATTGGTTCATGATCTCTATTTAAAGAGCATGGAGGGTCATTTGTAGGGTAACCGTTCATGAGATAACTTTATGTAAATTTTCATTCTTTTATTAATAAATTGTCTGAAGTGGTCGTGTTGGCTCAGGCCATGGACTGTTTCCCTCTTTGAGTGTTTTAACCACGTCAATAATACTGGTGTATTGATCTGTGTTCTGTTTGTGAGCAGTGTCCTTTGGTGTTCTGTCCGACGAACTTACCCTGTAAATTCCTACATGTTATCTGAGAAATTTGAGGGTCACATCCGTCGGTGATCCAAATCTGAAACCAGTAGAACTGTAGTCGTTTCCTAGATCTACTATTTCTGACTGCTTTTGGGCTGAGAGGACTACTCTATTGTGTTAGGAGCATCTGTTCCAATGAGGATCCCCTTTTGTTTCACACGAAAAAGTTTATGGTAGCCCTAGCTACGTCATTTTTAAGATCTAGAGGTATACAGTTTTTATTTGCAGTTTCTAGTTATTTTCTCTCTATTTATTTTGGTTTATTTATCTCTTTGTTTTTTATTACCGGATCTACACCTTTCATTTCTGCGTATACTCTTTGCCCCGTAACTCTGTGTGATCTGGGCAAATTAGAAACATAAAGGAAGTTTTTTTCTCATGTGTATGCTCTTTTCCGCCACGCCTTAGTGTGATCTCGGAAAATCGGAAACATTGAAGAAAACTGTTAGTTTCTGGGCAAAGGTAACTTCAAACCATAAGGTTTTTTTTTTTTGTATGTACGTTTTGAGTTTTGTGGTTTTTGATTTGCAGGCAAAAAAGAGCTTTCTCAAGTAAGCACGCACCCCAAAGCTTCGGTGACTAAAAACACCCCCTCCCTCTTTTCCAAAAATTACTAGAAGTTGTTTTCAAAGCCGTTTTTTTTAATCAGCCTAATTTTTTTAGATCTTTCCATTAAAACACTTAGTTTCAGCATCTATAGCTTCAATTTCCGTTAAAATAGAAAGTCCATGCCAAGTTATTCTTGACAACACCAACTACTTCCAATGGTGGTCCTACATTATCGATTTACTTAGAAGTAAAGGTCTTTACATAATAGCCTTAGGCCAAGAAACCAAAACAAAAGATGAAGATAATGTAGCCAACTGGGAAAATAGGCAAGATCAAGCACGTGGATTAATAGGGATGTCTATTTCTCTAGACTTTATATTCCATATCACAGAACTTGATACTCCTAATGAAGCAATAAAACAAATCACTAAAGTTTTTGGAATTAAAAATGAACTTAGAGCCCATCAACTCGAAAATGAGTTACTTACATTGGACCCCAATAATTTTTCTCCCGTTGAAGATTTTTTGTCCAAGTTCAAGACCCTTAGACTTCTCTTGGAAGGTGTTAAGGTTAATAAAGAATATGGTAACCTTATCTATTCCATTCTTACTAAGTTGGGACCAGCCTACTCTGTGTTTGTTTCCACCTTCCATTCTACAAGAGAAGCCTTCATTTCTCAAGGGAAAGACTACAAGTCCCCTTCCTTTGATTCATTTTGTGATTCTCTAATAAGAGAACAAGAAAAACTCTTACACCTTGGTCTTCTTAATCTTGGATGTTGTTGGGTAGCAGAGGGCCCGCATAACAGTTTTGGGGCTCAAAGCCTGCAATTTTGGGAAAGGTATGGTAAAGACTCCGCGAAGTGAGCAGAGCGTGAATTGTAAGGAGTCAAGACAAAGGGTTGTCCACCCAAAAATAATTTAAAATAATAGGAAGTGAGTCGGCCTTCCCATGGTTCGCAGACCATGGGAATGTATAAATAGAGCAAGGCTCTATGGTTAGAAGTCAGTTTTTGGTAAGTATTATTTTTTATCTAGAATGTAATGGGTTTATGAGGAAAGAAGTCTTGGAGCGTCTATAAGTCCGAGTCAAGGGTGTTGGTGAGTAGATAGAGGCTCTACAGTTGTGTGTACAGAGGCCTGGTAGAGCCCACAGCTGTGTGCGCGAACCCCTGTAGCTGAGTGTGTGGGGTAGATCTAGTTGTATTGGCGAAAGAATTGAATAAAAATAAGTTGGTTCTGAAATACTGTGTTGATTCTAAAATATTGTAGATCTAGTTAATTTTTTGTTTATATATCGGTTTGATCTATGTGCTTATGCTTATGTTATGAGTTTATGCAAATCTATAACATTTATAAGTGTGCACACTAGTTATCTCTATTAAATGTTTGCTTAAATACTATAAGAAATAGATCTAATCTATAACAAACTCATGAATAATAAGTATTAAGCAATTGCATTGTTCAGGATCTCCGTGAAAGCAGAGTGGCGCGAGGCCACAAAACGGTGCACGACCCCTCTAGACCACATCAAGACATACTAAGAGTGCGAAAACCTGGTTCCAGCACTCTCCCCTGCTACCTCAGGTGAGACCTCAGTCCACACTCCGTGAGCTGTTTCCAAAAGGGCCGGATGCGTATCACTGTGCGTGGTTTGTGGCGTCTTTGACACCACATCTGAGGATGTCACTATCACAGCAAAAGATCTCAACTGAAGACGAAGCATTAGAAACAGCAATGAGGTTGCACAAAACTCCAATACAGGATCCGAAGTTGGGAGTTCAGCAAATCCACGCACAAATACAAAACCTATGTCTATAGATGAGAAGTTTGAAACAAGGACAGGCACCGTAGTTAGAAGTGCACGAAGAGGTGTGGTGTATCAAATGTAAGGGCTAGGGCCATGATAAGGATCATTGTCCACTCTTTATGAACTACGTACTAGCAGGGGGACCCATACCATCGCGACCAGAGGTACAAGTAGGGCCAAGCATGGCGCCTACACTCTAGTGTGCGATCTGTCATGTAGGAGGAAAGCATGCCATGGACAACTGTCATCTATTGCAGAACCTGAGGCAACCCCCCCAAGTAGTTATTTTGCAACTTTTGTAGGACAGTGGGCCATGATGAAAGAAAATGCCGAAGCTATGAGATGTTGATGGATTGAACACCTGCTTATAGGATGCAGATGGAGGTGCGCGGGCAGTATCCCACAGCAACAATACCACGGGGCGGATTCCAAGGACGCGGACGAGGGCAAGGGGGAATGGGACGCGGATGCGGACGAGGACAATTAAGTTGCTATAATTGTGGAGGACTGAGGCACTATGTGCATGATTGCACAAACTCAACTAGAGCTTGTTGCCCATACTGTTACCAATTTGACCACAAAGCAATCGACTACCCCACGCTAATTTCTCAGATGCGGGAAAAAGTGGTGCTTCTAGCTACTCCTGCTCAAAAAGTCCAAATGATGAAGGTTGAACCGCACGAGGAAGACCTTAACGGAATATGATGCTTAGAAGTGGTGCGACTACGGGAGAAGATAAGGGGAAGCAACCAAAGGAGGATGCATGGGTTCATAAGGCCCCTACGAAATAATCGGAATTTGATTTGGAGCGCGTGAAGGAAACATTTATGGAAGCTAAGAATAGCTTCGTGGAAGCTTCTAATTTGGCTAGCAAGGATCAAATGGAGCTGTAGAAGGATACTTCTAAGCTAAATACCTTCCTAGAAACATGCATGAAGCTGCTACGAGATATTAACACGGTGAAGGGACTGTAAGAGTTGATAACTAGGTGTGCAGGATTGGATGAACCTTGGATGGTTCGAAAACTAGGCAAGCATGCGTTGTGCACTCGGCAGGAAATGCAATTGACTACCCAGAATGGGGACTACGAGATGGATCAGGTCGTTTTAGACTTGGGGTTAGATGCAAATGTCCTACCTAAACAGACTTAGGAGCGCATGGGCAGGCCTGCACTACAATGGTCTCCTATCCAATTACGGATGAAAAACCAACAAAATATCTTGCCTATGGGAAGACTGCAAGGAGTTACAATAGACATCGACGGGGTAAGTACACAAATCGACTTTGAGGTCATAGAAATTGTGGATGACAGTAACCCATATCCTGCATTGTTAGGGATAGACTGGGCAACGAATATGAATGGAGTCATCAAACTAAAGAAATGAAAAATAATATTCGAAAAAAATCTCTTCACGTAGTGGTTCCAATGGACCCAGCCGAAGGGGCACGCTATAAGGAGCCAGTGTCCGATGAGGGCAGTGATGATGAACTGGACTATATCTACCAAATCACAGCACAAGATCAAGACCGAGTGAATCCAATAGCGGACATAAGAATCTCATGGGACCGTAATAGTTCCTGCACATCGGACTCAGATGAAGAGATTGAGCGATGGCAGAACTGATTGCATGAGGTAACGACACTAAATTGTAATAGGATGGTTAGGGAGTGACCAGTTGATGAGGATTCCATGAAGGAGGAGGAGCTATTCGACCAATGCGAAATAAAGAATATGAGACAAAAGCCGCAGGATGCCCCCGCGGAGGCACCGTGCATGAAAATTGCTCACAAATGGAGTACATGCCTGAAGATTCAACAAAAGTGGGGTAGATGTCAGAGGAAAGTGTGCATACGGGTTGGAGAGCCAGATGAGGTAAGCATCCATCGCCAGCGTAGGCTGCAGGTGTATATTGTGCAAATACCAAACCTACAACCCGGTTCGCCAGCGACCTGCGACAAAGTCAGAAGGGGAACAGGGGGAAGCACGCACAGCGTCTGCCCGATAAAATGACCCACCAAGAAATTGTGGATACCACGGGTTTGATGGGTCTATATCAGAAGGGAGGAAAAGATTGGAATGTTCACAATAAGACAGGAGGGAGCTCAGAGTAAGTAGGGTAGCAGCAGGGCTCACGAAATCAATGAACCATGGGCGCGGCTAAGAAAGGAAGGTGCGCTAGAGGAAATCAGCAAGATGAAAGGTAGCGACTCCTATGGAGGACGTGTGAACATGTACATAAGGGAATCAGGCCTAGTCGGGTCTCCCGCAGAACCAAAACGAGCCGCAACCCTGGTATCATGGCTACGCCCGCACCTACGGGAGGATACACCCCACAAAACAGCGCACGAAGAGATAGCAGCCACAAAGGCACTTGAAAGGTGCTCGCAGCCCGGGCTAGCAGGAAAGTTGAGATATCACACCGAGGGTGCAACCACCTGACTAGCTGGAGAAATCACAGTCTCGGTGCCCCAAGCAGTTGAAAGAAAGCGCGGGACTATAAACAAGTCTACGGGAGGACGACGTGAAAAACAGGTTCTGTACAGAGTCATTTGGACCGCACATCATGACTGCGTCCGAAGGGCTGTGCTACCATGTGGAAAGGTCAAGAGGTGACCAATAACACACCTATTCCTAATAAGAAATTTGAGTTACGGCAGGGAGGAGTAGGCGGCGGGCCATTAAGACGGGAGTTCCGAGTTAGATACGAAAAGATATGCTGCCTAGACGTTGGTACTAAACTGAAAGTGGAAGGAAGGGATCCATTCAAAATTACATGTTCCTCTAACAACCTGTGGACGACACTGGGGTATTTGAGATTTGAACCAGTGAAGACCAACAAACACTTGGCTACCAGGCACCCCATGAGTACCATGGCAAGAACCCGAGCACGGTTCGCGGAAGAACTGCATCCAACCTAGGAAGAGCCAGATGAAGTGGCTCCAGCCCCTGAGGTTCCAAAGTCCCCACACACACCGCAACCCCGGAAAAACAAGCAGACGATGGGGCCAGTCAGGGTATCACCGAGATTCAACAAAAGGTCAGCAGCCAAAAAGGCCAAAGAAGTCACCACCAAACCTGCCGAGGACAACAAAAATTTGCAATCCCTGATTGCCCAGATTGAGGCCTAGGATGAGGACAAAGAAGATGTGTTCCAAATACCTTCATTACCCCCATATGTCTCTCCATGGAATGGGATGACCTAAATACCAAAGGACTTGGATGCTGCAAAGGGTACGCTACAGACCCCACTTCTCCCAGATGAGATAAGGTTTGATGGTTTACCACTAGGCTGAATACCAAGTGTCAAGTTCAAAGATTGGGATCTAGCGGACAGCAAAAAGTTCCCCCAATTGGCTGCAGACAAGTTACTACCATGAAGATGGTTATTAGGTGTGGAAAAGGCGAGTTTACTCAATTTGAGGTGGATACCCCACTATCACCGCACGACCATCACCATATTTGTGATCCGACAGTTGCTCTGTCTGATACATGATGGGTATCTCTGGTTGGAAGCGCTGATTTCGATCACAGCTGATTTAGTCCACCGAATTATGCACCTACTAGTTAAAGATAACAACCCCAGAGACATAGCTGAAACAAGTAGTGATGTGGGCATGGCAGAAATAATGAAGGCTAAATATAAGCTGGAAAAAGGAAGCGTGGGTATGTAATAGCGAGCATCAACAACCGCCAGGTGCGAGTCACCACCCGGCTACTAGTTAGTAAACTCATGAGGAAATGTCACACCGATGAAGTACCAACCCCTATTATTGCGCTTGCAGAGCAGTGTGCCAAAAGAGTCCAATTCAACTGGGTGTAGTTCTTATGCGACGAATTTTTAATTATCAGGAAGCACAGGACAAAGGTAAGACATTTCATTATGCATGGTTGCTACTATAAATCCTTTTGGTTGCAGGAGAACTATCATAGGGTAGTGCGATATACTTCGCTCTGGGCTACAAAGGACGCAGCGAGGGCTTCTGAAATCAAGGTTTTTTGGACCTTCATGGAGGGGATTATGTGGACACGGATCACTCACAGGCCACGGATGTCTCCAACGATATAAAACAATTTTCAAAGCACGGCCGAGTTCAAAGCGGACATTCATAACATATATATCCAGGCATAGAAGGATCCAAAGCAAGCATGGGTTAGACTTCCATTCATTGCAAAAAACGATGCTATTGACGAGGTATTGGCAGCATGGCCTCCAGAGTGGCACACCCTAAACAAGGCAGTACTAGAAAGAATGGAAGCACAGAAACGAAAAAATGAAATCCTGCGACGGCTTACTCAATTGGCAGAGAAGACATTCCAAGGACAATAAGTAGATTTGCAGCTGGAGATAACCAAGGAAGTGATAATCAAAGATATCATGACAGATCAGGAAATGGCCTCAGAACAGGACATGCAATAGGAAAAGGACACACAGGAGCGCACAGACCATATTACAGAATCAACTCAAGTCAAGAGCACATGCGGCAAGGAATCACCACATGCACGTAAAAAGTCAAAAACAACAAAAGCTTTGGAGAAAGAGTTTATTGACAGCAGAAAAACGGCGAGTAATGTGCCTACCAATGCGTTGACAGAATTGATCACAGAGTAGACAATTGTGTTGGGGGAGATCTGAGCACAGTTGCAAGCATTACAAGTGTAACCCCCGGGTGGGGTAATCCTAAATTCATCAGAAGACACAGCCGCAACTGTGCAAATGGTGTGCACCAACACAATGAACACCTTAGTGTTGCCAGCAAGTGCTATCTTAGTAGAACTAGAGGGGGAAGTGCAAAGTTGGGGGCTAAATTTGATTGCTCTGCCTCATGAAACCCTCTACCAATTGTAGGATGGTGTCATTGTTGATCTGCATGCCAGGGAAGACCACGCACTCCACCTCTTAATGGAGAATAAGACAAGTCTAGAGTAGGGTAGCCTACAACATGATGACTTGGTCGCCCACAACTAGGACGTGGAACAGTCCGTGGCAGCGGCTTGCAGAAAAACACCAGAGTTGGTTGTCCTAGCGGAACTTCCAATAATGGACAAGATCCATTCCATGGCCACCGGATTTTGTACGGCCCAAGAGGAGGCCACGAAGGTTCAGTGGGAATTGCAGCAGGCCTATGACATAAACACAATCTAAAGGACTGCACAGAAGGTCATTATCATGCAGCAGTTGGCTAAAATGAAGGATGCCCAAGGTCTCAAGGCACAAGTTGACGTCGCATAGAAAAAGGAGGCAGTGCTTAAAGAACGCATCCAACCCTGGCTTGATGAAGCATTTGCGGTCTCCACAACCATCAAAGGAAAGTTAGTGCACATGCAGGCAGTATATGATCCTGAACAGGCAACTACAAGCGATATGGATGCATTAACTGCTCATGTAGAATAGGTACAGAGGATAGCAGCAGAGTTTGTTGCAAGTACAAGCGACACATAGAAATTGTTGACTGACCTCCATGCGAAGATTACCACACTAGCTGAGTGACTCGGGATGAGCCATGATGATTATGTTGGAGGACCATTAGGTAGTAGAGGGCCCACGTAATGGTTTTGGGGCTCAAAGCCCACAATTTTGGAAAGGTATGGTAAGAACTCCGTGAAGTGCACGAATCGTGAATTTTAAGGAGTCAAGGCAAAGGGTTGTCCACCCAAAAAAAAATTAAAATAATAGGAAGTGATTCGGCCTGCCCATGGTCCGCGGACCATGGGAATGTATAAATAGAGCAAGGCTCTATGGTTAGAAGTCATTTTTTGGTAAGTATTATTTTTTATCTGGAATGTAATGGGTTTATGAGGCAAGAAGTCTTGGAGCGTCTGTAAGTCCGAGTCAAGGGTGTTGGTGAGTAGATAGAGGCTCTGCAGTTGTGTGCTCAGAGGCTTGGTAGAGTCCGCAGCTGTGTGCGTGGACCCCTGCAGCTGAGTGTGCGAGGAAGATCTAGTTGTATTAGTGAAAGAATTGAATAAAAATAAGTTGGTTCTGAAATACTATGTTGATTCTGAAACATTGTGGATCTGGTTAATTTCTAGTTTATATATCGGTTTGATCTATGCGTTTATGCTTATTTTCTAAGTTTAAGCAAATCTATAACATTTTTGGGTGCACACACTGGTTATCTCTATTAAAATTTTTCTTAAAGACTATAAGAAATAGATATGATCTATAAAAAACTCATGAATAATAAGTATTAAGGAATTGCATTGTTCCGGATCTACGTGAAAGCAGAGTGGCTCGAGGCCATAGAATGGTGTGCAACCCCTCCAGACCATGCCAAGACATCCCAAGGGTGCGGAAACCTAGTTCCAGCACTCTCCCCTGCTACTTCGAGTGAGACCTCAGTCCACGCTCCGCAGGTTGTTGCTGAAAGGGCCGGTAGCTGCGAGATTTGTGTGGCTAATAACTCTTCTGAACCTGGGTCAAGGCCTAATAAGCCAACAGAAAATCTTTTAAGAAAGCCTTAGCCACCCAACAGCAACCAAATTCAAAGAATCCTAAGAAGTCGTATCCTAAAAAGAATGGTCCTAAACTAAACAAGGGTCCTACGCAATTTCAGCCTCAAAATGAAAAATCATTTCAACAAAATGATAAGGAAAATAAAAATAAAGGGAAGAAGATTGATAGACATTGCCACTTTTGTAATCGAGATGGCCTCTTAGAATCCAAATGCTTTAAGAATATGGAAGTCTTGGAAGCGGCAATGAAGAAGCATAACATCCATTTGGAGCACTCTTCAACTTCAACTTCATCTTTAGGAATAGCACTTTCTGCATGTGGTTGTCAAACATCTCGGTCTGGCTATGCACCAAATGTATCTTCTTCTTCTAATTCTCATGAGTGGCTCATTGATTCTGGAGCTTCTTATCGCATGGCCAAAAACAAAGCTATGTTTTCTTCTTTAAATGATTGTAACACAAAAAATATATATGTTGGTGATGATAGATCTCTTAGTGTTATAGGGACTGGAACTGTTCATATAGACAATGATCAATTTAATGATGTATTGTGTTCCAACCTTATCCTGCAACCTTCTATCTGTATATCAGATAACTCATTCAGGTGAAGGTAAAATCGTTGAATTTTCACCTCACGATGTTGTAATTAAGGACCTAAGATATCCTAGATAGATTTTATCTACTAGCATTGCTGATGATTCTACAAGGTTGTATAAGTTTAACAACTTTGGGTCATCAGATCTTCCCTCAGTATTTGCTGCTCATAATGTTGCAATGAGAAAGCTTTGGCATAAGCGATTTGGTCACTTAAACTATCGCTCCCTTCAAAAGCTATGTAAAGAAAATATGGTGATAGGCCTTCCAATGGTATCTTGTAAAGATGGTGTTTGTTCTTAATGTGTACTCGGAAAACATCATCAGGATAGTTTTGAAAAATGTGCATCTTGGCATGCCTTAGCCCCTTTACGGCTTGTGCATAGTGATTTATGTGGTCCACTTCCAGTTGTTTCATTCTCTGGCTACAAGTATTTCTTAACTTATTTCTCCAGACGCACTTGGGTATACTTCTTAAAACTCAAGAGTGGAGTATTTAACATGTTCTTGGCCTTTAAGGCCTTTGTTGAAAAACAATCTAGACATTAAATTCTTAAGCTAAGATCTGATAATGGCGGAGAATATGTTAACAATAAATTCAACAGCTTTTGCACTGAGAATGAAATTCAAATGCAACATATTGTTCCATATACTCCACAACAAAATGGTGTAGCTGAAAGGAAGAATCGCACCTTAAAGGAAATGGCTAATTATATGCTTCAATCTAAAGGACTTAGTCTTAATTTTTGGGCAAAATCAATTAAGTGCAAATTACATAATAAATCGAACTCCTACAAAGGTTTTAAAGAATATCACTTCAGAAGAAGCATGGAGCTCAATTAAACCATATGTAAGTCACTTTCGTGTTTTTGGAAGTGAACCATGGGCCCATATTCCAGATGAGAAACATAAAGCTTTAGAACCTAAGAGTGAAAAATGTAATTTTGTTGGATATTCTAAAGATGTCAAAGGATACAGACTGTTGAGATTGCAACAAGATGAAGGAGCTTAGTGAAAAGAGTCGCCTTCACTAAGTGGGCCCGCAGGCAAATTATGGCGCAAGTTCTATTTTTGATCACAGTGTGGATGATCACAGTGTGGGTGATCACAGTGTGAGTGATCACAATGTGGGTGACCAAAGTGTGGGTGATCAAAGTCTATTTTTAGACTGGCTGTCAAAAATAGAAAAGTCAAATATTATTGTCTCATAATAATATTTGGACTATAAACTTGATCTTATTCTCTTGGAGCACTTCAATTTGAGCCACAGATGTGGCCCATGCAGCTGTCAGAAGGAAGTACACTTTTCTTATGAGTCAGTTGAGTTGTTGCATGCATGACTTCAGTTAGAACTCAATCAGTTGAGTTTGGTGGAGTTGATTATGGAGTTGATGGAGTTGTGTTTAGTTTGACTTGGTTAAACTAGTTGTAGTTAGTCTAACTGCAGATAGACTAATGATGAGTTGTTAAACTAATTATTAACTCATAATACAACTATAGAATACATCAGTTAACTCAGTTGCATGTCAGTGCATGTTCAGTTCAGCAGGGACAGGTGTTAGAGAATCAGATTGCTATCAGTTGTGACTATAGTTGTGCATCAGATCTTGCACAATCAAGGGATTGAGTATGCCAATGAGTTTGCTCATGTATTTGCCCAGTTTGTAGCTTCTGCTCACGTCTTACACATTGTGAGTGATTCTTTGGAGGCGAAATACGAGTTTGGTAGACCATTCTCATTCATTCTTGAGCAGGTATTGAGCAGTGGAGGCAGGCAAGCAGTGGAATAGATTTGGAGATCAGATCTTAGCTGTATTGTGTGTAACAGGTGGAGCTGGTACTGGATTGCTTGTGATAAGCATTGTACTTTGTAATATTACATGGTCTCAATCATTAATATACAAATAGTGTGGGGTTTTTAGTGAGATGCTTTCCTCGGGTTACATACTGTGTTAATGTGTGAATGCTCCTGATGTTTTATTGTTATTGATGCTGCTATATTGATGATCAATGTAGAGGAGCTTATGTATTGTGTATGTATTCCGCAATAGTACATGATCAGGATAATCTCCATTGAATATGTGTTAAATTATTCAAAATTTCTACATGGTATCCGAGTTGCTTGATTTGTAGAAGAGATTTTTACAGGATATCAAGCGAGCAGTTAATCATCAGATTTACCATTCAGGAAGTGTTTACATTCTATTTCTTCAGGCAGAGTCTGTAATCAGACCAGGTAGCCTCTGGATTCATCCTTCCTTTGAAAGGTGAGATATCCGGTGAATTCCCATACAGTCAATCTCTGTACGAGAAATATTTTGTTCTCACGAATCTTAGATCTGAGGCGGTTGAGTTGGTTGCTGGTGGAAATTTGAATTTGCAGTAGTGTTGTTGAAAATGTCTTTCAACAAATTGCAAATGTTATTCCAAAGCAAGAGCGACCTGGCACTCAAGGATAAACTCAGAAACAATAAAGGTGAGAATGGATCTTCATCAAAGGTATCTGATGAAGAGAATTGCGCTTTGGCTGCCAAAGCAAAGAAGGGGAAGAACAAGAAAGCTTCTCATTCCGGTGCGAAAGGCAAGAAGCAGGACATGTCCAAGGTGAAGTGTTTTCACTGTCACCAGCACGGACACTATGCCACTAATCGTTTGCAGAAGAAGAAGAACAAGCAGGCTGCTGGATCTTCAGCAGGAGAGGCTCTAGCCTCACAGTTTGAGCTTGATTTTTCATTGATCGCATGCTTGGTTTCAAGTGTGATGGGATCAGTGTGGTTCTTGGACAGTGGTGCGTCTTTTCACATGATGGGAGATAGAGATTTGTTCTCTGATCTGGAGGACAAAGATCTTGGAGTGCACATCGAGATGGGCGATGATGGTAGATACAATGCGACCGGTATCGGTACCATTTCCTTTGAGAGGGAGTCTGGTAAACCCTTCGTATTGAAGGAAGTCATGCATGTTCCAGGATTGATGAAGAATCTCATCTCAATGGCGATGTTAGAAGACAAGGGGTATGATGTTGTTTTTAGTGAGGGAAAGGCTTTCCTGTGCAGCAAGACAATTGGTGAGACCCGGAAGATAGGGGTTCGAGTGAGGAACCTTTATCAGTTGCATGTAGATGGATGCGCAGCAATGGCGGGCAAGGCAGAAGGATTGGTGAGCCGGGATGATGGCGAGTTGTGGCACAGGAGATTGGGTCACCTTCACCATGGAGCCTTGAAGATACTGCAGCAGATCACTACAGGGCTTCCTAAAGGCACACTTGCGCAGTCAGATCAGTGCAAGGGGTGTACTTTGGGGAAGTTTGTGAAAGCCACCTTTCACGAGAAGGATAGTCGCGCCACGACGATCCTTGAGAGAATTCACACAGACGTGTGTGGACCTTTCTCAGTTGCTTCGACAGCAAAACACACGTATTATGTGATTTTTGTTGATGATTTCTCTCGTAAGTGCTAGATCTTCTTCATGTAGAAGAAGAGTGAGACATATTCAAAGTTCTGTGAATTCAAATCACTGGTCGAGAAGGAGTCGGGGAAGAAGGTGAAGGCTCTTAGGAGCGATAATGTGGTGAATACATCTCGGATGAGTTCAAGGATTTCTACAAGGCAGAAGGGATTCGTAGAGAGCTCATAGCTCCCGATAACCCACAGCAGAACGGGGTAGCTGAGCGGAAGAATAGAACGATTGTGGGTGTTGCACGAGCAATGTTGCATGATCAGGGCCTACCCCTTCACTTGTGGGCGGAAGCATGCAATACAGCAGTTTATGTGCAGAACCGTTGTCCTCATAGGATACTTGGCATGAGTACACCTGAGGAGACTTATTCTGGTAAGAAGCCTGATCTTTCTCATTTGAGGATTTTTGGTGCTAATGTTTACATGCATGTGATGAAGGATGCCAGGAAGAAGTTGGAGCCGACAGCAGAGGTTGGGATATTTGTGGGGTACACTAATACGCCCCACAACTATCATGTGTATTTTCTAGACAGTGGTAAAACTGTTGTGCGATGGGATATAAAATTTCAGGAGGAGAAAGCCATGAAGTGTTTGCTTGAGAGGGAGCTACACTTGCATGTAGATGAGGAGCTATTAGTTCCTAAGGATGAGCTTCAGGACGTGGATCAGCCACAGGACAAGGTTCATGGAGTGGAAGAGACCACTCATGCAGCGCCAACCATCAGAGGGCGAAAGCGCTTGACAGAAGCTAAGCGACTGGCTCAAGATGCAGAGAAAGTTGTAGGACCATCTACAACCCAACGTAGGCAGAGACAGTCACCTGATCGGTACATTGGATACATGGCTCTGATGATCAAGTGTGTTGTGACTGAGCCATCCTCTTTCGAGGAAGCTGTGGAGGATCCCGCATGGGTAGACGTCATGGTGGAAGAGTATGATTCTATTGTCAGAAACAATGCATGGGAGATTGTTCCTAGACCGGAAGGGAAATCAGTGGTGGGTTCGAGATGGATCTACAAGGTCAAGCAGGCAGCTGACGGGAGTGTGGAGAAGTACAAGGCAAGATTTGTTGCCCGCGGCTTTTCACAGATAGAGGGGATCGATTATGAGGAGACCTTTGCACCTGTCGCAAGGTATTCTTCCATACGGACGATTCTTGCTCTCTCAGCGCAGATGGGATGGCACATTCATCAGATGGATGTGAAGACTGCGTTCCTCAATGGAGTCATTGAGGAGGAGGTGTACATTGAGCAGCCCGAAGGCTTTGAGGTCTTCAGCAGTGAGTCGCATGTGTGCAGGCTCAAGAGAGCGTTGTATGGGTTGAAGCAAGCACCACGTTCTTGGTACACACGGATAGACAGCTATTTCACAGGACTTGGATTCTCCAAGAGTGAGGCGGATCCTAACCTATACCAGATTGTGGTGGAGGGTAAGTTGCTTATCATTGTACTGTATGTTGATGATTTGATTCTAACGGGTGATGAGTTGTTGATACTGTCATGCAAGAAGGATCTTGCTACAGAGTTTGAGATGAAGGACTTGGGCCTCCTTCACTATTTCCTAGGATTGGAAATATGGCAGCGCAGTGGTGGACTGTTTGTTTCTCAGGGCAAGTATGCTCGGGAGATACTGGAGAAGTTCAACATGCATGGCTGCAAGCCTGTTGATACTCCTCTTCCTGGAGGTTGGATGAAGGAGGATGCCACTTCGGGAGAAGAAGTGGATGCCACTGTTTATCGACAGTTGGTGGGGTCGCTGATGTATTTGGTCAATACACGACCTGATATATGCTATGCAGTTAACCAGCTTTCACAAGCTATGGTTAAGCCTACCAAGCTCTTCTGGAAGGCAGGCAATCATGTATTGCACTACTTGAGAGGCACATCGGGATATGGTTTGTGGTACAGATAGGAGGATGAGGTGAAGCTATGTGGCTTCACGGATGCAGATTGGGCAGGGAGCCCAATGGATAGAAAGAGCACATCAGGAGGGGTCTTTAGTATTGGATCGACAACAGTTTCTTAGTACAGCTGGAAGCAGAGATCCGTGGCACTCAGTTCAGCGGAGGCCAAGTATATGGCATCAAGTTTGGTTGCATGCGAGGCTATATGGATGAGGAAGATCCTAGTTGGTTCGTTCAGTTCTCATTTGGATCCTACTGTGATTTACTGTGATAACCAGAGTTGCATTAAACTCTCGGCTAATCATGTATTTCATGATAGATCTAAGCATATTGACATCAGGTACCATCATATCAGAGATTGTGTGCCGTAGAGGATCATGTTGCTTTCATACATTCCAACAGAGGATCAGGATGTTGATATTCTGACGAAGGCTCTCACCAAGAGCAAATTCGAGTACCACCGAGGCAGGATAGGGGTTGCTGATAATCCATATCTTGTTGAGAGGGAGTGTTGAGATTGCAACAAGATGATGGAGCTTAGTGAAAAGAGTCGTCTTCACTAAGTGGACCCGCAGGCAAATTATGGCGCAAGTTCTATTTTTTATCACAGTGTGGATGATCACAGTGTGGGTGATCACAGTGTGAGTGATCACAATGTGGGTGACCAAAGTGTGGGTGACCACAGTGTGGGTGATCAAAGTCTATTTTTAGACTGGCTGTCAAAAATAGAAAAGTCAAATATTATTGTCTCATAATAATATTTGGACTATAAACTTGATCTTATTCCCTTGGAGCACTTCAGTTTGAGCTACAGATGTGGCCCATGCAGCTGTCAGAAGGAATTACACTTTTCTTATGAGTCAGTTGAGTTGTTGCATGCATGACTTCAGTTAGAACTCAATCAGTTGAGTTTGGTGGAGTTGATTGTGGAGTTGATGGAGTTGTGTTCAGTTTGACTTGGTTAAACTAGTTGTAGTTAGTCTAACTGCAGATAGACTAATGATGAGTTGTTAAACTAATTATTAACTCATAATACAACTATAGAATACATCAGTTAACTCAGTTGCATGTCAGTGCATGTTCAGTTCAGCAGGGACAGGTGTTAGAGAATCATATTGCTATCAGTTGTGACTATAGTTGTGCATCAGATCTTGCACAATCAAGGGATTGAGTATGCCAATGATTTTGCTCATGTATTTGCCCAGTTTGTAGCTTCTGCTCACGTCTTACACATTGTGAGTGATTCTTTGGAGGTGAAATACGAGTTTGGTAGACCATTCTCATTCATTCTTGAGCAGGTATTGAGCAGTGGAGGCAGGCAAGTAGTGGAATAGATTTGGAGATCAGATCTTAGCTGTATTGTGTGTAACAAGTGGAGCTGGTACTGGATTGCTTGTGATAAGCATTGTACTTTGTAATGTTACAAGGTCTCAATCATTAATATACAGATAGTGTGGGGTTTTTAGCGAGATGCTTTCCCCGAGTTACATACTGTGTTAATGTGTGAATGCTCTTGATGTTTTATTGTTATTGATGCTGCTATATTGATGATCAACATAGAGGAGCTTATGTATTGTGTATGTATTCCGCAATAGTACATGATCAGGATAATCTCCATTGAATATGTGTTAAATTATTCAAAATTTCTACACAGACTTATTCCACTTAAGTCCAAAAATGTCATCATTAGAAGAGATGTAAATTTTTTCTGAAAATACATAGGCCTACGAGCCTAGTTCGACGGATGTGCCACCTCTCTCTATCCCTTCTACTTCTGAAAATATTTCTTCTTCAGATGATGACAGCGAGGATGACAATCCTCCCCCACCTTCTCAAGATCCTCCTTCAGCTCCTCAGTGTCCAAAATGGGTCCATGCTACTTGGGATGCAGCAGGTGCTCTTGTCCGTGATCCTACAGATCAGCGATGTACACGTTCTCAGTTCGATAGAGCCTCTTCTTTATTGGCTCAAGCTTTAGCTAATTATGATCCTGACACCTTTACAAAAGCTTCAGGTCATCCAGATTGGGACGTAGCTATGAATGAAGAATATCGTTCATTATTGGCAAATGATACATGGATCTTGTTCCTCTACCAAAGGGATGAAAACTTGTTAGATGCAAATGGGTTTACAAAACCAAGTATGGACCAGATGGAAAAGTTGATAAACATAAAGCTCGTCTTGTTGCTAAGGGTTTTTCCCAAGTAGAAGGCATTGACTATAGTGAAACCGTCTCCCCTGTTGCCAAAATGAACTCTATCTGCCTTGTTCTTTCCCTTGCTACCTCTTTCAAATGTGAAGTCCATCAGATGGATGTTAAATCTGCCTTCTTACATGGGGACTTGCATGAAGAAATCTATATGGAACAACCTATTACCTTTCAACAAACAGACTCCAACCTTGTATGTCAGCTTAAGAAATCTCTTTATGGTCTCAAGCAAGCCCCTCGAGCTTGGTATGCCAAAATGGATATCTTTCTTTTAGAAACTGGCTTTTCTAGGTGTTAATCTGACAATACTATCTACACCAAGAAAGTGGGCAAGTCCCTTATCATTCTTGTTCTTTATGTTGATGATCTTATCCTTCCTGGTAGTGATCCCAACCTTATAAACCATGTGAATTCCAGCCTTAAAAAGAAGTTTGAAATGACAAACTTAGGACATGTGCATTATTTTCTTGGTCTTCAAGTCTTGCAATCCAAGGAAGGTATTTCCCTTTCCTAATCCAAGTATGCCTATGATCTTCTACACCATTTTCACATGGAAGACTATAAGCTAGCCCCTTCTCCCTTTCAGTCTGGAGCCAAACTTTTAGTCACTTGTACTTCACCTGAAGTTGATGCTACCTTATACAGTCAACTTGTAGGAAAACTTTTGTATCTAACCCATACTCATCCTAACCTTTCCTTTGATGTTGGCCTTATTGCTCGGTTTATGTAAAACCCACATGAAAGTCATTGGAAAACAGCTAAAAGAATACTTCGTTATGTTTGAGGTACAGTTCAGTTTGGGATTCATTACAGTGTCGAAGCATCTCCTCTATTGGTTGGTTTCACTGATTCCGATTGGGCTAGTGACCTTGATGATTGGAAGTCTATTGCAAGTTATGTGTTCGCTCTTGGTTCAAGACCTATTACATGGGCTTGCAAGAAACAAAGTGCCATTTCTCTTTCTTCAGCAGAAGCAGAGTATCATGGTGCTATAGAAGCTAGTAAGGAAACCTTTTGGCTTTGTCAGATCCTATCAGAGTTTGGCTTTCAGCAGCAACATCCAACTACTCTTTGGTGTGATAATCAAAGTTCCATTCCACTATGCAAAGATCTAGTTCAACATCAGCACAGCAAACACATTGAACTGCACATGCACTTCATCAGAAAGCTCATTCATGAGCATGTTCTTGAAGTGCAATATTATTCAACAGATGATCAAGTTGCAGACATCTTTATAAAGGCTCTCGCAGAGGCAACGTTTACTAAACTTCAATTTATGGTTAGAGTTCAGGAAGTTGTCACTAAGGGGGAATAGGCTCTAATGCCTCCTTCCTTCTCCTATTGTGTCATATTTGTACATCCTTCAATCCTATCCCTAGTTGTTCTTAAGGGGGGATGTTAGGATATTCTGACACATAGGAAATAGTTAAGTTTAACTTGGTCTAGTGTAGAGTTAGGTAAAGTGTGTTTCTTTACTATGTATTTTTGTAACTTACAATCCGATGGTCACGATATGTAGTGATCTGACGGTTGATTCTTTCCTCGGTATTACTGACACTTGATCCGTGGCTTAACACCCGATTGGTCCATGATCTCTATTTAAAGGGCATGGAGGGTCATTTGTAGGCTAACTGTTCATGAGAAAAGCTTATGTAAATTTTCATTCTTTTATTAACAAATTGCTTGAAGTGGCCGCATTGGCTCAAGCCGTGGACTGTTTCCCTCTTTGAGGGTTTTAAACACATCAACAATACTGGTGTATTGATTTGTGATATGTTTTTGAGCGATGTCCTTTGGTGTTTTGTCTCAGGAACTTACCCTATAATTTCCTACAATTTTAAAATATTTTTAAATTTTATCGTAAATGTAAAATATACCATGCAATTTGTTATTTATTATGTTTTCTTTTAAATAGTAATGATAACATTCTCTAAAATTGAAACTCAAATTCAAATATGGTATAAAATCTTTTAAAAACATTAAAAATATATCATAATTTTATTAACTAAACTAACCAATTTTATGTTATAAAACTATAATTATAATATTTTATATCATAATTTTATTAACTAAACTAACCAATTTTATGTTATAAAACTATAATTATAGTATTTTTTATTTGACAAAAAAAATTGCTTATAGTATTTTTTTTTATTGCTTATAATTTTTTTTATTTTTTTTTATATTTCATATTGATTTTTTTTTGTATTATTACTTCCACACTTCTTACATTTATTAATATTAAAAAAAATGAAAACCGATTCCCTATCTCCTTATCTTAAAAAAGAAATCCATATTTGGTTAACAAGTATGTAATAATTTAATGAAAATTAATGATTCTTGTGCCAACCAATATGGCTTGTGCAATTTTGTTTCGTATTATTAAAGATATATTTCGTGTCACAATGTCGGGTATTATTAAAGATATGGGCAGTCCAGAAACTCATTTTCTTTTCCTTATTATTAAAATTATTTTATATTAATATTAATTTTTCTCTAATTATATTAAGTTATTATAGAATTTTATATTGCTATTAAGATAATAGTTAATAATTATTATAATAAAATAAATTTATTAATTTTCATTTTAAAAGTTTACATTTATTTATAATTTTAATTATGTTTATTAATTATGTCCTTTAATTTTGATAGGTTATTAACTAGCATTATGACATTAATAAATGTAGTTGATAAGTGCAATAAGCCCATATCAAACGCACATATCAATTATCAATAATATTAAAAATTAATGTTATTATCAATAATATAAATATAAGAGCCATATTAATAATAATAATTAATATTATATTATTATTATAATATTAAATAATCATAATAATAATTAGTATTATATTAATAATCACTTAATAAATTATATTAATAATCATTTAATAAAAAATATGAAATAATAATGAAGTAATTATGAAATAAACCTTTAGTAAAAATCAAACAACAATTTAAATGTGGTCGATACGAAATTCAATTTTAAATGCTCCACAAGAAAACACCTTTTAAATGCTAGCCTCTTCCATAACACATCGAGACCTATGGAAAAAGATGCACCAATTCAAATCAATAGGATAATGATAACGACCATTCAAGCTTTCCAACCAATCCCTTCTCGCACTGTCTTGCAGTTTTGCATAACGTCGAAAAGAAAAAGGTAGTGAAATCTGCAAACCATCTATCGATTTCACTTTTGATATAGATGTAAATGTTTGACCTTGGCTCTCTCTGTCTCCAAAACCTCCAGTGGCTCATTGTAAGGGAATAATATTAAGTCCAAGGGATAAATATTATAAACCCAAGGTATACAAACCCTAAGATAAATATTATACACCCTAAAATAAACATGGGTGACCATGATTTACCATCATTTATTTTCATACTTAGATGACTTTTGTCACAATACAATGTTGGACCATGGTTGGCCATGGTTGATTTTCATATTGAGACAGCCTTTGGCACATTGTGACATTAGACCATCGTTGACAATGGATGACCATGATTGTAAACCCAAGGGATTTATATTAAACCATAGGATTAATAGTATAAATTGTATGAATAAGATTGTACCCTAGGAATATGAACCAAATAAAACCAAGGGATTGATATTATAAACCCAAGAGAATAATAAACAAGGATAATTTTAGGGGCGAATGTTCGCCCTTTGGCGAAATTAAGGGGTTTTAAATTTTTAGTGGGCGAATATTTTGTATCATAGTACATTTTTACAAATCACCTCAAATAGCCCACCTTATTTTAAGGGAGAGGGTAAAAAAGGTAAATTTAGCCCTTGAAATTAGGACTTACAACCTTCCATTCGCCCATTTTCAAGAATAGGTTTTATTTAAGTGAATCCATTCGCCCATTTTCAAGAATAGGTTTTATTTAACTGAATCCTATGGGCCAAATACCATATTTATAAAAGAGGTATGGTAAATTAATAAAAATATAAATAAATGAGAGGTATGGTAAATAAATAAAACATTTTTTATATTTACTCCATAAGTCACATTATATACATGTAAGGGTGTAAACAAATAAAAATATAATTAAAGTGGAGGTATGGTACATAAATAAAACGTCTTTTTATACTTACTCAAAAGGTATGGTAAATAAATAAAAATATAAATAAACTAGACGTATCGTAAATAAATAAAACCTCTTCTTATATTTAGTCCATAACCCTCGTTCTATTTATGAAGGCTCAAGAAAGAGGTTTTATTTAAGTGAATCCTATGGACCAAATACCATATTTGTAAAAGAGATATGGTAAATTAATAAAAATATAAATAAATGAGAAATATGGTAAACAAATAAAACATTTTTTTATATTTACTCCATAAGTCATCTTATATTTACGAACACTCAAAAAATGGGTTATATTTAGTTGAAACCTATGGCCAAAATACTATGGGACAAATACCATGGACTAGATTGTTATTAATACCATGCAAAAAACCATTATTAACCCTAATATTAGAATTAATAAAAATAAAAATGGCACATGGTCTTGACCCATGGTATTCACCAAAATGGCACATGGTATTGACCCATGGTATTCACCTGGAATGTAGCCTATTCAAATGGGGGAATTAAACCAGCATGTAGCCTATGCTAAGATTCACTAGGACTTTACAAAGTTTTATTATTTAGTGAAAGACTCGCCAAGATCTTACAAGATTTTATAGTTGAGTAAAATATTCGCCATGCCTAGTGAGAGATTTGCCAAAAAATTTTATATATCTATATATATATATATATATATATATATATTATTGATAAAATTGCCTTCCATTTTTCCTATATACCATGGAGATTCGCCCATTTATTATGTTTATAAATTTAGGGGGGTTCTTAAAATTTTCCCTGATAATAAACCCAATGGATTAATTCTAAAAAAGGGATTAATATTATAAATGCAAGGAATATAAACCCTAAAGGGATTGATATTATAAACCAAAGTGATTAATACTAAAAATCTAAGGGATTAAAAACCCAATGGATTTAAAATATAAACCCATGGGAATAATATTAAACCCAAGGGATTAATATTATAAACCCATGGTGTATTAACCATAAGATAGATATTATAAACCCAAGGGAATAATATTAAACCCAAAGGATAAATATTATAAACCAAAGGAACCCTAAGATAAATATTATAAATCCTAAGATAAATATTTGTCAGAATGCGACATCGGAGTATGGTTGACCATGATTGGTTTTCATATTTAAACAACACCTGTCACAATGTGATGTTAGACAATGGTTAACCATCGTTGACCATGGTTGTTCTCCATATTGAGACAACCTTCGACACAATGTGACATTGGACCATGGTTGACCATGGATGACCATGGTTGTGACAATGTGTGTTATGCAACCAGATCACAAATAGATATATCAATGACTTAAAATTTATCCTCATCGAGGGAGAGACCTCCTTTGCATTACATAAATGAAAAAGTTTTGGATGATTCAAATGACAAAACCTCCTTTCTATATATAAGAGTCTAAGGGGTCACAATATAATCAAAGGCTACATAACAATAATAATGTAAGGGCACAACAATAACAATAGTGGGCTTCTATGGCACACAATAAAACAATATGGGGACTACATGGACACACCAATAAAAATACGATGGCTACACTAGTATTATAGGGACTTAACATGCCCCTCTCCTTCAAAAAAGTGTTGGCCTCAACGCTTGACTATTTATGGATGCTTCTGTATAAAATTATCATCCTCCCATGTGGAGTCATCAGCGGGTAAGTTCTTCCACTTGATGAGATACTCTGAAATTGATTGATTTCATAGCTATCGAGTTCTTGTTTCCGTGACTAATTTAGGTTCTAATATGATTTTTCCTTCCTCAACAAGTTCTGATAATATTGTTTGAATTGGGAGGTTTTCACCTATAACCTTCTTTAAGCATGAAACATGGAAAACTCAGTACGCTCAGGAAGATGAAGGAAGCTCCAATTTGTATGCTAGAGTACCAATGTTTTGCAACACCTTGTAAGGACCATAGTACTTTGGTGAAAATTTATTATCCTTCTTATCTTTCTTGAGTGACATTTGTCTGCATGGTTGTAGCCATAAAAATGCTCAGTCACCTACATCAAAAATTCTTTTGGTGTGATGTTGATCTTCTTGTTGTTTCATTCGATTTTGTGCCAAAGTGAGGTTATCCTTTAAGAGTTGGATAACTTATTATTGATGTTCGATGTGATCTTCCACTACTTAAATCTTATAATTTTCTCTTAAAGATGATGTAATGGATGGTGGATGATATCCATAAAGTGCCATAAATGGGGTCATTTTTGTTGCAGTATGGAATGAAGTGTTATACCACCATTCAGCTAGAGGTAACCACTTGACCCATTGTGTTTTTCTTATTAGATACAAAGCAACAAAGATATTCTTCCAAACATTTTTTTACTATCTCAATTTGCAAATCAGATTGAGGATGATAATATGAGCTATGAGCTAATTGAGTACCCAGGTAAGAAAATAATTTCATCCAAAAAGTTCCAATGAAAATGGGATCTCGTCACTTACAATAATCTTTGGGTTTCCATGTAGCTTTGAATTGTTTCCATAAATGCAGTAGCAATGATACTTGCTTTAAATGGATGAGATAATGCACAAAAGTGTGCATACCTTGTATGTCTATCAACTACCACCATGATGACACTCTTTCCTTCGGGCTTGGGTAAACCTATGATAAATTCCATTGAAATATCCTCCCAACATTGACTTGGAATGGATAGAGGTTGTAATAGACCTGAAATCTTAATTGTCTCAACTTTATTTTGTTCACAAACCAAACATTCCACCACAAAATTTTGAATATCAGATTTATGGCTATTCCAAAAAAATGCTTTTTGACCATGTGGTAAGTTTTAAAAAATCCTAAGTGCCCTCCTAAGGGAGAGGTGTGCAAATCCAAAAGAATCTTTTTTTTGAGTTGGGAATTCTTACAAAGATATAAGTGATCTTTTTACCATAATGAATCATTTTTCCAACTAAATGTATTAGATGCACCGGGATCTTGCTGAAACTTTTGAATGAGTGTTGAGACTTCTTTGGCATTCTTCCATTCATCCTTTTCTTTAATGAGATGATCTAGTTTGATAATAGAAATGGAAGAAAGAAATTCTTCCACACCCTCATCCTTTCTTAAGAGTGCATCTACAACAACATATTTATCCCCCTTTTTGTAGATGATTTTAAATTCATAACCCAACATTTTTATGACCCATTTTTGTTACTCTTTTGAAGATAATATTTGTTATAAATTTTATTTAAGAATATCATGATTTCCTTTTACCTTGAAGTGTCTTCCCATTACGTGAGTTCTCCATTACTTTAGTGCATGTAGTATTGCCAAAATTCCCTTCTCATAAATAGGTTTGTGTAAATACTTTCCTTTGATTGGATGAATTTCAAAATCAATGGGTCTTCCTTCTTGCATTAAAACAACACAAATTCCATTTCCTTGGGTATCATAAGTATGGCATAGCTAAGAACAATGCTTGTCACATTGCCTCTTTAAGATGTTTGAAGCCTTTAGTTGCTTCTGAATTCCAAGAAAATGCATCTTTATTTAGTAGCGTTGTTATAGGTGATGTTATTCTCCCATAATTCTTAACAACCTTGTGATAATACCCTGTCAGTCTGAGAAATCCTCATAGATATTTTATGGTTGTGGGGATTTTCCATTCCTTGATGTATTTAATTATGTTACGGTATACCTTAACACCCTCATGAGATACAATACCTCATGTACTCCAAAGAAACATTTGGAGGTCTTTTCTTATAATTTTTTCTCATCCAATAGTTTGAGCACCCTGTCAACATGTTAAACATGATCCTTCCAAGACTTGTTGTAGATTAGTATATCATCAAAAAATACTAACACAAATTTTCTAATGAAGGGTTTGAAAATGGAATTCATCAAACCTTGAAATGTATAAGGTATATTTGTAAGGCCAAAAGGCATGACCAAAAATTCATAATGACCCTCATGAGTTCAAAATGTTTTTTTCAGAATGTCTTCAGTTTTCATTTTAATTTCATGATATCCTGAATGAAGATCCAACTTGGTGAAGTAAATTTATCCATGTAATTCACCCAATAATTCATCAATGGCAGGAATGGAAAATTTATTTTTAATAGTGATGTTTTTGAGCTCCCTATAATACATAAGCATACGCCATGATCCATCCTTCTTGTGCACCAATTCTATTGGAGATGAAAAATAACTTTGACTAGATTGAATTATACTGGCCTCTAACATTTCTGCAACCATACGTTCAATTTCACTATAATTTTTGGCATAGGGATATCTATAAGGTTTGATGTTTGGAGTTACACTTCCTAGAATCAAATCAATAGCATGATCATGATCACGAATAGGTGGGAGACCTTTGGGATTCTCACGTACCTTGGAATGATTATCCAAGACTTTTTGGAGATCTGGAGAAATAGATTATTTTGATGTTTGAACCTCTAGTGAGCATAATTGTCCAATTATGCCCCATTTCTCTTTATTTATAATATTTGTCATGCCATTATATATAATTATATTTCTTATTTTCCTTGTGATGGCCGTGAATTCAACTTACTTTCCTTCCCCAAAAAAAATTCAAGAAATGTTTTTAAAAATTCAAAGTTATCGTACCTAAAGATCAATGTAACCATTAGACTGATAGAACAACATCAGCGCCACCCATTACAATGGAGTGAACTTGAATATTCAATACCTATCCCCCCATGGTTATCTTGATATTATGGCACTTTCTAGAGAAATTAATAGTTCCTGCATTTGCAACCATCACATGACACTCTTGTGCTTGGTATAGGAAGAAATTCAATTCCTTGACTATCTTACAATGAATAAAATTATGGGTAGTACCCAAATCAATCAACACTATTACCTTTTTATTCTTGATATTCCCTTCTATCTTTAGAGTTTGAGGAGTGGTAATTCATGCCAATGCATTAAAAGATATGGTCGGATTCATTTCTTCTTTCTCTAGGGTTTCTTCCTTGTGTATATCATCTTCTTTTTAAGTTTCTTGTTCCTTTTTTCCCTCCTCTTCACATTCTATGTAAAACAATTTATTCTCAATGCACTTATGACCAATAGTGTATTTGGTATCAAAACTGTAGCAAAGCCCTTTTTGACTTGTTTCTTCCAATTGTTGTGGTGTCAACCTTGAAGCTTATGGAAAGCTAGGGGTAGAAACACTTCAATCTTTCTAGTTTTGAGTGATAGGATACCTTATTGCCATAATTTTGCTTTCAATTTTTCTTTCCAACTTGAATGCCTTCTCTAATGAATTCGGTTCCCAAAGGTGAACTTCATGTTGGTTGTCATCCTTCAAATTCCTATGAAAACATCAATCCTATGCTCCTTTGTAATATCATTTACCTTTATATTCAATTTTTTGAATTACTCAATGTGATCCACCATTGAACCCTTTTGTATGAGATTTCTCTATTGGCTAAAGAAGGTGTTGTTGTTTGTATCCTCATAATGTGTTATCATTTCCTCCATAAAAATTGACCAAGTGACAAGTTATTTATGAGAAAAAATCCATCGATACCATACAAACTAATTGGATTCTAAATATAAAGTTGCAATGCGTACCTTTTGTGTGTGTTGCACATTATGAAGATCAAAATATTACTCAATCTATAGTATCCATGTTACCGGATCCTCTCCATAAAAATTCCTCATAGATCATTCTTTACAATATGGTGGGTCCTCAAGCCAATGTTAGAATCTATGAAATCATGATTAATATTTCTTTTTTTCTCATGACGAGTTTCATCTAATACATTTTCTCCATTAAGAAGCATTTCTTGTATCAACTTTGTCAAACCGTCCTTCAAACCTTCCATGTCTTATTTTAAACCATTCTTCAAATATCCATGTTTCCTTTCATTTTTTCTTCTATGTCATCCTTCAAAGTTTCCATGTCTGATTTTAAAATATTCTTCAAACCATCCTTATTACTTCCATTTCATTTTTGGTTACTCTTTGTGGGAGCGAAATTTGTTGCACTTGGTCTCGTAATTTTGATATATCATGTTGCATTTATTCCTCTTCTTCGTGTGTCATTGTAGAGTTTTCTAGTTACTTACTAGGTGTTTCCATTTTCTTTCTTTGACGCAATTTTAAATCACACAATGATATCTATGCTTCACTATGCCCTTTGAATCACTTCAAACTAATTGTTCAAACAAAAGTTATGCAAAATTTAAAAAATTACACACCTTTTTTATTTCTTTTTTAGGAGCTAGATATTGCAGTTGTTGTATCTCTATAATTGTGAATCTCCAAAATCTAAAATTCCATCCTATAGTATCACTCTAAGTCTTATTTCCAACCAAACTATTCAAACCAATATTGGAGTCTTGAATAAAACATTATGCCCAATCTCCCACAATGACATCGTTATAGACTGGTTGAGTAGAGAGAATGTGTATGGAGTTCCACGTGTCACCTTTTCAACCTTTAGCCCTAAAAATGGTACCTAAACAACTTCATTTCGCCCTCTTCCCTTAAAGTTTTACGAAATTAAAATCCAATGCTCAAAGAGAAGGTTATGACGATTTTCCCTAGGTCACCTATTTGAGATGTAATTCTAGAGCCTCAAAAAACTCTAACTTCATTGGATCATAACTCCAAAAATATAGCAAGACAAGATCTAAAATTAGGACATGAAGTTCATCCATATTTTGGATCCATGTGGTTGCAATTTCCGCTTCTGACACATTGTAAAAAAATGTTATAGCAAAAATTCCACAATGACCTATTTGAAGCAACGAAACGCTAGAATCCAAAGCTCTGATACCAAATGTTATGCAACCAACTCATAAACAGATAAATCAATGACTTAAAAATTATTCTATTACAGGGGGGACCTCATTTTCATTACATAAATGAAATTATTGCATGATTCAAATGACAAAACCACCTTTATATATAGGAGTCTAAGGGGTCACAATATAATCAGAGCCTACATAACATTAATAATCTAAGGGCACAACAATAACAATGGTGGGCTCCTATAGGGCACAATAGTAACAATATGGTGACTAAATGGGCCCAACAATAACAATAATGGGGCTACACTAACAATAACAATAAGGAGCTACACTAGTATTATAGGGACCTAACAATGTGACATTGGACCAAGAGACAGTCGTTGTCACAATGTGGCCATGGTTGAGCATGATTGAACCCAAAAGTATTATAAGCCCAAGAAAATAATATTAAACCCAAGGGATTAATACAAAAAACGCAAGGGATTAAAAACTCAATGGATTGATAATATAAACCCAAGGGAATAATATTAAACCCAGGGGATTAATATTATAAACCCAAGGTATATAAACCATAAGATTAAATATTATAAACCCAAGGGATAAATATTATAAACCAAAGGAATATAAACCCTAATATATATATTATAAACCTTAAGATAAATATTTGTCACAATGCGACAAAGGAATATGGTTGACCATGATTGATTTTCATATTGAGACAATGTTTGTCACAATGTGACATTGGACAATGGCTGGCTATCAATGACCATGGTTGATGCCAATATTGAGAAAATATTTGTCACAATACGACGTTGGACCATGGATGACCATCGTTGTGACAATGTGATGCTGGACAAGGAGATAGTCTTTGTCACAATGTGACCATGGTTGAGACAACCTTTCTCACAATTTGACATTGGAACATGGTTGACCATGGTTGATTTTCATATTGAGACAAACCCTGTCACAAGGCGACATTGGTTGATTTTCATATTGAGAAATTTTTTATTGAAATGTGACGTTGGACCATTGTTAACCATGATTATAAACCCAATGGATTTATATTAAACCAAAATATTAATATTATAAATCCTATAAATAATATTATAACTTAGGAATATTAAGCCTTAGATTAATAAACCCAAGATATTAGTATTACAAACCCAATGGAATAATAAACCCAAGAGATAAATATTATAAACCCAGCATATAAAAACACCAAGATAAATATTATAAACCCTAAAATAAACATGGTTGACAATGGTTTACCATCATTGATTTTCATATTGAGACAATATTTGTCACAATGCGACGTTCTCCCATGGTTGACCAAAGTTTGACCATGGTTAATTTTTATATTCATACAATCTTTGTCACATTGTAACATTGGACCATCGTTGGTCATGGACGATCATGATTGTAAACCCAAGGGATTTAGATTAAAACCTAGGGATTAAGATTAAACCCTAGGATTAATATTATAAACCATGTGAATAATATTATACCCTAGGAATATGAACCCTTAGATGAATAAATCCAAGGGATTGATATTATAAAACCTTTTGTTTATTAACTTTGAGAAGCGACATTGAATAAATTGCAATGCAATGTCACATGGTGACAATGAGTATTAGATAAATTGTCAAGTTGCAACAATGTTTGTCATAATGTGATGTGGATTAATTTTTGCACAAACACATGCCACTGAAAATGTCATACTCAAATCCATTTTGAATTATTTCCTTGGAAATCCCACATTCATCATGAATACTAATATTTAGGCATTAGAAGGAATTAAATTGTTCATAAATTATTATTTTAAATTTAAATGGTTTATAAATTATTATTTTATAGTATTTTTTATAATTAAAAAAATCAAAATATAGTCCAAAATCTTAAACACAAATGAATAATAGATAATGAATTTTTTAAAAACAAATTCATATAAAATAAAATGGAACGAAATAAACATTTGTAAATTCTCAAATTAATTTACTATAATCTCATTTGAAGGAATTTTAAATTTATAAGGAAATGGAGGGAACTAAATTGTTTATAAATTATTATTTAAATTTAAAGGGTTTATAAATTATTAATTTATATATTTTTTAATGAAAAAAATTCAAAATAAAGTGGAAAATATTTAAAACAAATGAATAATAGATAGTAAAATTTTCAAAAATAAATTCATATAAAATAAAATGAAACGAAATAAGGATTTATAAACTCGTAAATTTATTTACTATAATCTCATTTGAATATATTGATTTTTTGAAAAATATAACATGTGAAACATTATTGATGGAATTTTAAGTCTATAAATTTTCAATTTTTTAATGTATGATATATTTCAAAAAATTGATAATTAAGTTTAGCAAAAGGAAAACCAATTTTATATTTTTTCTTCATATATTTTAAACTTATAACCAATTTACAATATAATGCATTTCAAATTTTAAAAATAAAATTCAAAACATCAACCATAATTTCTAAAACCATAATTTGTTAATCATGGGGAAGTTACCATGTAACTTATTAATATAAACAAAGTACTTCGTAAATAAAATATGTCAATGCCATATTGAGTAAAATATTTCAATGTTAACTAATATGTACAATGAAAAGAAATAAATTTTCATGGTTAAATCAGTTTTAAGCATTTCAATTAATGTCATTATTTTATATTTGAGCTATATTTTTTTTGTCAATTTTATCTTTGAGATGCAAACAAGTTTTTTCAAATTTTATATTTTAAAAAAAATCTACAAAAGAAGAAATTATATCACTCTAAACACTTCTTATATTTGTTATATTGGAAAGGTTCCTCAACTACTATTGGAAGCAGCGGCGCAACTAAATTTTGATCTCAACCAACACATTTTTGGCTAGTTGGGTACTTTTGGGCATATGCATGGGTGTATTTTAATAAATTAGGCCAATAATACCACCCCTAATTATTTTGTGAGTGGTTGTATCACCCACAAAGTTTCCACCTATTGGTCCATCATTCAAATCCTTTAGCACACTTTTAGTCTCTTCAGGCTCTAGGCATCTTAGTAGGAAACAATTATGATGCTTTCAGAAAATCACCCCATCTACCAACTATTATGATAGAGATTTGAAACTTATGGCCGTCTTCTATTTGTTTGATAAATTTATGGCTAACGTGTTGTGCTCCAAATATTGTTGTACGTCAGAATATCAAGGCACGGTTGAAGAGGTGGGAGGAACTTTTTCGCTATTATACGTTTCTATTTCTTGTTCCCATATTGAAATATCTTCTTCTCAAGAATATCTCTCCTACTGCGAGTTGAAATATGCCAAGGCCCTTTATGGTATGAACTAGTTTGAACCCAAAGTCATATTCTTATAATAAGGTCATCCAATTTTCCCTTTTCTCACACAATTCTTGTTGCACAAAAAGTGTTCTAATTGTTGGGTGAGGCACATAGATAATCATGTGTGCTTTCAAAAGATAGGGCTTGTAACGCTTTACCGCCTTATAAACTACATGAGATTTTTTATCAATGGTGGGGTAAGTTAGTTTTGACCCTTGTATACCAACACTCATGAAAGATATAGGTCATTAATTTCCTTCATCATCCTTTTCGGTAAGTACAACCGCAATAACTGAATCAGAAATTAAGGTTTCCAACAAGAAATATTTTCCATAATCCAAACTCAATAGCGCAAGAGAATATTTCATAGTTTTCTTGATAAGGGTAAAAATATCCTTCTCCCTTTTGTCCCATTTATAATTTCATATTTATTTATCATAGCTTACAATGGTTTGAATATTTTCACATAATGAGAGATGAATTTGTGCAAGAAAATATTTTTTCCTAAGAACGATAACATAATCATCTTCTTGTTTATGGGAAAAAGGGATTTTAGATATAGCTTCAACCCTTTCCGAATCAAATTTGATTCCACTTTTTGTAATGATGTGGCGTAAGAGAGTTCCCTATGACACAACAAAGATGCTCTTTTTGAGATTCAAAAAAATCTTGTAATTTCGACATCACTCTAAGATCTACTTTAGATGACGCAGATGATCTGATCTTTTCTTTCAGAACACAATTGCATCATCAAAATGGATGACCACACTTTTTACAATCAATCCATGGAAGGCGATGTCCATAACCCTTTGAAATGTAGCGCCAACATTGATAAGTCCAACTGACATGCGCTTAAAGGAAAAAGTTTCCAACTTTGTTTTGAAGGTAGTTTTCAAATGGTATTGTTCTACCATAACACTTGATTATATCTAGAGAAACCATGTAGCAACGAGAACAAATTCGACCTAGATATTGTCTGGAATATCTACTCCATTGAGGGCACTAGGTAATTATCCTTATCCGATGCCCAGTTGAGGTTGTAAAGTTTGACACACAAGCATATCTCACCATATTGTTTCTGCTGAGGGACCAGGTTGGAAACCCAAGTCGAATTTTTGACCTTGAATATGATTCAAGCATCCAACAACTTCCTTAACTCCTATTGGATCAGTGTCTCAAGCATTGGATGAAACTTCCTTAGCTTTTGCTGAAAAGGCTTCACCCCCTCTTTGATAAGAATCATGTGTTGGATGATACATGTGTCATATGCTTTCAAGTCTTCATAGGTCCATGAAAAGACTTCATGGTATTATTTGAACGGCTAGATAAATGCTTTTCATTCTTGTTAAGAACAACATGTACCGAGGTTCACATACTTTGGATCATCCATGCTTCCTAGGTTGGCTTGTTCATGTGATAACGTGGAGCTTTGAATCTTGGAATTAACTAGTGATTTGAATCATTTTTTTAGTTCGTATAGTTTTTAAAGAGATACCACACCTTTAGTCCTAGTATTCCCTTTCATTGCATCAATTTTTCCCTACAAAGTCCTGTCATTATCATCTTCATTAATGGTCACATATTTGAAGACGCCTACATTGGCCATGAAATGCAGTATCTGTTGGTCATCATTAAACAAACGAAAGTTGGTGACATCGTCAGGAACAAATGGCTTATAAATAATTTCAATATAAAACCATTTTCTACAGGTGACATCCTACCAGCTGCATTCTCTAATAAACCAATCATTTCTAATTTTAATTGCTTTAAAATAACAAACCAGTCATCACGCCTCTTGCTGGTAAATTTTCAAATTTGGTGAAACGCAGTGGATAGTATCTCGTACTTAATGAATGATGACTGATTAATCACCAATTACCTTGAGAATTTTTTATGCAATGTCTAAGGCTTTCTTCAATCCCAATACGAGTGCTTCATATCCAAAAGTATTATTCATGCTCGAACTCCAAGTAGCATGATAGAAGATACCTCTTATTAGATGGATCTATAAGTATACAACCATCTTGAGAACCATCATTAGTTGTAGATCCATCGAAATATAGTGTTAATAAACCAGTATCTACTAAGCTAGTTCCTACATTACTATTATGTGCATCTATATTAAAAGATTCATTTGCACCAATGGTACTGCAAGGAAGGAGCTCCAATTATGAGTCTGATGAGATGGGTGATGGTTGTGCCTGATAAAACTCATGATCAATCTCTAAAATAAAATTTCCAAATGTAACATATATGAGGTTGACAGGTTCATTGTGTCCCTAAAGAGATGTGACGATATACTTCATGGAAGGTTCACTTTCTAACTGAATATGATTGTCTATTCCCTTGTATGGAAGCAATAAATGTGTTTATTCTATTGAAAAATACCCTTGTAGATTATTAGACTAGTCTCTACTCAGTAGTAAACAATAGGATTTGGGTATGTCCATAATAATAATGTTTATACATTGGTGTCCCATGCGGTCTGATGACAAATGAATAAAAACATTTTTCAGTTCATTAAGGGTCTGGACAAGTGATTTGTCTAACTGTATGATTCACACATTAGATTTATCCCATTTAGCATTAATTTTCTTATAAACAGATAAAGGAATTACATTTTCATATGCAGTCGAATCAACTAAACAATTATGGACATTGTAATTAAATATTTCAAATGTTAAAAGAAAGTGGGGCAGACAATATTCATATTTAAATTCACAACATTTACTATAGATTTGATAATGTTGAGAAATTTACCTCACACAACTTAAGATGTAGAGGCTTTATTATCTACTGAAGACAGAGATGAAAACGATTGGACAAACAACTCACACTAGCCTGCTACCTTTTTGAGCTCAAACTTTGAAGTGTTGGCATAGGCTCCTTTCATGTCTTTGATGATGTTCTAATCAATACTTTTGTTTTTAGCAAGTAGTGTTGAAATATCTAAAGGGTGGCTTAGTTGGATGCTTCTAGAGTCTTTAACTTATTATTTTTGTTGGTGGAAGTGTTCTTGGGAAGAAGAGAACTTTCAGACTTGTTTTGCATGCTCTAAGGAACATTTTTGGTGGAAAAAAGTTTCTCAACAATTGCTTTTTCAGCTTCTGCTAAGAAACAGGTCCCTTTCTCCTCAAATTATATCTACCAATTGTTTGTTGGGGAAGAGCCTCACTCATTGGTGGTTCTTTAACACCTTTATTATCATCCTTTAATATAATATCAAATGCATTGGCTGAGTTCCGAATGCTTTAATTTTCTTCGGTCGCAACAAGTTCATCTAATTCCTCCATTTCTTAGATTGGTCATCTGCTAATAAGGTATCCACAATATGGGTTGCCATAGTTTCCATGTTGTTATTCTAGTGCGGGCATGTTTTTTCTGAATGCATTTCTTGGTGGAAAGTGAAGACGTTGTCCATGCCTAAACTTTCAACACTGAACACAACATTTGAGCTCTAAGTAGATTTATCCAATGGATTATTGTTGTTCCTTTTTAGAAAAAATGGCTTAAAAGGCTTGTTGTTGGTAGATGCCTCTCTTGACATACTCTTGACTTCTGATACCTTGTTGGTGAGTGTCCTCAAAGATTTGGCCAATATTTCCATGTCAATTAAATATTTCTCTTTAACTTTGGAAGAGGATTGATATTTATTGCTAGTCTCCTTGGAGTCCTCAGTATATTATTTATCATTAATGGCTCTAATAGCATGCAAGTGATTCTCTATAGCAATTTATTCTGCAAAGTTCAAAGCTAGTTTCTCATTTGAAACTCTTTTAATGAAAAAAAAATGTTTGTTGGAAAGGAATATGTGTCATAATATATAGTGATAGAATCACGAGGTTCCATATTTAAGGGGAACTTATTCAATATACTGTTAAACTTTTGATTGAAATCTTTAACTTTCTCCTTTTCCCCCATATTAATATTGCTGAGGTCTTTCAACAACATGGTGAGAGTTTTATCATCAAAAAATTCTTCCAAAAATAGTTTTTTAAACTTCCTCAAACCATGGATTCAATTAAGAGTAAGACTATGATACCATACTACTTGTCTTCCTTCTAAATTTAAATGAAATTATCTACAAGAAACATATTCATATTGTACCTCTAACATTTGTAAATGTGTTAAGAAATCATCAATATGGTCCTCTGCCTTAGCACTTTTGTCGGGGTCAAACTTTGATAAAAAACTCTTCGGATGTTTAAGAATTCTATGAATATTACGTGAAAGTGTGAGTGGTCATTGGGCCATACAATCTAAGTTTTGACCAGCCATGTATTCACCTTGATTTTCCTCCTTTTCTAACTCTGATGAGCCCTTTCCTTCACCGTTTAAGTCTTCATTATATTAAAAATCAACTCTCTTATATTCTTCATTGGAAAGAATAAAATATTATTCATGCTCTTAGTCAATAGGTAGAATTCCCTCTTGTTGAACTATTTCTTTTAAAGGCTCCGCCAATTCCTCGAGAGTGGCAAATACCAACTCTTCCACAGTCACAACCAATACACAAATACAAATTGTTTCTTTATATCTATGGTGATCAAGAAGACCATGAGTGATGTGGAGTAGGTCAATACCTTTTTCAAACCGATGGGTAATAGGCCAAATTTTGCATATTTGTTCCTAAGTAACTTCATAAGCTAACTCCAAACTGGGTTGAGAATACCCTCTTACTTTAGGAATAGGAGTTGGGGTGGAACTCAATATGTTACTACCTTGCAAGAAATATGAAATATTGGGATGTAATTATTTATTTCCCTCCTTCTAGCACCATGAATGTTGATGGTGTTGGAACCGAACAACAAACATGGGATCTCACTAATGTGAAGTCCCAATTAGACGTCACACACTTTGGTTTAGGAGTCCCATCCAGAAATATGGTCTCGTTGCCATTTTACTTAAAGATTTTCCTTGGCTTGAACAATTGGCAAAAGAAAGTAGTGTGCATGTACTCTTGAATGAGAAATAAATTATGCCTCGTGAAATGTTCAATTGTAAGTGTATCAAGGTTATTTTAGTGCAAGGAAATTAGAATGAGACTCTAAGAAAAAGTAATAGTATTACCTAGGTAGAGACACATGGATACAAACGAAAGAGAATCATTTATCATCAAGTGAAATAGTTCACTTCAATGCAATGATTATTATAACATCGCTACACACTTTCAACAAGATGAGCACCAAATCCACCAAAATAGTTCAATTTCTTTAGTACATGTTATGCCAACATAAACCTCAAAAATTCAAAGAATAGTCTTAAAACATCCATAATCTATGCATGAAAATGTGACTTCAATTTGTAAGAAAAAGTTCCAAGATACATGAGTACAATGAACATAACTAGCTCCAATAGTGGAGCGTTAAAGACAATACTTTATCTCACAAAAGAACTATCTCTATATCTCTAATCCTTATGGGAGAAGCTAAGGTTAAAAATCCTTTATTTGAGTAATTAGGTCTCTTTTATAGCTAAAGACATGACTCTTCGTATCCTCATGACTCTTAGACTTCCAACATGGCCTTTCAAATTCTAATGAGCTTACGACTTGTTTACAACCTTTTGGACTTTCAAATAGATAATGTTGAATAGAGGAGACTTCTACAAGAAGTATAAGAGGAAAATCATATATTACATATTCAATAATGAGCCATGGAAGAGGCCTTGGAAAAGTCGAAGTGCAACGGAGGCTCAATGAAGCCATCATCACCAAATTTATAATCAATAGTTGAGGTAAATAATGTTGATAGTTCTTCAGTTTCATTTTCACATGATGATGATGATTTGGGTGATTTTGAAAGGTACATTACAGTAATTGGTTTGATATTAATGAAGAAGATGGGATATGATGGAAAGGGCCTAGGAGCTAATGGCCAAGGAATTTTTAATCCCATCCAAGTGATGGAATTACTGAGTGATTTTCATGATCGGTGTACATTGAAGGAGAATGTTCAAAGGAAATAGAAGCTTCCAAGCCATTGCTAAAACCATTGAGGAAAGAGGATGTTGAGAGCACATCGTAGCCTTCCCATGAAAATGAGAATTACGAAGGAAGAGCTAAGGCAAGCTCTCATCACTAAGTTTGAACCAAAGACAACCAAGAAAGGTATAAAAGATATTGATATTCTAATGTTCACTTTGATTACATGTATATTGACAATGATGAATGAAATTTATGGCATAGAAAAAATTGTGATTTTTGTGGCTCTATAACCCTGTTGTTGCCAAGTGTTGGATGAGAATGGAAGTAAGGAAGAAGATAAGATATGAAGGCCATTCTCCACATCAATAAAGGAAGAATGTTAGGAAATTCTATAGGAAGAAGAATTTTCTTAGCCATTATAACAAGCATGGACATTAGAGGGTCACATGTTGGAGGCTCCATCCAGAGTATTGACTGAAGGAGGACCAGAAAGCACCTGTGAAGGAAGAAGGTCCAGTCAATGAAGCTGATCGGAAATAGAAGTGACTGTGGAAATAATACCCATACCACTGGTTGGGTAATAAATTGGGATTTATATGTAGTTGAACATGGGAAAATTTCATAAATCACATGTTTCGAAATGATCGTAAAAGTGATGAAGTGTTTGCTATCACTTATAGATGCAGGATAGTAATAATTTTGGCGTGTTTTTTGGTAGCTTGGGTATCGTTTCTATTATGATTTTGATGTAAAATTGATCAATGAGTGTATTATAACCTCTTGGAAAATATGGGGTTTTCATGGGTCATATTTGGTTTTGTAAAAGATCATATATTTTGCAAATTATACTATAGCTCGCATAGAATATAGTTGTTAGATCATCACTTATGGCTCTGAAGAAAAAGGGTGAAAGAGAAGGAAGTGTGGCATGTTAGGGAACTTCTTGTGAAGATGGGGGAGAACAATAGATTTTAGATTGTTTTCATGCATTTGGAGGACCAAAATCTCCTTAGTGGGGAGGAATGATCAAGGTGGCATCAGAAAGGCTCAAAAATAAAAATATTCTAATTTCATTGAAACTAGGAGTAGAACGTAGATCTGATCATACTGATTCTAATGGTGCATAAGACACTCAAATGTGACTTTTTATGCTTATGACATTCACAGTCAAAGTTTTGGTCAACCTGGCTGCACTGGCTAAATTTAGCAGAGCACCAACTAAATTTATCGAAACCACCAAATTTAGTGCCCACTATCTAATGGACAATTTGGAACTTCACAATGGATGGAACTAACAAAATTTTCACCTACTTAATTTTGTTGCTTACCCCTAAAATCTGACCGGTGGTTTTTGAAGGGTTTGTTTAAAAAAATAAAAGAAAATTTATTAAAACAAATGGGGTAGCAAGATGCCACTCCTACCAACCCCTAAGACCATATATCATAAACGAATAAAATATGGGTTGAGACCCATGGGTGACCAAGGACCCTGCCCGGCCATGCCACAATGAATGACTATTTAAAGTTTGGCGGGAATCAAACCCGTGACTGGTAGGTCAAGCTAGCCCGCTAACTGGCATCCTTAAATTTATATAGCATGTAACAACTAACCAACACATCAACTATGATTGGTGAAGGGTTTGTTTATGGTTGAAAAAAGTGGAAAACGGTTACACAGTTTAATAAATGCCGAATTCCAAAATTATGTGGGTGGGTTTTGAGGTCGGAACACAAGTGCCCAAACCCAGCAAGCTACCAATGGGCCAACGACCTTGCTTTGGTTTTAACACCCACAAAATATTATTTAAACATGCTTATTCCATTCGACCTTAGGGGAAAACTGAGGCCGAGAACAGGTTTTGAAACTAGGTCTGCACAGAAACCAACCCAGGTAGGGAACAAATTTCGAGAGGAGAATATTCTAGGGGAATGTTCCCTAGAATATTCCATGGAACATTCTTATGAAGAATCTTTGAAGAATTTTAGAGATTCCCTTGGTGTTGAATTTTGAAGGTGTCACAATTATGCCAAGTTTGGTATTTCACCAAGAGTCTGATGGTGTAGTCTATTTCTTCATCTAAGTAAGAGGTTTTTGACCCATGTCCAAAAGAGAATCTTGTGAGGAATGTAGAATATTCCTAGGGAGCCTAGATTTGAGTGTGACAGAAAGGGGTTGTGTTTATACTCAGATTTCATGATTTTTGGAAGGAACACAATGGTGCAGGTTGTTTCTTCATCTGAGTAGCCATTTTTTAGGCCATCCCCAGGCTTGGAGGTAAAATTTGTATTTTTGCTATGTTCATTTGATTCTAGTGAGATGATAATTTGAATCTAATATCGATGTATACCATCTTGTGAGAGGATTATTGTATGCCACTTTATGTGAGAGATTGTTCCTTGACATTTTGAAGGAGAGCATCTTATGAGTGACATTACTTGTAAAGAGAATGTCTCTTGAGAGAGACATGCCACTCTAGTTAAGGGGTTCATCCTGTACTGATCATGAATGCATAATGTATTCATCATCTTATTGAAATGACTAATGAAGCGGCCTCCCCACTCTTGACCCATGGCCTAGAAGCGTAGTTCACATTATATGAAATTCGTGATTATATAGTGCATTTATGTGTGCTTCATTATTATTGCTTCTTGTTTCATGTCCATGGTTTTCGAAAGTGTTGTTTAAGAATTCACATTTCTCATGATTTCACATGCAAATAAGCATCAATAAAAGGTCTTGTATAATGGAGCATTTTGTTCGAAAGTATTAATGAAATTTTCCTGGATCACCATTGTTGGATAATGCCAAGAAATAAAGCTCAAATTTCATCCATTGCGTTTGATGGATGTAGCATAAGGAGTGGTGATCAATGTGGAGAAGTGTTGTGTCTCCATTAATACTAAAGTGGGAGATTGTTGGATAGTTGGTATTGCTAGGTTAGTTAGTGGAAACGAATCTATTGGCATTGATGTCAACATAGATAGCATTAATGTCAATAAGGCTAGTAATGGTGGAAATTCGGCTACCATTGTTGTGCATGTTGTGTGTCAAGCTCAGGGGGAGTCCCATGGTTGTTGTAAACTTTTGTAGAGAATCATCACAGTAGTAGGATATGAAAAGAATCTAGAAAATATTATAGCTATGATGGTTTATTGGTCCAAAATTTTGAGTACATTCCTATCCTAGGAAATCAATTTAGTTTCTCTTGGAAATGGAATAGTTGGATGGTGCTCAGAAATTGATTTCGAATGGTATGCTTACATTCACAAATGACTTCATATACAAAAATTTTCTGCCAGTCAAAATCAAGTGCCCAAAAAAGTCAAAATTGTAATCTTATATAAGTAAAGGACCCTTTAGTGGAAATTTAGTTTGGAGGTATTGCCAAATTAGGTGAAGTATTTAAGAGGAGCTAGGAAAATGTGGCACAAAGAACAACAATAGAAACAAAAATCATTGGCTAGAGGTAGAGTCCACACATAACACATAACCTCAATGGAGATTTCCCAAGAGGGTTCAAAAAGTGCACAAGAGTTGAGGGCTTGGGATGGCATAATCTCAGGATTCCATGAAAAAATCGTACACTAACAAAGTAGGTGGAAAGAGAATTGATTGGCGAAGTATGCAGAGCAGCGAGCTCCTGCTTCAAAACTCATCTTAGTGGGGTTTCCCTGGATTATTCAAAGTGCACACAAAATGAACCACTAGGATGATGTAAGGGGTGGGAAACATGGATTTGAAAGCAGTGGAAAAATGTGTTTTGATTGGTGGAAGTACTATAATGGGAGGCCCCATACCCACATAATCCAGGAAGAGTTACCCTAGAAGGATTTAAAGGTGCACACCAAGGGAGCATGCAGGATGACATAAGAAGAGGATGACATCAAGATGACATGGAAGTACAGAACCTAGAACATGTGGCAAGTAGTTTCAACATTTTTAGGGAAATTTAGGTCAAACGTGTCACCACTCAAGAGGCGCCATACGTCATTAATGGCATAAGCATGACATCATCCCGAAATCTTTATCCTAGAAGGCTTTGAAGGTGAAATAGGTGAGAACTATGGGTCGATTAGGTGCCAAGATAGGTGGAGTATGTGGGGGCAGTTACAGGTCATCTTGACAAATTTGTGATTGGTCAAAATTCACAAATGTGGTTCCAACTAGGGCACGTCATCTCGAAGGCTTGAGCCTAGAAGAAAATAAAAGGTGCAAAGGAAGAAGGGCCCGACTAATGAATTAGAGGGAATCAAATGCATTTTGTTGGTTGTGACAAGTCATCTCAATGGGATATTTATTGGTTGATGCATGCAGCGGGGAGACCCATGTAACACTTAAGGCTATAAGGCTTACCTCGAAGGAAAAAAAAGGTGTACTTGAAGATATAGGTGGGGTAACAGAGCCAGGAGACGAATATTTTTCCTATTCTCGATTGTTGCATTACATAATGAAAGGTACACCCAAGTCTTGGTTTTGCGAAGGTTTTGCGTGTTAAGAGACCATGGGCATATGGGTTGATTTCAATGAAAAAGGAATTACGATCATAGGTACATTGGGTTATATGCATAGGGTTGTGGGAATATATTTTAAACGATATGAATGGGTTGAAAATTCTTTGGCAGGGTTCCTCCATATTTGTTAGTTAAGCCATAATTGGTTAAGAGGTATAATTGGATTATGCATGTTTGAATGAGATAATCTTGAAGAATAGTGTGAATCACTTTAAAGGAATAAAACATGTTCAAAGCTAAATAGTAAAGAATTTGTGGTGATGGAAACATTGGCTATTAACCTTAATTGTATGAGGTAGGCATTTGAACAAGTAGGCAGTAGTTTTGCATGTATAGTTTAAATGCATAATCTAGGCTAATGGAGTCAATGAAAACTGCAAAGACTATTGGATCAAGGACCCCGACTTACAGAATGAACTTATGATCCAGGTACATACAAAATAATCCATGCTTGATCTTTCTTGCACACCACAACGAATTCATGGAAAAGAATGGTTGGTGTGGAATATTTAAGCAAGATCTCAGAGTGCCATGTTGTTAGTACAAGCTGGACACTATGATCAATTAATAAGCATGGAGATACTTTCTATGTATAGGTTTGACTGAGATTTAATTCTTAGCATGGGATAAGCACTTTATAGACCATTCTTCGATTTAATGCAACTATAGTGGCAAAATAATTTGACACATTGGTAGGATGGAAAGTCGTGAATTGTAGTACGCTCTTAGATAAAGTGTGGTTGATGGTAGGGAGTACATTGTTCTCTGTGTTGTAGGTGAAAAAACTCAAAAATTTTGAGCTTAACGAAAGTTGGTATGTAGCACTATTGAGAGAGATGATCAGAGAGATTTTTTGGTGTGAGTGTGCTACAAAGAGAGAGGCCGAGAGTATCCATGCAAAGGATAAGGTTGTGAGAAGAATGTGCAAAATATATGAGGGCTGAGAAAAGTGAGTTGCTGCAAAATGAACATAGAGTGAAAAGAGGGTTGAGTAAGAGTGAAGCCTGCTGAGTGGAACAGAGGGAAAAATATATTGAGAACAGAGGCCTAAGTGGGTGAAAGAAAAGCAGGCAATAGTTAGAGTGGTTTCCATTTGTAATGTATATTGATTTCCTTCTTAAGCGTGGGTTGGAGCCTATATACAGGGAGTTGGTGCTTCGATCTAGTGGATGTTTGAGTATAGCTTGGATGTCGAGGCTTGTGTAAATCTAAAAAGTTACAACATAGTGCTTGAAGCAAATCTAAGAAATCGATGCTTTAGTTGGTGCTTCTACTAAGATGGTTGGGTGTCTACAAAGAAGGGAGTTTGTGGTTCCTACTAGTGGGTACTAAAACAATCTAAGGGAGTTTGTGCTTCCTGTGAGTGGTCACTCACAAAATTTGATGTAACAGGAATAAGAGTTCATATTTTACATCATAAGAGAAACAAATATATGTTGGTTTTTCTCCCATAAGGTTTTCCATGTTAAACCTCAATGCCTTATGTGTATGCTACACTTGGTGTGTGTGTATGTTGGTTTATTTGATTGTTTTTTTTATGATTTGTTGGTGATTACTAACATGATGGTTTCCAAGTTTGAACGTTGAATATAAATTTCCATAAAAATAAAATTATCCTTAATACTGATTCACCCCTCCCCCAGTATTAAGCATTGTTGCCAATAGCAACATGACAAAAACCTGCTAAGAATGAAGAAGTGCATATCAAATTTTAGAGAAAGGATAGTGAAATAAAGGACTTAGTAGAAGATCAATGCTATAGAATGGTGAAACAAGAAGCATAATGTGACATATATAATGTTGGAACAATTAGATAAAAAGGAAGAAAAATGTAGGTTCCTAAACTTGAATCAATAAAGAAAAGTCAAGAGAAGAAAATGACAAAACAATAAAAAGAAGGGAGAACAAGAAGGAGGATTTGAAGCAAGAAAAGATCAATGTGGAAAAATAGACATGGAAGGAGAGAATGCTATATTATAAATGGAAAGGAAAATACAAGGGAAAGAAGAAATTTTGATGTAAGCTAGATAAGAAGAAATAAGTGAAGATAAGTTATATATTAAAAGTACCATGTGTTCCAAGATGTAGATAAAGTAAAACCATGATGCATAGCATCGTTAGTAGTTTATTGGTCCTCCTTAATAGAGTTATAATAGAGTGAAAATGATCTTAGTCATATCAGGAAATGAAAATTTTAAATTGTATGTACTTGTTTCAAATGTTGATGTAACCCTAAAGAGGCAAGCGAAACATTGGCGAATGAATAACATGCATTTAGAAATTGACATAACGAGTATTTTGCATGAGATACATAAATGGAATTAGGCTCTAAAGCTATATAAGGAAGAATTATTGGCCTTGAAAGTTAACTTTTTATTCACCCTAATGCTTGATAGGTGTTGTAATGTTTAAAATTTTCCTTCTTGAGTTGGCATTGAGTATTGGTTTCAAGAATTCTGATGTTATCATGGAGGTGGCGATGTTAACATTTTGGAAGAGCCACACATCCTAAATGCTATTTTTTGAATTGTTCTCTTACAACATTATCATAGTTCCATCATCCCTATGCAAGAAGAATATCCATTTGGGAGTTGCTAGGTGGTTAATTAGAAACTAAATTATATTTGGTAAAGCACAATTGGAGATAATACTTGAAACAAACATGGTGTTAAAAAATAATCAGTGGAGGATCTATTAGAACCATGAAAAAATGGTATGTAATTATGGAAAATTCAATTTATAGATAGGAAGCATGTAAATTAAATCTACTTTAGGGGTTTTTTTTTAGAGAAATTATGAATTAAATTTTGTATGGAAGATTAAAGAAATGTGATGTAGTCATAATATATATGTACACTTGTACTAGAACCTCACTAAGGACCTCAACCTTAATTAATACCTCCATGCCCTAAAATGCTTAATAAACTCAAGGCTTGAAGCTCTTGTATCCAACTACACATTTTTGCAACAATGTGACCTAATAAAATGTCCAATTTCAAGTAAAAGACAGCCATCCTCAACACAAGCATTTGATGTTAGTTTCAACCCATTTATGAGTATGTTATCTCAAATCTATGATACGGATTCTAGTTTGATCAATGACAACCTGTAATCTAGCTCACATGCTAAATTCTCGAGCTCTCTTTTGGGTTTTCTAAAGCTGAAAATTATTAAGTGTGGATTCTAGTGTCTTTAATGATGCCATGCAATCTACTTTTCAAAGCTTACAAACTAACATTTCAAACTCTCTATTGAACTTTCTTAAGCCTCCAATTAATAAGCATGGATTCTAATGTTCTCAATTTCTCTATTAAACTTTCTCAAACTACCAATTTTAAACAATTCTTAAATATTTTCAAATAAGTTCAAATAATTATTTTATAAGTTTTGAATAATTTGAAATATTAATAATCAAAATCAATAATGTCAATTTGGTCCACATCAAGAAAGCTAGTTACCTATAAAAGATATTCCATCACATATAAAAATTTAAAATATAAAAACAAAATTTTCACGGTTAAAATGAATACTAACTATCTTAACCAAAACGTACATCTAGAATTTTAAATTTGAAAGAAGAAAATACCTTACATAAATATCATAACTAATCAATTCCAAACTATAAAATAAAAATTTCAAAAAAAGCCTTTATTCCATCACATATAAAAGTTCAAAAAATAAAAATAAAATTTTCATGGTTAAAAATGAATATACTAACTATCTTAACCAAAATGTGCATCTAGCATGTTTAGATTTGAAAGAAGAAAATAACTTACATAAATATCATAACTAATCCATTCCAAACTATAAAATAAAAATTTCAAAAAAAGACCTTATAATCATTCGACAAATAAAAAAAAATTATGTTAATATTCTCACTCAACTTAAATTCTTTTTTTTTTCTAATTATTAATAATAATAATCTAACATTCAATACTTCTCACACATTTTGGTTGATGCTAATTTTTTTTATAAACAATTATATTACATTGAAACTTTGATTAATTTTTCGATTTACTTTGCTATAGCGTTTATGGGCAATTTTTTCCAGGGCAGAAAAAACGTAATATTATTTATATAAGAAATATAAAAGAGTCTACATGATACAAAATAGACAAGATATATAGCGTTCATGGGCAACTTTATTATATTGAATTTTGACCATGATGGTTAGATGGTTACATTGGCTCCATAATGACGAAAACACTTTGCTCCATTGTCGTGCAAACCGAGACTCACGAAATATAGATAGTAACGTTGTGTGACATGCTCACAAGAAAATAGTTTAGTTGTTACAAGGACGACTTTGTGTGAAGCTATTTATTGAATGAATGTTTCGTTGGTCATGGTCACCCATTATGTGGCCTAAATTATACATGCATTCATTGTCTGTCCCTTCCACGAAGCTCCCACGTTGACGAAAATAGCTATGCATTCATTACCGGTCCTTTCAGTAACATGTTCTTTAGTTGAATCCACATTAATGCCCCTTCCACGAAGCTGCCACGTTGACGAAAATAGACATGCATTCATTACCGGTCCTTTCAATAACATGTTCTTTAGTTGAATCCATATTAATGCCTTCCTGGATTGGTTCATGGCTTCATATTCATGTTAAATCACATCGCTTGAGAGTTGAACTTATTGATAATAGTAAGATTGATATTTATATATATAAAACTAGCAATTGCATTAAGAGGCGTAAAGGAGCATCGAAACATCGAAAAGAGCAGTGAGGAGAATGTAGATGATAATATTAAGATGAGGGAGTATGTTGAAAGAAAAATTAAGAGTTGTGATGTTGTTCTCAGAAGTGTTATTGCCAAAGTTCATGTTGCAAGTGTGAACAATTTGAAAGCCGACTATCGAGCTCTCTTATTTTTTTTCTTTCTTTTTATTGTGCAAAGGTGAAAGAGGGAAGAATTTTTGCTTGTTTTTTCAGTTCCATTACACCGTTGCACCCTCTAGCCATTAGAGTAGATAATAAATTATCCTAACTAGTGAGAACAACAAAGGAAATGGCAGAAGATCTACTTGTTGGTTTTAATTATTCGGGCTTTTTTTTTTGTCTTGTTAGTGCTCTGCTAAATATTAAAAGGAAATTTAAGAACAACCTGGGTCTGCAACAATATCAATGTTTCATAAAACTTGAGGGAGAGATGAGATGCAGAGTGTTTCTTTCCCCTCGAAAATTCAATGATTCTGGTGTCCAAACATAAACACTGTGGGCTTTACCATAAGTCTAGAAAATGATGATATCTTTGAAGTAGAAAGATAGTTTGAATTGCAACAGAAAGCATACCTACATGAGCCCATATAGGGGCATTTGAATGCTCCATCCATGTAGAAATGAATGTAATAACAAATTGAGCAAGTGTAAATAAATTTGTTCATTTTCCAGTCATTGTTATAGAGATAAAAGAAGGCGAATGTATTCATCAAGGTCCATCATGATTACACACTGGAAGCCAACATTCCACTTTTTTGATAATTCAACATCATGATTACACAAGGAAAATTCAAGATTCAAAATTTAAGTAAAAATTTAGAAGATCTAAATTCAAATGAAATACAATAATTCATTCTGCAATTGTTGTTGCAACATCATCATGACAAGGAGTTGCAACTTTACAAACCTCATTTGAGGTGTTTTTATTCATGATTATAATATTTTCCTTATAGTTAATGGTAACATTCTATGTCTAGCTTGTATGCATTGTTCATATTAGTGCATGTTCTGTGACTTTATTTTTTGGATTTGAGGCAAAAAAATACATGCTAGTTGCAATCTTTTTTTTAAGTAGAATGCATAGTGATAATGTATTATTTTGTATGTATATTATGTTGAGGACAACTGGATTTGTACTTTAAACTTCGTTTGTGGTGTCTTTTTTTTTTAAGTGTTTGGGATGTGATAAGATTGTGTGGATTATTTGAATAGCAATGTATATTGTACAAATGTAAGAAAATGTGAAGGGATACGAAGACATAAAAGTAAAGAAACATAGTAAAACATAGTGAAATATAGTGAACGTGTAAATATAAGTCTTATTTACAAGACATAGGTAACAAAAAAAATGCACATGGAAAACATATTGATTTCTATCAAAGTACAAGTACGTTATGGAAATGCATATTTGTTGATGAAGGGCATGAATATAAATTTAAGTCCAACAAAAAAGAAAAGGGCATGTAGGATTTGCCTTTTGTTTTTTTTAGGTGCACAAAATGTTGACAAGGTAGTCAGTTGTAAATACAAGGTGATGAGTGGCATATACAAAACCCTTTGAGATCTAGGTGTGAGATATGCCCAGGGTTGTGTACCTACCAAGATGTTCGAATATCTCTTGTTGCATCCCTTTCATGTGTATGGACGAGGGTATGCATGAAAGCCTTTATCGTGTGAAGTAGTTGAAGAGTTGGTTGCATGTGATAGAGAGGCAAATTTCTAGGTTGTAGGAATCTTTCTTTTATTTCCTAATAACTAGGCTCTGCTTGATGTATTTCATGGCAGAAGTTGTAGAGCTGGGAGACACATTCCATGTCCATCTGTTTTTTTCAAAAGAATTAGAAGTTTATAAGTGAAATTTGAAAAGTAGCTAAAGTGAATGGGATATATAAACGAGTAATAACAACTATTGAAACTGAAATTAATGTAGAATAAAAGCATGTCAAAAAGTACACAAAGTTTTTTTTTTTTTTTTAACGAGAGAAAATGGAATATGTGTAATTGCATTATAGAGTTAGTTGAATCACCAATAGGGGAAGCCTTTATGGATTGTGTTGCAAAGGTCTTGAGGCAAGGTATGCCTCTTCCTTTTTTTTCTGAATGACATAAGGATTATCTTGCATTCATGAGTAGCAACCGAAGGTAAAATTTGGTGTGATGCACATATCACACAATAATCTAACTCTAGATACAGTCGTGAAGGTAAGGCCTTGGCGAACAATATTGTCAATGTCAATTGTTGCTTTATGCATGATCATGCCTCACGACTTATGGATTGTTAAGCCACATGGAATCCGAAGTGGTATTTGTGTGCGATCACCCCCTTGTTATATGGGGAATTGGCACATACTTTGGATTTGAGGCATCCCATGGTGGACCATTTTAGTGAATGAAATCGAAAACCAAAAATGATGGTAGGTCTCGGGGTTTAGAAGTAGTTGTGTAAACAATAGCAACAACTTTTCCAAGTGCTCCATTAACAAGGCCTAATTGAACCCATAGATTGCTTGTTAAAATGATGTGTTGTCCAATGCATAGGAGCACTTTTGCATCAAGTTTCTCAAATTCTTGAGTAGTGGAGGACTAGTGTCTCCTTTGCTCGGCATAGCAATGAGCAATTGGCATGTTCAAATTTTTGAGCATGTTTTTATTGTGTAGCACGACAAATTCATTTGTTGCATAAATGTGCATAGAATTGTGAAATGTTTGTTGCTCATCATATGAAAGGATAGATTTTTTATGTGTCACAAGCAGCTTCAAATCATCCATTGTAGGGGTTGAATTTCGAAGGTTGGAGAGGAGTTGGTGAAATGCAACCTCTTCAGGGCTTCTGCCTTGCTAGAAAAATACAGTTGAGAGTGTGACAAATGTATTAAAACTCCTCCAAAGAGCATTGCCACGAGACATCCCCACATACATTGGTGTATATTTTACTGGTGGCAATTGGCCAAGGTCACCGACAAGGATTATAGAGCGTCCACCAAATGGAGTGTTCTTATTCGATGGGAAACACTCACGCAGACGTTCATCAATTTGAGCAAGCATCTTAGAGCCAACAAAGTTCATTTCATTAATGAGAATGTATTTGACATGATGAAGTTGTTCTTATAGATTTAGGAGACATTGACCTTCTGAAGGTTGCATGGAGGAAACAGGGATGCAAAGGACAAAGTGTATTATTGATGAATTTGTTTGGAAAGCTGCAACACCAGTTGGAGCAAGAAAGAGTAGAGGTATTTCTCTATTAGTAGAGTTAGATAGGAACATATCTTTGAGGTAGACAATCAGGAAATTTGCCAGTCCCAGCAGTACCTTGGATGATCATCTTTAGTGTGGTGGAGGCGTTGTTTGAAAAGTGGGAAAGTATGATATTGAAAGCGACCAATTTTCTTGGGGACAGGGAGGTAATGGAGTATGGAGTTGGAGAAGGGAGATGGAATAGTTGTATGTAGGAGAAGGTAAATTCTATGAAGAGAATTAAGGTCTCTTGCAAGTTTGAAGGGATAAGAGAATGGGCCCAATTCTGATTTGCATCAAGGTCACGCTGGCCAATCATGTCAAGATTTTCAAGGACAATGTGGTTACCTGGGTGGAGGTGAGAAAGGAATTGGAATTCATCCATGTCCATGGAGTGGTGGTAATTCATTTAAGGAATATCAACATTGTTAGAGTACATAGGAGGTAGTTCTTCAAGTGCACGCTGGACATGCCATGCACGATATGTGTGTTTAATTTGCTGTCAATGTGAAATAATTTCCTCGTCACTTCCACCAATGTTATCAGGCATGTTCTGAAAAGGAAAATACAAGAGTAGTTCACTCCAAAAAAAGTCCACATCATAGTCTGCATCTTGATATGGGATGGAAGTGTATCGAGGTAAGATGTGTATGACCATGGGAGGGAAGATACGTTTCCATGGGGATGATTTTTCTAAGAAGAGAATGACTAACAACATGCAACTTTAATAAGAGACAATGACTCAAGTGAAGGAGGCATTTTCATGTATGAAGTGATGAAGGGTGTTGCTGGTTGTTGGTGATCCAATTGATTTGCAACATGTTTGAAAACTATTTTCTTGACATTAAGGGAGATAAAAGAGCAACTACATTTTGTGAGGGGGAGTTTTTGGAGCATGTGACATGTTTCTTATGCACTAATTCCCCAATCAACAACTGCTTCAGTTAGGAGTTTGAGGATGACGATAAGTATTGGGAATCGAGAGGAGAACTTTGTGCAAGGCATGATAGCATTTGGTGGTAGCTTTCAGACTTTGACTCTGCTTTTGCTACATATTTGGAAATGTAGTTCAAGACAACATGACATGATAGGATAGGTTGGAAGTCAATGTTGGCCCTCCAAATAGTAAGCATGTGAAGGTTGTGGACGTTAAGCTTGTCATCATTCCAAGCACTGCTATATTTTTTCGGCCAAATGCATCGATGTGCATGGAAGAGGATTCATGTAGCTCCCAAGGGACTCCATAACGGAAAGATGTAGTAGTGTTATTTTTTTGAATAATTGTAGAAGAATCATAATTTGTGTGTCGTTGGACACAATTGAAAATCTCCTCATAGTCCTTAAACTCATTGGATGGTGAGGATATCATTTGATGCAAGAAGGAAAGGATGATGAATTGTCTATCAATGTATTCCTGTATTTCTTTGTTGGAGGGATCGAGGGTTCCAAGAAATTACATATGAATCAAAGAAATACTTGGTATTATCGACACTGTATTCATTGGTCCACTCAAAATTGTCCATATCAAGTGCATTTTCGAACCATAGGAAACCATGTATATGTGCATATCCTCTATGTTTCCATTCATACCTCTACAAAATAGAATAGAGAAAGTAAGATTGTTGCATGGAAACATGTAAAAAATAGTTGAAAGGCAATAAATGGTTGAGTGATACCTGCACTAGTAGTCCTTTACATGGAATCCTTTTAATAAGACTTCTTCTAAGAATATTGTGAATTTGCAGTGGATGTATTGAGATGCACGATGTGGGTTTGCAACAATGTTTTGGATTCTCCAATGAGGATGATCATGTGCATTGGATGGAGGACCAGAAGGCATGGCCATGTGCAAGTCATGCCATTTGGTATCAGCTGAACTTAGTGTGAAGAAGAAGGTAGGGCTTCCCATTGAATGATAATGTCACTAATTTCCCCTCAAGCGTTAGTCCAGAAAGAAAGGACCCCTCGGACTGAAGCACCGAATCGCATAATTTGGTCTCAAATTTTTGAAGGTGGAGGTTGGTGGAGGTGGTCAAGAAGGTCTGCAACATTTGCTAGCAAGGTA